>OY747125.1:24852918-26052918 GCA_963556465.1 Berberis vulgaris | reverse complement strand
CTCGGTTGTAAAAGTCAAGTTCACTGAAACACGAAGCAAAAGGAAAAAAAAAAACGAAAGAAAGAAAGAAAGGGGTGACAATGGGAGGGAAATGTTGGAAAACCATCTTTAAGTTCCTTTAATTGTCTTGAAACACTAACAAAATCACCCACTTTACACATAACAACTCAACCACTAACACCAATTACATAATATGTTGTTAAGCTCTCACTAGAAGATAATTCCTATTCATTTTATTCCATGTAGATGATATTTTCAAATTGACAATCAACCACAAAAAGTAGCATGTTTGAATTGAGAGATAATAACCTCAATCCATTGATACACACATGATTCTCAAATCAAGCATAAGGTAGCATATTTGACTGAAGGAGTTACAAGCTAAATAAATTGTTCAACTCAACCCATAGCTACACAAAAAAAAAAAAAAAAAACCTTGATTTCTAAAGTATTAATAGATAAATATTTTTTCACTCATGAATTGTGAGATTGTGATTTCAGAGAATTAGACTTATACTTGAAGAGGGATAATTTTTCCAAATAAAGCAAGATTTGGTTTCCTCCAATCTTATAATACAAATCTCAATAAGACACAATGAAAGTAAATCAAAACTATAATGATTTTTTAGATTTCAAGTTCTCGACATGGAACTTAATGAAGAACTGAGATTATCTCCTCAAAACAATAAAAAATAAACAGGTGGTTGAAGAACACCTTTTAAAACCAGAATAAAACAATTTGAAAATCCAAAAACTATGGATATGGGATCCAGCAAATTGAAATCAATACCAATTCAAAAGAACAAATAAACCGATACGCAATACTCATTTACTCAACAAAATACCAAACCAAGACCAATCCAATTCCCATCCTAAATGTCAGACTTGACTGAAAACCAAATCCAATCAAAATCTCATTTTGGACTCATCCCAAAACCAAAACCAAAACCAAATCCAAACCCCCAACCAACTCAACCAATACACTTTCTCAAAAACTCAAGTTTGAGAAATACTCAAAATTATTGAGATAAAACACAGGGTTGCAAGGACACGACGAAAATTATGAATTATTATGTGCGCGCGCACACACACACACAAATAGATAGATAGAGAAACTAAATATAATGCATACAAATCGATAAACACATTATATCATAAGAAAAATGAAAATTCTTAATTTGCAATTGGATTGTTATAGCTCATGGATTCCTAGGGAAAATACACTTAATAAAATAAATGTGCAAGATAAGTAAATGAGGCGCAAAATATTCACCACTAGTTACCAACTTAGTTGATAAAGCCTACTCCACATAGATAAATGAGCATGAGTAGAAGAGTCACATATAACAACTGGTTTTACAATGTGGTAACAGCTCTTTTTTAGGCTTCATAAACGAAGCTTTGCTTCATGATTTCTATAACTGATGGTTAAAAGGAATGGAATGAAGTTCCCAACTTCGTCCATAGGCTCATTAAAAAGAAATTATCCGACGAAGTATGATTTGATTACCTATTTTAAAAAACGAATTGCGTTAGTTTGCTTTCGAAGGGACTCTAAACGAATCAAATAGGGCAGGAAAGATACTCCAGAAACCAATAATTGAAGAGAAATGAAAGAATCTAAAACAAAAACAAATCTCCGAATTGGAGTTTCTTGTTCAATGCATTTCAATTGGTCGCGAATCCAATGATCCTCTCGTTTATTAGCTGAAACAACGCAAATATATTTCAACAAAAGTGGAGTTCAAACAGTATCCTCAATTCTTCGTTGGTGTCTGAAATGCTAAGACAGAGAGAGAGATGGGTAACATACCTACGTCTGTAACTCAACGGTACAACATTGCAGTGTAGGCCAAAGACGAGATAGAGATTTTGCAGAAAATGAATGGAAATGGTGGTGTTCTTCTTCTTCGTCACTGACCATCTCTGATTTCCAGTCTTCTTCGACAAACAAACAAACAAACACATACATTTTTTTTTTCTGAGGGCCATCACTCAATACATACTTTGATAGATGACACCACCAATTTAGAGTGAGCCCCCAAATCCAAATCTTGAGGTGTGGTGTATTAGAAAGACACCTGACCCGAGATGGACCAGTAATGCTTGCGAGAATGACTTGTATCGAGGTCTGATTACATGGAGTAAAGTTAAAAATTCAATGTGCTGCAATAAAAATATATCATAAATCATACACCTATCTCATAACAATCACTCCTCTAAATTTTCAACGCCATAATAATACAAACAGTTGGTCCTATACAACAAGATGTTACGATGAAGGTTTATTGAAAGTGGTAGGCAATGCGACAATGAGAATAATTGGGGGATGAAGAGATTATTGAAGACATATTTGTACCAAAGGTTATGTATAACATGTTTGGACAAGTTCCAGTTTAAAAATACCTTCTCACACTCTCAAAAAGTTTTAACTTTATTACATTGTCCTCAACACAATTATCATTGCCTAATACAAATAGGCATAAGAGTTGAGTTTATATATAGGCTATAGCATAGACTTTATTCAAGGTGTATATCTCACATAAAGTTTCCCATTGAATTACCTCTTATAAAGTACGAAAATTTTAGGGGTCGAGGGAGGGAACGAGGGAAAGGGGCGAGGGATGGATGGAAGCCACCCATCTGCCTCAAGATGAGCGCCATTGCGCATCTCAAAGCCGATGGGCTCATCTCGAGGCGAATGGGTGATTACACCCATCCCTCGCCCCTTTCCCTCGCTCCCTCCCTCGACCCCTAGCAAAGCTCTATAAAGTATACTAGTGCGTGCACTCTATATATAATGGGTTTTCATACATGCCCCCTATTTGCTAATCAATATTTGAAATACTCCTCTAAATTAATTGAAATTGGACTTGCCTCCTAAACGAGCACAATCTCCATCGAATGTGTTTTACCTTATCATAATGTTCCTTGATTGAAATGGACCAAAATAAAAAAAAAAACTTCATGAGTTAGGTTTCGATGTGAAATATCCACTTAGGTCTCCCCCTTTTGTAATTGAAGCTCTAATGGTTGTGTTTCATACCACAATCTTATTTCAAAATGTCCAAATTGGGTTTGGGATCACAAAAATTTTCACACATTTTTTGGTACATTTCTGTCCAGGAGTATTATGATAAAAAAAAACACACACACACATAGGGGTGGGCATCCCATCCCGCGATCCCGTTCCCGTCCCGATCCCGTCTCGTCCCGTCCCGATTTTTCCGGGTCTTAATGGGATTGAATAATTTCATTCCGATCCCGTCCCGTCCCGATCTAGAGTGGGATGGGATGAGATGAAGATTTTCAATCCCGCCAATCCCGTCCCGTCCCGAACTAATTTATTAATATTAATTATTAATATTTATTTTATTTAATTGAATTTATCAATCCAAGGGAGCCTGTCACGGTTAGTGTGCAGCCTTGCTCACTTAATTCTCATGTTAGGTGTTGACACAGTATGGTTAGGTGTCAGCCTGGTGATTAATTACTCTAGCTCTTCTTGTTACATATTCTGATTCTGATAAGCTTTTCCATTAATGAAATATATATAACTTTGATAAAACCTTCTCTTTTCCATGGAACTAATTGAAGCGCTAAAAAGTTGTAAATTTTGTACTTTGAATTTATTATATTGAGAATTTCCACTCACCCTTGGTAATACCCTACTGCAGCAGAGCCTGAAATGCAATTCTGGACTAGTTTTAGGATGGCAGTAGCTCATTTTCAGTCCTACAACTAGATTCTGGGATTTCTGAACCTTTTGGTCGTGATTGGGTTGGTACTTATTTATTTATTTATTTAGTATACAATCATTATGCAAATGTCATGTACCTAATGAGTGAATCAGAATAAGTTGTCTTGCAGTGATTTTGTAGTGCTGTATACAACAATGTGTTTGAACTCAATAATGGCAATTGCTTGATGTGGTACTTGCTTGATGTGGTACTTGCTTTAAGCTTGGGGAAGCAATTACTTACAAGATCTAATTCAAATGGAATGATTTGTACGCATCAGAGACACGACAGAGTGAGCAAAATTATCCATTTTCTTGTGGTTGATGTCAGTGGCATTGACATGGCAAACAAAAGTGGCCCCTATGTGAATGAGTATTTGTATCGCGCCCCTACATATCTATGTGCCTTTCTGAAGAAAAGAGAATTATAGCAGTACTTTCTTGAGGGTCATATCATCATTGAATTCAAAGTTGGTATGCTTTGGCAGATTATTCCCATTTTGCGAGCTGGCCTTGCTCTTGTTGAACACGCATCTTCAATCTTGCCTGCAACAAAAACCTACCATTTAGGTAAGGCAATAACACTCCTGATATCATAGAGGGGATCAGGGGAAGAACTTTGTTATATGTAATGAATTTTGGCATCAAATTTATTTTCCTATAATTAATGACTTCACAAATTCCTTCCTGTATGGTGGCCTCGTCTTGGTCAGATGATAAAGCCTGTTTGAACACATTAACACAGAACTAGTTACCTGGTTATAGCTGCTACCATCTGCTCTCCTTTTATGATGCCTGCAAAATGTGCTCCAAATTGTAATATTTAACAATCTACTTATCATACATTGATGTATTTCTGTAATTAAGTCATAACGTCATGTCTATCTCTTAATGTTGTAATTTGTTTATTTTTGTCAATAAAGGAATTAGCAGAGATGAGGAGACGCTTCAGCCAACTATTTAGTTAAAGAGGGCAGCAGTTTCAGGCCAGCAGACTGCAGTCCAGCGGTTCCAGCAGACTGCTCAGACTCAGACTGCAAGTGAAGAAGATTGACACGCTGATCCCGTCCCGTCCCGAACCCGTTTGGGATGGGACGAGGTCGGGATGGGGTTTTTCCCATCCCGTCCCGTCCCAATCCCGTATGAACGGGATGGGATAGGGATGGGTATATCTCGTCCCATCCCGTCCCGTGCCCACCCCTACACACACACACACCTCTACTAAAATTCGATCCATTTAAGGGCAAGTCTAATTTCACTAAGGTGTGTTTGGTTGCATAGATTCCATGGAATTGAACTCCATGTCCATGCAACCAAACACACCCTTATTAGAATATCTCTAATATGTATTAAATTGGGGTTATCAAGAGGCATACCAAATGCAGACTCAAAACTCACCCAAATCAAGATGAAGATTTCATGTTCGACTTTCGCATTCGACGCATCAAGAAGTATACGATGCGATCGCTCGATGGAACAACTATCCAACTTCCAGATGTCATCGGTCCCATCATCACAAAAACCTTCTTCAAGAATCATACCCATTTCAAATTCCACATTATGCTTCGCCAAATCATTTCTCTTATGCTCTCCCATCTTGATTCAGAGTTCCGGTTGAGTCTGCATACCAATCAAGAACTCATGGACGAAATTTTCTGTTTGGCTCGGGAAATCACCAACTCTATTGAAAACATAAGACTCCCTATCTTGCCCATGCGCACTGAAATCACTGTTGGCGATCACTACCTATACGATGAATCCCATGCCTATGAGATGATGTTGAGGCAATCACTGATTCAGAACCAATGCAGACCGTCCCCAGCTGATCAAACTATTGTTCAAAGACTTGAAAAGATTCAGTTCAAAGGTGATGATGATGAATCAACCACCTCTTGTGCTGTATGTCTAGATGAGTTTGAGCTCGGGATGGAGATTACCCGTCTTCCTTGTGCACACTACTATTACCATCGGTGCATTATTAGGTGGTTCAAAGAGAACCATGTATGTCCATTGTGCAGATCCTCGCTGCCCATGGCAAAAGCTCAGTGACTGTTTTATTTTTGCTGTGCTTAATTTTAGTCTATAAATTCAACCCTCAGCTAGTCAGTTCTGGAATTATTGTATATAAAGTCATTTGTTAATATGATATACAATTCTTTTTTAGATGTGTTACTGTCTAGTGTTTTTTCAGTTCTTGTTTTGATTGATAATATCGAGTTTGCAGATATTATGGTAATATAATTCACATCAAAGCCATTACTCATTAACTCACCGTCCGGCGCTTCTAATGTTTTCAAAGAAGTTCAACCAATAAAAAGTTCAACCAATCAATATAAAATGGCTACAGACAGTACTAATTGTATTCAGAAATAAAACTCACATGTACATACAGAACCCAACACAGATTGACTTTACTGTGTTCAAGCATACCAACAGCATTTCTTCAATCCTTACAATGACCAAGTCACAGTAAAATAGTGAAAATATAAGAGAGCAATTAACTGCACATTAACAAAAGCAAGAAATGAGATCGAGCTATTTGCAACTAATAGTCAGAAGGACGCAGAGATCAGTGATGTGAGAAAATGCTTCCTTCAGATAACTCGTAACATATGTCATCAGCAAGAAAGTCAACTTCAACTTCTGAAGGTCATCCACACATACAAATGTTCCATTCCCTTTTTTTTTTTTTAAGACTAGAGCTAAGTATACATGGATTGTGATATGAAAAGGATTTCATGGACTGAAGAGCTTCCTGAGTGGTCAGGTCCATCCTTACGATCCTTTGCTGCTTCCGTTAGAGCAAGGAACTTTTAAATCCAGTTGTACAAGAATCCTTTCCAAGTGCAGCAGTTCGAGTTAGCACATCCTCTCGGGAGGCAATTGCTCCAACTGAAGCTTGGTTTGACACTGTAGCACGGGTAGGCGGGGCACTGGGGGATGCTGGCACAACTAATGGTGCTGCCAGAGAAGGTTGCATGATCACTGCTGGCGCATGCTTGTTGAATCATAAAGTATATATACTTTGGTGTTCTGTTTTCTTCAGGCCCTGTACATTTCTGTTTGAATTAGTTCACATAGCATGTAAAGTAGTATAATCTGACAGACTGGTTTAGAGAAAGATGTGTTTGATTGTATAGAGATTCTGAAGCATTGTTAATTTCCTGAAAATAAGTTACTTAAAATTAGTGTTTCATTTCCAATTCTAGGCAGGAAATGATTTTCTTGTGCACCTTATTTTCTAACGTTTTCTTCACCACTCAAGAAAAGAAGCAGAATAACGTGGGGAACTTATTGAAAACCACAAAACATACTGAAGAAGATCAAACAGTGAAGAAATACCAATTAGTATTATGTTGTGAGAAAATCAAAAAAAGAAAAACGACATCAATTGTGAACAATTGACCTGCTTACAAAATTGTCTTGATGAATTTGGAGGTCTAGAAATGACAAAGAATTCTCAATTGGGTGAATGAGGTTCAAAGCATAATAAATATTTCTAATTTGAAGTTAGTTTAAGTTGTTTTGTAAATAAAAGACAGATACAACATGTTGTCTCATGGTGCGCCCTATAACTGTCTATACAACTTTCCTAGGTGCCTTTCAAAAATCGCCAAAGATTGCTGACTCCCAACTATAGGGATTTGAAACATTGGTTGCTTGAACACACATGCCATGGTAGAACACTCCTAAATGGTAAACCATTTACTCTCAAATTGGGCATAACCCTTCTCGTTTTAATGTCCTTGATCATTTCTTTTTCATGGGATCCTATTCTTGAAGTACCAATGAACGTCTTAGATAATTGTTTATTGTGGAAATAAATAAATAAACAAATAAAATAAAATAAAATAAAATAAAATAAAATAAAATAAATCTTGCATAAGGCACATGTGCACTTCGCTTGATCTACCCCCAACCGCCCAGGAAAGCAAGAGAATGGAAAAAAAAGAAAAAAAAAGAAGAAGAAGAAGAAGGTGCATTTCAATGGTCAGTCAAGCCGTCAAGGTGTTAATCCAAAAGAGAAAGGAAATCTTATTTTGAACCTGAAAGAGTTGGCCCTATGACTTAGAAGACAGATATAGAACCTTAATATGCGGAACCATTAGCTCAACATTCATGAAATACATAGAATCATCATACAAAAAAAGCAGGAGGCGACAAAATGAACCTTTAGCTCAAGAATTCGTTGAAACTCAGAAGTTGTTCCCTCGGATAAGAGAACTCTATATGTATCGCCCATAGAATCTACAGGAGACAATATAACCTGTAAAACAAATGGAAGTATCCAGTGCTAACGAGAACCTTACAAGTAAGAGCCAAACCATAGCACAACACAACACTAACCTTCAATAATTCTTCAGCTTTGCTCATCTCACAGCTCACAAATTTAGAGTAATTGGAAGCACCAAAGGTCTGTAATAGAAAAGTATGAGGTTAGACAAACAAACGACTTCTTAATGTGAAACTTATGTCATGAAAGGAAATAAACGTGAAGTCCCAAAAAACTCTATATGCCATATGCTTTTATTCCAAAAGCAGTTGAGTGGCCACAAATTTTAGAGAGAGAGGCTGAGGGAGTTGGCAAACCATCATTGGTGGACATACTCAATTTACTGCAATAAATAACTTACCAGCCCTTCTAGGCCTCGAGGAAAGGGGCGAGGGGATGGGTATTACCATTCATCCCCCTCGAGATTCCCAAAGCTACACATCTCGAGAGCACAAGCGTGCATTTGAGGGGATGAGCGGTCACACTCACCCCTCGCCCATTTCCTCGCCATTTAGTATTTTCCATAACTTAATTGTGGTACTATCCTTTTTTATTTAATTATTATTATTTTTTTTAAATGTGGTCAGGCAAAACACAAACCATTTATTAGAGAAAGAAGAAGACAAACATGTCAGGGAGGTCCTCTTAAGATCAAAGATACAAGAGGAACAATTTACTCAAGGATATATAGTCAACGCATCCAAACATAAAGCCACAGTAAGTAGTATCCTGGCTCTTTTGTTGGTATCAGCTCAATCCCAAAGCATGGATTTAGATTTAATTACAAGAATGAGCTGATCAGGAATTTCAGCTATGCTTCCGAAGATTATTTGATTTCTCTCATTACAAATTCCCCACAACACAAAAATGTGCATGACAAGTCCAATGACCATACTTCAAATGTAGTAAGAGCACCTGTCTTCCAACCCTCCAACATCGCAGAAGAGTCTTAGCACAAGACTTTTGTAGTCAGAAGTCGAAGTGGAAGAACTCCTGAAATTTTGTGTGTACACTACACCAAATTGACATTTTTGTAACAACCCCCAAAACAGTATCACTTTTGAAGTGTAACAATTCACCTAACAATTTTACACATTTTCACAAACAAAATGATACAATAATTGTATCACCATGAAGAATATGGTTATAAAAGTGATACTATTCATGGTGATCCAACTTATTGTATCATTTTTTTTGTGTTACTGTTTTTCATTTTTTTGGCTAAATTTAGTTTTGACTTGAATTGTTTGGTGAATTGCAACATCTCAAAAGTAATACTATTTTGAGAGTTGTTACAAAAGTGCCAATTTGGTGTAGTGGTAGTTGCAACTGTCGATAGATTCCTCAAGCTGGTGGCAAGATCACATTCTTTGCAAGTTGCGAATGCAAAAGCCCTTCCTGCTCAAGTTATCTATCGTCAGAGATATCCCAAGGAGATCCATCCACACAAAGTAACTTGCCTCGGAGGGACTTGCTCAGCCACACACTTTTGTAGCCAAGCAAATTAGAAGACTGAGAATGAGGTAAAATTCGTTGCTAGTAGGTAGAAAATATTGATGGAAAGAATAAAGTGTAAAAGGCTTCATTACACCACTTCCATCGATCTTGGAGGCAAGAAAAAATTTAGCCAGCTCCTCAACCTCCTAAATCATTGGCCACTTGGTGTGGTTTCAGATAAATTGTAGCCAAAGGAGTATATGTCACTCCCAAAACAACATAACACTTACCAAATAGAGCTCGATTCATCTTTTTAAACTGTCTAATACGCATTTCGCCTTAGTAAGTAGGTCTACAAGCCATAACTTAAGTCGAGAGAGTTGATATAATGAGTACAAGGCTGCCTGCTTTGAGTGGTAGCTGTTCTTCCACATTGCCAAGTTTTTTGTCGAACTGTCTCAAGGATCGTGTCCCATGCGAGTGAGTTCACCAACCTAATACCCAATATCTGACAATGCTTTGCTATAGGTGATCAAACCCACCCCAAAATTTGGATTTATGGAAGTTAACTCTAAGCCATGAAACAACTTCAAATCAGATCACAATGTCTCTTAAGGAGCCAACAAGTCTTATCTCTGCTGGAATGAAGCAAATGGTATCATCGGTATACCATAAAAGTGACTAGTGGGGGAGCAATGGACTGTTAGGAGAGGCTCGGAAGGACTCCTACACGGCTAAACCCGCTGCTTTAAAAATAATTTCAGTTGATGCCTTGGAGATGAAAGAGGATCACCCTGACAAATACCACAGGAACTACGTATTGAAGAAGCCTTGATTGTCAACATTTATATTAACTGAGGAGGTAGACGTGGAAATGCATGTGCCAATCCAATATCTCCATTTAGAAGGAAAACATATTCTATGGAGATGGTACTCCAAGAAATCTCAACCAAGGCAACCAAATGCCTATTCGACCGAGCTTACAAATTAATCCAGGGTAATTACCACTGACTCTAAAATGCAATAGATCATTGGGATAAGCTGCCTCAGTAATTTGACGGTCACGGATGTGGAACCTTGATATTGAGAAATAGTATACTCATATACTTTTTCATGTTATAGAGTACTATCACTAGACAATACGTTATGCATATACATCCTCCTGGCCAAACCAATATAGGTCTCAAGTCAAAACAACCTTAGAAAGTGCACATCTTATATGCTTTTATTCTTTTCTCAAAGATTACTTGCCAAATACTTTGTTTTAATGGTTGAAAAGCTTAGGCTTTATTAATGAGGAAACGAATTGTAGACCTTAGTTCCTTACTGCTCCTCCAATATGAAGATACAAGTGGAATGTGAGAATACAAATGCTAAACCTTTCTACTTTTAATATGACTATACAAGTGGGCTGTGTCCTTTTTTCAATGACAGATTACAATGAAACCCGCAAACGTCCTTTTTTCAATGATAGATTATAATGAAACCCGCAAAACCCCATCAATGGGTTTTTCTACAAAACATAAAATACAAATTTTAGTTACATCAGGCAAAATCATTGTCATCCCCCACTGAGATTGTGATCTCCATGTCCTCCAGCACAGCTTTAGACTGCCCTCCCTCTTGTCATCAATATCAGCCTAGCATTTCAGATAAGGAACAAACATATCAACCACGTGAGCATTTGGGTTCAAATTCATGATCTTTCCTACCCTGGCCTATCCCACTTCCACTACACCACAACTAGCCATTAATAGCATATGACAATAGCGTTTTTTCACTTAGTGCTATGGAAAGCCCAAGGTTTATCCCATTTCAAATCTCTTGATATTGCTAAAATGCTATCAAATGGGTGGGAGTTAAAATTCACAAAGCGCCAAATTTCCCTTTCGATCAAAAAGAAAGAAGGAAAGAAAAGAAAGAAAGAAAAGAAGGAAGGAAGGAAAGAAAGAAAAGAAGGAAGCTCTGCTCACATCTCTCGCTCTGCTCACCACTCTCGCTCTGGTCTCACTCTCCCTCTCCGATCTGCTCTCCCTCACTGCTCTCGCTCTGCTCATCGCCTAGTCTACTTTTCGGCATTGTGGTCTCCCTCTCTGCTCCGCTCTGCTCTTCCTCTCCAAACTGCTCTCCCGCTTCAGCTTCAACTTTGCTTTCATGGTCATTCACTCAACTTAATCTCTCTTGCTTTGCTTTGCTTTCACCGCAAATTCTATTATTTTTCATTTGTATCAGTTTTTGAAGTTCTGGAATGGTAGATTTAAGGCTTTGAAGGATAAAATTTGTCTTGTAAATCTCAGATCTAGCATGCCTCGTCTTCATTTTGCTTGTTCATCTATGGTGGACTGAAACCAAAAGCCCTAACATTGTTATTTTTCACATTTCAGGAACTGAGGAGATTTGTTCTCTTAGATCCTCTTATTTGTAGATACATTTCTCTTCTTTAGGTGAGATTTTGATTTTAGACCTCTCATTTGTTCTTTGTTATGGTTTTTGTTTGATTTGTTCTTTCTTGAATTGATGTCTTGTATGAGATGGAAATTAGGTTAATTGATGAGTTCAACTCTTTGAATTGCATGTTGATAGGTTTAGAAGAAAGGGTTATGTTTCTTTTTGCGGCATTTTTATTCTATTGGCCTTATCATGGAGAAGGTGTAATTCGCTTCCTGTCTCACAAGCATCAACATTGTCTCCCTCGATCACAGTGCCTAAAGAAGGGACATGTACTGAACAGAAAAATTCAAATGTAACTTCTTAAGCTTTTTGGTTTTACAAACTCAATATTCTTCATTTTCCGAGGCTTCAATCTAATTTTATTAGGTTCGTTTTTTTTCTTTTCAAAATTACGATATGTTACTCCTTCGGTACTATTGAAGTATTGGAGAGGATACTTTTAGGAATTCATTTGAAGATAATGAAGTATGTTGTACTGATGCATACAATGGGGTGAGACTTTGATTATAATGAAATTTGTTTAAGTGCAGAAAGAGGGTCCACCTGGAATACTAAGATCATCATCCGCACCTGTCCGGAGTGTTGTTATTGTCAGATCAGTTTCCTTTGCTAACCATGAGAAGCCTATACAAACAACGCCTGATGCTGGTACGTATTCTCCTCCAAACTATTTCCCTCACCATTTGGCCTAAATGAAGACCCCCGATATAATGATCGCAGGGTCTATCCCCAGTGCACAACTTATTTTGTTATTATTCACTATCAATTGAAAATTAGAGGCTTTATAAGAGGAGCACTTTTGGCTCTTTTTTGTTACTTTTATCATCAATATTAAACGGGTTTCATATATACTGAGACCTTAAGTACGGATAGTAATCTCCATGTACGCCAAAACTCAAAAGTTCTAGACAATATACCCTTTTCATGTAACTTGGTCTGAAACCCATCAAAGTTTTGGTAAATGAGCTCTAGGCTTGACAACTCAGACACAATGTTGACCTAGTGAAGTGATAAAGCTTGAATAATTAACTAGCGGTGGTGGTTGTGTTTTTTTTTTTTTTTTTTGCACAAGGTACATGTTTACTAAGTTATGGAATGGTTGAACTTTTCACTGGTTTAGCACAGATTATTTATTTTATATTAGAAAAGTATGTTTTTAATATTTTAAGATATATTGGATACAACCTAAAACTGAATATAAAACATTACGGAATGTCAATTTTGTTTCTGTAGTTGGTTGATAAATGTCCTGAGACATGAAATTTAATGTAGTTTTTCATGAAAACCTAACTGGTAAACCAAGTGATGATGGCTTTAAAGCATTAATGAACAATGTACCTTTGGAGTTGATAAAAAATGGCTCGAGTATTCATGATTCTTTCTACTGTTTGGAGAGATAACAACTAGAGATTGGTTTTTCAATATCAATAGAAGAGAATACTCCCAATTTCGATTGAACAAACCTGGATGATGGTTGAATTGTCCTACTCATTTGCAACAGTTTTTTTCCTGCTTTCTACCTTCTGAGACCTCATTCTTTTCCATGCAGATGAAACTACCCCCATGCGTATGGAAGATGGGGATGAAGAGATTCCAGAAGAGGAAGTAGTTTGCAGGATTTGTTTAGTTTCATTGAGTGAAGGAGGAAAAACATTCAAGTTAGAGTGTAGTTGCAAGAGTGATCTCAAACTTACACATGAAGAATGTGTATTGAAGTGGTTTAGCATCAAAGGAAACAAAAAATGTGATTTTTTGTGGCCAAGAGGTTTCTAAGCATCAGGTGAGACCTCTTTGAATTATTTTATTATTAGATGTATTAGTTCAATGTTCTGGTTTTAGTTTGTTTGGTGAATTTGAGATCTAGCATAGTGAAATAGTGCACTTCTATAGAATAATCTGTCTTGTACAATAAGTTGTCTTGAGTTAGATGAGCATTTGTTAAGCAAGTTTCTGATAATCACTATTGGGACATTTGGAATCGCCAGAGGTTGAGTCCGGAACTTGAAATGAGAAGAAGACATACATTGAAAGTAAATCAGGTAATAATCTAATGATGTGATTACAATGCTTTTTTTTTTTTTTTTTTCCTGCGAGTCCATGTTCTATTTACTTCCCCCCACCCCACCCAAAATTTTTTTTCTTCCAGGATCTAACAAATCAACTCATAGAACTTGAAAGGCATTTCAATACTCTTGAGATAAACTGATTTGGTGAAGACGGTGGTGCTTTTCCAGGTCAAAGGATGTTTCGCACTGGTGTGGAAACTTCCAAGTAATATTTATCAATTCAATTTCCTACCTATTGTAGGTAGATTTATTTGGCAGTTTTATTTTGATTTAGTGGTTTATGTACTTTCACTTATGTTTTGTTGTAGGCATGACCAGTCTTTCCATAGGTTGTTCAACACAATGAATTCGCAATTAGCAGCTGCTGGGCAACTCTCTGAGTGCCTTTCCAAACAGATGTCTGTGTTAAATATAGTCATTGTGAGACCCTGAAGTGGGCGGACCTGAGGGTGAGGGTTGGAGCCCAATAGGCCCGAGAGAGGTTGGACGAGCTACAAAGGGGGACATAGTCCCACATTGCCTGGGTGTGGGAGGGGGATGTGCTACTTATGTGCGAGGTTGGATCCCCATAGTAAGAGGCATTTTAAAGCTGTGCGGGCCGGTTGGGCCCAAAGCGGACAATATCTTATTGTGCGGATCAAGTCGTTACAGAATGGTATCGGAGCCTAACCCAATCGAAAGTGTGCCAATGGGGATGTTTGGCCCTAAGGGGGGTGGATTGTGAGACCCTGGAGTGGGCGAACCTGAGGCTGAGGGTGAGGGTTGGAGCCCAATAGGCCCGACAGAGGTTGGTCGAGCTACAAAGGGGAACATAGTCCTACATCGCCTGGGTGTGGGAGGGGATGTGCTACTTATGTGCGAGGTTGGATCCCCATAGTAAGAGGCATTTTAAAGCCGTGTCGGCCGGTTGGGCCCAAAGCGGACAATATCTTACTGTGCGGATTGGGTCGTTACAGTCACCCTCTATGAAATGACCAAGTGTAACAAAAGAGTTGTTTGAATCAATAGGCCTCGATTATGATGGTGACTTCTTCAACTCACCAAATGTGAAAAAAGCCATCCATACTCCAGAGTCTGTCAAGAAACTCCCTTTCCCTTCATCGATTCTTTTTGCTAAAGGTCAATCACGAAAAAATCCATCAAGTGCTATGAAGGCTTTTGAACCAGAAAGCTCAAGGAGGAGGAGAAACTCCTTGGGTTTGGTAAACTTCTTTAATCCTTTTTATTTTAAAAAATAATTTAGTTATATATTTATTTTAGAAGGAAACGTACTACTTGCGATTGATGATTTATGAGAAATTCTAGCTGGCCCGTGCTCATAGCCCGTCCCATGGGACGGACCCTCCCAGGCACGTGCCTTTGGGAGGGCGTCTCGCACGTGGAGGAGGAGAAACCCATTCTTACCAAAATTTTTTGGTCTTCAGTTCTTCACTTCAGCTTCAGTTCTTCACAAAGCAAAGCAAAAATTTCAGTTCTTCATCGACTCCTCCTCGCCTCCTCGACGAGTCATCGACTCCTCCACTCCTCCTCCTCGACCGCTCGACTCCTCGACTCCTCCTCCTCGACCGCTCGACTCCTCGACTGCTCCTCCTCCTCGCGGCTGCTCCTGCTCCTCCTCCTCCTCGCACTGCTCCTCCTCCTCCTTCTTCTGGTATGTAATTTCACATCATATTTTTGTTTAACTTGAAAATTAGGGCTAATCCTGCATATTTATCAGTTTTTATTTAACTTGAAAATTAGGGCTAATCCTGCATATTTATCAGTTTTTATTTAACTTGAAAATTAGGGCTAATCTGCATATGTTGAACTTGAAAATTAGGGCTAATCCTGCATATGTTTAACTTGAAAATTAGGGCTAATCCTGCATATTTTTGTTTAACTTGAAAATTAGGGCTAATCTGCATATGTTGAAATTTCTGTATGTTGAAATTATGCTACTGAAATTTTTGTTCAAATTTTTGTATGTTCGAATTTTGTTAAATTATGCTACTGAAATTCATGATAATCCTGCATAATTTTTGTTAAAAAAATAGATTTGTTTAGATTTTGTTAAATACTTTATATACATAATTGTAACCTAAGTTCATTCACTGCCATTCGAAGAGAATCGTCTGATAATATCAACCTGGATAGAGCACCAGTGCTTAACCTGCCAAAGTCAATGAACAAGGCTTCTTCCATGTCAGATGTGATACACATTTACATTTTCCATTGTTATTTACTCCACATTTGCTACTCTAATACTTTCAAAACTTCAAACTTACACATAAACTCATGTATTTCCTTTCTAAAATTGCAAAATTCAGGTTTTAAGGATTTATATGTGATATTTGATGTCTATATACAAAAACATGAATTGACAGTGAGAAGTGGAATGTCACCAATATACAAGACTGAAAATTCATAATGAAAATCTTGTGTTGCATCCAGTTACTGTCACCAATATTATTCAGTGAAATGTCATGTTCTTGATGAAACCCCATGACATTCCATTCAATTTCCCATTCCATGAGATCAAGTTATGTATGATGTTCATGTCTGATTTTTTTTTTTTTTTGGAAATTTCTTAGAAATACTTCAGTTCGTTATGAGCAAATTATAACCGTTTCATTTTGTTTTCTAGACTCGGGGCTTGATGTGGATGAATTGCTCGAAAGTGTAGCTATTCTGCCTCTTGTCAATGCACCTAATTATCTTAGGCACTAATGATGGATGAGACATTTACAAAGATACAGAAAGAAGAAGAGGAAGAGGTTTCACTGTGTAGCTTCAGCAAGGATACAGGATTAGAAGAAGAGGAAGAGGAAGAGTCCTGCTAGCTACCTTATCACTCCTCTGGAAAGAAAGGAGCGACATAATCTTTAGAGACATCAAGAAAGATCAAGAGCATCTCTTGTTTGGCATTGGGGATCAGTGAAATTGATTTCCATGCAGTACTGGACTATTTTAGTCAATCTGTAATAGGCTTTAGGTTCTTTTGTTGCTTCTTATGACCTCCTCAGTCACTTCGTGTTTGTACTCCTTGTTTTTTCTTCTCAATATATTGCCTGCTTTTGAATGATAAATGAATCTTTAAACATTAGTTCAGTGGTGAATGATCCAGCCCTTGCCAATTTTTATTAACGTTCGATGCCTGCCCAAGGACAGTTCCGTATGGGCATGGACCTAAGTAAATGGAACAAGTTCTTGATGGAGGAGTGGGCACTGTTTTTTTTTGTCCATGAAATAAGTTCTTAAGACAATGAGGTTTTATAGTTTTCAAGCTAGCCTTCAGGTGAACAAATAATACAGCTGAATATGAAGCAATAGTGGTCAAGGATCAATGACAACTCTCAATTAGTTGTGTCAAGCTACTGAAGAAGACTTCTTAATGCATTCTTAAAAAAGGAAGATATAGTTCAGAGAATACTAACACTAACAGAGAATACTAATACTAACAAATTTATTGGCAGAGAATACTAGCACTAACACTAACAAATTTATTGACAGAGAATACTAATACTAACACTAACAAATTTATTGACAGACTCTGACATTTTGTTGCTCCTTCGCCTACTGACTGCTAATAGCAAAACATACCAACTCTGACATTTTGTTGCTCCTTTGCCTATCATGGTCTTTGTTCTAAGGTTCCTGGCCTTCACTGCTTCACTAGTACAATATGAAACACTAGTAATAAGGCAAAGCTTTACAAAAACTCTATACACACTAAAGAACAATATGAAACACTTGGATTGGATTACGAAATAAATTCACATAAAACATATTTATGTACATATTACATTACACATCATTATGTGCCAAAACAGTGTTAGAATAGGATAAACAGTGTACTTCAGTTTCAAATACCATCCAAAAGCTTAAACAAGATAATTACAAGAATAAAAAAAACTACCACTAATACACTGTTGATTAAGTCCCTTGTAAAAGCCCAAGGACCCTCAAGAGCATTATTTGATTGGTCGACTACGTCTTCAGTGTCGTTTGTTCTTGCCGAGTGTTCTCTTCTCGCCTCTTGTTCTCTTCTCGCTTCGTGTTCTAATCTCGCTTCGTGTTCTAATCTGTTCTCTTCTGATAGCTTCCACATTTCGTAATCTTCATAAGCTTCTTCAACTGATTTGAAACCCTTGTACGTACAACCCTTGTATCCGTTAACTTGTAATGCGCAACCTGGCCAAGTCACATATACTCCAGGAACACGCCCACGATAAACAACATAAGCTTTGTATGCCATTCCTGCGTTGACAATGAGAGAATGTTATTGGTTTCAACTTTCAAAAGGGCTTTGTACAAAGTGAAACAAAGACCTCTTCCTAAAGTATTCTATAAGGCACTTGGTACAACTAATATATGAAAATGGTACCCAAACCATTGATTGAACTATAAATCCAACAAACCTTAGTACGAATTCATTATCCTTAGGAGAGAAATTAATTAAATCAAATCATTGACACAACATTTGCTTAAAAACAAAACAACTTAAAATGCTAGGAAAAAGAAGCCCAAATTATGTAGTCATTCTTGAAAGACAACAACAATGTACAATTCACATCATCAAAACAATATCCATTCCTCTAATTGCACTACCAATCATCAAAACATAGAAAAACAAAACAAAAAACATAAAAATCAGGCTGTTCTGACTTTCTTTCGAGGGAGCAAAACAGCTGAACGACGTCAGAACTTGCAGAAATCAAACTAAGGGGTGATGAAATCAGAGAAAACTAAAACACCCCAAAACTAAAATACCCCAAAGCATTATTGAATCCATACATACAAAGGGTTAATAGCAAATGGCTTTATACAAAAAATATATTTAACAAAATCTAAACAAATCTATTTTTTTAACAAAAATTATGCAGGATTATCATGAATTTCAGTAGCATAATTTAACAAAATTCGAACATACAAAAATTTCAGTAGCATAATTTCAACATACAGAAATTTCAACATATGCAGATTAGCCCTAATTTTCAAGTTAAACAAAAATATGCAGGATTAGCCCTAATTTCAAGTTAAACATATGCAGGATTAGCCCTAATTTTCAAGTTCAACATATGCAGATTAGCCCTAATTTTCAAGTTAAATAAAAACTGATAAATATGCAGGATTAGCCCTAATTTTCAAGTTAAATAAAAACTGATAAATATGCAGGATTAGCCCTAATTTTCAAGTTAAACAAAAATATGATGCGAAATTACATACCAGAAGAAGGAGGAGGAGGAGCAGTGCGAGGAGGAGGAGGAGCACGAGCAGGCACGAGGAGGAGGAGGAGCACGAGCAGCCGCGAGGAGGAGGAGCAGTCGAGGAGTCGAGCGGTCGAGGAGGAGGAGTCGAGGAGTCGAGGAGTCGAGCGGTCGAGGAGGAGGAGTGGAGGAGTCGATGAGGATAGATGAGGAGTCGATGACTCGTCGAGGAGGCGAGGAGGAGTCGATGAAGAACTGAAATTTTTGCTTTGCTTTGTGAAGAACTGAAGCTGAAGTAAAGAACTGAAGACCAAAAAATTTTGGTAAGAATGGGTTTCTCCTCCTCCACGTGCGAGACGCCCTCCCAAAGGCACGTGCCTGGGAGGGTCCGTCCCATGGGACGGGATATAGGGATGGCAACGGGGCGGATTGGGGCGGATTTGGACAAATCCATCCCCGCCCCGCTGGAGATCACGGATATTTAAATCCGCCCCGAATATCCGTTTACCATAATTTGTAAAAACCATCCCCGAACCGGACGGATGGGCGGATATCCGCCCCGCCCCAAATACCCGAAAAAAAAAAAAAACAAAAAAAAAAAAAAACAAAACAGATTTCTCAACTATCATTTTCATAATTTCATTCTCAAATATCGAACAAAAAACCTATTGAACAAATCATTTCTCAAAAACTATCATTTCTCAACTACCAGATTTCTCAACAAATTACAAAGATTTCTTACAAAAAACCATAAAAAAAAAAAAAAAATTCAATCTCTGATATATTATCTTAGATCTGATCTTAGATCAGATCGTAGATCTGGACTAGGAGAAGGAGAGAATATTTTAACCCAATGCAATAGCTCGAGCCACTACCGCCACCCTCCATCAGATCTGGATCAGAGCCATCCATCAGATCGAGCCACCCCATCCATCAGATCGGGATCAGATCCACCCTCCATCAGATCGGGATCAGATCCACCCCGTCCATCAGATCGGGATCAGAGCCACCCTCCATCAGATCTGGATCAGAGCCACCCCGTCCATCAGATCTGGATCAGAGCCACCCCATCCATCAGATCTGGATCAGAGCCACCCTCCATCAGATCTGGATCACAGCCACCCCATCCATCAGATCTGGATCACAGCCACCCTCCATCAGATCTGGATCACAGCCACCCCATCCATCGGATCTGGATCAGAGCCACCCTCCATCAGATCTGGATCAGAGCCACCCTCCATCAGATCTGGATCACAGCCACCCCATCCATCAGATCTGGATCACAGCCACTACCGCCACCCTCCATCCACCCTTCGACCACCCTGCAACCACACTTCGACCATCCTTCGACCACCCTTCGATCACCCTCCTACCACCCTTCGACCACCCTGCGACAACCCTTCGACCTCGCTTCGAAAACCCTTCGACCTCGCTGCTTCGACAACGCTTCGACCTCGTTGTGACAACCCTTCGACCTCCCTGGCTCGCTGTGAGAGTGAGTGAAACGGGAGAGGGAGACCCCTTCGTGAGTCTCTAACTTGTGAGAAATGAGAAATCCACTCACTCGTTAGATTTTTAAGTTAAGTTAAGTTTTTTTTTTTTTTTTTTCGGGATAAGGGTTTAGTTAGATTTTTAGGTTCAGTTATTACGTAGTTTAGGGATAAGAGTATTATAGTAATTTGAGCAGTATAAACGGATATCCGCGGGGTCTGCGGGGCGGATATGGCTAAAACCGTATCCGCCCCAAATAGTAAACGGATATTTTTTGGATATCCAAAACCACCCGAAAACCCATTCATCCATATCCAAATCCGCCCCATGCGGATTGGGTGGGGCGGATATCCGTAAAAATCCGCCCCACTGCCAACCCTAACGGGATATGAGCACGGGCCAGCTAGATTTTTCGATGATTTATTGATGACACATAAATAAATGCAAGAACATGTGCATGTCTTGGTGCTCGATATGACCAAGGTTTTCTTCATGATTCCTTTATGTACTGGTTATATTTTCTTATTTCATAAGCTCTTAATTGTCATATAGAATCTAAGATACACCTATAAGACACATGCGTATCGTATTTAATGCAATACAGATTAGGCGATACGACAAATCGCGAACATTAGAATAATTGTACTATGAGGAAGAAACAATAAAACGATAAACAGTAATTTATACTTGCATAAAAGTTGATATTCCAAGTAATTATTAGTATATATTAATCAACTTTATTATTATTTATAGTAGTAATTTCTGACTTATTTACAAGGAATAATGTGAGGAAACACCAAATTCAATTATGTAATGATTAGAGTATCAAATGATATGAGCCGCTATTTATATGTTTGAGAACAATAATATAAAAATAGGAAATTGGGCTAATGGCCCAATCATTCTGGGTACCCCAATTAATTTTTAGTTTTAAGCCAACTAATTCTTAAGTATATGCACTTCAAGGACCAATGAACTATGCTTTTCGCTAATCTGTTTCATCCGAAATTTTGATGTATTTTCGACTCCCTTGCATTTAATAAACTCATGCTTGAAGAATGATGAGTCAAGTAAATCTCAAGTCCAAGCGAGGCAAGATTACCCACACATTATTTTCGTTTTTGTTAGACTCTCCGAATTGTCCAAGATAGGCAAGATTGTTCCTTAGGGCACTGGCTCATGATCACAATTTATGTCCACAAAGAATTTTCATCAACTTGTTAAATGGGTTGGATTTACGTTAGACTTTTGATGGAAAAAGGGCTAAAAAAACCACCACCACCACCAACTCCAACTGAAAGACGAAGATGATTGTGGGTTCCACATGTCATGTGCAATTTCCAATGGTCATTACCTTGTGGGACTCCTCTCAATTGAAATAGGCAGCCACACTTCTTTATACTGCTTGATCGAATGACACTATTTTGCCTATTGTCTCGCTTACTTCCCCTCTCACATCCACAATGGATCATTCCCTTGTGATCTCGATTTCGATTTAGTGATCACATCAACTATGTTATTATCCTTACCGATGCCTTGGCATCAAGCTATCAAGGCCGACCCCGATATGAATACCTACAAAAGACAAGAACATGTTAGGAATAACAATAAACTTGTAACCAATAAGCAATAAACTTGTGAGAATAATTATACACGAATTAACTTAACCTCTTCCATAAGAAATAAGTGCCGACCGTCGAGCACCTCTTCCAGTGTTCTTTCCTCAATGTTGATCTCATCATCACTATGAACCTTGCCATCAACACGGCCGTTTGTAGGTATGTTGAATTTTATTACACCCATGAGAAGGGACTACATACAAAATAATAATGAACTTATAAGTAAAATCGACAAACAATAGCAACAACAACAATATCACAATAAGAAAAAATACCAATGCAAGCTTATATCAAGTTGAGAGTGTTACCTCAAGGGAAGTGAATTATTCTTCCTCTTAAAATTGTTCACTTTTCTTTACCCTCACGTCTACCATTGTCATCTACAAGTCTACAATTATCAATTGCACGCGCCCGCTAGAATGTCTCCTAGGTTCGGGACGAAGCCAAGCCGATACATATGATGGCGAAGGAACCCCCCCATTTCATAGCGCCTGGGGAACGCAAGTGAAAGATGACTTAGCCCAAATTGGGAAATTTTAGACTGGCTTGTAGTTAGAGAATGGAGGATAGGATCGTCGTTGGTCCTTATGAACACTTATCGATGACTGCACGCTGATGGCTCAAAACCCACCAATTTCGACATAAAAAGTTCAACCAAACTCTTTTCAAACAAATTTGAGGAACTAGAAGAGAGAGAGAAGTCAACTGAGTCGAGAGGGGACGACGTACTGGCAAGGGACAAGGTTCCGACGTCCCGACGAGCTTGGATAGGAGAGAGAAGATAACAACAATGACAATGGGAGAGACGTCACTGCGAGGGAAAACAAGGTTCTCGCCCTAAAATCATTGAGGAAGGGATTTGTGTTTGTGGTGGTGTGGGTTAGCTGGTAAAAACAATTTTGGTTTAGTGATATGAGACAATAGAAGATATGGTGTTGAAAAGTAGTTGCCTTTAATGTTTCCAGTATCTTAACTCAGCGTTAGCCAAAAACCTCTCTGCCAACACACCCACACACTTAATAATCTCAATTGAGTGATTCTACCTGTCGAGGTAGTGGGCGAGGAAAACAGCGAGGGGGGGGGGGGGGGGGGGACCGTCCATCACCCCAGGATGCGTGCCGTCATTTTTCATGCGCACATCCCGGGGGGGATGGACGGCCCCCCCCCCCTCGCTGTTTTCCTCGCCCACTTCCTTGACATTTAGAATTTTCGATCTCAATTACATCGTCATAGACCTCAGAAATCAGCTACTCTTGTACCTAGCCTTCCCCCCCTCGTTGTTTTCCTCGCCCACTTCCTTGACATTTAGAATTTTCGATCTCAATTACATTGTCATAGACCTCAAAAATCAGCTACTCTTGTACCTAGCCTTTGTTAATTATATAGGGGACTTATCAGGTAAACCAATTTAACAACAACATTTTTGTGCAACAAATGTAATAGCGGCACTTTTTAAATTAAGTCAACAAATGTAATATAACATCACTTCGCTTACCAAGAAAAGATTGATGTCACATGAAAAAAAATATTACAAGTCTAATATAAGGCTCCAACTGAAAGACGAGGTCTTCATTCAGATGGATAGGAGATTGTTTGAGGTTGCGGTGAGAGGAGATACTGGTGAATTGCACCAATTGATCAAAGAAGACCCCCTTATTCTCCATGGGGTTGCACTTGCTTCTGCAGAGACTCCTTTGCATATAGCTTGTATGGCAGGTCACCTTGAATTTGTGAAGGAGATGATGAGACTGAAGCCTGAATTCTCAGGTCAACTGAACCAAAATGGGTTCAGCCCCATACACATGGCAGCTGCAAACGGGCATTTAGAGATTGTAAAGGAGCTGTTAAAGGTCAACAATGATCACTCTCGTCTCACCAGTACAGACAAATGGACTGCCATTCATTATGCTGCTGTAAAGGGCCAAGTGGACATTATAAGAGAATTGGGTTTGACTTGTGCCGAGTGTTTTGAAGATGTGACAATTAGAGGTGAAACTGCTCTTCATCTTGCAGTGAAGAATAGACAGTTCGAAGCAATGCGGGTTATGGTTGAAACACTAAAGCAGGTCAACAAAGAGTGTGTCTTCAACATGATGGATGTACGAGGAAACACAGTTTTACACCTTGCAACATCAACAAAGCAACAAGAGGTTAGTAGTACTTGACCTTAGAACATTCTGAATATCTGATAATAACAATCAGTAATATATAGTTTACAGTTCATGATAGTGTTTGATTATTTTGATGAGCAAAAAGAATCATGACCAGGTGGTGGAGTTGTTGCTCGGTAAGGACACTAGTTCTTGTGGAGCAGTAGAAGTAAATGCCAAGAACAAAAGCTGTCTGACTGCTCTTGATCTCTTGTTTCTGTTTCCAAGTGAGGCAGGGCATAGAGAAATCGAAGAGATCCTTCGACGCAGAGGAGGTATAAGACTACAAGAAGTCAACTCTGAACTAGTTGACACTGAAACTGCCCCAAATAACAGGACAACAAACACGTCTAGAACTCCATTTGATAGCATAGTGGAGTACTTCAAATTTCAAAAGGGTAGAGATTCACCAAGCAGTGCACGAGGCGACCTATTGGTTATAGTAGTACTAATTGCAACAGCAACATACCAAGCAGGGCTCAGCCCACCTGGGGGTATGTGGCAAGACACTACCAATTCAAGTAATACAAGTGGAACCAATGCTACCACAAGGACACACGTAGCCGGGAAGGCAATTTTAAGCGATACTGATCAAGTATCCTTTGGGTTATTCCTTTTCTTCAACTCTTTAGGATTTCACCTCTCTATTTTCATGATACAGATCCTAACACGTGGATTCCCTTTGAGGTTGGAGCTTCAAGTATGTCTCGTAGCAATGATTGCTACTTATAACATCTCCATGGCTAGTACTGCACCTAATGGTTATATTTCAATCTTGTTTCATGTATTTTCTGCCGTTTTTCCATTGTCTATACCATTTATAGCAAGATGGGCTCGACTATTATCAGCGAAGAGATGTGTACCCTTTTATAACAGATAGAATTCATCTTGGGCGAGTATAAGGATCACTAAGGACATGGCTTGCATAGAGCCTGACAAAGTTTCCTCTCTTCTCAATGAGGAAATTCTCATATAGACTGCAGTTCTCTCGTATTGAAAAGAAAATTTGTAATGTAAAATCATACTTAATCAGCTAGCTAGTTATGTAATAGCAGTTTGTTTGTTTCCTAGTTATGTCAGATCTAATTATGCAGTATGGAAGAGTTTGACACATTCTCTGCAAGAGCTTCTGCTACAAATGTGTGTATCAAGAGAGGACATGAGATTGCCTTGTTGAAGGCCTTAGCTGTTTTGAAAAAAGAAAAAACCTTAGGATTGCCTTTAATGTTGATGGAGAACTTTTCGATAAGGATGCAGGTGCCTATTTAGTTGGAAATCCCATTCCTCTCATCATCAAGTCATTCAAGAATCCCCAATTGAACATACAAGAAGAGAAATGAACGTCCTTAAGAATGCATCAAGCGCTGCCCACATCCACAAGCAAATATCCACATAACATTCCTAAATTACTATTTTTCCTTTCCCTCCCAAGGATGAAAAACCCTCAACATTTCTCCTATCTACCACCAATGAAGAATTTAAAGAATTTGTGAAATTAGCATGCTTGCTAGAACTATGACTATATTCTAAATAAGATAATAGATTTCTCAAAGCTAACATTTTGTCTCAAAACTACAAATTTGGTCAGGAGAGAAAAAGTGAGAGGCAACCCCTTTCCTAGAATCGGCCTCTTTTGGAATTTTAAGATTTGGTTAAAATCAAATAGGTCAGGATGCAAAAATAAAAAATGCATTTCCTTTAAGAAATGAACCGATAAATTAAGTTATCTAGAGGATATGCCCTTGGAAAGTTACCCATACAGAATTTATCCTCGATTTAGAAAGTTCCTATTTTGTTTGGAAGAGTATCAATATAGAAAATATCTCAGATTCATTATTTACACTATGACTACAGTCTAAATAAGGTTTAAGAAACCACTAGCTGTTTAAACTTTCTACAATTCTCTTATCCCAAACCACTAGATCCTAGTTAACTCCGATTGATGTTGACGGCTCGCCACGCGATTACTGTTCTCATAATCGCCAAATTCTCTTATCCCAAACCTATAGCCGCTCCGCGCGGCTGCAGATGGTTTGGAAGGTGGGAGCCCAGTTAGCCCCGACTGATGTCAACGGCTTGCCACGGGATCACTGCTCTTTCTAGGATAGCGGTCGTTGAATCTGATTACAGCTCAAGCAGCGTCTTCATGCCCACACAGGCTGACATCTCGTTATCAACAATAGGCACTCGAGCCGACTCAGAAACCAACCCTCTAAGCGCGGACGGATGCTGCACGAGATACTGGCCCGAGCTTACAAAACTTTACTTGAGCCAAGCGCTCTTGCTCAACTACAGAAGACAATGCATGTGCTCGGCTACAACAATTCACTCATGCCAACAACCGCAACCGACGGTCATATACATAACTTGAGTCTCTAATTCAAGGATGAGCTACAACCTTGGTAGAATAACCCGCTGGCAAAACCATCCGCAAAATGTTCACTATTGAACACAACTACGCGATAACAACTCTGAGACCTCATAGAGACACAGGCTAGAGTTACTCGCAGCATAGACTGTCAAACTCTCGACATCAGATAGACCATTCAGTTCCATGCTAACCCAACCGGACCTACGTCAAAATAAAATGACAAGGCAAAATGGAAACCGTGCAACAGGGAAACCGAACAGAAATACGGGTACAAAGCATACTCAAAAGAAAACATTAATAGTCGAAACAAAAGATGCAGATCAGGAGGAGGTATGATTGCAAGAGAACTAAGCCTAACAAGAGAAGAAGTAGGAGTTGTATCCACACGTGCCTCGGCTCGAGCGTCATGATCCGGATCGCCATCTTCCTCTGACAACTCAGAGATCACTCCGAAGTCATCAAAAGACACCTTCTTGTAATAAGCAAGGTCCAATTCTGAATGCTTTTCCTTCATCAACGCCAACAGTTCTAACCTCCCATGCACGATCTTGCGAAATTCTCACGTGCCTTGCATCTTGAGAAGTTCTTTCTCACGCGCCTTTGCTTCATCAAGTTCACACTCCAGCAGCTCCAGCTTGTCCGTCAACGCATCATTTTGAGACTACTCAGTAATCAGGCTACTTTAACTGCGCTAAGTTCGTGTTGCTCCAAGAGAAGTTGGTCTCCAGCTTTCCTTGCTTCTCGAGCTTAAATTCCCCATCAACCTCTAACTGCTGCCTCTGGACAACCCACTCAGATTCTTTCATGGTATTCTCCTCAACAAGAGACTGCAACTCAAAGCGCATCTTAGCCGAAGCTTCCTACACAACGTCCAGATCATGGCGGATTAGGTTCATCTCTTATCTGGATCTGTCCTTTGCGGACACCGCCTCTGCTATAGCAGACTCAAGGGCTTTCAAATGAACCCTCTGGGTCTCAGCATCAACGGCTGATTGTTCAAACCTCATTTCTTTAATCTGCTTTCTCAGCGATTCAATCTCAAATAGCTCATAGAATACGACTTTTGCATATTTGAGAAGACACGCTCCATGGTGTACACCCTCTCACGAGCCGCCTCAACTTCTGTCCCAACGATGACCACCTGGCTCAAATGGGACATCCCCATCATAAGATGTCTCATCCCCTTATCCATACGCTCTTCCAGTGCATCCTCATCGAGCTTCGAAGCACAGCTCGCCAGCCATCTGTAACGTCTGCTTATATGCTTCCTCGAAGCATAACCAATGTCAACCTCCTAGTGCTAGGTCTAGTTGCTCATTTTCATTACGTCCAGAGCAAACAAACTCATTCACGTGTCTGGATGAAACTCTCCCGGATGCGGGATTACGCCAGCACCGTCCTTCACAGTTTCCACCTCACCTGGGCCCTCATCTACAACCTCCTCTTTGTCACCAGCAGCCGACCCTTTATTGTGAGCTGACTCAGTAGATTCCGAAGTGAGAAAAGGAAGCGAATTGTCTAGCAGACCCTCCATCACTTTGATATATGGCCTGGAGCGAGATGGGGTACAATGCGGAGTGTAGGAAGGACGATCCATGTTGCAACGACTACTACTAGACTATCCACCAGCAGGACGACTGACCTCCGGGGCCATAGGCAAATCTTCATCGCCTTCCAGTAAAACAGGTCTAGGTTGTTCAGTACCAGCAGAAGCTGCCACCGCGGCCAACATCAGCTTCTCGTTCAAAGCTTCAACTTACTCGGTACTCGGTTTCAATGCATCTTCAACCCCTGCTAGTTGCAGGTGGTCCTTCTCCAAATCAGATGCTACAACTACCTCCGCGAACAGGTCAAAATCACGCCCCTCTATCGCCGGAGTGATCCGCTTGGAAGTCGACTCGGCCCCAGTGCAAGACCTCTTTGAGCTTATGAAGAAGGCAAGTGTCTTAGAAAGCCTCTTTGTGTCTAGCAGGGTGAGAGCCTTAAGGCCTCCCTCTTCTTGGAAAAGGCTCCACCTTTGGACTTAACTTTCGACGCTTTAAAAAGAGTGGGAGCCACGTGCCAGTGGGCTCACAACCCACTGCGTATAAAATTGGAAGGGCATATAACTTCCTCCACCCTCGTCTAAGGCATGTCATGAAACGCTTTCATAGTAGCTTCCTCCTTTGGAAAAAGAGGAGTAGTGGGGAACCTCCCTACAAAGAGCACACGCAATGATCAACATACAATTAGCTCAATGGAATCAAAGGGAGAAACTATATTTACGAAGTGACTTGAAATCCCGTTCAAGCGGACGACCATTGAACTTGAAGTACTTCGAATTCGAAGAAGTCAAGAAGCATAATTTCTTCTAGAATTTAAAGTCATAGAACAGTTTCCCAAAGCAAGCGGGTCTTGCACACGGTGTGATCATTTAGCTGATGAGAAGTCAGTAACTGAATCACCCTCGGAGTAACGCGAACGCCAGCATCCTTTGCCCTGATCAATATAAGAAAAATGGTTTTGTACCCATTCGGTACCAACTGAGCATGAGGGATTCCAAGAAATTCCAAAAAGCCCCAGATCTCATCAAACATAGGAAAATGGACACCAGTTTGAAGCATGTTGCGATGCAAACAGACGAATCCTTCTAGATGAAACATTGACATCTGACCATCATTCAAGGTGTAGAGTGGCAGGTCTTCAGGGACCCCATATGTCTTACGAATCTTAGCTAGGCTCGATTCGGAAGCTGACCTATCTTCAAAAAACTGGAGGCTCTTGGCAAGAAGCTCATCATCAAGGTGATTTTGGCGAGCCATGAAAAAAGTGAATAAACTTTCAATTAAAAGTTGAACAAAAAAGAGTATCTAAAAATGAAGAAATGGAAGAGTCAATCTCTGCAGAAAGAGAGATCTAAATAGGGATTGATTTCCCGCCTTTACTCCACTAAACCGACGCACATTTAATTAATGGAGCGTGCCACTCAAGTAACGGTTCATATTCAATTATCATAAGCGGAGTATCTTTTCGAGAAGTGACTTAGTGGACCAATACGATGACCCACTAACTCGGGGGGAGCAGATGATGATACACTAAAACGTCATCTCTTCTACACCGCACACGTGTCATGATGATCTCAAGGAATAACAGGCCCAAACATCAGTCCAACACTGATCCGCCCAAGCGGTTCCAAGGCAGTGCAGTTCGCTAAATGGACCCAAATTACTACAGCTTGCTAAACTCACACGTCTCACAACCATCCCCAATACCCATAAGACCTATTAAGGCAAGTATCTCAACGATTAGCTTCGGACAGGCAAGCCAGCAACACCTTGTTTCCAACTAGGAAGCAAATACCAGAGTATGCGTCGTACATGAAAACTTCCATCTGCGAACAACACTCCAATTGGGAACTATCTCCCGCGTATCTGGGAGCACAAGTCTAACAGAAAAACTTCCCTCCACAGCCCAACTCCTAATCAAAGAAGGATCTACAAGAAGATCTTCTTCTCTAAACTACGCCACTGATGGCCTGGTCGAGCCAGGACTCTAGCTGTCACGCCTCGACTCCCCAAGAGAGCCACAGCGTGGCAGTATGTGAACTAAATCCATAATACAAACGGATCATAACCGGACACAACATCATAATATAACAAATTCTTGAAAAACGATAAACAAAACGAAATAACCAACTACGATAAAATTTGAACAAAATAAAAAGTATTCAATTCGCCCTGCCAACGTCATAGTGACCAAACAAATATATATAAACATTGAGTACTTAACAAGGTATATAACAATACAAAGGAAACAAAACATACACGTACAAGGTGGGCAAGACTAAGCCGCACAAAACAAGTCAACAGCTGGATACTAGGCCTAAGAGCCACGATCAGCAGAAACAACAACACTACCTGCACTCCAATAGAAGCACACCCCTTGCGGGGTAAGCAAAACACAAAGCTAGCTGGTGTGAGTGAATTAAATACAAATAACAAAACAATATACCGGAGGAATCCATGTCACACAATAATGAATAAGAAAGTAATCCTAGATGCATGATCCATAACATGGAAACGATGTTCCTATACAAGTTTCTAAAGTCTGAATCACATCGTGTCTCTAAGGATAATAGTTCTAAGTTCAAGCACCAACAAAAACATTCCATATTGAACAATAACTACAAGTTTACAAGATATGTCGGTCATTACAGGTGATTTAAACATGGTAAATATCACGTGATGAAGGCAAAGACAATATCGTAATCCTGCATAGCCTCTTAAGTATGGCAATCAAGTTGAAACCTTAAAAAAATATCTAAGTGTCTCATATCGTAGGTATCCACATACCCTACGAAGGTGTCTCACCTAGACACATCCCATAACGTGCACCAGTACCACTTCAGGCTTGTTTGTATCCTAATGGGGTACCATATGCCTAGATACAAACTTAAATGTCTTGAACGACTGGCCTAACATGGCCAACCTAACACAAATCAAACTCAAGCGTGCTGGGAGGGAAAGCGAGTAATTTTTGAAGCACGTCCTCCTAGACCCATCTTACTGCACTCTCTAGTGGCAAGTGCGTGCGGGAGCTCACCGCACCTCAACAAACTTGCCACATGCCATAGCGTCCTCAATGTCTGTAGGTGTGAGGCATCTCAAGCACCACCAAACTCACGATGCGAGCAAACTCCTAAGCATCGACACAACAGGCATTACAGCGGGGTAAAGACACTTATGCTAATATTAGCATGCACGTACTACGAGTCTATACAAAATCTAACGTAATTGATGTGTAACAATAATCAGCTAGGCAATTCTCATAAATCCACGACTACACTGGGGTCTCAACATGACCCAATTCACAACAATAAAGTCACTCGAGTCGAACTATCATACAACTCAAGACTCGACAATTTACGATAAAACACACAAACTAATGACATAGGCCATATCAACTAATTTTTTTTTCTGAGTCAATACAATTTTCCAATTAAAAGTTAGGTCATTAAACCGAGACAATAATCCGATCGTGTCATACCAAACAGACTCAAAAACACAACATATAATGACATTATACCAAAGCATGACCACATCTATATTTAGCCACTATTCCATTTTATTCATGTATATCATGCTTTCAAGAAACTCAATACATAGATTCATTCACATAGGAACCAAAACAACAATCGAAACCTCCAAAACCTCATGAGCGTCAAATCTTGAATTTGTATTCAAACATACAAAATCCCTGGCATAATGTAACAATTAATTCAAGATTTTCAAATAAGTGTTTTTTTTAAGGTAAACATTAAAGTTACACTCACCTGAGCTAAATGGTTTTTTGGAACCCAAATCCTGCCGACTGAAGCTCCCAACTCGCGAAACAGTAAATGCGGGACTAAGGAAACTTTTTAAAACTGCAAAGGCGAACTCAAAAGTGGGCAAACTAGCCGAAAATTGGAAAAAGGAAGAAGTAACAGTCGGCACATGGCTGGAAAATTTCTTATCGACAAATTAAATCCGGCGGCCACTCCGATAAAGCCCAAAATCTGGCAAAAACTCACTGAAAACCACCCTACTCCGGTTTGATCGTCTCCGAACCACACAACAGGCCTAAAATAGGTCATAGAACCACCGAAATCGTGAATCACAGCTTATCCACGCAATCAAAGCTCAGATTCACGCCGGAGAACTTCCCTAACAGACATGCACAACTGATTTTTTTGAAATCCCAGCCAACCATGAAAACACCCTTGCATGTGGGGTTTACAAGTCCCAACCGACGCCCCAAACCCTACCTGAGTGGGCGATTGGAGCGACTTTGCTCGTTCCGGTCAAGCTCACACTCTCCAAAACTCTGATTCTACGACCGAAAATTCTACCAAGAAGGAAAGGGGAGAAAGAGGAAGAAAAAATGAAAAACAAATCCCGCCTAAGCACGCTGGAGAAGAAGAGGAATTGCAAGGGAACTCGCTCTGGAAAAGAAAAAAGAAAGGAAGAAGAAAAAGGGGGGAGGCTATTTAATATGTGGGTGGCTATTTGCCCCCACCAAAACTTTGAGTACACCACACTCTCCAAATCATTTTTTTTTACAAAATTAAATTTAACTAAATTAACACTATTGAAACAAATTTCAAAACTCTGAAGTTAGGTAAATAAAACAACCGAAAAGAAAATCAAAAATCGAAAAAAAAAAATTATGGACATTACATTATACATACCTTAAAAGAGATATCGTCCTCGAGATCAGACAATGCAATGATAAGAAAGACTAGGTGAAAAACTCAGGGTATTTCTGTCTCATCTGGTCCTCCAACTCCCAAGTCATGTCACCCTCTCGGTGACTCCACTGGACCTTTACTAACTTCACTGTATTTCGTCAAAGTTGTTTCACATCATCATCAACAATGACTACTGGCCTCACTGGATAAGTCAACTCATCAGAAATCTCCAACTCAACGGCCTCCTCAATCTGTGACGGGTCTGCCAAACACTTTCGCAACATGGATACATGAAACACGTCGTGGATACCGGACATACTCTGCGGCAAAGCCAATCTGTAGACCATTGATCTAATCCTCTCAGTAATCTCATAGGGTCCTACATATCTCGGTGCAAGCTTCCCTCGACCTCTGAACCTAACAACTCTGCGCATCAAGAAAACTTTCAGAAAGACTCTGTCGCCAACAACAAACTCTAACTCCATACGCCTCCTATTAGCGTAACTCTTCTGTCTGCTCTGGGCTGTCAACAAATGTGCTCTAATCAGCTCAATCTTCTCAATAGTTTCTTTGATCACATCCGGCCCCATCACAACTGACTCTCCAATCTCTGCCCAACAAACAGGGGACCTACACGGTCGTCCGTAGAGTGCCTCAAACGGTGCCATGCCAATACATACGTGATAGCTGTTATTGTACGCAAACTCGCACAACGGTAGGTGATCCAAAGTCTAATATGCACGCTCTAAGCATGTCTTTCACTACTTAGTTCACTCTCTCAAACTGGCCATCTGTCTGTGGATGATATGTTGTACTCATGTCCAATCTAGTGCCCATAGCTTGCTAAAAGCTTTGCCAGAAGTGGGCTATGAAAATCGGATCTCGGTCGGATACAATCGAAACAGGTGACCCATGAAGGCAGACTATTTCCAGAATGAACAACACCACTAGACTGTCTGTCGTCCGATTCGTAGTAACATGAATGAAATGTGCACACTTTGTCAACCGATCAACAATGACCCATATCGACTCATGACCTTTCCTCGACCATGGAAGTCTATCGACGAAATCCATAGTGATATACTCCCATTTCCACTTCCACGACGAGATCTCCAATGGATGCAATAACCCAGACGATCTTTTTTGTTTGGCTTTCACCTGCTGACAAGTCACACACCGTGCCACAAACTCTCCAATGTCTTTCTTCATGCCACACCACCAGAAAGAACGTCTCAGATCTCGATACATGTGTGTTCCACCGGGGTGAATGGTGAAACGAGATCTATGAGCTTATTATAAGATATCTCTACGCAGCTCCTCATCAGATGGAACACAAAGCCGCCCACACAACCTCAACCATCCATCTGCACCAACTGACCAATCGGTAGGGCACTCATCCAGTGTGTCCACTACCAAATCTATTATCTGTCTCGAAATCACTGGATCAGATGTTTGTCTCTCCACCACTATACTAATCAACGACGGATAGACTGCTAAGCCCGCTATCATGCCGCCTTATGTACTGGAAGTAGGCTGAACTGCAAATGAAGCTAATGTCTTAAGTGTTCGATACTTTTGAGTCATCATGGTTGCCATCACTGCATGTCGTCTACTTAGGGCATCAAAAACCACATTGGCTCTACCAGGCTGATATAGTATCTCGAAGTCATAGCTGCTAAGAAAATCAACCCATCATTGTTGCCTCATACTCAGCTCCCTCTGAGTGAAAGGTACTTCAAACTCTTGTAATCTGTGAACAACTCGAACCTCTCACCATACAGATAATGTCTCCGGATCTTCAAGGCAAAGTTACGGCTACCAACTCTAAATCATGTGTCGGATATCTCTTTTCATGGGGTTTCAACTGTTGAGATGCATAGGCTAAATTTTTTTTGTCCTGCATCAGCACTCCACCCAATCCTATACCGCAAGCATCGATAAATACCACCAGTCGGCTACCAGGTGTCGAAATAGTCAGCACTGGTGTTGAAGTCAACCGAAGCTTCAAAGTTTCAAAAGCTTCTTCACACTTCTTTGACCACACAAAAGGAACATTCTTCCTTGTTACTTGAGTGAGTGGTGCCGCAATTAGTGAAATTTCTCCATGATCCGTCGGTAATAACTGGCCAAACCCAAAAAACTATGAATCTCTGTTATACTACTTGGTTGTCCACAAGACTTTACCGCTTCGACTTTCTCGGGATCCACTGCAATACCTCCACTAGAAATGACATGTCCGAGAAATCAAACTTCAAGCTCCCAGAAATGACACTTACTGAACTTCACATACAACTGATTTTCTTTAAGTGTCTAAAAAACAATGCGAATGTGGTCTCTGTGCTCCTTTAAACTCTTCGAGTACACCAAGATATTGTCAATGAAGACTACCACAAACTTGTCCAAGTACAGACTAAACAATCTATTCATCAAATCCATGAAGAAAGTCGGTGCATTCGTCAATCCAAATGGCATGACTGGAAACTCGTACAAGCCATAACGACTCTGAAAGGTTGTAATTGGAACAAAGTGTTCCTCAACTCTCATCTGGTGATACCCAGACTATAGATCCAACTGTGAAAACACTATGGTTCCCATCAACTGATCCAATAGATCATCAATTCGAGGCAACGAATATTTATTCTTGATTGTCACTTTATTTAGATCCCGATAATCTATGGACGTCCTCAATGATCCATCCTTCTTAGAAACAAATATTGTTGGAGCTCCCAAGGTGAATTGTTCGGCCGAATAAACCCCTTACAAAAAAAATCATCACGCTGTACTTTCATCTCTTCCAATTGCTTAGGTGCAAGCCTGTACGCTGATTTAGATATAAGTGCAATACCAAGAACCGGGTCAATCCAAAACTTTACCTCACGACAAGGAGGGATACCAGGAATCTCTCGAAAGACATCAGGGAGTTCACACACAACTAGGGGTGGGAAAACGGGTCGAGGAACCGCGGATCCAAACCGAACCGGACCGTTTTACTCCAAACGGTTCGGTTCTGATTTTTAAAATTGTGAAACAATTCGGTTCGGTTCCGGTTCCTATTTTTTTTTTTCAAACGGTTCGGTTCCGATCCATTTCGAACCGATTACATATACCCATAACCCACTACTTTAGTTTCTAACCCTAAGTTTCTCACTATTTCAGCACCACTACCCTTCCAAAATGAAATCACCAGTACCACCATCTCCCCCCTAGCTCCACGATTTGCGACTCACCACCACCCACCGCATATCCCCTACCCCTTCCCACAACCAGAGTCTCCTTTCCGATCGCACGAACTGTGATTTCTTCTTCTCCCTTCACTCTCTCGTCATTGACGTCGCTGGTGATGGATATGCAGAGTTAGGAGGTGAGAAGGGATAAAGGGGAAGAAGAAGAAAGAGGATGAGAGAAAAAATCCCAATAGAAAAAATCACAAAAACAAGAAACCCACTAATTTTTCCATCTTCAAACAAGGGGTTTCAGAACATGGGTTTTCACAAAAACCCTTAATGGAAGCAAATGATGTGAGACAATGGCCTACCTCGAGAGCATCAAAAGGTTTTTTTTTTGGCTGAATAAAAAAAACCATTTGTTCCGTTTTGTTAATTTGGAGAGAAGAAACAAGAAAACAAAATGATTTTTAACTTTCTTTCTGAAATGGTTTGACTTGGAGTTGAGTGAGTGTGACTGACTGAGTTGTCTAGTCATGTAAGTTTTTCTTCCACCTATGAATGAATATTTAGGCCTCATTGGCATTCAATGAATGATGAAAGTCCATGGGCCTATTTGGTTGTTGGACCTACATTGCTCAATATCTGCAATGTCTTAATCAATTCTTGAATAGAGGAAATGGGCCAGAAGATGTACCATATTTAAGTTTTTGTGAATGCAAATAAAAATAAAAATCTAACATTTGGAATGAAAATTGGCCCCTAGGAACAATGCACACGTCCATCATTTTTATGTACATCATTACGCCACAGACAGTTGTGTCTACACTGGACGAACCTCATCCCGATCCTATCTCATTGCTTTATCTTCGGGACGGGATCGGGACATAATAGATTTCATCCCAAATGTCGCTAGCCATCTTCAGGTACCAAAGGTGGTTAATGAAATGAGATTCTTTGTTTCAAGAAACCGTTTGGAACCGTAGGAACCGAACCGTTGTAAACGATTCGAGTTAGGTTCGGTTCCAACGTTCAAAATAGAGGAACCGATCCGAATCAGAATCGTTTAAATTTTAAACGGTTCGAGTTAGGTTCCTCAAAATTTGGAACCGAACCGTGCCCACCCCTACACACAACCTCGACAAAACTGGTTTCGGGACTAAAAATCTCAAGAGAGCCAAGAAAACTCAACATCACAGAAACATAATCGGGCTCACAAGCCAACACACGAGGCGAAACATCATGTGGCACTAACGTCACCAACCTATGCAAGCAATCAATGATCACCGGATGACTGGACAACCAATTCATCCTTAGAATCAAATGATAGCTCTCAAAACCCAAGACAATAAAGTCAAACACGAAGGTGTACCCCAACAAAGAAAATTCGAAATGGGGACAATACTCCCACAACCAAACCAAACTGCCCAAAGGGGACGCAACAAACAAGGGTTCCTGTAAAGGCACTATCTCTAGACGGTATCTAACAACTGACTGTCTAGAAATAAAAGACCTAGATGCTCCTGTATCGAAAAGAGTCCTCAACTGGGAAAACGACGAATGCACAAAACCTGGCACACAACGCATATATCCTGAGTCACATAACAACACACTAAACATGCAAAATTTCCTATGCATAATGCATGTAACACATTTCCTACTATATCTAGCACACACAACGAAAATAAAAATAATAACATACCCTCAACATTTCCTTGACCGGGAATATATGCGAGGCGAACAGGCGATGCTGGGAAATGGACTCTCTGACCAACTCCAGGCGTAGGTGATAACTATCTCGGAGGCGCCCTCTGTTGTGCTGGTACATCCATACTTTGAGGATAAGCTCTGAAAAAGTGCCCTGATTTCCCACAAGTATAACAAACTGTCTGCTTCGTCGATTTGTCTGACCTCTGGGACAATCACGGGCTAAGTGTCCATCCTGTCCACAAGTTAAACAACCGCTCCTGGTTCCTGTCTGACCCCCCTCATAGGTTGTCTCTGCTGTTGCTGCTGTCGATGATCTCCTCGGGAACATCTGTCACCTCTGCGGTCTCTGCCAATCCCAACTGGTCCCTCTCTACCAGGGTCTTTCTGTTGAACAACGACATGCTCTGGCTATTGTGCCTAATCAACTGTCTGGTTTCCTCGGCCAAACTCTGACTGTGCTCTGTACCTCTAGCCCGTCGAACCAAAGTCTCTTGCCTACACTCAGCGTCAACTCGCTCCTGACTCAAAGTGACATCCACTGATCTCTCAAAAGGACGATCGATCATCATCAACTGTTTCTTTAGGAACGGGTTCAGACCACTAAAAAAATTATTCTTCTTCTTCTCTGTGGTATCTATGAAACAAGTGGCATAATGGCTCAACTATGTAAATTCAACTAAGTATTCTGAAACAAGTCTAGATCCCTACTGTAAGTGTAGAAACCTGTCCACTATCTCAGCTCTGGCAGAATCAGGAATAAAATGTTGCTCAAATACCTCGCAAAATGTATCCCACAACATCTTTGACACATCTCGACTCTGCCTCACTGAATCCCACCAATACATAGCCTCTCCGTCAAACTGGTGTGCTGCTAACTCGGTACGCTGTATAGGTGTCAGCACCATCCTCTCAAATATGAGCTCTACCTTACGGATCCACCAATCCGCAGCTAGAAAATCTCTAGTACCGTCAAATCTTTCACCACCCAAGCTGATAAAATTCTTGTTGCAATGAGTAAATAAATCCTTTGACAAATTTCTCTATCTCATATTTTGTGCCCTCTATGTCAACATTTCCATGAAAGGTTGGGAGGCATCTCCTCTAGCAGTATCTGATCCCTCACCCTGAGTTCTCTTAACACGCGCCATCACCACACTCCCTCTACGCAAAAGAAAACACACATACAATACATCAAACAACACAACAAAACTCCTAACTCCTCTACCCAATTCACTCAAAAAAGTGTCATACGATGGTGTTCTATCTGAACCGATAAACAATGGCTCTAATACCAAGCTTTGTCACGCCCCGACCAGCCACAGGAGTCGCATCGTGCCGGTACGTGAACTAAATCTGTAATACAGATGGATCGTAACCGGACACAACATCAAAATATAACAGATTCTTGAAAAAACGAGAAACAAAACGAAATAACCAACTACGATAAAATTTGAACAAAATAAAAAGTATTCAATTCGCCCCGCCAGCGTCAAAGCGACCAAACCAATATATACAAACATCGAGTACTTAACAAGGTATATAAAAATACAAAGGAAGCAAAACATACTCGTACAGGGTGGACAAGATTAAACCGCACAAAACAAATCAACAGCTAGAGACTGGGCCTAAGCGCCACAATCAGCAGGAACAACAACATTGCCTGCACTCAAATTGAAGCACACCTCTTGCGGGGTTAGCAAAGCACAAAGCTACCTGGTGCGAGTGAACTAAATACAAATAACAAAATAATATACCGGGGGAATCCATGCCACACAGTAATGAATAAAAGAGTAATCCTAGATCCATGATCCATAACATGGAAGCGGTGTACCTATACAAGTTTCTAAAGTTTGAATCAAACCATGTCTCTAAGGATAATATTTCTAAGTTCAATCACCAACAAAAGCATTCCATATTAACAATAACTACAAGTTTACAAGATATGCTGGTCATTACAAGTGATTTAAACATGGTAAATATCAAGTGATGAAGGCAAAGATAATATCGTAATCCTGCATAGCCTCCTAAGATGGCAATCAAGTCGAAACCTTAAAAAAATATCTATGTAAAGTGTCTCATATCGTAGGTATCCGCATACCCTACGAAGGTGTCTCACCCAGACACATCCCACAACATACAACAGTACCACTTCGAGCTTGTTTGTATCCTAATGGGGTGTTATTTGCCCGGATACAAACTCAAACGACTGGCCTAACACGACCAACCTAACACAAATCAAACTCAAGTGCGCAGGGAGGGAAAACGAGTAATTTTCGAACCCGTCCTATTGCACTCTCTAGTGGCAAATGTGTGCGTGAGCTCACCGCACCTCAACAAACTTGCCACATGCAATAGAGTCCTCAATGTCTATAGGTGCGAGTCATCTCAAGTACCACCAAACTCACGATGCGAGCAAGCTCCAAAACATCAGCACAACAGGCATTACAGCGGGGTAAAGACACTTACGCTAATATCATCATGCACTGTCACGACCCGATCCATAGAGTATTATATTGTCTGTTTTTGGCCCAAGGCCAGCACGACCTTAAAATGCATAGTACTTTGTAGATTCAACCTCGTACATATATAACACATTCATTTCCCTCACCTAGGAGATGTGAAACTATAATTTTCCCTTGGTAGCTTGCCCAACATTTCTTGGGATCCACGAGCATATTGGGCTTTGCCATCACATGTCTTTCCCGCACCCTCCTCCTCAGGTCCGCCCACACAAGGGTATAACAATCCATCCCCTAAGGGAGCCCAACATATTCGTTGGCACACTTTCGGCTAGGTCCAGCTCTGATATCATTCTGTCACGACCCGATCCACATAGTATTATATTGTCCGCTTTGGGCCCAATGCTCGCACGGCTTTAAAACGCATAATACTTTGTAGATCCAACCTCGTACATATATAACACATCCCCTTCCCTCACTTGGGCATTATGGGACTATAATTTTCCCTTGGTAGCTCGCCCAACCCTTATTGGGATCCACAGGCCTATTGGGCTTCGCCATCACGAGCATCTCCCGCACCCTCCCCATCAGGTTCGCCCACACAAGGGTATCACATGCATGTACTACGAGTCTATACAAAATCTAACGTAATTGATGTGTAACAATAATCAGCTAGGAAATTCTCATAAATCCACAACTACACTAGGGTCCCAACATGACCCAATTCACAACAATAAAGTCCCTCGAGTCGAACTATCATACACACTCAAGACTTGGCAATTTACGGTAAAACACACAAACTGATGACATAGGCCATATCAACTAATTTTTTTCTTTGACTCAATACAATTTTGCAATTAAAAGTCAGGTCATTAAACCGAGACAATAATCCAACCGACATTATATCAAAGCATGACCACATTTATATTCAACCTCTGTTTCATTTCATTCATGTATATCATGCTTTCAAGAAACTCAATACATAGATTCATTCACATAGGAACCAAAACAACAATCGAAACCTCCAAAACCTCATGAGTGTCAAATCCTAAATTTGTATTCAAACATACACAATCGCTGGCATAATGTAACAATTCGTTCAAGATTTTCAAATAAGTATTTTTTTAAGTAAACATTAAAGTTACACTCACCTGAGTGGAATGGGTTTTCAGAACCCAAATCTTGCCGATCGAAGCTCCCAACTCGCGAAACAGCGAATGCAGAACTAAGGAAACTTTTTAAAAATACAAAGGCGGACTCTAAAGTGATCAAACTAGCTGAAAATTGGAAAAAGGAAGAAATGACAGTTGGCACATGGCTAGAAAATTACCTACCGACAAATTAAATCCGGCGACCACTCCGACAAAGCCCAAAATCCAGCGAAAACTCACCGAAAATCACCCTACTCTGGTCTGATCGTCTCCAAACCACACAACAAGCCTGAAATAGGTCACAGAACCACTGAAACCGTGAATCGTAGCTTACCCACGCGATCAAAACTCGGATTCACGTTGGAGAACTTCCCTAACGGACATGCATAATTGATTTTTTTGAAATCCCAGCCAACCATGAAAACTCTCTTCCATGTGGGGTTTACAAGTCCAAACTGATGCCCCAAACGCTACGTGAGTGGCCGATTGGAACGGCGTTGCTCATTCTAGCAGTGACAGCTCCGATCAAGTTCACACTATCTAAAACTCTAATTCTACGGCTGAAAACTCCACCAAGAAGGAGAAGGGAGAAATCGACGAATCCCGCCAAAGCATGCCGGAGAAGAAGAGGAATCGCATGGGAACATGCTCTGGAGAAAGAAAAAGTGGGGAGGATGTTTAATGCGTGGGTGGCTATTTGCCCCCACCACCGAAAATCTGAGTATACCCCACCTTCCAAATCATTTTTTTTATGAAATTGCATTTAACTAAATTAACACTATTGAAACAAATTTCAAAACTCCAAAGTTAGGCAAATTAAACGATCGAAAAGCAAATCAAAAATCAGAAAAAAATAATTTACGGACATTACACTGGCACTATAAATAAGACATGAAGTTGGTGAACAAAGGTACGCTACAAACTCCCTGTTTACAGCATTACTCTTTCCTCATATCCTTGTTTGACTTTAGCATCGGAGTGTCATCGGCCACCACAATGGTGATCTGTGGTTCACGTGTGTTCCTTGTACAGGTCAACAAATCAGAAGGTCAAGGTCAAACAAAGAGCGAAAATCGATTGCATCATAGATGATGGTTGGATAAAAAGAGGTTGCTCTGTATGTGTTTAGGACAAAAAAAAGAGTTATTCTACAAGGCCTGGGTCTGCAGCCTGGGGCGAAAATACAATTTTTTCCCCCTCTTTAAACACCTTTTTGGGGGGGCAAAATTGCATTTTCGCCCCCCCCCCCCCCCCCCCCCCCCCCCCGCAAGCAGCAAACCCAGGCTGTCTAGAATTTGGGCAAAAAAAATGTTTGACTAAATGCCCCAAAGGTGGTTTGTTGTGATGGGAGATAAATCAAATCGGCATTCTTGGAGTGGGGTAGCACTAGCACCACTTGAGAAACACTTAGTCCACCGACTCTAAAGTTGAAGAAGAATGTTCATTGGAATCGATATGATGAAGCAAGATATGCTGGGAGAAGCTGAGACGCTCGAGAAGAGTTGATTGCATCAAGACATTAATCTTTAGGTACTCTGTACTTAACACTTATACTTCTTTTTCTCTAGCTATGCCCCCATGCCTTGTGTTAGTTCAATAATGTCGGAGGATAAAACACTGCAGTCATGCACACACGAGGATAAAACAGTTTTACTTCTTTTTCTCTAGCTATGCCCCCATGCCTTCTTTTTCTCTTGCCTGACCAAACTTTGATTGAATTATTGATTTTCTTTCTCCTTATCTACTGACTTTCTTATAAAAATAAAACCTGGTCCCTTACCCACCAAGAGCATCTTACATGCATAATCTTTAAACGACATTTTTTTTTTTACTTAATTTTCCATTTGCACATCTAACAACTCCGAATAATCTCTACATATAGTCGACATCCTAACACATTATTAGGATGTATGCTTAATTTTATTTGAATATAACTCTAATGTAGTATACTATACTATTTTTGTGCAGTTTTCTAGGAAAATGGTCGTCTACATTTGCTGGTTTGGATATATAGGACTTTCCAACTACTTCATTCTTATCAATAGTTTTACCTTTTTGAATTTCATAGCTGAAGTCTACATGTCCCTGCAAATTTTCTATATTTGTGTTTTTTGGCATATTGTTGTTGTACCTAAGAGCATGGGTACTTTTAAAATATTCATGAGATGTTTCCTGTTTGCTGTAGTACCACTACACCAAAAGGTCTGTTTAGCTACACAGAGATTGCCACGGTTCTAAACCGTTGGTTTATTTTCCACAGATCGTGGCCAACGGCCTAAAACCGTGGCTATAAAAATAAAAACCATGGCTATAATCACTACCCAAAAGGCTGGCCATGGCTCTAAACCGTGGGTTCATTTTCCACGGCCAAAAACTGTGGCTAAACTAGAGTGTTTTGCACGTGCGCCTGTGTGGAGAGAGGAGTTTCGCGCTCTGGCGAAAAGAGTTTCGTGCTTTGGCGAAAAAAATTGGGGAAAACAGTGTTGCGCAGAGGAGAGATCGACGTATTGCAAAAAAAATTGGAGAGAGGAGTTTCGTGCTTTGGCGAAAAAAATTGGGGAAAACAGTGTTGCGCAGAGGAGAGATCGACGTATTGCGAAAAAAATTGGCGCAGAGGAAAGATCGAGGAGCTCCATTTTCGTTTCAAATCAGATTGTGGAGAACACTTTCGCTGTTTGGCGAAAACACTTTTCCTCCTTCCATTTTCATTTTAGGGTTCCTTAGAAAATCAGAGTCAGAGAGAGGAGCAGAGGAGAGTGTGAAGAGAAAGAAGAAGAAGTGAACCATAATCAATCAGTGGAGGATCTTTCGGGCCGGGGAACGGCTTGGTCTAGTAATGCATTAATTTGTTTTTTACTTCTTGGGTTCTTGAATGTTTTTTTTTTTATTATTGAATTTTTTCAAGACATGTTAGATTGAAGTAATGTTTTAGCCCTTTGTTGATGCATGATTCTGTTGATTGTTTGATAAACCTTTGTTGATGCTTTCATTTTAGGGTTTGTTAGAAAATCAGAGTGAGAGAGAGGAGCAGAGGAGAGTGTGAAAAGAAGGAAGAAGAAGTGAACCATAATCAATCAGTGGAGGATCTTTCGGGCCGGGGAACGGCTTGGTCTGGTAATGAATTTGTTTTTTACTTCTTGGGTTCTTGAATGTTTTTTTTTTATTTGAATTTTTTCAAGACATGTTAGATTGAAGTAATGTTTTAGCCCTTTGTTGATGCATGATTCTGTTGATTGTTTGAGAAACCTTTGTTGATGCATGATTCTGTTAGACATGTTAGATGCATGATTCTGTTAGACATGTTAGATTAATATAGAAGTTGAAAGCCCAGTTAGCAGGGGTTTATTTTAGAAATTGTCATGCCTCAATTTCTCAACAATCAATAAAATGTGGGACTAATTATGTTCCTAATTATAAACAAACAAAAACATTAGAATAATGGAAGGAGTTGTCTAACATTAAAAATAATAGAACATTATATAAAACAAAATATGAGATATCATTATTTAACTTCGTTGATCAATTTCAAAAGAACTATTTGAAGAACTATGCTTATACTTGCAAAGGGAAAGGGAAGCTTTGTAGCTAAGTATGCTTATACTTCGTTGATTAATTTTGTCTTTGTTTCTTATTTTGACTTTTGAGTTGGGAAAGGGAAGCTTTGTAGCTAAGTATTCAGATTGGCTTTTCCAATGCTTTATAAAATCTATTTGTGGTGATATGTTGTGTAAGGAAACTATCTATAAATGTAGTGTATATAGTTGTTTCTTATTTCTTTTTGTTTGATAATGGTTAATATCTATAATGTCATTGATAGAAATGGGTAGTACTCGCGGCAATCTCTCCACCAATGATGTCACTACATCTACAAATGATGACAGTGAAGTTAAAAAGACCATACAGTTCAATGTCCATGGTTTAGCAGTTGGACCTAGTGCTAGAAATTTCAATAAATGCATTGGAAAGCTTGTTGAAACCCTTGTGCCCATCAAATTCAAGGGTTGGCACTATGTTACTGACAACTACAAAGAGGATGTGTGGAATGGCCTCAAGGTGAGATTTTACATCATTGATTTTCATAATGTCTTATTTTATTGTCAACTTATATCTCAATGGCTTGTTTGCAGCGTGAATACGACATCCCAAATTATGTGAAAAGGAGTGTGCATTTGAAAATGCCAGAATATTTTAGAAGGTTCAAGGCAGATCTTAGGAAGGACTATTTGGATAAGTATCCTACCATTGAGGAACAAGAGAAGCATGTTCCAAATGGTGTAAGAGAGGAGGATTGGAAGGAGTTTGTTCGCTATGAGAGCACCCCTGAAGCGAAGGCAATTAGAGCCCAAACTGCCAAAAACAAAAAGGCTTCAAAGTATGTATGGGGGGTGGCCAAAAGAGTGTTGCAGAAGTAGAGTATGAAATGGTAATTGAATTTCTAGCTACTAGTACAATAATAACCATTTAACTATATAGGCTGAGACTAATCTTTCAAGTATATAGGTTGAGAAGAACCCTGATGGGGAACCAGTCACACGCACTAGTGTATGGATTGCTTGTCACACGGGAAAGGATGGAAAACCCACGCATGGTGCTGAACTATATATGGTATGTGCCCAATGATGTCTTTTATACACAATTCTTAATTTACTTTGTAGTTGTTTGAATATTATTTGTGTCCTGTGTTATTTTATTTTTTCATTCTTTTTAAGGAACAAGTTAAAGCAAAAAAGGTCGCCTTGCAAGAATCTTCAACCCAGGATACCACTGACCTCACTATTGATAATGATCCTCTAAGCCAAGTGTTTGGCCAAGAAGAAAGGGGACGTGTTCATTGTGTTGGAACCACCGTCTCTAAAAGGAAGTATGATGCTTCACTTCCCACTCGTTCATTGCTTTTGGATAAAACATTGGAAGTAAAAAAATTTAGCAAAAAATATGATAGATTGGAAGAAAATGTTCAATGGATACGAGAGAGACTTGAAAATAGAACTTATGTGAGACCATCAACAAGTGAGGGAACACAAGGAGGGACACAAAGAACTGAAGATACACCTTCATCCCATGCACAATCGACAAGGCAACCAGAAAATCCATTACCTCCGTCTCTATTACCACCATCTTCTCAAGGTGTTGCGAGGTTTCCTTCTCCAAGCAATCCTGTTCCCTTAGTGTCAAGGACTTACAAAGTTTGTGATTGGCATAAGAATGTCATTGCGATAGCAAAAGAGGTTGTAGATCCTATCCATCGATTCTCTTGCGATTGCCATGGATCATTGAACCCTGCAACAGAGATCAGACTTTCCTTATGCTTCAATTATTTAACTGAGGTGAAACTTTACAAGAGTGATCCAAAAGGAGACATGATGGGGGATTTGGACGTTGGTGATTTCTTCGTATGGTGTAAAAATCATGTGGAACTTGATGATTGATAGTTACAACTACCTTGGTAGTTACAACCTTGAACGATATCCTTGATGCTTGCTATTTTTGTGGACTTGCATGCAATACTATAGTACTTAGTAGTTATACGTTCATTTTTGTTTTTTGACTTACACACTCCTAGCTGATTTGGTTTTGGTAGTCCCAAATCTGTAATTTTAATTTGGATTTGGTAGTCCCAAATATGTAATCTTAGTAGTGTTGTTTTCTTGTTGAATATATGTATATATAAAAGCTTTTCCTGTGTTTTTAAAATTTATAACAACCCTTTTTTAACTCCGCCAATGTAAAGGTTCTTTTTTACATTGCCGGTCCCAAGCCCGGATAAAGGAGGAGGAATGAGGGTATGTTTACCTTTATCAATTTGTGTGTTAAGTTTCATTATATTTTTTTCATTGTGATATGGTTATCTGGTTCTTACATATATATAATAAATTTTCTGATGTGCAGGTGGCTATTGTGATTAGGATATTAGAGAAGTGGCCATTGTCAAACAAGTATCGCTTGCAGATTGAAGGAATCAGATAATGCAAATAATTTTTTTTGACATGATGATAATGCATTGTAAATGGTGTAGTTTATGTTGTACAGGGTGCAAAAGTTACTTGCAGATTGAAGGAATCAGATAATGTGGAAGTTTCTCATGCAGGACGAACATTCGAAAAAGCTAAAAAGTTGGTTGAGCAAAGCTTTAGGAACTATGTTGGAAGCAATGTAATGGTGGCAGCAAAAGAGGTGTTGAGTAAAATACACTACGGGCACATGATTGTTCATTTTAAGGTAAATTGCCCCCTTCTTTCATGGAGTCTACACTCTGAATAAAAAAAAAAAAGGAAAAAGCTTATGAATTAATTCATTTGATCGTATATGCAGGATCACAAGGACAGGAAGCACAACTGCAGAACCTGCTGCTCATGTCCATGCTTCCTAAGGATGATGCAGATGAAAGGGACTGCATTTTGGAGGTGAGAGCAGGTAATACATGAGCATCTTCTTTTCCATCTTAATAAAACAAAAAAACAAACTTCTTCAGGACGCGCGTATGTGGTACGCGAAAATAGAGTCTCAATAATGTGTTTGTGTTTGTTTGAGATCATCTTAGGTTTGGATTTGGTTGATGGGAAAAAAGCTTATTAGAAAATAGTTTTGATGGGAGTTTTTTTCTTATTTATTGGCATCCTTGAAGAAACTAATCACTAGAGTTTTGGTATAGATTATAAGATCAAGCATAATAATTTGTAGATAACAACTTCAGGCACTGATGGTTGGTTTGTTGAATCCAGGAGAAAGTTCTCAGCACTGATTTCTGTCTCCAAATTGCGAAAACAATTGGATTGGAGAATGTCAAAGAGGGTTTGAATTTTGTGCTCTCTCCCATATCAATCCATATTTGCTTAAGCATGGTTGCTACTGGATCAGCAGGCAAAACATTAAATGAATTGCTTTACTTTCTCAAGTCTAAAACCATGGATGATCTCAATGAACTGTCTTCCTGGATTGTTACACTTATGGCACCTGATGGCAAGGGAGGACACGCTATTTCTTTTGCTAATAGCGCTTGGGTTGATAGGCGTTTCACTCTTAAGCATGATTTCAGAGAGATTATATCCATCACATATGGAGGTGAAGCCAAAGAAATAGACTTCCATTCTGAGGTAGGCTTTGTTGCCGAGCTAATATCAGCCTAAAAAAATATATATTTCATAGAAGTACTATATATTGCAACCAAACTCTTAACAAAAGAAGGAAATTGGTCTAATGCTTGTCAAGTTGATAGATTATTTCTTCTGTCCCTGTAGGGTGCGGCGAAGGAAGTGAACTCATGGGTGGACAGAAAAACAAATGGGCTCATCAAAGAGGTTCTCCAACCTGGGTCTGTCGACAAAAGAACTATGCTTATACTTGCAAATGCACTCTACTTCAAAGGAGACTGGAACAGACCATTTGAAGCAACTAACACCAAAGACAGATCATTTCACTTACAAAATGGTAAAACAATTCAAGTGCCCTTTATGATAGAGGGTGATAGAGGTTTCTGATTGTATTTTCTTGTCCAGATTGAGACAGATAAACTTCTGGCCTACTTAGTGGAAGCAGAAATCAACAAGCGATTGGTAAATTATTACCCCTCCATTCCTGGATATATAGTTTTGGCTATTATGAAGCTAATTACTTATCCTAATATCCATGATTTTTACACAGAAAGAAGGCACATACAAGGGAAAATTTTTCAATGCCATCTGTCACTTCTTTGGTTATCAGGCCTGTGGATCTTTTTGCGGTTTGATTGCGACTATGCCTTTGTAGGTTTCAATTTGCTTTGGCATTGCAACTTTTTAGTCACTTCTTATTATGCATACTTAGGAATAAGAAAATCGCATTTCCTGCAGGTTCTTGACCACATCTGTTATCATATTTTAGCAGCGGGCTTGAATGGTTACATGGCAACTGTGACCAACTTGAAAAATCCATCAAACAAATGGCGTTGTGGTGCTGCTTCTATGGGTTATGTGCACCATTGACAAAGGTGGTAAGCTAACTATCTCTGAAAAAAATTTAGTTGGATGATTCCTAGTAGGTCATAGAACTGTTTTTCTTGATATGGACAATGGTCTGAGTTTAATGCATGCATATTGCTATTTACTATAATATCACTTTAACAAATCTATCTTTTAAAATCTGCAAAGAAATCTTTTTTTCAATAATGCAAGAATCCTGACATTCTAACTTGATAAAATAACAATTAATAATTTGCTGTAGATGGTTTCCATTATATCCACAGGCAGGAAGAGTTGTTTTATTTATCTATTTATTTATTTATTTTAAGTCTCTAGTTATCCCCTCTAATGGGATATTGACATATTGTAATGACAAATATCACGAGTTTTTAACTTCGTTGATCAATTTCAACTACGAGGTCCTTTACTCTGCCTGTGTGATTCGGAATCTAAGAAGCTGTCTAGGGAGCACTTGGGCTTGAAGATGTCCTGTTTTTTCTTCAAGTTTTTGGCCTTTTAATGAACTTCTTTGTTGAGATGCAGGGATTCTGATCTTGTGAAGAGGATTGGTGCTGCCACTTCTCTTGAAGTTAGAGCTATTGGCATTCAATATGCTTTTGCTCCATGTGTAGCGGTATATAACAATAAAAAATATTTAATTTTCCGCAAGTACCTTGTTAACTTCAAGAATGATACATTTGATTTCTGATTCTCCATATCTGTTTTTTGCATTCAGGTTTGCCGAGCCCCAAGGTGGGGTAGGTGTTACAAGAGCTATAGTGAGGACCCTGCAATTGTCCGTTCCATTACAGAGATCATAACCGGATTGCAAGGAGACCTCCCACTGAATTCTCGAAAGGGTCTTCCTTATGTTAGTAGAAAGTATATACGTCTCCTCTCATTTTCTTTTATATTATGTTTGTATGTGAGTTTGTAGCATGTTCCTTAATTTGACTCATTTTGTCATGCCTTTGGCATGTTAGACTTGTGTATTTGGCTCATCTTAGCATGCTGGAGCTATGTATCTAGTTCGTGTTGTTCTGCATTCCACCTTGGATTACCGAACCTTTAAGGCTGTAACTCATGGTAGCATGCTTTTGGTGTTCATGTGTTTTCAATGCACACTGGCGTGCACATACATATATATTGAATCTATTATTGATGTGGTCTCATTCCAATGATCTGGACGAAAGGTTTCTGATTGTCCTTTGTCTCACACACATGGTAAAAGTGTTCTGGTTTATTTTGGAGATTTGTATTCACAGTGTCTTACAATATATACTTAATTTTTTCAACATAATACACCTTTTGCTCCAATTCTTTGTCTGTGGTTCAGGTCATGGTTCCATACAACTACACAGAGTTCATCAATACTGTGACAGACCTAATCAATAAGAATGTCATTACTCTGAGTCGTATTGATGATGCAATGAAGAGAATACTGCGATTCAAGTTCAGCATGGGACTGTTTGAGAATCCATTGGCTGATTACAGCCTTGCCAGGTAAATAAGTTTTATCCTTCAATAACTTCCATTGTTTACTGAATACTAATCTTCAGGGTGGTAAAATCCTAAATGATTTTATTCTGGGTGGTAAAATTTTATTATCCTTGAACAAGTTGCATATTCCCTGTGGAAAAAAAATCCTAAATGATTTTATTCTGGGTGGTAAATTTTTCAAATAAATTGCAGTTTGGAAGTGTTGTAACTGCTGTATAAGATTCAAATGCTGTAAAAGATTCAAATAAAAAGTTAGGAACGAAGGTACCAATTATTCTTGGGTTGAGTCGCGGACTAGGTCGCTCTCTTTAAGACGTTTCACGGCTCTGCCCAAGATTGTGCAAGCAGTGTACTAGCCCCGCCGTCCCCAGGATAAAACAACCCAGAATCTTCTCTGTCTCGTTCATACATTGCACAGTGATGAACGGAATACTATCACCCTTAAACTCTTGTTTTTGCTCGGAATCATCAATACATTGTAAATAATTTAACAAAGCTAAAAACACTTCTTTGATTGGAATACAAAATGAATTAACTAATTACAAAAGGGAAAAAAAATTTCTCTCTAATTGCAAAACGAAATGCTCTTGTTGCAAAAATCTTTTTCTTTGTTTTTCTACACATATTTTATAAACTCTAACTTTGTGTTGTTTTTATAGTGAGAATATAGATTCATCAAGATATGAAAATCCGGATAAATGCATTGACAAAACAAAGAACTCGACTAGGTTCATTGGCACAACAAATGCATGAAAAAACGTCCAAGCTTAATTGCTCTTAAAAACAAAGCATGGAAAACGTCCAAGCTTAATTGCACTTTAAAAACAAAACATGGAAAAATGTCCAAGCTTAATTGCACTTAAAAACAAAAACGTGGAAAACATGGCAATAGGAAGACGTCTAGATTCATGTACAAAATTCTGTCTAGATTCATTCCCTCTTTAGAAATTCAAAATTTATAGCAAAAAGAATGGGTTGCTCTCTTAATGACCCGACCCGACGGATGGACTGCGGGGGCAAGAGTCTATCTCTCCCCTCTTTATAAAAGAGTGGTACCCCCAAGGGGTCCAAGCCCAAGTCCTAACAATCTCCTTATAAACTCTATCACAAAGAGTTGTATAGTAGATATGGAACTAATATTAGATAGAGAGATCCAGAGATCGAAACCTGTTAAACACCCATTTTCTTTTATTTTAAAAAGCCATATTTCCAACAGGAAGTTATTCAACGTTTTTTGCGAACAGGTAAACATGGGCAGTATGCTTCTTGTCATTATACCTGCAATTTGTCAAGAAAAAGGAATTCAAGTTGCAGATCCAGATATTTGCCATTCACATGGAATGACTTATGTTTTTCTTTCTATGGCAGTAAGCTTCTTCTTTTATCTCCTTGATGTTTTATTCTTCAAATTTCTTTACCTTGTTTATATTGTGCACTGAGAAATATATCTCTATAAGTTTATCTGTAGGTGTTTCTAAAATGTCTAGGGTTCAAATGATCTATTATTTAAACATAGTTTTGTGCTTCATTGAGTTGCCTGGGAGTATAGCATAAGAAATTCAAGCATAGAGGATTCTCGGGAGGCAGACTTGTTGTAACATAGCGGAATTCAGGAACTAATGTCTTGATTTGCTATCTGTATGGTTGAATCAATCAAATTTCAATGCATTTTCTATTGGTGTTTTGTATATGTTCTTGTGTCCTTTGCGTGGTTTGAAATTGTCACATCCATGGGGGTTTGTCGAGAACACACGAAGATCAGACTTGGAGAAGGATTGAGGTCTGAAGGCAGTGTTAGAGCTTTAGTAGATATTATTTGAAAAAAAATAAAATAAACTAGACCGGGAGAAGGATTTGGCATAATCTGTTGAAATAGTGGAAAGAACTTCTTCTGCAATGAAGCCTCACTTCTTTTGAACTTGATTGATATCCTATTTGACAACTGGATTTGGAATAAGATGGGGTAACTTCTTTGTACTATTTTCATTTTTCATCTTGAACTCGTGGGCGTGCGTCATCATCGTGAGGATTCTACTAGAAATTATCAATCAGCATAAAACTAAACCTTTGTTACAGATTCTTTACATGTCAAAAAAATCTGATATAGCTGATATGCTTTATATGGAGGATGCAGAGTAACAGAATATCAAATTATTTAATATCCTTTTTTTAGGTTACATTTTTTGTACTAAATTTCCTGCCTGATAACAAGTAATTTCTGTTATATTTAGCAGATGTAGAGGCACATGCATGAATTGTATGATTAATATGTGCACTGAGATGCATTTGACAGTGGATGTTTGATTTCATGTTGTTTTCAGATCTACGCTATATATTTGTGGATTTATGTTTACAACATTGTTCGCATATCTGCAACTAATAGCAGTAAAGAGGTTCTAGCCAACGTCCACACAGATAGCATAAAGTTTTCTGAAGAAAATTCAAAACTTTTTGGTGAAAGCTGCTCAGAAGCTTTACTTCCATCGCGAGTGGTCTATGACAATGGTGTGGAGCTTTCCAGTACATATGAAGAAAAAGTGAGTCTTCTGTTCTTTGTATCTTTATAAGTAAGGATCACTCTGATGTTACAGACCATAGAAAAATGGGTGGATGGGAAGAAACTTTTCCTTGCTTGCACCATACACACATAAGGCACATATCTGGAAAACAAAATCTACCATATTGTGGGTTTAGTAAGGATGCCCACCAATCTTAAATACCACCCTTTATGCTTGAACTGCCCTAGAGGCTCAAACAGATCGCCAGGCAATAGGTACTTACTAGAGTCCTAATTTAATTCGTTATACTTTTGAATCTATAGTACATCTGCCAATACTCCGTACCATGGCAAGACTGTTGAAGATTAGCTATATATCTGCGGACTGTAAGAACAATCATCTGTTCTAAACTTTTCATTGTCAAAAATGGTTTAGAATCTTTCTTATGATGTAAATTATGAGATGTTGAACCACTTTAACTATACTCATCTTTCTGAACAGGAGATGCAAAATGAGAAACTAAAGCTCCAACAGGTTCAACTGATGGAAGAGAACAGTGGATTGCGTGTGCAAAATCAAAAGTTGGCTGAAAATGCTTCTTATGCAACGGAATTGGCATCTGCTGCAGCTGTTGAGTTGAAAATTTTAGCAAATGAGGTCACCGAGTCTTTGATTCTTGGGCTCAAGACTTTGATTCTTGGGCTCAAGACTTTGATTCTTGGCTCACCGAGTCTCTGGTGAATGGAAGGTAAATTCACATTTCACATGCGATTTATTTCATTATTTTGTATGAGAATTATATAAAGGTTGTTAGATAAAGAAGTGATTGTGAAAATGCAGGCATAGCCATGTGAATAATTTTTACCAGAAGGCGCCTTCTGCCAAAATGGCGCACCCATGGCCAGACCATTTTTACCCGTTGCATGTAGCACTTGGTGCTGCAGGGGAAACTGCGAAGGTTGAATTGATCCATACTAGCTGGAGCCTTGGTGCACTTTCATACTCTTCTAATCGTTTCAAGACTGACTGATCTATGATCTCCTATGTGAATGCTTTGAACATATTATGCACTTAGTATGTTATGAAAACATGACAATAATATTGAATTTCAAATGATGAATGCAAATGGTTTATGTATAAAGTTATGTTATGAACTTAGTATTTGTAAGTTTTCTTTTTATTTTTTGCATTCTTTTAGGATTATAATCTAATGTTAATATTTAGTTCAAGGTTAAAGCATATCTTAATGTGGCAATCCGTTGGCTCTTACAAAGCAAACCCAATGCCTAGTTTCTACCATGAAGGACTTCCACTTAAGGTTGAGCATAAAAAGGTTGATCATGTTATTGTACATTAGTGCGCTATTTGTTTACATGTTTTTGTTTGGCGTCAAAACTTGACAAGGTTCCACTTTACGATTGATTTTGTATTTATCTAGCATATAGTTTGTGGAATCTTATTCGTGCCGGAGGCACAGGTAAACGCCACATGGCAAGTGTCTGGTCGATCTTAGTAAGGACTGATTTTGCAGGTGTGGGGCTGTGATTTTGCTGCAGCAGCAAAAAAAATGTAATTTTTTTTTTATTATATCAATTTGCAACGGTTTCAAACCCTCGCAATAAACCATATTTTTTTTTTTTGAATTTTGTTTTTACTGGCCACGACTTAAAACCGTGGTCATCATCATTGCCACGGCTTATAACCGTGGCCATCATGATTGCCACGGCTTAAAATCGTGGCCATATTGCAACGGCTTATAACCGTGGCCACTATTGTTGCAACTGCTTATAACCGTGGAGACATGCAGAAAATCTTCACGCCTCCTCGAGCATGGAACCGTTGCTAAAATGTTTGGCCACGGTTTATAGCCGTCAATGATGATTTCGCGACGCCTCTACTGCCCACGCCTCTAAGCCGTGACAAATGGTTACCCCCACGGTCCCAAACCGTTGCTAATGGGTATTTTTGGTGTAGGGTACCATCTATGTTACAGATTATATGATAAATGATAGCAAAGCCCTCAGTTTAAATTATATGGCAGTTGATATTCAAACACCCCACCCCCAGCAGTTTCTGATGATTTGTATATTATATTATAAACCGTCTAAAGAAAGACTTAGAAATAGAGCTTAGAATTTGCTTTAGAATATAAAGTCCAGGAACTTAGGTAACTAAGGGTGTGTTTGATTGTTTTTTATGAAAAACCATGAAAATAGTTTAAACGAGACAGCAAGTGAAAAAAAAATTCATCTTGATAATGAACATACTATGTTTCTTGAGTTTTTCATGAAATCTCAAAGTGTTGGTTTTGACTTTTCAAAATCTGCTTCATTTTGAGCAAGGATCCACAGCTTTGAGGTAATAGAACAAAGAAAAAAGTGATGAACAACATTTTTCAAGTGTTCTCCATAAAGAGTGCACTCATCAATGGGCAACTTGTTTATCAATTTACCTGTAATAAGGAGAATGCCCATAGCCAATTTCCAAACAAATATTTGAGTGGAAGCTGGGCACAGAACTTCAAGGGCACCCTTGTTTCCTTTCCTCATTTTATTCATTTGGAAGAAAACTTCAAGGGCAATGCCCCACATCAACATAAACGGGTCTTCTAGAAAGAAAAAAAAACGCTCATGTTCGAAGAGATAAAGAAATCCACAAATGGTTTTCATCATATTCTCAAAAAGTTTGGATATGCATTTGTAGAGACGTTGTAGAGACTGATAGATCTAAAGTTAACTAGGATAACCGAATTTGACACCTTGAGAATGAGGGAACTGAACGTATCATAAAGGTCAAGTTTCATAATGTCCAAGAAGTATTGGAAGAAGGCATGAAAACCAGTTAGACGCGGGGCCTTATGACTGCTCATAGCATGACAAAATGCCTTTGATGTCTTGTGGAGTAGGAAAATGAAAAGGCTTTCTTAGGTGGGGGTATTCAATTCGAGATTTGAATGAACTCTGAAGAATTTTAAATCTCATGGATTTTAAAAAGTTTCAAATGATTTTAAGTTTTAAATGATTGGATTTTTAGATTTTATAAAAGTTTGTTATGGATTTCTATGGATTCTTATAAATTCAATGGATTTTTATAAATGTGTTATTAGTCATAGGAAACAATAAAAAAACATCACCTACATTGTTATTCCCACCTCCACCCATTTTCATTTTCTCATTCTTAACCTCCTCCCTCTCACTTTTTTTTCTTCTCTGTTCTTTTCTTTTTTCTTCTTCTTCTCTTCCTCCTCCACTTTATTCTCTCTTTGTTTTTTTTTTCTTTTTCTCCTATCTTTTTTTTTCTTCTTTTTTTTGCCCTCGCGAAGGTTCTGGCAAGTGGGGAACATCCACTCGCAGGAACCTCCGCAAGAGTGAAGAAGAAAAAAAATGGGAAAAAAGAAGATAGGAGAAAAAAATAGAAAAAGAGGAAAAACAAAGAGAAAAGTAGAAGAAGAAGAAATCAGAAGGAAAAAAAAAAGATGGAGAGAAGACAAGAAAAGAAAAAATAAGAGGAAGATAATGAGAAGAAGAAGAAGAATAACAAAAAAGAAGAACAAGAACAAAAGAGAAGAGGAAGTGCGGGTGGTAGTGCAGCTAGCGGTGGTAGGGCATGGTGGTGTAGACGAAAGTTCTAGGGCGAGGTGGTGCTGCTTTTATGAAGAGAGAATAGAAGGGAAGGTGGTGGTGTCTTTGAGCAGATCACAAAAAAAATGGGATAGTGGCGTCCTTTAGCGAAAATGGTGGTGTTATTTAACAATACTCAATACAAATCCGTTGAAATATGAGGAGGGAAGGTTGGATTTGAAATAACTCTTGTTATATATATTTTTCACTCACAAATCCTTCAAAATTCACAACTTTAACAAATTCATTAAAATCCACTACTTTTTTAATACACCCTGATTTTGGTGGATTTTTGAAAAGCGTGAATTGAATACCCCCTGATTTTGATGGATTTTTAAACAATCCTTTATAATCGGTATTTGAATACCCTTAAATTTACATGTATCATTTTAAATCCTTAATTGAATACCCCTAAATTTTAATATATTTTAAAAACCAACACAATCCATTAAAATTTGTAATTGAATACCACCTTATTATTCTCTTCTTCAGAGATAATTAGTTTGATGTTGTTGTGGTTGTTGTTTTTGGTGGAGTTACATCACTCCAATGATGTTCGTTTTGTTATCTCGAGGGTTTGTTCGAGCAATTTGTGTAGTTGGACATGTGGTTGTTGCTTCTGGTGGAGGTACATCGCTCCAAGGATGTTCATTTTGATGCCTCAAGGGTTTGTTACGAAGATCTGCATTATGTATGTTCGCGCACACTATATTTCTGGACGTCTTGATTTGGAACTCCATCCTGACCAAACTGGAGATTGTTGGAACGCATTTGGAGGGGTGACGCTCTCACTTTGATAATATGTTTGACACCTTTGGGTGTGGCGTTCGTGAAGTTGTTTGGAGGGGTGATGTCCCTCAATATGATTGATATGTACGTGTATGGCGCTGTGAGCGAGTATAGAGGGGTGATGTCCATCACGTTGGTAATTTGCATGACATCAGATGTATGATGCTTGGAAGCATGTTTGGAGGGGTGATTTCCTTCAAGTTGTGTATAGCGCCTATGAGCGTGTTTGGAGGGTGATGTCATCAATTTGGATGATCAGTATTTAACTGATTATGTTCGCTGAAAATTGACTGTTTGCTTCTTTTTGTGATGATTGGCTCAGATTTGAGAAATCTTCACCGAGGTGGAGAATTGTTGAAAAATATGAGAAAAGGCGATAGAATATGGCAGAAGCTTCCGTCACCTCCTCAAGTGGCTTGAAATTTGTGGAAGCTTCTAGAACAGTTTTTGGCTTGCTTAAGGATTAAGTAAGAAGAAAGCAGTTTGAATAAGTAAGTGATATGTTAGCCGCCTTTGTTGACTTTAATCTGAATTTCTTAATGATGAAGTAAGAAGAAATCAATTCGAACAAGTAAGTGAAGCTAGCCGTCATTGTTGACTTTAGTTTGTTTTCTTAAGGATGAAGCAAGGAAGAGAGGAGGTGGTTCCAACCTTCTCAATTCGTCTATAAAAGGGGACCGAGGGTTCCTCATTTGATCATCCCATCCTTTGAGATCAAGGATCCGGAGCAGAGGTCTCCCTCTGCATTTGTATTGATGTGAGGATCATATGAAGTTTGTAATCCGATTAATTCTTCGGATTTTGTATTTGGTTTCTTTCGAGAAACAAGTTGTCTCTGTTTGTAACCAGATTTGGAACAATGAAGGATTGTTTGTTTGTTCGTGGATGTAGCTTCGCCGTTTCCTGCACAAGTCATCGCTACGCTTCCGCCGTTGTGCACGCAACAAAATATATCAGGGCTCATTGCGCGCACAACAAGTGCTATCAGAGCCAATGGTTCGGCCTTAAGCTTGGCAAGTTGAAAGTGCAGAGTAGCATGTTGAGGTGGAGCTTATCTCGGGCCTGGATAGGCTCAAGTCTCGCCAAGGTGGAGATTGTTAGAATGTTGGTGAGAATTGAATAAATTAGTCCCACATCGAGTAGTGAGCCAAGTGATGTCAAGTTAATAAGTGATTGGATAAGTCTCAATAAGCGACGAGGCCTTTTGGGAGCGTTTGAATAGTTGAGTCATGTCCGTAGTAAAAATCCCACACTCAAAAGGAGATGGGTGTCTAAGTTGGGGATAGTATCGTTACTTGAGACATATCGTGTAATTAAGTGATAGTGTTGGTTGCTTTGCAACCTTAAACAATCTTCACTCGCGAGCACAACAGCAAGGAATGAGGAAATGATTGGACGATAGTGAGAGGAAATTGCTTTTTTTTTTTTTTTTTTAATAAGAATACTAGGCTTTTTATTACTTGAAAAAATCTTTTACATCAGTCGGGAATACATGATTACCCGATAAAAAGAACCAGAGGACTTACATCATAGCAAACCCAAAATAAATAGTGACAAACCCCTAGATCAATGTCTATACTTGTTGTTAGTTTTCTTCATTCTAGATGATCGACGAGGATATACCTTGATGTCTCTGAAGTCCGTCGCATGAAATCTTTTCGATATTCGAATTTGGTCTGTCTTTAAACCTGACACTACTCTTGACCTAATGGTGTATTCATCCAAATCTTCTTCTTCTGAACTGATTGTATCCGAAATGTCGGTATCGGTCTCCATTTCGCTGTTAGTGTTACGAACCAAATAGTTAATATGTTTTATATTCGGTGCTTCAAGTACTATTGCATCCACTAAAGCTTCGTCATCTTGTACAATACTCGCATCTGCTGGAAACCCTACCTTCCGGTCATGCACCTTGTCACCACTCTGAACGCGATTCTGAGCACCAACGTGAGCTCCACTGCCAGAGCCATATACAAACCCACTGTCAACATGATCATCCTCAGCTATTGCGTCCTCCTTTGTTGGTCCGGAGTTACTGCCTGAAATCATTGCATTTATATGTAGAGAAGCATTCCCACTACTCGTCTTTTTCCCTGGGCTAGAGATCCCGACATCCCCGCCTACAGCCGTGGTCAAAACCCCCTGCGCCCTCCCTGATTCCAACTGGTGAACATACTCGTACGCTCTCTGCTGCGACCTTGAGCTGCTACCTGAAGCATTATCACATTCTTGCATGAAAGCTTGGTCATCATTCGCATTTTTCTTAGGGATCAACTTCTTTGGATCATCATCTATAGCATTTGATGTTCTGTTCACCAAACCAACGATTGGTGATGCGACTTGCTCTGACGAAGCAAACTCTGTTATTGGCAGAACACGCTCTGGCTGAGACGAAGCAAGCCCTGAAATTGTCTCTCCTTGATTTTGAATCGCTTTTGCAATCTCAACCACTGTGTACCCCGCCTCAAGAAGTCCTTCCTCCGTTGTTTCTGGTTCTACCATGTCACTGACTGGATCCTTCGTCTTACAAGGCAATTGATGATTCATTAGATTACTCTCGTCTACAACTATGGTCTCCGTAAGTGACTCGAATTTGTTTGACAACATGACATTCCCCGAATCTTTGACCATCGGCCTCTCAGCACCAACGTCCTCCTGAATTTCCTCACCCTGATCATTCTTTACACCACTAGTTCCAGCTTCTGTCGTTGAAATTTTATTTTTTTTAACCACTGGGACAAATTGTTGCTTGAGGACTTTGGCTTCCACCTTTTGTTTCTCAGTCTTATCTTCTTTCACCAAGTTTGGTGTTGTCACATTGCCCTTATGACCTAACTTTTTTCTGCAATAATCCTCCTGATGTCCTAACAATGAGCAATAATCACAATATTTGAAACCCGGATCTTCAATCATTTGCCAAAAGCCCCTATTGTTAGATCTATCTATCCAAATTCGACTCAGTAACTTTTCCGCCAAAGTCATCTCCACGCAAACACGGGCATAACCCGGGCGTGAAAGACATCGAGTATGATCATCCATGCGCAAAAAGACACCAAAAGAGTTCACAATTGCTTTCAAAAGAGGGGGATGAAATAAATGCAAAGGCAAGTTAGGCAACTCTACCCACAGTGGAACCGATATCGGGTCTGCTTTCAGACTGAAACCATCATACCAGCGGAAAGCTTTGAATCGAACTCCCCGAATCAAGAACGAGTCCCTTGCCAAGACTTTCTTTGCTTCTGCCTCAGATTGAAGCCGAACAAGAACATGACGTTGATCTAGCAAACCTAGTGAGAAATCGCCTAGAATCCCCCAGGTTCGATGTATCGAATCTCAAATATCTTCCAATGTTGGTCTGTAGCTAGAGAACTTTAAGACTATCACATGTTTTTCCATGAAAGCTTCCCCACTTTTTTCATCAGATGCCGTAAGCCCAATGGCTACCTCTCCTTCTTTCCGAAATCTAGTTCCCTCGACATTTGTTTCTTTAACCTCATCAACCAGTATTTTTCCAAGTATTTGGGCGAAAGAAGGCTTAGAAGCCTCTTTCGCAGGTTCCTTACTCCCTATTGGGGGAGAGGAAGTGTTGACGGCTAGAGGAACCGTCATACCACGGTGTACCCTGCCCTAGCCAGACCTACAACACCACGCAAGCAAACCTGACAGCGGAGCAGCGGCAGCCAGGCAGAGGCGGCGGGGACCGGCGTAGATCCCCTCTCGCAGCCAGGCAGAGCGGCGGCCGGTCAAGCTTGCAGCGCGGAGTGGCGTCGCGCAGCTGGTCTCAGCCGGATCTGTGCTTCGCAGGCCCCTCTCTCGCTGAATCTCTGCGCTCAGACGAATAGCCGTGAGCACGGCGACGGCCAGAGCGTCCCAGATGCGGCGGAAGCCTGTGTCCCAGATCGGCGTCGACTTTCTTCCTCAGAGCGTCCCCTTTCTTCCTCTAAGCCTGTGTCGCGGCGGCTTTCTTCCTCAGAGCGGCGGCTTTCAGATCTCAGAGCGGCGGCTTTCTTGACTCACTAGTATTTTTCTTCTATTTTTTTTTTACAAATCACCACTTTTTATTTTAGTATGGAGTGACAATGATTTGGTGAAAAGTGTGTTTAGCACCACATGAGAATTGCACCCACCGACTGTAGAAGAAGAAGAAGGTTCAATGGACGAGATCTGATGAATCAAGATATGCTGTGAGAAACTGAGACACACTCGTCAGAAGATTAGATTTTGCATTCAATCTTTGGCTACTTCTTGCCCAGTTACCATTGCCCCATATAATCCATACTTGAACTTTCTCTTCTTTCTAATAATGTTGGAAGAGAAACATTGCAGGCATGCATGCATGCCCAACCATACTCTGATTGAATTACTGGATTTTCTTTCTCATCTGGATCTACTGGATTTCTTATAAAAATGAAACTCGGTCCCTTACCCACCAGTAGCATCTTACATGCCTCTTTATTTAAACCGACATCTTAATACAATATTAGTATTACTTTTATCTGTACAGTACTCTATCTAAACCGACATCTTAGCACATTATTAGGGTGACTTCTTAAGTTTTATTAGTACATATAACTCTATTATACTATACTAATTTTGTGTTGTTTTGGCATATTGGTTTGGGTATATAGGACTTGCCAGCTACTTCATTCTTGTCATTGGTTTTACCTCTGAATTTCATATAACCTATCTTTGTGGCGAAACAGCTTCATATATTTGTTTACTTCTTGGCGTATTGTTGTACCTAAGAGCATGGGTGCTACTAAAATATTTGTGGAAAACGTTTCCTGTCTACTGTAGTACCATTTATGATGCAAATTTTATGATAATGCAAGGCCCACCATTTAAGTCATGGCAGCTGGTATTCTCCCCCACTACAGTTTCAGATTCTTTTGTTTTCATTTCTTTGTTCAATAGAAAAAGGCTTACAGACAAGCATAGAATTTGCTTCCGTCTGTTCTCTCTTGGGCAAAATATTATGGAGTGTTTGATTGCATAGAATTCTATGTCATAAAAATTTATGAGGAAATTTTTATATTTTATGCTAAATTGATATATCACTCCACATTCACCATATGATTTTGTGATTAATGGTAGGAATAAAAGTCTCATGAATATGAGAATCTCAATCCTTGGTCCCCCAACCCCCAAAGAGTAAAATTCTCATGTTCACGAGATTTTCATTCACACCATTGATAACAAAATCAAATAGTGCATGTGAAGTTATACCTCAAATTAGTCTAAAATATAGGAGTCACTTCATTAATTCTCATGACATAAAATTTCATGCAACCAAACACACCCTTAGAGTCCAAGATCCAAGGTAGTCAAGCAATCTAAGTATAATTAGCAAACGAGAAGCTTGCTAGCCCAAAATATCTATCAGTATAGTCCCCATTGATCAGGCTATTGAAAGTGAAAAAGGTATTACAAAACTCCCAATCTTCATTCTCTTTCAAACTTTAGCTCCAGGACTGCTTCCATAGATGTAAAGACCCTGTTGAGTGTATAGAAGATGGTGCTTACAAAATTCTTTTTTTTTAAGGGTTGGCAGGGTTTTAATTGAATTCCGGCCCCTAACCATTAAACGCCCTGGACTTGTAATACTATCCTCCAAAGGTCTACCAGTTGATCAAACCCCCGTTGGCAAACTGCCCCAAAAAAGAAATGTCATTCGTGGTGAGGGTCTTCTAATTGGCATCTCATTTGTTATGTCCATGTGAATGTGAGAAGAAACAATAGCAATGACATTCTCATTGTCATTGTTGCATCTACTGACATAATATAGAATGTCACTTTCTGTCAATATCTCTTTGGCAAAATATCGCCTCTGTGAATAGCTTTCAAAAGGTACCATATGATCTTGTTAACACTGAAATTAGGCATGGAGTGATGCATAATGAGGGCATATTTTGCTACCATTTTCATCTTTTCCATGGATTTTGTAACTCCTTGTCTCAGACCTTTGGAAGAGAAGGGGGAATCATTGTGGATGATGGAAAAGGATAAGGTGGATATTCACTGATGGATCATTTTGATCCAATGAGCGGAAAAAATCACAAAAGAAATAACCATTCTACTTTATCACAGGCTTTGAATATATTCATTTTTTATTTTATTTTTTGCTAATACGGACATGTCCATCTTAATCGCCATGCAACCTTGTTTATTTCCTCATTTTCTTCAATTGGAAGATAAATTGATGGGCAGTACCCACATAATTATAAATGGAAATTCTAAAAAGAAAGAAATAATAATCCACAAGGCATTCCATCTTATTCTCGGTAAGTTTGGATATGCATTTGTAGACAACATTGTCTGAATTTATCTAGGGTAACTTAGATTATAATAAAATTCTTTCCAACATTGTCTAACTACTATTGGAAGAAAGATGTCAGAAAACCAGCTAGACTAAGGACTTTATGACTGCCCATGTTATGCAAAATAGCCATTAGAGGTGGGCACGGGACAGGATGGGACGAGATGAGTCCATCCCGTTCATTCGGGATTAGGACGGGATAGTCCTCATCCCGACCTCGTCCCATCTCAATCGGAATCGAGACGGAACGGGATGGGACGGGACGAGATGAGCACATACTAAATAGTTCTCCAATAAAAAATAACAAAACTCACATTACTCACACACCAATAATGTCAAATTTATATACATATAACTTACATCATAAATAATAATAAATATTAAATAAATAAATATTAAACTTTTTTTGGAAGGCAAATAAATATTAAATTTCATTTGTTAATGATTCAATTCATTTAGATTTCATATAGAATTTCATCTTACCTTGATTTAATTTCAACACGTCCTAAATTTTAATTTAGAAGAGTATTTTGATTAAAATTAATAATTATTATTATTAAATAAATAAATTCGGGATGGGACGAGATAGACATGATTGAAAATCTTCATCCCGATCCCATCCCACTCTAGATCGGGACGGGATCGGGATGAGTTTGATCAATCCCAAAAGGACCCAAAAAATCGAGACAGGTTCGGGATCGCGGGATGGGATGCCCACCCCTAATAGCCATGATGTCTAGTGGAGTAGGAAAATGCAAAAAAAAAAAGGAAAATGCAACGTGTTTTTATTCTTTTCCTCAGAGATAGCTCTCTCAAAGATCAAAAGTATAGTTAGGTTTTTTCATATCAATGGCAAAAAACGATGTCCTGAAAGTAATCTTGAAGAATGAGACTCATGTCTTCAAACGAAGTAGCTTGCCCGTTGATTATTATATTTTTTTTAAGGCAAGTTTGGGTTTTGAGGCTCCCATAACCTTATCATTAAATCAAAAGCATAAAAGTACATCAAAATTACACTACTCACTTATTCCTTCATCATACATTACATCATCACAAGGAATAAAATTTTCCTAAAATCCTGATGCAGGAGGATCTGAGTTGTCAGATAGCACGTTTTTGGCACTAAAATATCTTGAATTAGCAGATCAGCACAAAGATGGCAGGAAATCATAATTCTATTTCTAATTTGGCAGGTTTGGTGCGTTTTAGTATTTTGGCCATAACTTTGGCTACGAGTATCAGAATCGCGCAAACAACCCCAATTCGGAAATATTTTTTCAACGCGCACGTCATGGTCAACAAGCCATGCTCGTTGCACATCTTTTCAAGGCCTAAATCCACCATTTCCCCTTTCGAATCTACAAATTTAGTAATTTATTTTCCTTTATAGTAATATTTCAATTATTGTTTAGGAAGTGATTTTGAACCTAATTTAGGCAAGATCTCTGACAATTTATTTCTTTTATTACGTATTTTGTTTTAGCATGATTATTGGGGTGTTGCCACTTTTGGTAAAATTCCAATATTTATGAGTTTTTAGCTATAAAGTCCGGCTTGTGGGCTGACTTTAGGGAGACCTTTGATTTGAGTAATTTGATTAAACATTATAGTTATTTTCTCTGTGTTTTGGGCTATTCTCTTGTGTTCTTCCCTGTCAATTATATGTTGCTATTAGCCTGCAGAATAATCGTTATTTTGTCCGACGTCAAATCCTCAATCAAACTAAGGAAAGAATCCATGAGTTATAAGCTAAAAGTTAAACTTACCAGGTGAATGGTTGTCAAGATGGTTCATTGGTGGACGCGCTTAAACTCACGGTCTTGGTAGACATCAATCAATTGCTTAATCATCTTGAGAATAAGGGTATCCATCCCCTTGCCTAACAAATAGAAAAAGTAAGAATGCTAGGAAAATTTTGGTGTTGCTATCACCTCTTGGGTTCAATGCCCACCGACAACACGCTTGCCTTTTAAAAATAAAATAAAAATAAAAAAAAATACAAGAGGGAAACCAAACTTGTTCTGCCAGAATTCTTCTTATCTTAAGAGTAAATCCATCAGAAATCCCTCCAAAAGTATAACAATAATACATAGATTTCAAAAGAAAATACTTCAAATCCAAAGTTTTGTATAATATCTAGATAAGATGTTAAGAGAGAGTTTTGGCTCAACACCAACTCAGAGCACTGACCTTGTTAACATCAAGCAGTGCCCACTAAAAATGATAAAAACTAAGAACTAGTATTGATCATTACATCTTTGTTTCTAATTTGAAGAAAAAGATATAGTGGATGATACAGTGGCTGAAGAAAGTCTTGGGGATGTTTGTTTGAGAAAAATAGTAGGGAGAACACTCAATTCTCTTCTGTCATTCTCCTTGATCAACTCCCCTGCAAATAACTCTAGTTTCTCCAAGTTGGTTCTCTCCGCGAATTGTTTTTCTTTAAAGAGTACCGACTCAACATTCCTTTGTTTCAACATTTTTTCTGCCATTCTCAATTGGTTCTTCCCATCACCTTTGGAACAAGTGGGTCTTCCAGATAACAATTCATTTGCTTGAATACGTGCATAGTTAGTTGCCCTGAATTCACCAAATGCCATTGAAACAGCTTGGTCAACCGCATCTGAGGATGCTTCTCGGGCAATACTAACAAAGGCTGTAGACGAGAGTAGTTTCTGATCCTGACTACCACCAGACAACTCTCCATTACCCAAAGACACTACCAATAGATCTCCAACACTATCACAAAAGGGGAATTCTTGTTTGTTATTGAGCACATGTGTAATAGCAGCAGCAGTTGGATTGTTCGTGGCAAGCCCACCATTCACAGCTACAATCTTCGTTTGTCTATCAACAGACTTCATTTCAAACGCCTTTTCTCCCGCTGATGTGGCCAAGCAGACCTCCCTCATCATGAAATCAAATCCATCAGTTTCTAAGGCATCTGCCCGAGAAAACATGAACGTAGCATGTGTTGAGAGGTCAAAGCATGGAACCAAAATCGGTTTCAGCGTGTCCTTCAGTGTACATTCGCCAAAAGTTTGTCTCAACAACTTCTCACTAGCCTTTGCCTTAGTAAAATGAAATAACCCTTTAGAGTATGAGGAGGAAATCAATTTCAGGCGGTTCTGAATGAGGAAATTCATTGCTTCATCAGCTGTGAACATTGGACGTCCATCTTTACTGCTTCCTTTGGTGAAAAGAAGAGCTGCAAGGATTCCCCCAACACCTGATCCTATGACAACGTCGAAGAAGTCAGCAATGCAAGCATCAGGCCTGCCAGATTTCTTCTTGAGACATTCTTCAAGATGTGAGACGGATTTAGCTGCAAGGATTCCATCAGTGGAGCCATGTCCATCGATGGAGAGTATTCTAACTTTCGCGGGTGATGAATTATTAAAGATGGATGATGTGGTGTTGTTCTTGAGATGATCATCTTCTAGTGGGAAGTTCAGACTCTCGAAAAGGAATTTGTTTTCTAGAATGGAGAAGATTTCGTTGGTAAGCCTGTCTACATTGAAGCTGCTATATGCAGAAGAGTCCATTTCACTGAAAGGTAGATAGAAAGAAGAATGCAAATTAGAAGAGAGGGAGATGGATGGTAGAAGAGTAAGTGTTGTGAAGAAGAAAGATGGGATTGATGGGATTTTATATTAGAATGAAAGAATGTGTTTAGATGATAATGACACGAAATTGCATATACACGTGTGGGTTTTAAGACAGCAAAGACACAATTATTGAAAGTTAACTACTTTCGCCTAGTTGTTACAAATCAACTTTATTTCTCTTCTTCTTTAGAATGATCTTTCGCCTTGTTGTTACAAATCAACTTTATTTCTCTTCTTCTTTAGAATGATGATTGATTGGATGAAAAGAGTTGCGTGTTCGGGAGTGTCTAGGACAAAAATTATTGTTTGGCGAAATGCCGCAAAGAAGGTTTGTTGTGGTGAGAGATAAAGCAAGCTGGCACACTTGGAGTGGAGTAGCACCACACGTGAAAACACTGCGGCCACCCACTGAAGAAAGAAGAAGAAGGTTCATTGGACGAGATCTGATGGAGCAAGATATGCTGAAAGATGCTGAGACAAACTCATCAGAAGATTAGATTGCAACAAATCTTGGGCTACTTATTACAATGAGTTACCACCAGAAACACACAATAACTTTTGTTTTTCGTTTTGCTCTATTCCTTACATTGCAAGCATGCATGCATGCAATATATGCTTGCCCGACCAATGGCACCTTTGATTGAATTATTGAATTTTCTTTCTTCTTCTCTCTACTGGATTTCTTATAAAAAAAAATTTTAATTGGTCCCTCATCAACCATATGTACATGTCTCTTTATCTAATTGATTTTAGGACATAACTCTTAAGATTAATATATACTAATTTTGTGAAGTTTCCAAAGAAAATGTTCTCTATAGGTAGGTCTGTTGGTTTGGATATATATAAGACTTGCCAACTGCTTTATTCCTATCAGTTTTACCATTTTGATCTTAATATATGTATCTGTAATCGTGCATATAATTTATATATTTGACTACTTGTGTTAGAGAATAGAAGTCTACCTATGTTACAACATAGAAAAATGTCACAGATTAGAAGTCTACCTATGTTACAGAATAGGAAAGTGTTACAGGTAGACTTCTATTCTCTAACAACTTGGCATATTGTTGTGCCTAAGCGCATGGGTACCTCTAAAATATTTATGAGATACTCTGGCCTGTCCACTGTGGTACCATACATGGTACAAATTGCATAAAACATTATAGCAATAGCTGCAATACCCACCATATAAATATGGTAGCTGGTATTCTGCTTCCTATAGTGATTATTTTTATTAGTTATTACTATTTTATTTAATTGTTGTTTAATTCCTAGCAAGTTCTTGCTCAGAATTTTCCTAGCTGTCACCATCATTTTTTATGTTTTAAGTGGTGCCTCGTCTTCGCCTAGGCACCACTACTCCTCCACTGAGAGTATGGGGTAACTTAATATTGCCCGTATAACGTGGACAAATGTAATTTTTGTTCTTCTTCTATTAGTAAGACTTGAGTGATATGAATCATACACTTTAGTTAAGAGGAATTGGGATCACACGGTGGGTGAGCAGGATGATTTTCACTACTTTTTAGTTACAACTCGCACACTTTTGTGATCCCTTGAAAGTGATGATCGGACAAAACAGAGCTTTTGGGCATGGGAGGACATAAATTTGTTTGAAAAATGTCCCAGTGGGTGGTTGTGATGTTTAATGGTGCCAACCTGACCCAGATGGGGTTGGGATCTAGATAAAGAACCTCACTTGGATTTTGCAACAAATTTGAAATATGTACCAGCACCAAGGCAAGCCCATCAACCTTACTTTTAAAAGTTTGAAGAAGAAGAAGAAGAGAAGAAGCTTCAAGTGGAATGGAAAGATTCATTGAATCAATGGATGAAATCTGATGAACAAAGATATGCTAGGAGAAGGTGCGACACTCTCAGAGTACATGTACGACCACCTTTTAGTCACTCTCTGAATGCCGCGCTGTGGCATTCATGCATGCACATACATATTCTTGCAAAACCAATCTTGATTGGATTGCATTTCCTCAAGTAGTCTTACTGGCTTTCTTCTTATAAAAATGCTTTCCTGGTTCCTTACCTACCAAGAGCATCTTTCATTCTTTTTTCATTTACACCCACATCTTTATCCTGAGGATGACCTTCCTAATTCTTTATTTCCAATATGGGGTTGCTTGGAATTGGGTTCTATATACTAATTTGTGTAGCTTTTCAAGGGAAATAGTTTAGCCTGCCTTTGTGTGATGGTTTGGAACTTTGGATAGGATTTGCCACCCACTTTATTCTCAGTAATTATATTATGTCTATCTTCATCTTTTTGTTGAATGAAGTAATTAACTCAAAACATCAACAAAAACTACTACAAGGGTCTTACTAACTCAGTTGGAACAATACAGAATAAATCACCACTTTCAAAAGAGACCAATAAGGCAGCAGACTTCTTAGCCAAGCTATACCCTAATCAGAACTTTGTTGAATTCACTCCGAGTTCCTTCGCAGAGGATTTGAAAAAAATTGTGTATGAGGATAGTGTCGTGAAACAGTATCTACGAATGTAACACTCCTTTTTCTTTAGGTTCGGGAATCCTTTAATAACCCCTGCTCAATTTTCAAAAAAAAAAAAACTCATGTGCTAGCTATAGCTAGTTAGCCTCTGTATTTATTTTGATAAAAGCACATTGTCCTTTTCATACATTGAGGAATTTTTGCGCCCTTTCGTTTTATGGGAATCTTGAGTATCTGGTCTCAAGCACATGCCATGCAAGTGGGTTTGGGTTGAAGTCGTGAGTTGAATGTGGGTTTTTTATAGACATCGAAACTATGGAAATGGATGAATATATTTCCCATGAAGTTCAGAGAAATAATTAGGAATTTATATTGATACCGAGGATACGACTAATTATAGCAGGGCAATCAGTAGTCAGCCATTTCTTGTACTTTTCTATAAGCATTCGTTTACTTGTCTTTTCAAAAACTTTTTCATCTGCTCATGGTATGCAGGGGATTTCAATCTTTTCTGAAACTTTGCTATGTCTTCCTGCATTTGTTTAAATTAATGATTGTTATTTACTAACCAAATTAAATGGAGGACACTTGTACAAAACACCAAGCGATGGATTGACACAAATTGTTAGTAACTTTGTGATGTTTTTTTATTAACTTTTTGTTATTGAAAATAAGATTTTTATGTCGCCTCATAAATGTTTTCATTCTACTTTATGTCAATGAACTTTGCTTTAGTTTTTTTTTTTTGTTAAAAGCTTTAGTTGTTAATATAACCTATTAAGCCTATTAAGTAAACAAGTTGTATTATATTTCATTTGTGTCATTTAAATTTGATTTTCACCATATATCAAAAAATTTGGTGCATTAAAGCATTGCATATATACCAATTAATATCCCTATTTAGTGGAATTCAAACACTCAATGCCTTGCAGATGTCCTTTGTAAGGAAATTAATTTGTAGGTGTACCAAGGTCATCATAGAGGATATGAAGGTAGTATTATGTTAAAAGGGTTGGTTAGAAGTGAAGTTTCGATCTAGGTTCAGATGGAACTTGAATAGGATGATTAGAGAATAGAGATGGGTTGGTGCGAGTTGACGAATTGAAGTAGGATCGGTGGAGTAACATCAAGCTGAACACGTTGAGCTTCCCCGGACATGGGCTGCTTTTGCTATGTATGTGTTTGCAAAAAACAGGACAGAAATTATGAAGGAGACTCTCAAGATCGCCCCTGAATTTTTGGGCACTAGTTTCATTGACAAACTCTTTAAAACAGTTTTGGAATTTGAATGCTAATACTCAATATATTGCTGTTTTCAACAGAATGCACATAAAAAATATGAAATAAGGGAAAGACAATACTAACAGTTAATTAATGGGAAAATCTATAATACCAAAATGTGGAATAATTCGTACATGTTTACTAATCGGTAACATATGGAAAATTCCAAACAAATAGGATATTTACATTCAAAAATTTACACAACATTGGCTCAGCACTGACTTGGACACAAGCGGCGAGCACCGACACAAATACCTTGTGAGGAAACTAAAACTGTAACTAGAATGACGAACAAGAAGAGGATATGGTAGAAGATACTGTTGCTGAAGAACTTCTTGGAGATACTTGTTTGAGTAATACGGTGGGGAGAACACTCAATTTTCGATTCTCATTCTCCTTGATCAATTCTCCTGCAAATAGCTCTAGTTTCTCCAAGTTGGTTTTCTCAGCCAATTTTTTTCCTTTGAAGAGTACTGATTCAACATTCCTTTGTTTCAACATTTCTTCCACCATCCTGGAGTGGTTCTTCCCATCCCGAATTGAAGAAATTGTAGGTCCGTTTGCTTGAATACGGATATAGTTTGCGGTCCTAAATTCGCCAAATGCCATTGAAACGGATTGGTCAATCATGTCAGATGATGCTTCTCCGGCAATGCTAACAAAACCAGCTGTCGAGAGGGTCATATCCCAACCACCAACAGAATTAGACTCACCGTTACCTAGAGATACAACCAATAGATCCTCGACGCCATCACAGAAGGGAAACTCTTGCTTGTTATTGAGTACATGGGTGATAGCCGCAGCGGTTGGATTGTTCATTGCCACTCCACCATCTACTGCTACAATCTTGGTTCTTTTATCAAGTGACCTCATTTCAAAGGCCCTGTTATTGTCCACAGTTGATGTTGCCATGCAAACCTCCCTCATACTGAAATCATATTCATCAGTTTCCAAAGCATCTGCGCGGGAGAACAAGAAGGGCGCGCCTGTGGAGAGGTCATAGCATGGTATCAGGACAGGTTTCAATGTGTTTTTCAGTGTAGATTCACCAAAAGTCTGACGGAACAACTTCTCTGCCGCCTTTGCCTTAGCAGAACGGAACACCCGACGGAATAGTCCTTTACAGGACGACACTGATGAAACCAACTTCTGCCGGTTCTGAACCAGGAAATTCAAGGCCTCATCAGCTGTAAACATTGGACGACCTCCTTCTTTAGTAAAAAGAAGAGCAGCCAGGATTCCTCCAACTCCTGAACCAGCCGCAACGTCAAAGAAATCAGCAATGCGAGCATCAGGCTTGCCAGATTTCTCCTGGAGACATTTCTCAAGATGCGAAAGCGACTTAGCAGCAAGGATTCCATGGGTGGAACCACGACCATCAATAGAAAGTATTCTAACTTTTCCAGGACAATTCTTCTTCTTCTGAAGATCTTCTTCAAGAGAGAAATTTAGGGTCTCAAAGAGGAACTTATTTTCAAGGATGGAGAAGATCTCGTTGGTGAGCTTGTCAACATGAAAGCTGGGTGAGTCCATGTTTTTTGTTGGTTTAATTGAATTGTTACAAAGTGAGAGTTTGAAGAATAGAGGAGAAATGGGAAGTACAAGCAAAGCAAAGGGTGAATATGAATGAATGAAGTTGATGTGATTATATAGGAGGGAATGGGAATGGGAATAGGTGGGGGATGATAGTGAAATGAACATTCGGTCATATTCTTTGCTGGATTTCTTTAATTCACACGAGTGGGTGTGACAACCAGGATTGACAAAAGGTGGGTGATAGTTGATACTAATAAAATACTGATGGATGGATGGAAGGAGAGTTGTATAGTAGACAATAATATTCTTTGCTGGTGAAACCGTTAAAATGAATGAGCTTTTCTTCTTACTTCTTGTTTGTGATTCTTTCTTTTTGGAGCTTCAACATGGAACAGAAAAACTACTTGCACTATTGGGCTAAAAACTGCTGGTGGATGAAACTTTGTGATTTGTGGAGTGAGCTCACTTAAAACTGATACTTGGAAATAGTGATGTCCAATTAATGCTTCAACCTGGATAGTTTGGATGCATGGTGGCTTGGAGGAATTTATCATAGTTTGGTATAGGGCGCGAAATAATTACTATATCGCAAATACTATCAACATATATAAATAACATTTAACAGTGGTTGTGTTGCCACATTTTACTATCATGATCGCCCACACAAACCACGCCGAACCTGCATCATCATAGATACTAAATATTTTTGTGTTGGGGTGGGTCAAAGATTCGGGAGATCGATGGATGGAATGACCCACATCATAATAAAGAAAATATTTGGGACCAAAACCACATGTAAAACATTAAGGGGGTGCAACCCTATATACAAATGTCTTCAAGTAGAAAACACCACCTTCTCCTCTCCTTCCTCACATAGATCCACCGACGCTACTGCCATTACCACTACCACTACCACTACCAAACAATATAAACTAAATTGCAAAGGAGATTCAATGGATGAGATCTGTTGAAGAAGATATGCTTTGGGACAAGTAGGGGACAACTTCATATATATAATGTTAGGTCCAATATCAATTGATCATCAACAACAGTACTACTTCACCACCTCTCTTTCTTCACAAACCTTTCACTTAAAAAACAATAGTAACAAGAATATCTTAAAGCACTTTTATTCTTTGCTCAACTTTTCCTTACAAAAATGTTTACTTTGTTCCTACCTACTAACAGCATGTTCCATACCATTCATTTGAGCCAGACATATTAATCCCTTGAAATTATAACTTTAATAGTCTTTTGCAAAGCTTTAATCATTAGATTAATTTCAATGATGAGTTGGGTGAGGTTTAGAGTGAATTTAAGATGAATAGTCTGCGCTTTATCTGATGGTTTGAATAAAGGGGGGTTGGTATATAACTACTCTGTCCTATTAATCTTCTTTAGTCTACAAGTATGGGTGTATTATTTAATTTTGTTGGTACATAATTAGAGGAAGGGGTGTACCTTATAATATAATAAGAAATATGTCCCATCTTCTATAGTATCAAGTACAAAATTATTAGACTATGGGTCACCTTTTTAAATAATTAATGAGAAATTTTGGATAGCAATTGTCCCATCTTTGTCCTTGGATCGAACAATAATAAAAAATAATAATAATAACAATAATAATAGTGATGATGAGCCGTTGAATAGTCATCATATCGTAATCAGACACATGGCACGAACTGGCCTTAATAGAAGATAGCTCGAACCAGGTCTCAGTCAGACCCAATTTAGCCTCTAAGTCAGCAGATCAAGTCCAAATTGAGCAAGCCTAATATGGTAGGAATCTAGGAGCTTGATCCAGAACAGAAATGCCATAACACAGACCTTTGGGCTAGAAAAAGCCCAAGGCCCATTTAAACCACTCCTAGTCCAACTAGGAAAATGACACTGAGTCCTAAAGGGAAGCAAATATCAAAAAGATCAAGTCTTGAAAGAGTAAGAACCCTACAAGGATATAACTTAATAGAAGGAGAATCTGAATAAAATTTTCTCATTTATTGCGCAATCAGAGGTAAGAGTCAAGAAATGAGATAAATTCTCTTATTATATAAGGTAGAGGGGAGGAAGAACCAAGGTATGAAAACCTTAATTTTATCAAGCTATATTACATCCTCTTGTTCAAAGCCTAATTTTATCATCGGAGTGTCTTTGGCCACCCAAACGGTGGCCCTTGGTTAACCTTTTTCATTTTACAAGTCAAAATCAAAGAGAGCGAATTTGAGCGCATCAAAATGGATAGCATGAATTTGACAATGATCTTGATCTATGGCCTTTTGGTTTTTTACAAAATTGTGGAAATATTTCTTCAAAAGGAAACAGAGGAAAAAAACATATAATAAACGCATGATCATTTTCAACCTTAAAGTGAAGATTTTCCCCCAACTTTTGTTTTTTTCATAGAAATTTTTTTCTTAAACACAATCACATTGTCAAAAGTTTTAAAAGACATCAAGCAATGAATCTTAAGTACTTACCTTTTCGCAACTGTTGAAATTTAGGATACAATTATTATTTATTATCTTAAGTAAGTCCTTTTGAACAATTTTATTTATTAGAACAAAAAAGTATTTGAGCGATTTGTCCTCAGAAAATGTTGTTGTATGCTTTACTAAGCTCATAATTTTTTAGCACTAAGATAACAAAAGACTTATTAACTGAAAGGAAACCCTAGGGGTTGTAATAGACCGATTTTTATTTTATGTTTTAAGGGTAATTTGCAATTTTCCCTCTATTATAAATGGCTAATTAATATGTAGACGCATCATTAATCACTATTGTAGTTACCCCCTTGACTATCAATCAACATCGGGCACGCACATATTTGAAATCAGACATATTTGAAAGACAAAAATGTCCTTCAATAATCTAATGGCTGAAGTTTAAAGTTGATACAAATGATCCAATTGATGAGATTAAAATATCAACTCTCATCCTACGGATAACATTCAAATTACTCACTGGGAAATTGTTACATAGGGACAGGACAACTCAAATCTCAACTCTCTCTGACTCTTTGAATGGTTACAGATTGGGGAAGACAAAGTAACCGTTGGGGGAGAGGAAATACGAAGTAGTCGTTAGGAAAAATTCAGTAGCCATTGGGTTAAACCTTATTTAAAGTTGACTCAAACCCAAGTTTGGAACTTAGGGTTTCATTACACAAGTTTGGAACATATCTTAGTATTTCATCATAGATTTGAGTTCAAAACAGCATAATGAAGGTAAGTTAGTGATTTTGATTTCATTTGAACGTTTATGTTGACATTTATTAAGATTTGGAGGTGATCTTCAATATCTCGCATGCGTTTTCTGAATCAGGGGGAATTCTTACATTCAAATTTATTATAGGGGGTTAAGTTACTGTCATTATTTATTATAAGGGGTAGGAAGTAATTAAAATTTGTTTTTTCTAGCAAGTTCCTTGCGACCACTGTCATCAGTACAATCATACAAGTGAAAACTGCCCCTTATTTGTATTATGCGTGTCCCAAGAATGGTTGTAATGGGATTTGCAAGTTTTTTAAGTCCAAAACCCAAATACGATGTTCTTGGCCTGTCAAATATCTGGTTGCAAATGGTTCCTATGGCTTGATGAAGTTATTTTGAAGAGAAACGAAGAAGGTAGTTCAAGCTCAAAAGCAAATTTCAACTTAAGCTCAAGCTCAAGCTCCAAAAGGGGTACTTGTTTCAAATGTGACAGTCCAAATCATTGGATGAAAGACTGTCCATGGGTAAATCTTTCATGCCTAATTCCTTCATGCTCTGGAAGGAGAACTATCAAAAACTTTCATCAACCTCATACACAAGGGCACAAGTACCTCAATTGTGATTCTTGCAGTAAGGGGTTTGAGTGGTTGGGAGTTGTGATACCTGATAACATACCTAGAGGTGGTGGTGAAAACCCTATTACTTCAGTTGAACTACTGAACAAGCTGAAGTTGAACAAGCTCAGGGCAGAAGAAGTAATAACTCTCCAAATGTAACAATTACTGTCCAAATGAGTATGGCAATTGAAGATCTTTGTAAAGCATTTCCATCTACCCTAAATAAGAAGTGAATGAACATAGCATTCAATATCAGTATTGCAACAATATGTCATTTAATATGTTATTCAATACAAGTCTGAAACTGGATGTAAACAATAACAAAGGAAATCTTCAAAAACATACATAAAACAGTCATCAAGTCTGACATGCAAATTCAAGACTGTAATGCCCTTCAATACTTTTGCAAAATATAATTCCAATGTCTGACATAAACATTCAATATCAATACTTACATCACCATAAACATACCAACAATATCACCATCAAAAAGCCATCAACAGTATCAATACTTACATCACCATAAACAAACCAAAAGAGGTTAGTATGTTCCCCACTATAACAGTATCACCATAAAATATTGTCTTCAACAAAACAGTCATCAAAACATAACAAGTTAGTATCACATGTTTGGTGTTCTTGGCCCTCTTGGACATATAGGTTGATTGATCCATTGATTGTCCTGTCTTCCCCTGCCTCTACCAGCCTGAAACATTGGTGACCTTATTGGAAGAGGCCTTACTCCTTGTGCAAAGGGTTGAGTTGGGAACATTGAAGCATGAAGATCGTGCATGGTTGGAGGTGTTGGCATTTCAGGCTAATTGGGTTGTTGTGAAGGGAATGTTGGCATTTCAGGCTGATTGGGTTGTTGTGGAGGTTGAGATGTTCCTCTCCCAGTTTCAGATTCTGATTTGGCACATCTTTTCTTGTTGTTCCTACCTCTTATGAAACTAGGTTTTTCCCTGGATGTTTGTCCACAACCTTGTGTTTGCTCCCTAGGAGGGTTTTTACATGTTCTGATGTTGTGACCCTCCAAATCACACTTTCTACAGCTCATTGGTTCTTTTTTACCTGTTCATCCTCATCCCTTTTTCTTTGAGTCATTGGTCTCCCAGGAGGTCTTTTCACTAGAGGTGGGAGCACCAAGTATGCAGGTTGTCACACATAAAAACAATCATCACATATGCAAATAGTCTACATGAATAAAACTATCAAACAATCTAATCTAAGACTGGTACTTACTTTTGCCCACTCCATATTTATAATACTGACTATGCCCCTTGAGTAAGCCTCCACATATGCTTTCACAGAATGATAAAGACTACAATACCTGCAAGGAATGCATATAAGTATGGGGGGCAATCATTATATAAGAAGCAAGCATTAAGTTTCATAGGATACTTACTTTGCCCATATAGGTTTGTGATTGGCTAGACAAACAATTCCATGCACACAGATGATGTATGTCAGCTCCCATTGTCTACAATCACAATATCTGACACATGTCTTCACCCTCCACCTAGAATCACTTTCATTATGTATTACTGTGATGAAGCCATCAGTAGACCCAAATTGGCTGAATTGGTTCATCATCTCCTTGAATTTGTTAATGAGCTTCGAGCTCTAGGTACTAGTCCATCTATGTCCCAGCTACTACTCGTGTCCCTTCTATCATACATAAGCCTCATCAGAAGCATGCGATACTCATCTATGAACTTGCAGGCTGGCATTTCCCTAAGCTTGATAATCCAATTGTTGAAGCTTTCACTGAAGTTGTTTGTAATGTGCTCTGAGCATACTCTACTGTCAAAATAAGTCCTGCACCAAGTCTTGACATCCCTTTCAACTAGCCACTGATGTGCTCTTAGATTACTTTCTTTCAGCTCTTTCAAACTGGAGATAGAACCAACCTCCTTGTATGCTCTAGCAGCTTTCCAACACAACCTCATCAAGAACTTACCTCCAAATCCAGCCTTCTTGAAGTTCTTGTACATGTGCTTGAAGCAAAACCTATGGTCAGCTTCTGAAAAAAGTTGTTTCACCGCCTCAATCAGCCATTTTTGTTGATCAGATATGAAAGTCAACTTCCTCACATGCATATTCAAGTGCATCTTAATGATGTTCAAAAAGTTGAACCAAGATTGGAAGCATTCAGATTGGCAAATGTAGATAGCCAGTGAAAATAGACCATTATTTTCATCCAAGCCTGTCACGGACAAGCAACAGCCCCCATATTTGCTCTTCAAAAAGTAGTCATCCAACCCAACCAAAGGTCTACATCCATGCTGCCAACCAATGATAGATGCAAAGAATGCCACACAAACCCTAGTGAACCTATTGTCATCATTATTTCTTGAACAATAAGCAATGCTACTTGGATTTGCTGTCAACAATTCAATGCAACAAGAAGGGATCTTTTTATAACTCTCCTTACATGAACCAATCAGGTTGGCCATTATTTTCTGCCTTATTCTCCACCCTACATGGTAACTTACCTCAATAGTGTGATCCTTCCAGGTTTGTTTGATGAGGTTGTCAGCTGTGAAGTTTGTCAAGTGTGTAGTAATGATGGACTCACACTCCTTGGCAACAAACCTGGAATTAACCATTGGGTTCTTCCCATTATCAACACTTATACATGTGTGCTCTTCCCCCATGGTCTTCACACTAAGAGTGTGCCCATCCTTGTCCAAGGCTGCATAGCACTGCCATTTGCAGTTTTCACCCTTACACACTACCAAAAGTCTGTTAGGATCATTCTTCTTGAACATCGTCACTGCATACTTTCTTAACCAAAACCTAGCTGCCTCAACTATGTCCCATTGTTTGCCAACCTCCAAAACCCAATCATATGCCTGCCTCTCATCACCATTCTCCTCACCATACACATAAGTTGTTTTATCAACAAATGCAACATGCTCAGTTGGAAGTGAATGTGCATCATGTTCATTTTCAGTTGAATGACCTGAATGGTATTCCTCTTCTATAGGGAGGTCAGCCAAATGTGCAAACTCATTGGCTTGAGAAGGACTACTTGAATGGGCTTGGTCTTGTGGTTGAGATGGAACAGCTGAATGGGCTGGGTCCTCTGGTTGAGAAGGATCGGCTGAATGGGCTTCTGCCTCAGCTTGGGACTATGCATCAGTGGTTTTTTGTTCAACAGAGGGGAGGTCATCATCAAGCTCTTCTTCAGACAACTTTTCAAAGCTTTTCTTCTCTTTCTCAACTTTTGACTTCACTAACTTTCTCATCTTGGGCCTGAGACTGGCTCACCCTTGTTCTTTTCCCACAAGTACTTTGACATTCATCAACATCAAACCTGTCATCTTGTACATTCACTCTTCTTGAAGACTTCCTAGGGGAGTACCAATCATTTGGTGTACTCTTCCTTGGGGTAGGATTATTTTTCCTGTTCCAACTTCTTTTGGCACGCACCTTAGGCCTCAGATAGATCTTACTAGGAAGGGTGGGTTGTGGGGCAGGGGCAGGGTCAACTTCAGCAACATTTGAAGTTGAAATGGGTTCAGGATCTAGTAAACTAGATCCAGGATTGGTGCTCTCATGTACCTGTATTGCCACTTTAACATCAACAAATATATGCAAAGTGTCACTGACATCAATGTCTGCATGCTTTTAGAACTACATTATATTTGCATCATTGGCTATATCCATCCTCACTCCATTATCTATAAAGGTATGTGTATCTCCTAGTGTCAAGGAATGCTTCTTTTGCTTGGCTTCACCTTCAAGTATACTCTTGTTAAGTTTGTCCCAATTTAGATAATCCCCATGAACTCCCACAAAATCAATAGATTTCCCATTCTTGTAGTCAGTCACCTTCCACCTACCAGGGATCTCAGCCCTTCTACTTCATTTTTCATCATAGTGAACCATTAAATTTCAGACTTCCAACTCTTGTCCTCATTTTCCATTCCTGCAAGGAAACACATTCATCAATTAATACAATAGAAAACATGCAAACCCATGCAAGTAACATGTATCATAAGTAAAATACAAGACAAATACACATAATGCTTCATAGCCATTGCACTTAATGAGTAGCCAGGGGGAGATCCAGGATTGCAGATAAAGAGGGGCAAAAAAATAAATAAAACATAGATAATTTAATTTTTAAAATAAATAGATAAATATGATTAAAACAAAGTTTCAAAAGTAATACAAGAAAAACATATTAATGAGTCAATTTAGATGCACAGTAGATTTAGGTAGAAGCTCTTTGCGGGTTCTCATGTTTTGGTAATGCTGCATAATCACCTCATCATCGATGCCATTAAATATATCTTTCTCAATATATGTAATCGGACTATCTGCCATCCATTGATCTCCCAAGCGATTATGTAATCGATTCTTGACAATCTTCATAGTAGAAAAAGTTTTCCCGACGCTGGCAGTTGCAACTGGTAATATTAAGGCTAAAGTAATAAGCCTATAGATCAAAGGATACAGAATGGCATTTTTTGTCCTTACCATATTCTTAGCAAGATTGCTAATTCCTGTTAACTTCAAGAACTCTCTATTCGACCTCACATCAATGATAAATGTCTCCAACTGATTATCAAGAATATCGAGTTGTATTTATGAGAAATCATTTGGATAAAACTAAGCAAAGCGAAACAGTTTTCCCTTATCAAAATTTGAGAAGGAATCATTTGGACTCAAGCACGAAAGACATAAAAGCAACTCAGTATTCACTTCATTGAAACAGTTGTTGAGCTCTTGAAGTTCTTAGCCGAGTTTGATTGCCAAATAGCAGGGGCATAAAATCAACAAGACGGAAATGGAGGGGTTAGCCAAGTTTGGATCGCCAAAGAGCAGAAGAGAAATGAAACAAGAACATCAAACAAATGCAAGACGGAAATCAAGAGATGGAGACAACATCAACAAGACGCAAGACCATGGCATAAAATCAACAAGACGAAGATGGAGAAACAAGAACATCAAACAAACTCACCTATTTTGCAAGACGAGGATGGAGAAGAACTGAAGAAGATATTGCAAGACGCAAGAGGCTCAGTTTCTTTTGCAATTTGGGATCTGTGATTTTTTTTTATAAGACGGGGCAATCTGAAATTTCAAGGGGTGCAATATAAATTTTCAAAGGGGGGCAATAGTGAAATTCTAAGTACTTTAATGGATTTTTTTCAAAACCTAAGGGCTCAATTGACCCCCTTATCTAAGCAGTGGATCTGCCCCTATAAGTATCTAACAAACGACAACAATGATTCATGGCAATTGCACTCAATGAGTAGCCTAACAACAACAAGAATGCTTCATAGGCATTGCCCTAGCAACAATAACAATGCTTCATAGTCATTGCCCTAACAACAACAACAATGCTTCATAGCTATTACACTTAATGAGTAGCTTAACAACAACAACACTTATTCTAGCCATTACTGAATGACTACCCTAACAAATTCCCTAAACATTGCACTGAATGATTCATAACAACAACATCATTGCACTAAAACAAAACACTAAGCAAATACGCAATGTATGACCCATCATTTGTGCAAATGAATAAAACCCTAACAACAACAACATCATTCACCCAATCCACAAACACATGCAACAAAGAATGAAACACAAAAACCAAACCCTGAAATAGACGAAAAACACTTACAATGCGTCACACCATTGAATAGAGGGAGGTCTTAGATTTGGCTTGACGTTCTCTTCATTGTCTGAAGAAGTAAAATCTCGCCTCAAATCTGACCCCTCTTGACTAAAATCACTAAAAGATGATAAATATTTCCAATGAATACTCGAAGCAGTGCTCCCATCATCACTGCTACTACTACTCACCAAAACATCGAACATGGCCCTCTTCCCCTTCCCCTTTTTCATTTTCGTTCGAGCTTGCAAATAACATAGCAAATCACTACAGAGAGAAAGAACACGGAACGACTTAATGGAGGGAGTTTTCCCTCCACTTTCCAACTCTTTGAGAGGTTACATAGGACAACTCAAATCTCAGCTGTCAACGTCATTTCATCAGTTGACGGACGGTTGGGGTGATGCAATTTGTCACATCCTTCAAATTGTGTGTGAAATGCACGTAAAGGGCATTTTGGTCATGAAATTACGTCACGTGCGTGTCCAGACGGTCTTTTGACGTTTACCGCTAGTCAAGGGGGTAACTGCAATAGTGATTAATGATGGGTCTACTTATTATTTAGCTATTTATAATAGGGGGCCAAACTGCAGAAAAATTACCCTTTTTTAGTTCTTTCATGATTGAAAAATTCTTCATCAAATGTGCTAGAAGTTTGGAAAGGAAAATGTCCTCTTTAGGGCTTCAATTCTTTCAATCATTGTCCAATTGAAACATTGAAACATTATACACGACATAACTAATAAGTGGTTATTGCATTTCTCATTTGAATTTTACTTGAAACAATCAATACATGTCATCCTCTATTGAACTATGACTCGAGGAGAACAAAATTTGCTAGCTCAATTGGTTAAACTAGTGGTGTATATAGAAGCCAATGACATTTAAAATGTCACAAGATCCATTAAGCTCTCAGTATAATATATAAGTATAACTAAAATAAAATATTAAATAATGTGATTTAACTTAAATGATAAAAAGTAGTGCTAATTAAGAAAAACAATCATAATTTGAATAATATACCTTGTTTATCCCTGTTTCATGCAGGTCACACTATTCTATGGAGCTCCGCCCCTCCTGCTCCTAGCTTTGAAACCAAATCTACATGTTCTGCAATTCTCTTTCTTTATGTATCATGTATCGATAATTTTCCAATCCTGATGTACGAAATCTACACTGAACAAAATCTTGACTGTCGACCACTTGAGAAGTCATAATCCAAATATGGTAATGATGCTTTTTATTATATGAGTTCCTTGCAGACAAGGTGGTGATGACCCATCAGTGCAGTGCATCTTAGCAGCGGGAGGGACTCAATCGAAACACTGAACAAACCATATACAATTTCCTTGTATTATGCATTGCGCTTTTTCTTAATGTCGAGGAAACGGGCGAGGGAGGAGGGTGCAACCCTCCATCCCCCTCGAGATGCATGGGATTTAGCAGACTCCCATGGCAGATCAATATGAGTAAGCTAACGCTACCCTACCTAGCTGCTAGATCAGTGTTAGTAGGAGGGGAGAATAAAAAACATGGTCCCTCCTTTGATTCAAGTTTTAATTCCGTAGAAACATTCATCCAGAAATTTCAAGTTCGTCCAATAGACAATATTAGATTTTAAAATATTCATAACAAAATAATTATTTTAGCATTCTAAAGCATTCACCAAAAGGTTTCAGCAAGTATACTGGTTGCTTGTGCAATGAGACTTTCGTGTTCCAACTCTATTAGCTCAGTATGCCTGGTGATTAAAGCACGCATTTTCTGGCTAATCAATTCTCAGTGCGAAATTTTCCATAAATGAGATCTAAACTAACTGATCCCAATCACAATGACCTGAAGATAATATATGCATTTATTCAACAAGCAAGTGGAGTACAGAAGTTAATACATTTCTTCACTCTACTATGCACAAGGAGCTCGTGTCGTCAAATAAATCCAGAAAGTTTTATTAATACAATGCACCAATTTCATCATCATAACGAGCATCTGCAGAAATCCAGTAGCTTTGTAGCTGCTGCCATGCCACTAAGTACTGCACCTTCAACATTGGGACTAACACAAAAATCTCCGCAAATGGCTAGCCTTTTCCCACTATCGTAAAGGCACTTCTCTTCTCCTGCAACAGCGATTCCAGGAAAAGCAGCACCCCTTGCAAGTTGTAAAAAACATCAAAAGTTAGTAAAAGCAGAGAGATAGCAACTAGCAAGTTAATGAAGCGGCTTTAATAGGTGCTCCAAAAGGTTGATGATTGCGATGGTGAGGATTAGAAGGACGAAGTGGTGCATCGACAGACTCTATTGCAAGAATCTGACTTGTGTTTCAAACTCCACATGAATCAACCAGTTTCTTCTTCTGCTTGTACGTTCTAAAGAAGAAATAAATAAATAAATATCAATCTCATTGATATCCTCACCTCGATATCATACTAACCTCAATCTTCTGAAACACTTTTTATGGTCCATAAAATTCTCTGAATTTTCAAATTTTGGATAAATTTTTTGAACTCTGACCTTCTTTCGGATAAGGTATGTATCTTATAAAGAAGGAAAATCGTGGCAGATGAGACGTATTCTCTAGTTCTCTCTTGTTTGGAGTGAAGTAGTGTTCAGCTTCCATCTTCAACCATAGGACAAAGGATCTGCGAGTTTGCAGGGCAGTCCTTGCATCGCATTTCTAAGTAACATTTGCTTTACCCTTTAGTGATTGATTTTCAAGTTTTTGCGTGACTTTCACTTAGAAAACTTTTAATTCATTCCTTACATGTGTTTCGCTTAGAGGAAGAAACAGTTATGATAAATCTCATAAACATGGAACAAATAGTGTAAACTTGCTGCACTGTTGGAGGCTCAGAACAGCAGTTCGTATAGTTGTCTCATGCTGAAGATGCATTAGAAATCAATAAAATATCACCAACAAACAAGACATTTTAGTTACTAACCATCTGTGAGCTTTCATGAAAAATGGTCGAGGAACGGCAAATCCAGCGTTTTCAAATTCTTGGAATAGTTCTTCAGTTACCTTGGACAACAATGAGCTCGAAGGTTTCTGAAGTCCACTTTCTGCGATCACACGTTCAGCATACATTGCTGTTGAATGTAATACCCAGCACTCACTGTGCACCAAGAAAATAACTCATGTTAAATGAAGAAGAAAGGAAGGGAGGGAGGGCTCAACAATAAATTACTTTTTCTACACCCAAATGAAAAAGGGAAAGGAAGACTATATAGAGATGTACACATATTATAGCAATATAACATCCACATCCATACAAATGATATATATAACTCATGTAATTACATGAACCAGACAAAGATGAACTGTGGCTTACACAATATCTTTTTCCTTTTTTTTTCTTTTTTTCTTTTTTGGAGAATTATCACCTCAAAGTGGAGATAATCCTCATTGAGTCTCAACTTATTATGGCACTGTCGGTATGCCAAAAACTTCTAGGACTATCACATTTAATGGAGTCCTTTGTTGCATCAAACCTGAACTCAACCATGTTACATAGGATGATCTTCAAGGAATCATCAACAAAAGCATCAATCGAGGCCTTGACACAGCTCCATGTGGGCCCCTTGTTTGCATTCTTAGCAATTGGGACACAGAACATACTTAGTTGAATGACCCGTTCACAAATGTATATTTTCCCTAATTTCGTCGCAATCATGTAAACATAGTATAATCATGCATCTGAGAGGAACTATAGTTTACACATGCCTAGTGGCCAAACGCCCCGGCTTGCTGCTGTCGCAAAAAGCCCATCTTAAAACAGCAGAGTTCTTGAACGAGAAGCCTCTTACTGGTATCTGAACTATAGAAATGTAAATCAAAAGATGAAAATAAAATATTATGTAGAGAAAAAAATTGGGAATCTGAATTTCGAAAGTTAACTAGGCATTATCAGGATACCAATAAAATCAAATGTTTAATTGAGAACAATAAAGATAACAGAAAGGCAGAACCTTGGATATCACCAGCACAATGACAGTACATCATGCAGCTCAGAGCCAAGGGGAAAATATAGTCTCCTAACTAGTAAACAACTGATTCCCAACTCTGAGACATAAACCAGAGTCCCCATTGTCACCAATCTCTTTGGCAAGTCATCATCATCATCAAAGCACATTCCTGATACTCTCGGGATCGGCTACATGTATTTTGGTTCTCCAAGCAATGTGGTATTCCCATATATCTTCGCCTTATTCAAGCTCAAGGAAGTCTTCCTTCACCGCCTTCATCCAAGTTTTCAACGGTCGTCCCCTCCGTCTACACCCTCCACTAACTTGCCAATCTCGACATTTTCTAATTGGCGTCGTGCTTAGTCTGCTCCGCATGCGACCAAACCACAATAAACGCCTTTCTCTAATTTTGTCCTCTATGGGCGCTACACCTAAGTATCTCCTAATTCTTTCATTCCTAATTTTATCCTTACGAGTTTTACCACACATCCATCTTAACATACGCATTTCTGCTATCCTATGCGTATGTCGTTCCGTAGTATCCCAACATTCTAAACCGTAGAGCAACATTTCCCTTTAACCTTGCAAGCATCCTTCTATCGCATAATACTCCTGACGTCATTCTCCATTTCGTCCATCTAGCTTTAATCCTATGGTCTACATCTTTAGCAAGTCGAGGGGAAAAAATTCCTAGTCTAAGGCATGGTCATCTGAGCCCTTGATCAAAAATCTTGTGGAATATTAGGAGAGAGAGAGTATGAAAGCAAAGCATGATAGATCAAATGGCTAGATGTCATTCTTGAACAATATCTCTTAAGCAGAACCACGACATTGCTAGTTGCTTGCACATCTGCAGAATACATGACAAGGAGAATAGTAAATTAACTAAAATATCTTACCGATGACAAGGGCTCTGAAAATGCCAGCATGACAATAAAACATGGAATAACAGGAACTTCTTGCAACTTCGGTACCAACTCCGAAACCAGAGTCATATCTGAGATTTTAAAAAAATATATCAATGTCATGGTGCTATTTTTAACAAGTTCTTGCAGTTAAAGTCGATAAACATTTGGCTTACTCATTATTAAGAAAACTGAAGTAAATTGGTACTTCAGTATCTTAAGAGGCTGAACAATTTTCTGTGTCAAATGCCTAGGTTCAGGGTTCTATGATTTTCGTTTCAATTTTTGAATGCAATAAAATCCATAAAACATATGATTTAACACACAACTTGATAGTTTTGGGCGCAGATATCCTGTGAACTTGGAACTATGAACAAGATGACTGTTTCATTGACATCCTCAATTTTTTTGAAATTGTGGGCTATGGCCATTGGAGGAAGGTCATAACCTTACCACTATGATCATCAAACCTAATATCCCTTAAAACAACAATTAAGAATGATCCTAAGAACGTCCTCTGTCCTAACCAATCAATAGTGTCTCATTAAGATGCAGGTAACAACTAAAAAAGGCATTCCTCGTCATGAACTTATAATAGCATCAAACATTAGGATGAACAAACCAAATCAAGTGGGGTGATCATGGATTCCCATGACCTATATCTTATGTGTGATTCAAGATCCCAAAATTTTGAAAAACAAGTCATCTTATGAATAGGAAAAAAACACATTAGACATTTTTTTTTTTATCAATCGAAACACAACAGGAAGATTTTATCAAAAATGAATGCTATGGTGACAGAACTTCACTAAAGCCAAAACAAAGTAACTCAACTCGCGATTCCAGCTGACTATGAAGTCGTGAAACCTAAGGCTTTGGTCATTCTGGCCTGAGCTGCCCACACCCATAAGATGGATTTCAATCAGAGAATGAGATGCTCCATCGATTGAGATTTTCCTTTGAAGATGCAGTGGTTTCTCAATTTTCGAAAGCGGGGTACATAACCCAACTTATGGCCCATAAGACTCTCTCCCATAACCACCAGGCCAAGGTATTATATGTACTCCGCTTCAAAATGTCCAACCATTGGACAAAGACGCCACTTATGGTTTAAGCCCACAAATCTCAACATGGAAGATGTTACAAATTTGTTTTGTTACTTCACAGTTAATCAGCACATGATCAATGGACTCGTTATCTTGTTCGTACATAATGCATAGCGGATCGACTTGCATTCCGCTGCACTTTCTTCATCCATATCCTCCTAGAACTGATCTGATTCTGGTTAATAAACTGATGAAGCAGTGCCTCATAAAATATTTTAATTGTAACTTATTCTGCTAAACCCATCTGTCCTCCCCTTCACCAGCTTTAAGCTCTTCAATGAAACCCATAAGATTAACTACCTACTTCTCTTCCCAATCAATCAAGTCTCCTACAAACGGAGATTCTAGGTGGTGTGATGATCAGATAACTCGATTAATTTGTTTTGTGGATAGGTTGAAGTTCAACTCAACATTCAACATAAAAGGCCTATCCCAAAGCCATCTGGCTTCCCAGGATAAAATTTTATCACCTTCTCCCACTTTATAGGGTTCTAAAATTGAGACTGGATAGTAGTAATGCTCCTCCAAAACTAAGAAGCCATGAGAAGCATTTACTTGCTCCCAGTTCGAATCCCTCCATCTTTAGATGCGATCAGGCGTCTCCATATTCATATTGTTCAATCCCAAACATCCTTATCCATTAAACAAGTAATGAAATGTTCATTTCGGCCATTCCCCCGCTTTTCTCTATTTGATTGCAAATTTTGACCTAAGCCAGAAGGAGAATCTTCCTTTTATTTGAAGTTAAACCCCAGAGAACTTCCTTTACTCTTCTCTCAATGTTCAAAGGATTAAGTCTAAATGCATCTCAGTGAGCCATCCATCAATGGAGTTGGTGATGCAGAGAAAAGTGGAAGTAGCGATTATATAATAAAGATACTCTTATTTCTACAACAACAATAACGACATTGACATGTATTGTGTTGGATACGCGTGTTGACACTCATGGATACTCCCATAGAACACTCCATGCTTAGGTCGTCAACTTCTCAGATATCTTTGAAAATTTTCAATTCTTTACAAAATATTTCATACAAGTTAGTAGTACATGCATAGCAATATTAACCTACAAGTGAATAAATATAACTAATAATTCCAAACTCATTGCTAAAAAAGAAAATAATACTAAACAGGCCAGCATGTCCCGTATTGTGTTTTTTCGGCTGACATGTTTGTCGGATATTGATAACCGTGTTTGTGTTGATATTACATAGCACATTGAGAACACACCTTCTAAGTCCCTCAATCGCCCCATCTTCAAGAATAAGCATATTTCACTCTTCGGTCTAAAAAGCAATCCAGAGGTCTCTTTGCACCAACAAGGTTTTCGATATTGTGGGAAGGAAGAAGAAAGTTATGTGAGTCTCAAAGGCTGATTGGATCTTCTCCTCTTCGAGATTGATGAGTTACCCCACCCCCCCCCCCCCCAAAAAAAAAAAAAACTCTCAGGAATGTCACACGTCACTTGGCCAACCGTGTGAATAAAGGTTCTTAATCTTAAGTGAGGAATTCTACTCTTCTAACAATGGGGACTTCAACTCAACTGATGGAGACTTCACTCAATACTTTGAGCCGATATCGAGTGGCTGTCTTTGGGGTCTGGACAGACCTGTAGAAAACGAACATAAGGATTGTATTCTTCCTTTCAGCTTCTAATACATGTTGAATCATGCCCAAGAGTGTTTCAATGTATTTACTAACAAACATTTGACTTCTATGGTTCTGAATAGATTTTGGTCAGTGATTCTTGACGAGGCAAGGACTTATTTATCATGTATGAGAAACTTGTAAAGAGTGGTGCACATCAGATATGAGACAATCAGGATTCATCTGATGGTTCCTAGTTAGACAAGAAATGAGACATACACACCTCGTTCCCTATCAGCAGCATTTAGTGAAAATACTACCTCAAATATTTGTTTGGTTTGAGAGATAATAATTGTAAGAAAAATACGAAATGTGAGCAGGGAGAGGAGAAATAAAAACTAATAGAGATGGGATAACTTCCCCTTGAAGATGACTTTCAATCTCATTTTTCTCAAAATTGTTATCAATCTCCATGCGGAGCCAAGCAATAGAATACCATAGAAAATACAAAACACAAGGTCATGTTCAACCTCTCTCTCATCCGCCCTCTCTTTTAATTTTTTCCCTTGGAATTATCTTCTCTCAGACCAAACATAGCCTATCTTAAAAATATCCAAATGTATGAGAAACATGAATTAATGCAGGCACAAAACATCGCATAGAAGCATCAAACCTAATGGCGGTGGCCGTCCAGTTACTGACGTGAACCTTGGAGAAACTACATTTTTATCAGATGCCACCACTGCATCAAAGTGACCAAGAGTTGTTCCATCCAGATCAATCAGCATCCACACGTTCTTATCTTCCAGCCACTTTAGCTTCCCAACAGTTGTTCCAAACTTGGTCTCCACTATTGAAGCATAATCATGTTTGGGAAGTGAAACAAAGAGAAGGGTAATTAACATTCTAGTTAAAATTTGACTTTGATCTCTAACAAAGTAATACACCACCCATAACCAGAAAGTAACAATGTGAAACTTAAGATGTACCAGGCTCTCTGCATAATGCTCTACATATAGAGTTCATGCCTGGTGTACCAACATACTTCTTTATTGATCCTTCCTAGAACAAGTTAAACCACAATAAATTCATGAGTTCTGCACAATTTCTCATGATATTCCATTATCAATAAACATAAAACACACAAATGGATGTTCAAATAAATACATAAAACTTTTTTAAAGAAAAATGATTAATATAGTACAGCATATTTCGTAAATAATTGGAATAAAAATAAAAAGTAATGGAATCATTTGGTACAATTCACAAGACATGGACCCTATTCGCATGCAAGGAAAGAACAAAAAAAATAATAACGATAATAATAATAATAATAATAATAATAATAATAATAATAATAACAATAATAATAATAAATATTAGCAAACATTGTTCACTGGTTTTGCATCACCCAAAATTGTATGGGTAATTGTGGACTATTTGTTATGTACTTAAGATGGCATCATATCAAATATTGAAAAATAGAAAATCCAACCCAACCTGATTTGGGTTGTTTATAATATGTTACACTACCTATTCCAAAAGTAGAGCTATAAAATGTGAATCTATTGGTTATACTATTAACAGTGTTTAGATGTTAATAATAACTATTTGAATGTGTAAATTCAAAACAAATTCCACTTGGTCCTAGAGAGAGTAATGGTTCTTCAATTGAAAACAGAACATTCGTATTGCTACACATTGAGTAGAATAATCTAGAAAACATGTTGGGTACACTCAATTGAATAAGAACCAAGAAGAAGCAAGAGGGTTAGCATCAAGACTTAAATGGTGTTGTACACCATCTGGATCCAATATGGGTAAGGTTCACTCTAAGGAAATGGAGCTAACTAAAGAGCTTCACTCTAAGATCCCAATATGGGTGAGGTTCTATGTAAGCACGGATCTACGTGGAGGCAAGTGATCGTTCACTCTAAGATCTTCACTCTAAGGAAATGGGTGAGGTTCTATGTAAGCACGGATCTACGTGGAGGCAAGTGCCCGTTCACTCTAAGATCTTCACTCTAAGGAAATGGAGCTAGCTAAAGAGCTTCACTCTAAGATCCCAATACGGGTGAGGTTCTCTGTAGGCACGGATCGATGTGGGGGCAAGTGTGGGCACTTTCCCCCATTGACTCTTGAAATTTTTTTGGGTTATTTTCTATTTGCCCACCACCTTGTGATGCCGACAATGCCATTCCGCCCCACCCCTTCCTTTCTCCGTCTGTTCTCTGCGACGCCGACAACCCCGTCCCACCCATTTCTTCTTTTTTGTTCCCTCTCTTTGTTTATTGCAAGACCGACAATTGCCCCACCTCCTCTCCCTCATTCTCTGCTTGATTTATTCACTTTCCCACCATCACCACCAGCCACCAGCAACCCTAACATCTTTTGTCTGCTTTGAGGATGAAGTTTTTTTAAAGTATTTTCTCGATGAATTCGTATATCGAGGTCTAGTTTTATATTTTATTCATAGGAATTTTTTAGAAACATGAAAATTTTAAACCATTAATTTTTCCTCAAGATACATGTTTGTATCTCAAGCTTCGTTTCATCTGTGGGTTATTGTTTGAAGAGCATGTTGGTAACATGAGCCTTTTGACATTCAACGCGTTGACAACTAGTCTTAGATAAGACTGCAATAGTGATTAATGTTGGGGCTAACCTCTAATTAGCTATTTTTATAGGAGAAAATCACAAATAACCCAATTTTTTGTAGACATAAATTTACATTTAAAAATATTTTTTGCCCCTTAACTTGATATACCAATTTGGTGTGTCCCCCATATATTTATATTTTGTGTTTCTACAAAGTAGATTATTGGATCCATTTTCTTCCCCCATACATTGATGGAGTTTTGTTTAGCAATTGGTGTTTTGTATAGTTTTTTCTTATAAAAAAAACCGAAATTTGTGTCCCCCCCAAAACAAAAATCCCGACTCCATCACTGGTTCTATGGAGTACCTAAACAATGTTGGACACCATCTGGATTAGGTTATTTAGCAAGTAGTTTGGGGAGCCAGCGTGTAGGATAAAACCACAGAAGCACGAAGAAGAATTATATATGCTAATCTCTGCATTGAAGTTAAAGCCAATCATTTTCTGCCTGATACTCTACGTTTTGTAGTGGAAGGAGGAGGAGACTTTGAGATAAACTTGGAGTATCCATGGAAACCCCAAGTCTGCACTAAGTGCAACAAATTTGGACGCACAGAGATTAGGTGTAGGATTCAAGGACAACCAAGATTTAAAGGTACTGGACCTAAAAAAAAACATACAAACTCATAACCTCCCTTCGAGAGCTAGAGAGAGAAGCCAAGACGGGTATGGGAGTTAAGGTAAGGAATAAGTCAAGAGGAGCCTCGGTCAGACCTACTAGGGAAGAGAAGGGGAAGGAAAATATAGGAATGAATGAATTTACTGCCCCAAATTGGTTGAGAACCAATTCTTCAGTCAATCAAATGGAGGTGGGAGAAGAGATCGGTATGGAGGTAGAGATAGTGAGGAAGAGGAGATGGAGCCCCAAGCTCAACATATTATCAACCACTTATACTAATAGATTATATGTTCTTGGGACCATGAAGGAAGTGAAGAGAATGCAGACGGAGGACAAAAAGAATAGGGAGAACAAACTCAAGAACAACAAAGGAACAATGAGACTCAAAGGAGGCCGAACAAACTCAAAAACAAGATCACAATGAGAGATTGGAGGAGGTTGATCAACTAGATCACCAAACAAGTGAACTTGGCACTAACTTAAATAGTTCCCAAGTAATTCAAACCACCACGAACAAGGAGGACTTTGGAAAAAACATCTTAGAGGATTTCGAAAGTGCTGAAAATGCTGATATTGAGAATGAAGTTGAAGAAACTGAAGATGAGTCTGCTGAAGAACTAGTGTTGGGATACTGTAGCAAAGACACCCATAGAAGGAGTTGTTCTCTCAATGAGAAATAATGTGAACCGAAGTGCAAAATCAGACATCAAGAGATTCAACCACCTATAACTAAACAAAATCCAAGTATCTCTGAATGGATTTTGGTCAAGTTCAAGACCTTCGAAAAAGGTTGCTAGGTTGATAACCAAAATGTAATGTTGAGGGTTTGTTTGTTCCTTAGCTTGTTCTTGTTCACTTCACTTGTTTGCTTGTGCTTTTGTAGCTACCTGAGAAGGGCTGGTTGTTCTCTTTTGTAGGTTGTGGGGCTTGTTTGTAGTTCTTTCAAGTTTCAATCCCTTTAACCCCTGTTTGCCTTGTGTGATAAAAAAAGGGGTAAGGGTCAGTAAAAGACAATTTTTATGCTAGTATTTGAAGACTCGTGAAATATGTTACATTGCGGCTTATCTAAGTTTATAAACATAGCTTTTAGAGTTTTCTTTTTTTTTTTTTTTTTTTTTTTTTTTTTTTTTTTTTGATAATGAGTTTTGTTTACTGAGTTCTTCTCAGTCGGTATGTATTTCTGTTTTATCACATCCACAATAATGGCGTGTGCTGCCCGAGACCTTATGAAACCTTCTAAATAAAAGAAAACTAAGAAATTAACATCTCACATAACCAACCATCTTTTGAGAATATGTAAGAGAAGGTGACAATCAATTATGATAAATGGACACGTAAACAAATGAATCATGGATACCTTTTCAAAATCAACAAACTTGCGGGCAACAAAATCAAATGTTCCGAAATTCTCTTTCCATTCAGCAACTAGACCTCTCGATTCCCAGTCGGAAACAAGAGACATCGCAACATTATCATTGATTGTGAAGAATGGTGCGCCATGATCAAAGAAGAGCTCCTTCCCATCTTCCATAATTTCTCTATATAAAATAGGCAAAACATGTAGAATTTCAAAAAGAGATCGATAAAAGCATCACTAATATCAATCAAGCTATGCCACAAATTTCAAGATGGGGAGACCTTATTCACATAAAAATGAGGTAATCAAGATGTTGAGTAAAAAGAAACAAAAGGGTCTCCACACTCTCACCTCCTCCTTGACATTCTACCAGCAGGTCCTCTTCCAGAATCGAAAACGGTGACAGAGACCCCATTTTTGGCCAAAGTAGACGCACAGACAGCCCCAGAAACTAACCAAATCATAAGAACAACAACACGTTTAACATTCATTTAAGCTAATTAGTTAATCAGAAACATAAAAATGAAAGAAATGTTTGAATGGGTGTGCAGAGTACTTACTTCCAGATCCCACCACAGCAACCTTAGAAACAATGGGATTCATGTAGTTTTGACAATGGAATGAAAGATGGGTCTGGAAATACCGACGATGAACAATGGTTGAAGAAAGAGGAGAATGAGAGTGAAACAAGAAACGGTGCAATTGTAAATGACAACTCAATAGTCTTCTTCCCATGAGGGGATGGGTGCTACTTGGTTCATCTTGCGTTTATGCCTCGGTCCCCAACGTCACTTTGTGATCGTGGATATTCCCACCACCACAATCCCCATTTTAATTAGGCAATGACTATTTTGCATTACAACTTCCTCTCATCCCTACCACGAACTTATCCAGAGAGCTAGGTCCGCACAGTCAGGCCCACGTCAGACCAGCCCAATACCATCCATCATCCTAGAGATGCTGAAAATGGCCCAATCTCTAAGATGATGGATGGTATTGGGTTGGCTTGGCTCTCTAGAAAAATTGCCCCTACCACTCATTCAAAACTTTTTTTACCTTCTTTTCCACACCACTCACTTAAATTACTATTCATCTTCTTCCATTCTCACCATCTCTTCTCAAGAACAACAATAACAGCAACAACATGAAAGAGGGTGGCGAGAAAGGAAGTGATCGATTGCGAGGGATAGTGAAAGACGATCGGCGATGGCGAGAGATAGAGGAAATGGAGCCACAGCAACCACCGTCGCCCCTTCTCCACCTTCTTTTTCTCCTTCTCTCTCCCAGTTCTCCCATTATTTATTATTCTCACACACTCCCTCAGTTCCTCTATTTTCTTCTCATTCCCTCTTCTTTTTTTGCCTCTCATTCTTCTCCTTCCCCTCGCACTTTCTGTTTTCTACGACCAAGAGTTTTCAACTCGCATGTGCTTCCATGAGGGTCAAATTTTTTTGCCCTTGCAACGGCCTGTGCGAGTGGGGAACTCGTCCTCGCACAGGCCGCCGCGAGAGCAAGAAAAAAATAGAAAGTGCGAGGGGAAAGATAAGAAGAAGAAGGAAATGAGCGATGGCGAAATTGAGATCTTGTAAAAGCTTCAGTTCTTATTCTTCTTCAACTTCGTCTTCAATTTCAATTTGAGGGAATGGAAAGGATATGCGAGGGGTGCCTCCGGATAGGAGGGAATATAGATTGGGGAAGAAAGTGACTATATAGTCCAGTGTTATAAAAATCGCTAGGCGGTGGGCGGGCGGCCAGCAGGTTCCTAGCGCCTAGGCGGTTTTAGATTTTGTATTATAAATTTATAATTTTCATAATTTACAAAAATTTAGCATAATACATTAATATTTTATCAATTACTTCCAATTTAATGCCAGAATTGTAATACATATGAAAATTTTATAAACATGAAAAATTAAGCTTACATTAAAATTTATAATAGCATAAGTTGCGTAACATAGAGTTTCAACATCATAGAGAAAAAAAACATACTTGAAAGTTGATAGTTGAACTTGAAATGTTAGGCCTCTATCTCTTCTTCATATCCTTCCATTTCAACAACTCTCTCCGTGTCAGACTCAAACTCAACATCCTCATCCCCTTCTCCTTCCCCTTCAGTGTCCTCATCAGATACAAAATCTTTTTCATGAAGTTCTCTTACTTCAATATTACCTAATCCACCTCATGGATTGCAACATGGAACTAAAAGTACAACTGTGAAATGCGGAACTCATTCAAGATGAGCTCACCTGGCCACCACGGCACCACCATTCGAACCACATTTTCAAAAAGTTCAACACACTGGATTCAATGATTCATCCAACACTAATCAAAGGTTGCTCAGTCATTAATTGTTTGTAATTGATTGGGGATTAACTTTGGAAATTACTAATTAGAAATTAGAATGGAAATTTCAAATTTGGGAGAAGTCAGAGTGCCCGCTGGAAAGAGATCAATGAACAAGTAAACAACCAAGGAAACGCAAAGACTCTGAGCTTGGAGTCGCTGGAGCGTCTGGACTAGAGACTCTGGTCTGGTAGCTTACACTTCGTTGTAGCCTCTCTCTTCTTCCTCTTCCTCTTCCTCTTCCTCTTCCTCTTCCTCTTCCTCTTCCTCTTCCCCTTTTTCTTTAGGTATAGTACAAGTCCTCAAGCCAAACTTCAAAAGTGGAGCGAAATGCTTCGCTTGCAGCGGAGAAGCAGAGCGATACCTGCCGAAAAACTCTTCTTCGTCTTTCCCTTCTTCCCCTTATTCTTCTTCTTCTCCTTCTTCCCCTTTTCTTTTCTCTCTGTTTTGCAAAACCTAAAAATTTCGATGGGTATTTGGTCGATTGGTTTTGGTTATTTGCAACCAGAGAAAGAAAAAAACAAAAAAAAAACGCCCAGAACCCGCCTAGGCGCCCTGATCGATTTTTCCCTCCACCCAGCAACTAGTCTAGGCGTCTCTCTACCTACTAGCGCCGCCCAGGCCGCTTTTTAGAACACTGATTTAGTCGAGGGAAGAAGATGAATGAAAGAGAATCCGCGGATGGTTGAAGATGATAAGCGGAAGGATCAAATAAAAGATGAGGAAGTTGGGAGGATAGGGAGTTTTTTATCGTTTTGAATTTGGGAGGGGAGAAAATTTTAGTTTTTTTTCTTTTTATAGGTGGTGCAGAAGAGAACAGTGGTATAAGAGAGAAAGTGCATGGTGTAGGAAAGAAAATTTTAGATGGGTGGTGTGGTGAGAGTAATTTGTGGTGCCAAATAGTAATTACATTTTAATTCGTAATGACCCCTCACATCATCATCAAAACCCATTCTCGATATTTTCGGTCGGTTATATGGATTTTGGTTCTCCAAGCAGCGCGGTCTTCCACTTATCCTCGCCTAATCCAAGCTCAGTGATGTCTTCATTCACCGCCTGCACCCAAGTTTTCAACAGTCGTCCCCTCCGTTTACACCCTCCATTAACTTTTCAATTTTGACATTTTCTAATTGTCGTCGTGCTTGATCACCTCAGCACGTGACCAAACGAAGTTAATCGTCATTCTCTAATTTTGTTCTCTATGGGCGCTACACCTAAATATCTCCTCATTCTTTCATTCCTAATTTTATCCTTACGGGTTTTACCACACATCCACCTTAGCATACGCATTTCTACTACTGTCATCCTATGCGTATGTTTTCCTGTAGTAGCCCAACATTTTGAACCGTATAGCATGGTTGGTCGAACAATTGTTTTATAGCATTTCCTTTTTGGCCTTGCAGGCATCCTTCTATCGCATAATACTCCTGACATCATTTTCCATTTCAGCGAACCAACTTTAATCCTATGGTCTACATCTTCCCCAATAGCCCAATTCTTTTGAATTATAGATCCTAGATATCGAAAAGCCTCACACTCAGGGACCTGCACGCTTTCAATCTCAATTGCATTATTTCTCCCTCGTGATTCACAACCAAAGTTGCACACTAGATACTCCATCTTCGAACGACTAATTATAAAACCCTTACTCTCTAAAGCCTCCCGCCACCTATCTAAATTCTGACCTAAACCTTCACTAGTCTCATCAATTAAGACAATATCATCTACAATAAACATGCATCAAGGTACATCTTCTTGCAGATGTCTCGTCAACTCATTCATGACCAAAGCAAAGAGGTATGGACTTAAGGCCGACCCTTGATGTAGTCCTACCGACACTGGGAATTCACTGGACATCCCACCCACTGAGCGAACACTTGTTACAACACCTTCATACACATCCTTAATGATATCGACATAACATTTAGACATTTTCTTCCTATCAAACACCCACCAAATTGACTCCCTGGGACCCTATCGTAAGCTTTCTCCAGATCAATAAAAATCATATGCAAACTCTTACGTTTCTTTCGATATTTTTCTATAATTTGCTTAAGCAAGAAAATGGCCTTCGTAGTAAACCTACCCGACATAAATCCAAATTGATTATCTGAAACTCCTAAGTCTTTGTTCTATAACCCCTTACATGTGAAAATGAAATGAAAAATACTAGGAAACCAGGTTTTTGCAACTAAGGTAATGTGGTGTGATCTTGAAAGAATGATGAATCCCTAAAGTGTTTATGTGCATCTCTACGTTGTAAAAACCCTCATCTGATGATGCCACATCATCCTTATTATAAAACCCGGTTCCCTAGCCTCACTCAAAATGAAATTAGAATAACTATTTGTATCCCGTGATTTCTTTTTCCATAAAACCCAAAGTCACAGTAGGAACACATTATACGTATCACATGAAGTCAAGTCAATAAAAAGCCTTGATCAAAGGGCTAAAATCAAGAAGTAAGAACCTATTAAAAATAATATTAAAAAAAACCAATAATTGTTATTTACCGAAATCCAAAAAGGTTGGAGATAATTGTAAAAAGCATAACGGAGCAAAAAATGACCAACTTGCTTGTCTGACCCAGTTTTGGTCAGCCAAGATTTGATTGGCAAAATTTTGATCATTGCGTGAGGGTTTTTTTCAACCAATCCTTTGACTTCAATCCACAGCTTGAGAATAACAAGTTCGTTGCAAAACAGGACCTTAACAACAAGTTGTCTTCGAAAAGTTGTGTCGCCTTCAAATGTGGTTTTCATTTTGTTTATCGTCATTGCTAAAAGCTTAGGTTTCAAAGTTTGAATCAAAAGACATTGATATACAAATAGAGACAAAAAACCTTGGTTTGATTATTTGTGATCTCAATGCACTCCTACATCCTGAAGATAAATTAGGTGGCAGAAAACCTAGAAACTACAATTTCAGTCACCTTCGTTAATTCTTGGAAAAATTTGATCTAATGGACTTCCCTCTTAATGGCTCTAACTTTACATAAAATAGTAAACGTAAGGATAGGAACGGTATTAAAGCCAAATTAGATAAAGTGTTAGTTTCAACTGACTGGATGCAACCTTTTCCTTCTACTTTAGCTCGGACTATTCACACATTCTCCTCGGATCATAGAGTTATTTCCTTACAACCGGTTTCTCGAGCGAATAATGGGCCTAAACCTTTCAAATTTTTTTCAAATGTGGGCTAAGGACCCTAGATGTCGTGAGGTCATTGCATCGCCTTGGGCCCCTAGGCAATATGCTCAACCACAACATAATTTTCACATTAAAACAAAAAAAAACTCAGTTATCGCTTTTCTAAATGGAATAACTTTGAATTCAAGGATATTCTACATATTAAGTTGAATATCAATGAAACCATGTCAGTCCTAGACATGCTTCAGAATGCTCCTCCCTCTGCGGCTAATGCTGATGCTATATCTGTCCTTGAAGATAGGCTTTCAGAATTATATCACCGGGAGGAACTCTTCTGGAGAAACAAGTCAGGCTCCTCTTGGCTCCGAGACAGCGATAGGAACACCAAGCTTTTTCATCTCTCAACTCTGTTACGCCATAAACGTAATCTTATCCTTCGCCTGAAGGATGATACAAATGTTTGGCATTCGAAACACTAGGGAATTGGTAACACTCTCAATACCTATTTCAATAACATTTTCCAATCTTCAGCTCCTATTCATCGCTCGGATATCATTTCCCTATTTTCCCCTATGATCTCTCCAGAAAATAATGAGCTTATTCTCACCATCCCTACAGAAAAAGAAATAATAAAATATTCTTTTCAACATGGGTAGCCACAAAGCTCCAGGCCCTGATGGCTTTCACGCATTCTTCTTCAAACATTACTGGGAGGTGATCAGGCAAGATACTATCGAGGTGGTTCAAACCTTCTTTAGCACCATACTTATGGATCTCAAGCTTAATGAAACCTTCATCACCCTTATTCCCAATATACAAAACCCTGTTACCCCTAACAAATTCAAGCCGATAGGTTTATGCAACGTGATTTATAAGGTTATATCTAATATTCTTGCAAACCGTTTGAAACATTTCCTTGATCAAACCATCTCTCCCAATCAAGGAGTTTTTCTCAAAGGTCAGTCCATCACGGATAATATAAGTTTGGCTCATGAAACCTTTTTCTAAATGAAACACAGTCGCCAAAAAAAACAAGGTTGGATGGCAATCAAAATTGACATGGCCAAAACTTATGATAGAGTCGAATGGTCCTTCCTTCTTCAAATCCTTTATCAACTAGGCTTCTCTGAAGGATGGATCAAGATGATTGAGCAATGTGTCTCGACAACATCGCTCAGAGTACTTCTCAATGGGACTCTTTTAGATACTATTATCCCGACCAGAGGTCTTAGACAAGGCGATCATTTGTCACCATATCTCTTCATTCTGGTTGCGGAAGCTCTTTCGCGTTTACTGGCTAAAGCAGATAGCAAGGGCCTTATCAAAGGTATTCGAATTCGCAGGAATTCTCGCTCTATCAGTCATCTGCTCTATGCGAATGATTTGATGATTTTTTGTAGAGCCTCCTTGGCAGAAGCTCATTCCATCAAGAACATTCTTCTCGACTATATTACAAGTGGGTCAAATTAGCCTGCTTATTTAGGCCGATTAAACCCGCAACAAGTTTTTGGCGCCGTTGCCGGGGAAGGTAGCGGCATAATTGAATTTAAGATTTATTTTCACTAATTTAAAAAAAAAAAAAAACCAAAATTTTATTTTTATTTTGTTAAGTTCTTTTTACACTCATTTCGTGTTATTTGTTTGATTTTGCAGAATACACGCTTCTCGAGGAAATTGGACGATCCTGCAAACATCAAGCAAATCTTATTTTTAATTTTTATTTTTTTTATTTTGTGAAGAGAGTTTTAATTTTATTTTCACCTCGTTTTACGAGTGTGTGGTGTAATAATTTTTGTAAACTCTATTGTTTTCCATTTTTAATCACCTAAAAAAAAACCAAAATTTCCAAGTCAAAAAAAATTATAGGGAAACAATTTTAATTGTTACCCAATAATTTTTTTTATGATTTAGAAATCCGACTTCTAAGACCAAGACCAGTAATTTGATTGCATATGCTTGTGTGCTGATTGAAACGGATAAAAAGAAGCCAAACATTTTTTTGTGCTAGTTTTTTGTGCAGAACGGAATATGCACACTGTAAGTACTTCTGTCACACGCAATGTATTAGCGACCTGGGTGCTTTGTGTAATTGTTTGAAATTGTGTGATTGGTTGTTTAATTTCTGTAATTGTGGATGCTAAACTTTAGTAATTCATAATAAGCAGACCCAGCTTCTAAATAGAAACTGGTGGGACTTGATATCCCCACCTCATCACTCCAGCTGTGTGCAACCAATAGCCAAACATAATTAAAATCAGTTAGCAAGTTACATAGAGCCATCTTTTAGGTACGGTGTTCATAGGACAACCAAGACCAAGGTGAATCAAATAATTTTTGTGTTGACCAAAGCTAAAAGTGACGATGGGTTTAATCATTCAATGAACTCCAAGAGGCCACTGCCACAAGGGTAATTTACCCGGTACGCCGAGTCATAAGTAAGCTACGATCCACAAGAAGAATTGGTGTAACTAACAGTTTTGGGTTAGGAACACAAGCCTCAAGTGTACATTTAACATCACATCGTTCTCACCTCTATTGGCTTACAGAGCGGTAGCACAAGGAAGTACTTAATTGAAACATTGTGACCTCCTTCTCTTGTGCGATAATCCGGTTTCTTTGAAACAAAACTCTAGCCTACTAATTTTGAACTTTGTGGTGTAAAGTATACACTCTTCGGATCATCTTGTAGCACCCATTGCTCTGATATAAATATTACATAAGAAATAATTTGTTCCCCCAAAGATAAAAAGATAATTAATTTCAAAAACATTGATTGCTTAGGGAGGCATTTTTTCTTGTGCATCAATTGGTTGCTGATTGTGTTTGAGTCTGTGCGTGATTTTTTTTAAGTTAGTAAACATTTCAAACCTCACTTGGTGTAGACCTTTTTATGCGTCTTTGATAATGGGATTCGAGAGGTAGACTAATTCAAGAGGATCCTGTAGAGTTGTCTGAAGTCCCCATTGACCTTTTAGAATCTTTCTCCTTGTCGAGTGAGACCACTGAAATGGTTGGGGAGAGAGCATTTAAGGATTATTTCTCTCCACGTTCCAATAACACACCATCTTGCATTGTCTTACCCGAGACCACTGCAAGTAGCTTTGAGCTAAAACCATCAATTATCCACCTTTTTCCTTCCTTTTATGGTCTAGAAAAAGAGGATCCATATCTTCATGTCAAAGAGTTTCTTGACATTTGTGCTACTCTGAAATATCCCAATTTTTCTGATGATTTAGTTCGTCTTATGATGTTCCCCTTTCTTTAAAAAATAGGCCGAAGTCATGGTTAAACTCCTTAGAAACTGGAACCATCGACACTTGGGATGCCCTATCAGGAAAAATTTTGACAAAATATTTTCCTATTCATAAAACAAATGTCATCCGAATAGATATATCTAATTTTCAACAGAAAGAGGGTGAGCATTTCTATGAATGTTGGAAAAGATTCAATGAACTCATTGCTAGGTGTCCCCATCACCGCATAAAAGTGGCACTTGGTTCAATACTTTCAAAATGCGTTAACCCCTCAAAACCGTCGAATGATTGACGCCACTAGTGGTGGGTCACTTATGAAGATGAGTGCTAATGAGATTTGGGAATTCTTTGAAGCTATTTCTAAAAATTCTCAACAATGGGATTATTCAATAAAAGACTCGGATAGACGAAAGAGTGGTTTGTATGAAGTAAGGGATACATCATCTACTCCTCATATTCCTCCTTCTTCAAGGTTGGAAGCAGTTGTAATGACAATGGCACATAAGATTGATGCATATCTGGAAAAGTCTCAGCCATCAGTCCAAACCAATGTTCCATCCGAGGTTTGTGCTGCATGTTCAAGTTCTAGTCATTCCACATCAGACTGTCACTTGAAAAATGAGTACCCTGCTTATTTTGCTGAGCAAGTCAATGCATTCAATACCTTTAGGCAATCTGGTTATAATCCACACTCAAATTTTTACAATCCAGGTTTAGCCAAACACCCTAATCTCTCATGGGCCCATGGTCAACATCAAGGAGGCCCAGTTGTTATCCCTCAAGCTCCTCGAGCTCCAATTCCTGCTAATAGGCCTCATTTCAATCAAGATATACTTCCCTCTAACACTCAGAGTTTACAGGATACATTGAACCAATTTGTGCAGAGAACAGGAACCATGCTCGAACAGAACTCTCAGGCTATCACCGAACTAAGAGCTACTTCTCAACAACAATCTCAAGCCATCCAAAAGCTTGAGATGACTGTGAGTCAAATAGCAAAATTCTTTCCTGAAATAGAAGCAGGAATATTCCCTGGTCAACCCATTCAAAATCCTAAGGGCCAATTCGAAATAGGCTGTGCATCTCAACCACGCAATGAAGATGTCAAATCTATCATCACCCTTAGGAGCGTAAAACAAGTTGACAACCAAATTAGAATGCCTAATTTGATTGATCTTAAATCCCAATCCACGCCAAAGCAAGTCACACCTCCATATGAGAAGGAGACTGATAAAGCCTCATCTTCTCAAGAGGATCATCATCTTGACTCTGATCCCACCAAGGCATCCTATATGCCTAGAACACCATTTCCATCGCGATTAGTTCCGGTGAAGAAATGAACAAATGCCAACGATATAATGGAAATTTTTAAACAAGTTCAAATCAATATTCAATTACTCGAGGCCATTAAGCAAGTTCCCTCTTATGCCAAGTTTTTGAAGGATTTGTGTACACAAAGCGAAAACTGAATGTGCACAAAAGAGCCTTCCTAACTGAGCAAGTCAACTCCATCCTTCAACACAAAACCCCACCTAAGTACAGAGATCCTGGTTGCCCGACTATTTCATGTGTGATTGGTGATCATATGATTGGGAAGGCACTGTTAGATTTAGGGGCAAGTGTTAATCTAGTGTCATATTCAGTATATGTGCAATTGGGTCTTGGTGAGTTGAAACCAACTCAAGTGACACTGCAATTGGCAGACAGATCTGTCCGAGTCCCCCGCGGTGTGATAGAGGATGTGATCATTAAGGTTGACAAATTTTATTTCCCTGTGGACTTCATAGTCCTTGACACACAACCTGTTCACAATCCCTCTAGTCACATTCCAGTTATTTTGGGTCGTCCATTTTTTGCCACATCCAATGCTATCATTAACTGCCGAAATGGAATCATGAAATTATCATTTGGTAACATGACCGTCGAACTCAATGTATTCAATGTAAGTCAAAAACCTCTTGAGTCTGAGGATTCCTTTGAGGTTAACATGATTGAGAGTTTGGCAGAACATTCATTTCCTCAGTTTAATGATTCTTTAGAGGCTTGTTTGACTCATTTTAATTTAGACTTTGATATTAATGATTCCATCAGGGAAGTCAATGTTTTGCTTGACTCTACCCCTATAATGGAAACCAGTTATAAATGGAAGCCTAGGGTGGAACCTCTTTCACTCAGTGAGTCAAAACAAGTCCCTTCCGTTGAAAAACCACCCAAGCTCGACCTAAAAGTATTACCTGACAACCTCAAGTATGCATTTTTAGGAGTTGACAATACCTTACCTGTTATTATTTCATCTCCATTGACTGAAGAACAGGAAGGAAAATTGTTAGACGTTTTAAAAGAACATAAAACAGCAATTGGGTGGACTGTCGCAGATATTAAAGGAATAAGTCCAAGCGTTTGCATGCATCGCATTCATATCGAAGATAATGCCAAAGTATCACGTGAAATGCAACGTAAACTTAATCCTAATCTAAAGGAAGTTGTCCGAGCCGAAGTGCTCAAATTGTTGGATGTGGGTATAATCTACCCAATTTCGGATAGTCCTTGGGTCAGTCCTGTTCAAGTTGTCCCCAAGAAGTCAGGGCTAACGGTAATCAAGAATGAATTAGTACCAACCCGCATGACCACGGGGTGGCGAGTATGTATTGATTACCATAAGTTGAACTTGGTCACAAGGAAGGATCACTTTCCTCTTCCTTTCATTGATCAGATGCTTGAAAGGTTAGCCGGACATGATTACTATTATTTTCTTGATGGGTATTCCGGTTATAACCAAATCCCCATTGCACCCGAGGATCAAGAGAATACCACATTCACTTGTCCCTTTGGTACTTTCGCATATCGGAGAATGCCCTTTGGATTATGTAACGCACCCGCTACTTTTCAGCGATGCATGCTTAGTGTTTTTTCCGATATGGCTGAGAGGTTTCTCGAGGTGTTTATGGATGATTTCTCAGTATTTGGTGATTCATTTGATGAATGTCTACATCATTTAACTTTAGTGTTAAATAGATGTGTGGAGAAAAATCTTGTCTTAAATTGGGAGAAATGTCATTTTATGGTACGACAGGGCATTGTTCTTGGACATGTAATTTCACAAACGGGAATTGAAGTCGACAAAGCCAAAATTGATTTAATTTTGAGTCTTCCGCCTCCAAAGACGGTTAAGGAAATTAGATATTTTCTAGGCCATGCTGGATTTTATCGGAGATTCATCAAAGACTTTAGCAAAATCGCTCGTCCTTTATGCAATTTACTTGCTAAAGACGCGGTTTTTGTTTTTGATGAAGATTGTTTGAAAGCTTTTGAGAAGCTTAAACAATTATTGACTTCAGCTCCAATCATCCAATCTCCTAATTGGAACTTTCCCTTTGAGCTTATGTGTGATGCTTCCGACTTTGCACTTGGAGCTGTCCTAGGACAACGATTGGACAAAAAGCCACATGTCATTTATTACGCTAGTAGAACTCTACAAGACGCACAGTTTAATTACTCCACCACTGAGAAAGAGTTATTAGGTGTAGTCTTTGCTCTAGACAAATTTCGGTCTTACCTTATAGGATCCAAAGTAATTATTTTTACTGATCATGCAGCGTTAAAGTATATTTTCTCTAAAAAAAAATGCTAAACCTCGCTTAATTCGATGGGTCCTATTGCTACAAGAGTTTGATATTGAAATTCGGGACAAGAAAGGTTCGAAAAATGTTGTAGCTGACCATTTATCTAGACTTCTGGTAGAGTCATCTAGCGAATATTTACCATTGAATGAGTCATTTCCTAATGAGCAATTATTTGCTCTCTCCCAATTACCTTGGTATGCAGATATCGTGAACTATCTTGTTACAGGTCAACTTCCTTTTAAGTGGTCTAAACAAGATAGATCCAAATTTCTTGCTGAGATTAGACATTTCTTCTGGGATGATCCATACTTGTTCAAGTACTGTCCTGATCAGGTTATCAGGAGATGTGTTCCTGAGAGTGAATTTCACAACATCATCTCATTTTGTCATGAGCAAGCTTGTGGTGGTCATTTTAGCTCTAGAAAGACAGCTGCAAAAGTTTTGCAGAGTGGTTTTTATTGGCCTACCCTTTTTCGAGATACTCATGCCTTTTGCACCACTTGTGATCGATGCCAACGAATGGGTTCCATTTCTCGTCGCAACATGATGCCCCTTACTAATATTCTTGTGGTTGAAATTTTTGATGTTTGGGGTATTGATTTCATGGGACCATTCCCGCCTTCGTTTGGCAATCTTTTCATCTTTGTTGCTGTGGATTATGTGTCCAAATGGGTACAAGCGATACCATGTCAAACGAATGACCACAGGGTTGTGGTAAGATTCTTGAAAGATAATATTTTTTCTCGTTTTGGTATTCCGCGTGCCATTATAAGTGATGGTGGTTCTCATTTTTGCAATAGACCGTTCAAGCTATTAGTAAAAAAATACTCCATCACTCATAAAGTTGGCACCCCCTACCATCCACAAACAAGTGGGCAAGTTGAGATTTCCAATCGGGAGATTAAAAACATTCTAGAGAAGACAGCCAGACCAGATCGTAAAGACTGGTCTCAACGTCTGAGTGATGCTCTCTGGGCATATAGAACAACATTTAAGACCCCGATTGGAATGTCTCCATATAGGCTTGCTTTTTTAAAGGAAGTCATTTGCCTGTGGAATTGGAATATCGTGCATATTGGACCATCAAGACGTTCAATTTTGATATGGTCAAGGCTGGATCGCATCCTAAGCTTCAACTTAATGAGTTGGAAGATATCCGAAATGATGCGTACCACAATGCCAAAATCTACAAAGAACGAACGAAGATAATTCATGATAAATCCATTCTTCGTACGTCCTTTGAACCGTCTCAAAAAGTTTTGTTGTTCAACTCTCAGTTACGACTTTTTCATGAAAAGTTGAGATCTCGGTGGTCTGGACCTTATATTGTGAAAGCAGTGTTCCCACATGGAGCTGTGGAGATTGTTAACCCTAAGGATGGCCATGTATTTAAGGTAAATGGTCAACGACTTAAGTCATTCTTAGAGTTACCTCGATTAGAAGTCGAGGTTGGTGTGATTCTATTAGAGGACCCTGTGTATCAGAATTGAGGATCTTTTGGGTTTTGTCGAGCTGATGACGTTAAACCAAGCGCTACTGGGAGGCAGCCCATCTTTTGTTGTAAGAGTGCATGTTGAGTGTGTATTTTATCTATTTCTATTAACTAATCTACAATTCTTGTCTCTGAGCTCTCATCGGTGGATTACTTGTGGAAATTGATAAAATATTCACCACGGTAATACTATTCTAACCTCCTCTCATGTACTTATTTCATTCATTTGTCAGAATTATTTTGTTAAACATTGAGGACAATGTTTGGATTAGGTTTGGGGGTAGGGTTCATGAGTCGGTGATTTTTTCGTAGTGTTTTCTTTTCTTATTCTTAAAAAAAAAATTGTGTTTTTCTGTCAAAAAAAAAACTTGGTTTTTGCGATTATGAAAATGGATTTTAAATGTTTTATGCTCAAGAAAATGCAAGCCAACTTGACATATTGGTATATTGATAAAGACTGAAAGTTTAGTATGATCCTTAAGTTAGATCTAGTTCATAAGATTTTTCAACTCGATTATCTTTGCACCATGAGCCATGTTAGCATAACTTGAAGTTGATGAGTGAAGTATATACTAGAAAACCTTAGAATAATAGTGGAGACTTAACCTTGAAAGTTTTGAACCTTTCTATTTTTCCAAGGGTTATACATAAACTCTGATTTTTCTTGAGTCTGTATTATCTCATTGATGATCTCATTATTCTCATTTTTCTGATCAATTGCTTTGGGAATGACATCAAAATTGAATTATTACACTAGAACTTCTTGGCTTATTCAATTGAGATGTCATAATACTGACTCGAATTTAGGAAATGATCTAGGCATTTTTTTCCTTTTCTTTCTTTAGACCATTAACTAGTCTTTTAACTTACCCATAACATTAACCTTTTTGTAGCCTTTTGAGCCTTAGAATAACTTTTATTTGTTAACCCATTAACCTTTACCCAACTTTTCTGGGAATGTGTATGGATGAATATACTTTGTGTAAAAAGGGCATTAAAAAGCAAAATATGAGATATTTCATAAATCCTCTATGTAAAAAAATATATATGATTCTTCAATGAGGATAAAGATGTGAGAATGAAGAAAAAATTAATGGTGCGCAACATTTGTTTATTCTTGACAGCCCTAATTATTAGTTGAATGGGTGTATACATTCCTAGAAATTTTTGTTAGAATCCTTTGACATTCCTTATTAACCATTACCCAAGCCCCGTTACAACCCAACAAAGTCCTAGTTGATCTTAGGTAAAGGTTGGTTCCGTAGATGTGGAGATTTAATAACCAAGACCTATGGTGTTTGATTCAACATTCCCAAAAGTAATTGATATTCCTGTCCATGAGATCATGTTCATTCCATTCTTGAAAAATCCGTTTTTCATAATACTATATGTGAGATGATTGTTTTCCATTATTTACTCTTTCCTCACATATAAACTGAGTGAAATACCAAATCTCTGAGTGCTTTGTTGTGAGTGACATGAGAGGTTTGAAGTCAAAACAAACTTTCTACAGGAGATTTAGTCATTATTTTACTTTGGAATGAAAAGTTAAGTTGATAGTGTTTTTCACACACACACATTGAGTTGAGGATGATTATGAATTTTTTCTAACTTTTGGAGAATATTAAATTATTTGGAGATTTGCTGATACACGAAAATGACACTGTTGGTTTCTTGCATATCTTGAAGTTTTAAAATAAACACTGTTTGACCAAGTTTTGTTGAGTCAGTAATGTTTGTGGGTAACATTTTCTGGAAACCCTCACGAGACTATAACTCGTCCCCTAGAGGTAATCTAGGGGTTCAAAGCCTTGTTGCACGTTTTCAAAGGTAAGTGCAATCGACGATGCCTGCGAAAGTGAGTTAGGATTTTCTTTTCGATTTTCTTCTTTGTTTTGCTCGAGGACTAACAAAATATAGGTTTGGGAGTATTTGATAATCACATATTTATAACATTTTTTACCTCTTATTATATTTATTTAATCCTTGTTTTATTTTATTTTAAATTAATTATTAAATTTTTGTGTTTTTGTAGAATTCGGAGCAATAACGAAGAAATCAAAGAAAAATGCAATGAATAAATCACAAACGGTGACTTCAGAGGATGTGGAGGTGAGAATAGCCTAAGCCCATAACCTAAACTCAAAACCAAATCCATAAACCCAAACCCAATGCCAAACCCAATGCATATTCTTTTAATTATCCAATATTCTAGTTTGATTTAAGCCTTAAATCACTCATTGAACCCTCCCCTTAACTTGTTCAAGTTCATTTTCTTAATTCTCTATAAATACAATAGAAATGAATAAGAAATGGGAAGAAGATGAGGGAAAGAAAAAAATACAAAATACCAAAACCTCTTCTTCACAATTTGTGATTCTCATCACCATCCCAACCAAGCAAAATCACCACCCAAAGCCTATCCATCTCTGTTTTCTCTCCTTCACTCCACCGAAACAGGGGCGTGACAACCCTGTTTCACTTCATCTTCAACCACCGTCACCGGCTGCACCACGCACCACCACAGAGACTTAAATCAAGTTGACGCTACTGGCACCCAGTGGACCTTGCTGAGAGCACCTCGGCTGAGAAAGATCAGAACTATTTGCACCCACTGGGATCTGCTGAGCCACACTGGACCTGTTCCTGTTTGCACGCTGCTGAATGCTCTGTAACACCACAGTGAATTAAGTCTCAAACTCTAGAATTAATTTCATTTTACTTTATTATTCTATGATTAATATTAATTGATTCGCGATTTATAATATTTTACTTTCACCTAATATGTCATGCATCTTAGGTTGTTAGAAAAATATTATGTTATAAATCAAGCATGTTTTAATTGAATAATTAAACTTGTGATTAATTGTGCCCTAAAAAGACAACTAATGCTAGGAGTTTATACATTGCTAGAGTCATTTATTTGAAATTAGAATAATAAGAAAAATTGAATATAATTTTAGGAGCTTAAAAAATATTTTGCAAATTGTAGTTTCCCTCCAACTCTTTTCTTTTATTTATTGTTCTTTTCAACATGGGTAGCCACAAAGCTCCGGGTCCTGATGGCTTTCACGCATTCTTCTTCAAACATTACTGGGAGGTGGTCAGGCAAGATACCATCGAGGTGGTTCAAACCTTCTTTAGCACCAGACTTATGGATCTCAAGCTTAATAAAACCTTCATCACCCTTATTCCCAATATCCAAAACCCTGTCACCCCTAACAAATTCAGGCCGATAAGTTTATGCAACGTGATTTATAAGGTTATATCTAAGATTCTTGCAAACCGTTTGAAACCTTTCCTTGATCAAACCATCTCTCCCAATCAAGGAGTTTTTCTTAAAAGGTCGGTCCATCACGGATAATATAAATTTGGCTCATGAAACCTTTTTCCAAATGAAACACAGTCGCCGGAAAAAACAAGGCTGGATGGCAATCAAAATTGACATGGCCAAAACTTATAATAGAGTCAAATGGTCATTCCTTCTTCAAATCCTTTATCAACTAGGCTTCTCTGAAGGATGGATCAAGATGATTGAGCAATGTGTCTCGACAACATCGCTCAGAGTACTTCTCAATGGGACTCTTTTAGATACTATTATCCCGACCAGAGGTCTTAGACAAGGCGATCATTTGTCACCATATCTCTTCATTCTGGTTGCGGAAGCTCTTTCGCGTTTACTGGCTAAAGCAGATAGCAAGGGCCTTATCAAAGGTATTCGGATCCGCAGGAATTATCGCTCTATTAGTCATCTACTTTATGCGGATGATTTGATGATTTTTTGTAGAGTCTCCTTGGCAGAAGCTCATTCCATCAAGAACATTCTTCTCGACTATACCAAGACTTTTGGCCAAGCTGTCAACTATGACAAATCGTCGGTTTACTTCAGTTCCAATGTTCATTATAGACACACTAAGATTATTCTTAGAATTCTGGGATCCAAGAAGTATAACCCTAGGGATAAATATATAGGTTCCCCTCTTTTTCTTTCTAAGAAGAAAGCAATTGATTTTCAGTTCCTCGTCGATAAAGTCCACTCCAAGTTTTCTAGTTGGAAAACTAAAGTCCTGTCACAAGTTGGCAGAACGGTTCTTATCAAAGCGGTTTTGAACTCTATTCCCATATACACCATGCAAACTTTTCTGCTTCTAGTCTCAATCACAACCAAATTGGACAACCTTGCCCGAGATTTTTGGCGGAATGGTGCAAATGACAGCAAGTCTAAACATACTTGCGCTTGGGCATTGGATTACATTACCACGGGTTCTTGGTGGCCTCAACATCCAACTTTCCAGAACAAAAAACCTGACTTTCATAGCTAAAAATATTTAGAATATGCTCTCAGCACCTGCAAACCCCCGCAGCCCGCAAATGAAAGCAATTTATTTCCCGAGCAGAAGTTTAACCCAAGTTGCTAAGCGGGCATCTGTAGCCTTTTTTGCTTGGAGATGCAATATCACCTCTCTAGTCGGAATGAAAAAACATCTGCTTTGACAGATTCTCTCAAGGAACAATATCAATATTTGGACTGCTTGCTGGGTTAGGTCTGACCTAATTATGGAAGATTGTGTTTTTCGTCCCATTCCTGCGGTCAGGCCACAATCTATGTCAGATCTCTGAATTGGTAATTCAGATCAACATGGTCTTTGGAATGTTCATCTTCTTCAATCCTTGTTTCCTGATCCGATCATCAGTGATATTCTGAATATCTAGGTCAGACATACGTCGGATCCTGATAAACTTATTTGGTTACCGGACTGCAAGTTTTCGGTCTGAAGCACTGCAAAGGCTTTCCTTAAAACCTCAACGACAGTTCCACATCGACTCAGACTCGTCTCCCTCCTCCCCGGCTCTGGTTAGAGATATCTGGCGCATTAAAGCACCGCCTAATGCTTTTCATTTGGAAAATCAGTCATGATATCCTGCCAACCAGAACTAAGCTAGTCAAACTTCATGTTCCTCTCGAGAATGTTTGTTGCTTCTGTCAAAAATATGAAGAAGATGTCATCCATCTCTTCTTCCTTTGTTCAGTAATTCTTAAATTGTGGCACCTCGCCCATATTCCCATCAATTGGGAAAGAGTTTCCCACGACACTCCACCAACCATTCAGCATATGTTTGGTTTCATGTGGAACACAACCAATACACACAAATCTGAAAAGGCAGAATTACTTGCCCAATTTGCAGTTGTTCTTCATACCATTTGGCAAGAACGTAATCATACGTTGTTTGATCATCAGACTGTTACTTCTCAATCATTCCTCGCGAGGTTCCACCATACTTGGAATGCCTGGAATTGCCAATGGTTCACTTCTCCATCTCGTTATTCTTTCTTGGGACACGAGATCACTAAGATTAATTCGGTCACCTCAATTCTGAATTTCCCAACTCCTCATATGGTGCCTACCGACACTAATAATTCTTCTCCTAATCTGGTCTATGGACCATGGCCCCAGTTAGAAAGTAATCTCTAGGGTGTAATTCAACGGCAACTACAGTCAGTCAAAACTCATCATATCAACGCTAGATCAAATTGGCTTAATAGTGTCTCTCTTACTTTTGATCCAGATACAATTATTGTCACTTATGATGCTAGTTTTTTTTTTTTTTTTTTTTTTTTTTACTTTTCTAAGCAATGAGCAATAGGGAATTTTGCAGTCACAATCATTGGCCAAGTTCTAGCTAGAGTAGTTTGTCGTCTACCAGGAAGGATCCATGACAACACGTTGGCATAGTGTCTTGCAGCGGAAACTGCTCTTTGGTTGATCCAAAAACAATTGTGGAATAAAAGGCTTTCTTTTGGCCGACTCGGGCTTGCTTAACACCATTTTGCATGAAGAAAAACGGGATCATAAGACGGCCATGAATTGGATATGGTCTCTTATTATTAGTAATATTAGACGACTTTTATCTTCCAACTATAACTGGCATTGTAATTATATTCCCAGAGCACTTAATACTGAAGCTCACTTGCTTATAGTAGCAGTAGAACTGAATATTTGTAATAGAGTTAATTAATATATATATGCAATATGCTTTCATAAAAAAAAAAAAAATATATATATATATATATATATATATAAAGAGAGACAATATAAAAATTGCATTTTTCGATCCCAGAGTTACATATAACCATCCAATGACGAAAAAGAGTTGGTGATTTTAAATTGAGGTCAACTAATAAATGATAGGGTATAAGTAAGATTACCCCATATTTAGATGGAAGTGTAAACACTAATTTTAGATGGACCTATATACTCTAAACGGTTGACATCCGTGGATACAATTCTTTGAATATGCACATGAACCTATTTCACTCACTTATAGGATCTTGTAACTATTTTAATCACGGACACAAAAAAAAAATACAAACCTGTTTGGCAGTTCATTCAATGTATAGAGAATTGTCAACCATCCACTTCCCAAAAAAAAAAAAAACCATCCACTTCCACAGTTAACTTGAAAACTACATCTGATGGGGTTCAAAAACTTACAATTTTTTGCTATATTGATCTTTATAATGATGAGATTGGCAATAATGATCTTATAATGACGAGACTGTCCAAATAAAAAATTCAACTTGAATTTTAAGCTGGTACAAGTACGTGTTCATATGCTAATGGCATGACAGTTCAATGGTTAGAGCTTGGCGGATGGTATCACTAGGTCATGAGTTCAAACCCAGCTTGCGGCATCTTTATGGGTTCTGAAATCCTATAAAAACCCTGCTTGCCTTTCGAAAAAAAAAAAATATACGTATTCATATGCATCTTTAAATAATTGTATCCTCCATTCCAACCCTATTCTAATATTTTCCTATACCCCCTCTTTTTTTTTTTTTTTTCCTATACCCCCTCTCACTATGGCCTGAGAACATCTTTACAACAAGCTCAAAAGAAAATTTTGGGTTCCTATTGAGATTTGAGGGCACATTTTCATCCTCGAATGAATGGCCCAAGCTCAATCAGTTTGAGGCTTCAACCCAATCAATTGTTAAGAGTGTGAGATCGGTTCACTAGGGTAAAGCATGACACACAAAATAGGTTTATTTGCTTAGCCCAACAACTTTTTTTTTATTTTTTTATTTTTTATAACAATTGTTAATTTGATCCATTTGGTTTGAATGTTCCAAGGGGTAAACATATTTTGGGATGGTTCAGTATGGGGGTCATACATGTTTGTCTCGCATAAAATTTAATCAATACGGTTCAATTTCGTATTTATGATTTTTTTTTTTTTCTGAAACTCGTACTGTCCTGATTGATATAGCTACTAGACAGTATCAATTCGGTGTTATACAATAGTAATCATCAACAAAGCTCAACCATCACTGCAATTAATATAAATTTTGCATTCTCCTGCAAAAGTTAAGAATTACTTCATATAATGTAATCAAGAGAAAATTTAAAACACAATTTAAAATCATACTAAATTATCCACATTTTAATTATAAAATATATTATTTGATTAAGATGTTTTCTTCTTTTCGAAAATTTAAATTGAAACAATATGGAATTAGATCGGTGCAGTACAATTCCAATACTGATTTATCAAACAAAATTTGGAACTGGATGAGATCGAGATAGTACGGGCAGATGATGGAATTAGGGATGGCAACGGGGCGGATTGGGGCGGATTTGGACAAATCCATCCCCGCCCCGCTAGATATCACGGATATCCAAATCCGCCCCGAATATCCGTTTACCAAATTTTGTAAAACCCATCCCCGAACCGAACGGATTGGCGGATATCCGCCCCGCCCAAAATACCCGAAAAAAAAATATAAATAACAGATCATCGAACCACAAAATTTACAAAAAAAAACAGATTACAACATATTATTCATATTTGATTTTTTGTGAGATCATACAAAAATTACAAAAAATTCCAGAAATTACAAACATACCAAAATTAACAAAAAAATAAAAAATTACAACAACTTAAAAAATTCGAGGATCTCAGATCAGATCTAGATCTAGAAATCTAATCAGATCATGACTGATCTTGATCAGATCTTGACTGATCTTGATCAGATCTTGATCTTGATCTTGATATTGATCAGATCATGACCGATCTTGATCAGATCAGATCTTGACTGATCTTGATCTTGATCAGATCATGACCGATCTTGATCTTGATCAGATCATGACCGATCTTGATCTTGATCAGATCATGACCGATCTTGATCAGATCAGATCATGACCGATCTTGACTGATCTTGATCAGATCTTAATCTTGATCTTGATCAGATCTTGATCTTGATCTTGATCAGATCTTGATCTTGATCAGATCTTGATCATATCAGATCTGATCAGTTCAGATCCGATCTTGATCTCTGAAGGGGGAGATGGAAGAAAAGAAACCCTTTTTTGTCGAGAGGGGAGCATGGAGCAGCGAGGATCTCGGCTTCTCGCGGCGTGAGGGGAGCAGGGTGCATCTCGGCGACTCGCGGCGTGAGGGAGGGCGAGGTGGTGTGCGGTGAGTGAGGGAGTCGCTCTGTGAGGGAGTTAGGGAGGGAGGGAGGGAGTCGCTCTGTGAGGGGGAGGTGGTGTGCGGTGAGTGAGGGTGAGGGAGGGAGTCGTGAGTGAGGGACTCTCTGTGAGGGAGGGAGGGAGGGTTTTCTTCGAGTAGGGTGGTTTCTTGGGTCTGAGAGAGTGAGATTGAAGAGTCATCGAATGGGTAGTGTTGGTTTTTGTTTTGTATTTTTTTTTTTCTATTTAAAGGGTCAGGGGTATTTAAGTAAATTTCATACTTAAACGGATATCCGTGGGGCGGATATGGCCAAATCCGTATCCGCCCCGAATATTCGACGGATATTATTTGAATATCCGTATCCGCCCCGAAACCCATTTAGCTATATCCAAATCCGCCCCATACGGATTGGGTGGGGCGGATATCCGTGAAAATCCGCCCCACTGCCATCCCTAGATGGAATCACCTTGGGCACACCCTTTTGAGTTTGAGGTTGAGGCTTAATAGCTCATGAACGAAGACATTTTAACGTGGCAAATATACCCTGAGAATTGTAAGTGGAAGAGAGTAGGTTTTGGAGGGTAAACGTGGAAACTGGAAAGGCATAGTAGTATAAAATTTAGGGCTCAAGAAAGCTGTAACAGCTATGGCTGAAGGGGGAGAGCTCTCTCCTCTCTGAAAGGGAAAGGGGGCTATCCATTCCTTGTGCGGACTTACTTCTTCCCGGATGGTTATTCTCATTAGTTTAAGTATGAGGCCGTACAGTGAGAAGAAGGGTTTTTAGGGAGTTTAGGGTTGTTGCCTCCCTTCTTCTTCTCTACTGCCAATGATTTCAATTCATTCCCATCAAAAAACTAACAACAACCCATCTCTCTTTCTCTGTCTCTCTGTCTCTCTCTCTTTCTGTCTATTAATGGTGGTGGTGGTGGTGGTGGTGGTAAACATATTGTTGTTGTTGTTGTTGTTGTTGTTGTTGTAACATTCCAGAGATGAGGATGGGATTTCACCACATTTCTTGGCAAGGCAAGTTGATTGCAGCCATGGGTGGGGAAGTTGTTCTCACTCTTCTCTGGGTGAGGCTGTGATGATGAACAATGGTCGACTTTGACGACAGACTTAAAATCTCTCCACCACTACTACTAATTGGGGGTGATAAAAAGGCACTTGGAAGGTCTGTTTGAAGCGGGTGTTTGGGGTTCCTCATTTGGTCCTCGACCCCCATGTCAATTGGCAACCATTGTCTCTGTATCCCTCTCCAATTGGGTTGTGGTGGTGGGTGTTTTCCTTTTGTCTGAGAAAAGGCGAATCTGAGCCTCCCTCTCTTCTCGTTTCTACTGTTTGCAATTTTTTTTTTAAATATTTTTTAATGACTTGTTTTCCCTTGATTTTTATTCCATGTAAAAGTCTTGGAGAATCTTGATTACTAAATTGTCTGTGTTTAGTTCACTGTCTTGTTGGATTGAGTTTTGTAGTGAATTTATTGTTGGATGGCACCATTTTGTGGGGTGGTAATTTCAGACGATTAAGATGCACGGTAAACTCTCCAGTCCTTATGCCTCTTTCATGGCTTATCATTGGAATGAAATTATAGTAATCAGTGTATGTGGTAGAAGAAGATAAATGGTTACATTTGGGATTTCAACCACAAACTTGAAGTCAGAGGACTGTAGTGAGCTCCTTCTAATTGAGAAGATTGGGAGTAAATTTGGAAGGAAGCATATCATGCATAAGAGAAAAATTCTACGCAGCCCGCGTCTATAGCCCGCCCTATGGCACGGACCCTCCCAGGCACGTGCCTTTGGGAGGGTGTCTCGCACGTGGATCAAAACCCCCATACTCGGTCTGCTTCGAATTGGGTAGAACAATGGCGAGAAACCGTAAAACCCTCCCAACCGAGAAATCCTCTCCTCCTCATCGACTGCTCCTCAACAATCCACGGCGAATTCGCGCATCGATCTGCTCCTCATCGACTGCTCCTCCTCGACTCCTCGACTGCTACTCCTCATCGAGTCGACTGCTCCTCCTCGACTCCTCGACTGCTCCTCCTCATCGAATCGACTGCTCCTCCTCCTCGCGCCTGCTCCTCCTCCTCCTCCTCGCACTGCTCCTCCTCCTCTGCGCCGCTCGCACTGCTCCTGCTCCTCCTTCTTCTGGTATGTAATTTCAAACTCTTTTTGGTTAATTTATCTACTGAAACTGAAATGATACTGAAAATTTCAAACTCTTTTTGGTTAATTTATCTTTAATTTATCTTCTGAAACTGAAATTATACTGAAAATTTCAAACTCTTTTGGTTAATTTATCTTCTGAAACTGAAATTATACTGAAAATTTCACTTAAATTTATCTTCAAAAATTTTATATCCTGAAATCAGATAATCCTGAAATTCATACTACTGAAATCAGATAATCCTGAAATTTATACCCCTAAAATTTTTTTACCCTGAAATTCATGATATTATACTACTGAAATTCATGATAATCCTGCATATTTTTTACAAATTTTTGTTAAATTATGCTACTGAAATTCATGATAATTCTGCATAATTTTTGTTAAAAAAATAGATTTGATTAGATTTTGTTAAATTTTTTTTTTGTATAAATCAATCATAATTTTAGCGTAGTTGTAAAACATTTTAAAGATTACATATCTGATGATAACTACTCCTTTAATAGGTATATAAGGGATGGATAGTGTAGAAGATATTGAATTGATGGAGAATGAAAAAAATTTAGAAGAGATAAGGGATCCTACAGAAGGGATGAAATTCAGCGACATTGATGAGTACAAATGTTATTATTATGATTATGCCTATAAAATAGGATTTCCAGTGAAAGTAAAAAATACAGAAAAAGATGAAAATGGAAAAATTATATTCTTAACGCTTGCATGTGGTCGGTCTGGGCAGCATAGAAGTCAATCACAAAGTGTTATAAACATGCGGGGTACAGCTAAATGTGGATGTATGGTTAAAATTAGAGGTAAAATACTCTATGATGGTGATGTGTTAGTGACAAAAGTAACAGTAGCTCACAATCATGAATTGAGCCCCGGAAAATCAAAATTTTATCCGAAAAATAGAGTTATGAGCTCATATGCGAAGAAGAAGCTAGATTATAATGATAGGGCAGGTATTAGGCCAAATAAGAATTTTACTTCATGTGTGGTTGAAGCTGGTGGTCATGATAATCTGCAATTTTCTCAGAAAGATTGTTACAATTATCTGGATAAAATGAGGAAGTTGAGACTTAGGGAGGGGGATGCGGAGGCCATTCATAACTACTTCCAAAAAATGCAAGCTAACAATGCTAATTTCTTTTATATGATGGATTTGGACAATAAAGGGAGATTGAGAAATGTCTTTTGGGCTGATGCATGGAGCAGAGCAGCTTACAAGGAGTTTGGAGATGCTGTTACCTTTGACACTACATACTTAACGAATAAGTATGACATGCCATTTGCTCCCTTTGATGGGGTGAACCATCACGGTCAGTCAATTCTTTTGGGATGTGGATTGATATGTGGTGAGACCATTGAAGAGTTTGTTTGGCTTTTCAAAACTTGGTTGGTGTGTATGAATGACAATGCTCCGACTGCAATAATCACTGATCAAGATAGGGCAATGAAGAGAGCCGTTGAAATTGTATTTTCCAACACACGACACAGATGGTGCTTGTGGCATATTATGAAAAAGTTGCCTGAAAAATTGTCTGGTTACAATCAATATGAGGCAATAAAGTTTGCAATGCAAAGAGCAGTTTACAATTCTTTGTCTCATGAAGAGTTTGAAGTAAATTGGCATGGTTTCATTGAGAAATATTGTCTGCAAGAAAATGATTGGTTGAGAGGATTATATCTTGAAAGAATGCGTTGGGTGCCAACATATCAAAGATCTACTTTTTGGGCGGGGATGTCTTCAACTCAAAGGAGTGAAAGCATGAATGCTTTTTTTGATGGTTATGTAAATTCGAAGACCACTTTGAAGCAATTCGTTGAACAATATGAGAATGCACTACGAAGTAAGGTTCAAAAGGAAGCTGAAGCGGACTTTAAATCGTATAACCGACTGATCCCTTGCATTACTCCTTATACAATAGAGAAAACATTTCAAACTGCCTACACTACAAAAAAATTTAAGGAGTTCCAAAACGAGATAGCAGGGAATATATGTTGTACAATAAGTAGTAAAGTTATAAATGAAAGTGGCTTTGAGGTATACGTTGTTAGACAAGACTTGGTGATAGGAGATAGACGACGTTCAGTCAATTTTATAGTAAATTTTAACGTTCGCGACTTCAATATCAAGTGTAATTGTCAATTGTTTGAGTTCAAGGGGATCTTATGCAGACATGTATTGAAAGTGTTGTTTGAAAGCCATATTCATGTTGTACTAGATAAATATGTTCTTCGGAGGTGGAGGAAAGATGTGAAGAGGGCTCATAGAAGGGTTAAGATTGTTTATTCAGATTGGGGAATGAAGCCTGAAAGTGAAAGGTTTGACAAGATGTACAGTCACTTCTATGAAATGGCCGACTACGCCGCTGAGGATGAAAAGAAGACATGCTAAGTTCATGAATGGATCAATTTGAAAATGGACGAACTCAAAACTGATGATGGTGATGAGGGTGTTGATTCACATGGGTTTATGGAATTTGGGTCCAACGCTACTAGTTCTGGGATGCAATCCAACATTCATAGTCCATTACCGGTTCGTAGCAAAGGTCGACGCTCTAATTCAAGGATGCAACCCACAGATGAAAAGATTCGAAAAAAATTACAAAGGAAAAAAAATAAACAAGCAAAAAATGTGGTATGTTCTGCAATATGTTTTTTTTAATATTTAATTTCTTAAGTCTAGAATATTTGACACGTGTCATTTGTAGGGTTGTTCCCAGAGTGGAATTGAAGGATCAGAATATTTGACACCGCATTCAATAAATCCAAATACCCAGGTTTGTTTTTAATATATTTACTGACGCGTAACTATCACTTATGATTGTTTACTTATGATTTGTATTTGTGGACTTCAAGGATGAAACAATTGTGTCACAATCTGGTGCATTATCAGGAATGAATCATATTTATTCGCTCCTCTCACAGATATTGCACTTATGATTTCCTAATATTGCAGTTATTTTGCAGTGCAATTCTTTATTATTTATTTAGTTATTTATTTTGGCAGACACCAACTTCAAACAACGACATGGAGTTGCCAGACTATAGGTGGTTGTGAATTCAAAATGTTTTCAAGTAAGGTTAGTTTCTTGTTCTTCCAAGTTATTTAGTGTAGAATATATTCTTTATAAGTTAGTCAGATGATATGCGAACCGAGCATAAGTGAGTACCTTTAAAATATTCTCCATGTGTGCTCCCCAAATCCACAAGTTTGTAATGATCATATGGCTACCTACATTTTTATGGAAATTTTCAGATACTCTGTTATTTCTCTCCCTCCAAACTACCCAAACTATGTCATAAAGTGTTCTTTCCCAAGCCCCAAACCCCTTTGGAGTGAACTTAGATGGTTCACTTTGGTTGAGATCCACAATTCAGCCAAACCCAAACGAGAATCGGTGGTTGGAACATTGATATCTGAAAATCTTATAAAATTTATTCCAGATTGCTATTGAGAAGTCACAGGCTACCCAAAATTCTTTCATTTTACCCTTCACATTTATGGAATTATTGTAGAAGGATTTTTTTCAATCTGCACATGCATACTTGAAATTGTACTTTTTATGAGCATTTCCTTTCCTGCTTTTGATATGCATTTCATTTTTCCAAGTGTTCAATCTACCTTCAATTCTCTCCACTATTTCTTCCCAAGCCCTTATGTGTGTTTGTTTATTGCACCAAGAGGAAGGCCTTTATATGCAAGAAAGTTCCTCTTTTTTACAACCTAATAATTGTGTCCACTATTGAGTTTTTAAAACTTCCCTTTCTGCATGCGATTTAGCAAAGTTAACTTTCAACCCAAAACAAATTTCAAACAAGAGAAGGGTGTTTCTAATAGCTAAGACTTCATTTTGGGAGGCATGAAGCAAACAAGAGAAATATGTTTCTAATAGTCAACAGCTGACCATATTGGGCTTCATCTATGTATTAGGGGTCACTCACAAGTCACAATGTATAAGGAAACAGAAAATGGATTGTAGATAGTTTGATGTATATGTTCAATTATTAGATATTTGGATCTCAATGGCAAGGATATGTTATTTTTGCCCGATCGCATGAGAACACGATCATAATTTGTACCATCTAATACTAGTTTTGCCTGATCACATAAGAACACCTTGATCATAGTTTTTACCATCTAATGCAGCTTGCCCATTGGATGTGTCAGAAAATATATTTTATTTACAGGCAAGAACTCAGTCTAGCTCTGTGAATTTACTCTGGAGAACAGTTTAGTTGTATATTTTACAGTCTTATACAACTTAACCATTATCATATATGGACTTATGGAGTAACATTATTTTTGCTTACTGGCATGAACTAAATTTAATTGAATTGAATCTGATGAAGTTTGATTATGGATTTTTATGTATGTGAACTCTTTTAAATGGTAGAGATGAAAGGATTTGTAGTCCCATGTTCTATAATGGGGAGCAACCAGTCATCCTGAACCACCAGGTGTTGACTCCAGATTGCATAAGAAATTACCACTTTCAATTGTCGAATGTTAGGAAAATCTGAGTTTCATGGAAAAATAGGAAGTGTGCTGATTCTACCATGGTATTGATGTTCAGAATTCTATTAGTTTGTTAAAGTGCATATATACGTTGGTGCAGGTGCTGCTGCTGCTTCTACCTCCAGAAGTCTGCAGGTGCTGTTGGTGCAGGTGCTGCTGCTTCTACCTCCACAAGTCTGCAGGTGCTGTTGGTGCATATATACTTAGATGGTTCACTTTGTTTGAGTTCAATTTATCTGCTGCTTCCTCACCAAACTTGAGTGGCAACTTTATCTTGAAGTGCTTATTTTACCAGTTTTTGTTTTTGTTAGTTTGTTAAAGTGCAACTTTTGTATCACTTAAGCAATGTATAAGAGAATTAGGCTGATGCCCATATATACGTTGTGATGTTAAACTGACATTATCTTATATACTTCTTGATCACTCCTTACTTTCTTTGATACAAGGGTGTCGTGAAGTCTCATTACAGCAAAATGTATCATCTTATGAGATACATCTCTGTGCAGCATGCACCTAATGTGTATCATTTAGGTGTTATATTCTGGTATCATCTCTGTGTTGCCTGATCATTTAGGTTCATGGTATGCACCTAATGTATCATTTAGTCCGTTGAGAAGTTGTTACGAAGTCATTCTGATAGTTTGGTGTATATATTGCCTCAAGAAGGGGTAACATCTGCATAAATGCCAATTAAGTTGAACACAAACCATCAAAAACTCAATCAGAACAAAAGTTTAACACAAATACCAGATTAAATCTATGTGATATGCAAATGAACTTCCCTATCTGGCACTTATGCAGATGAACTTCTTTTATTATACTGCAACCATACGCTACAACTCAGCAAACACTCTACTCATTTTACTTAATTTGTTATTGACAACAAACTCATCTAATTTAATTCCATCCATAATTTTCTTACATCACTCTTTGGATTCTTAAAAGGAAACTATGGGTAAACTTAGCAGTCCCTACAGTTAAAAAGGATATGCTTGCATGGTGGGATGGGAATCCATATGTATATTTAACTAAATTTCACTCTTTGCCAACACTAAATTTCAGTGTTGCATCAACCCCCCCTCCCTCTTCACTGCCAAAAGTTCAGCTTAGAGAAGGGTCTCCTCGTAGGATCATGAGATCCTTGGTGTGTGGTGTCATAGAGAGGAGGGACATATGTAAAATTCTTGGTGGCAAAACAAGCTGTCTATTTATGATAATCTGCAACAGTGACTTGAGCAAGTCCAGTGAACAAACTTTTGTTAGCTGGAACCTTAACATAGAATGAAGAAGCAAACAAGAACAACAATGCAGACAAGAACATAGAACCATCCCCTGTTACAAAGAAAACATAATGTGTGAAATAGTTCATTGTTTCTTTTCTCTTTATGTTTTTTTCACTCTCACATAGAAGACTTGATTACGAAAATCTCATCAAAACATCTGTTACTGAACAATTCTCACATAGTTAATTTGTTTCTCAGATTATCTTCCACAAATCCACATAGGTAAACAAAACACACCTATTACTGAATCACTGCATTAAGGAACCTCCTGATCTCCCTCAACCTGATTAGGTTAAAGTATTTGTTTTGGATCTGATTAATAACCCAAACAATTCTCAATAATCTAGTATGCTAACTGAGCAGCAACCATCAATCACTTAAAATAAAGCACGAAGACCACCTCAGAACATGTTAAAACATCTATATATCATAAGAAACACGTTTGAAATACCTCTTACAGAGAATTCAAAATGCCACAAGTTTAAACAAAAAAACTACCATTATCATAAGAAACACCACTAGCAGTGCATTAATCAAATCCCTTGTCAAAGCCCATTTATCATTGTTCGCTTCAGCTTCACCCGCGCGAGCGTGATACTGATTAGCTTCGACGAGATTTCTTGCCTCATCGTTATATTCTACCACTTCTGAGCGAACCCACTCTTTATAACAAGCATGAGCCTCGGCAGCTAAGGCAAAACCCTTGTACAAATTACCTCTATATCCTGTTACTTGGATTGCACAATCTTGCCAAGTTTCGTAAATTCCAGGGACACGACCGCGATATACCACATATGCATTGTATGTCATTGTTGGGTTAAGATCCTTATTTCAACATACAAAAATTTGTAAAAAATATGCAGGATTATCATGAATTTCAGTAGTATAATTGAACAAAAATTTGTACAAAATTTTGTAGGATTATCATGAATTTCAGGGTATAAATTTCAGGATTATCTGATTTCAGTAGTATGAATTTCAGGATTATCTGATTTCAGGGTATAAAATTTTTGAAGATAAATTTAAGTGAAATTTTCAGTATAATTTCAGTTTCAGAAGATAAATTAACCAAAAAGAGTTTGAAATTTTCAGTATAATTTCAGTTTCAGAAGATAAATTAAAGATAAATTAACCAAAAAGAGTTTGAAATTTTCAGTATAATTTCAGTTTCAGAAGATAAATTAACCAAAAAGAGTTTGAAATTACATACCAGAAGAAGGAGGAGCAGGAGCAGTGCGAGCGGCGCAGAGGAGGAGGAGCAGGCGCGAGGAGGAGGAGCAGTCGAGGAGGAGCAGTCGACTCGATGAGGAGTAGCAGTCGAGGAGTCGAGGAGGAGCAGTCGATGAGGAGCAGATCGATGCGCGAATTCGCCGTGGATTGTTGAGGAGCAGTCGATGAGGAGGAGAGGATTTCTCGGTTGGGAGGGTTTTACTAAGGGTTTCTCGCCATTGTTCTACCCAATTCGAAGCAGACTGAGTATGGGGGTTTTGATCCACGTGCGAGACACCCTCCCAAAGGCACGTGCCTGGGAGGGTCCGTGCCATAGGGCAGGCTATAGACGCGGGCTGCGTAGAATTTTTGTGCATAAGAACAGGGAGAAATTGGAGCAAGTATAGCCTGCCATGGGACAATGTCGAGGATCAATCTATCTAGAGAGCCAGGTCTGCCTCAGGAGCCTCAATACCCACCATCATTCTAGATATTCTCATAATACACAGAGCCTCCCTAGCGCTAGAATTTTGGACCCCTTGGACCAAATGAGGCTGCACTTGCACCAGGAAGGAAACTTCTATTTTGGTCCTTCGACTTTATTCTCCTTATTATTGCAACGATGAATAATTATCTTTATTCACTTGCATTTTGTAAATGGAAAGTATGTAAATAGAAAAGCAATCGAAATTCAAGTCATTGAAGAGGGAATATGTGAAGGAATGTCAAAGACGCTTGTTAACTTTGTATAATAACTAGTGTAATACCCGTGCCGTTGGCACTATCGCAGATTATATCATACATTCACAGTTATGTCGAATATTCACATTTGGGGTTTTATTTCAATTTCTAAAAACACTTGCATAATTGTCTATTACAACAGTTATGATGAATTAATTTTGAAAAAAGTTAATACTCTTAAACAGTAAAACAATGTTAATAAAACTGATAAATGCAACCAATGTGCTAAGGAATTTAATCTCCACCAAATGTCAGCTTAACTAAAAATAAGAAGGAAAGAATTCAAGATTAAGAAATCTCCCAATTTTGTCCAAGTGAATTTTGGCTGAAATTGATGCCCGATTTAGTAAAGGAGCTGAAACATAATTTAATTAGGACAAACAAAATGACACATTCGATTTAGAAGAATATCAAGATGATTTTTTTACAAAAATATTTAAAATTTTGACAGAGTTTTCTTTTTTTCAATATTTAAACTTGTCATGAGCATTTATACCTCACATAATTTAGCATTCACAAAAAATTGTTATCTCAGTGCAATATATAATCACCGTTTTCAATATTAAAAGAGGTTTTGTAGTAGAACATGGTTTTAAACAGTCGAAGAGACACGCACACAATATCATTATATCCAAAATGTCATTTTTTGAATAAAGTATTTATCTGAACATGTCATAAGTGACTATAATGACAATCAATGTCATGAACAATTAAAAAACCAAAATTTCGACAGAGTTTCCCCTGTATTTTTCAAGAATAATTCTACACAGCCCGCCCTTGTGGCATGCTCTTGGTCCGGACCCTCCCAGACACGTGCCATAGGGAGGGTGTTTGCCACGTGAGGCGACCTCAAACCTCACAGAGCCTCAAGAAGCAGAGCTTGGAGAAACCCTCGCTTGGAGAATCAGAGCTTCATCCTTCTCCTCCTCCTCTACGAAGGAGAAACCCTCAAGAATCAGAGCTTCCTCCTCCTCCTCAAGAATCAGAGCTTCCTCCTCCTCCTCTATGAAGGCGACTCCTCCTCCTCTCCTGCGCGCCTCCTCCTTCTTCTTTGAAGCCTGGTGGAGTGAGTGAGTGAGTGAGCCGAAGAAAAAACCCATTTCAGTGTGGAAGATTTATACAGAAGCATCCATTGTCTAACTTCTTTGGGGGTGTTGTTGTTGTTTTAACACCTACAAAGGAAAGGAAATGAGAAGCATGGGGCATTTAATACCGGGTATGGGATTGTTGTTTTTGTTCTTGTGTATGAGTTAAATTGGTGTTTGTAGCAATTCAGTGTTTTGAGTTAAATTTGAAACACTAGCAATTCAGTGAACAATGATCAGTGTTTTGAGCTTTTGAGTTTGTAAATTTGATTAAGTGTTTTGAGTTTGAGTTGGAGTTTGTAAATTCAGTTAACAGTGATCAGTGTTTTGAGCTTTTGAGTTTGTAAATTTGATTAAGTGATCAGGTTGTAAATTTGGAATGGTTCGGCACTTATTAGCATGTATGCCAAGTGTGGGTGTTTAGAAGGTGCGGTGCAAACATTCAAGAAGGTGGGAATGAAAAGTGTGGACATTTGGAATGGGATTATCTCTGGCTTAGCTTCAAATGGTCAGAGCTTGAAAGCAATCCAGCTCTTCTCCACGATGGAATCTGCAGGGATTCGACCTGATGCAATAACTTTTGCATGTGTGTTGAATGCTTGTAGTCATGGAGGGTTGGTTAAAAGAAGGTTTAGGTTGTTTTGAAAAGATGACCGAGGTTTATGGTATCGAACCATACATTGCACATTATGGGTGCATGATTGACCTCTTTGGCCGTGCAAGTTTGTTTGATAAGGCAGATGAGATGATAAGAACCATGCCAGTGGAACCAGACGTAGTTATGTGGAAGGCTTTATCGGCCTCTTGTAGAATTCACAAAAATCTCAAAATGGGGGAACAAGCTGGGATTCAACTTGTTGAACTTGCCCCAGATGACCATGCAAGCTATGTTTTAGATTTATTCTTTTGATTTGATAACTTTTACAATTACCAATTAACTTGGATGATGAAAGCCACTAACTTTTACAAAACCAAAACTTGAACTTTGGCCTCTAAGGAGGGTAGCATCAAGCATAACTACAAAATAGACCATATATGCTTTCTGCAATTTCTATATCCTAATGTACCATTACACTCCTGCACTGCCTGAGATCAATCACCACTTCATCAACCAATACCTGAAGTATGTCCCAATCGAGTTCCATACCTAACTCAAATACTTCAGTGCATCACACAGAGATCCAAGGAGCAGTTCAGCATCAACAATAACCTCCCAGGCATGGTTCAGCTCGCTGCCCTCTAGTCCAATATCAGGAGGCCTGCAACTCCATTCCAAGATAGAAGCTCAACTACAATCAAATTTACAACCTGCATTCCTAAATTGAACTCTGCATTCCTAAATTTACAATTACACTCTGCATTCCTAGAACTCACAATTACACTCTGCATTCCTAAATTGAATTTACAACCTGATCACAATCAAATTTACAACCTGCAACTCCAATCCAAATTTACAACCTGATCACTTAATCAAATTTACAAACTCAAAAGCTCAAAACACTGATCACTGTTCACTGAATTTACAAACTCCAACTCAAACTCAAAACACTTAATCAAATTTACAAACTCAAAAGCTCAAAACACTGATCACTGTTCACTGAATTGCTAGTATCTATCTGTCTTAGAGGGAGAGTTGCAATATAAACTTAAGCTTGGATTAGTAGAAAACATAATGGGATGAAAAATGACACTTCATTAGCGATATCGCTAATTCAATCCAACAATCATCTTTAGTCAAAACAAGAGAAATCAATCACATCCTCCTAGAACTGATTACACGATACAAGTAAAATGAAATTAGCACAAATTTGCTTTCACAAGATAAATTAAACTGAATGCCACCGTGGTTGTGGTTCTCGTACTCTAACGATAAAGCAATCTAATAAACACTGCTACCATATATTGATGAACATGCCCCATACAGCAGCAAGCGCAGGCGCGACTCTCATAACCATGTGATTGCCCAAGGCAGGAGATTCGTTCTTGTGGCTTGAAGGAGAGGCCATTGGAGGAGGTGGTGGGTTTTTAACAATTACAGCAAGTTTCATACCTCCATAGCAGAACCCTTTGCCACTGATGAAGTAATAGTGCCTAGTAACATTAAGTGGAACAACATCCCTTCCAGCTCCAGTAGTCCAGTTATGGAGTGGATGATCTGCTATGCAATTCTCATAGTTGGTCTTGTTCACTTCCAATACGTCCATCTGGTTCCTATCATATATAAAAACTAAAAACAGAAACAAAAGTATATGTAAGACAATTCTCCTCGATTACAAGTTTGAAGAAGGATGGATTTTCATAAAAATGACACACCAAGTGAATGGACAGTGAGTTGTCTCTGCAGAAGACCATCCACTTTACAAACCGTCAAAGTGGAATAAAACTCTGAGAATCAAATAAAAAAAGGGTCTAAAACTCTAAATGCAGCTTATTGATGGCCAGGTTTATTGACAAATTTCAATAATCTACACATAGCAAGTTCAAACTGTTGACACCATTTAGTTGTGAAACACATACATACATACAACCCCATCCAGTGCATTAATGCTCTTTTTTTGCAGATTAGGGAGGATCTATCTGATTGAATCTAATAAATGCCTAGGGTATTTCTTCAAACCCAATGACAACCCGTGTTGTATCTATAAATACGAAAACTTGATTCCATAAAATCCTCTGGAAGAAGCCCGTCCGTATTAATTTCAATGTGAATCAAATCAATACTAACACTTTGGATGGTACGAGGAGCCTGCTATACCAATTGGTTTCAAATATGACACACTATACAGAGTGCAAGATCAAGTATCGAAACGTAAACAGACAAATTCATCGTCAACCAGTTAAAATGGAAACTAATGGGAAAAACAGGCAATTAGTCTAAATAAGGAAATGGGTACAATAGATTATGCATCAAACACTAAGAAACATTTGAATTTCACACGGATCTACATATAATGAGCTCAAATCAGAGCTACCCAAGCTACGTAATTGAAGAAGCAGAGAGAGATAACAGAGAGGAAACTATTTTATGTAGATCTATCAAGTTGAAAATTTGAAGGAACCCCATTGAAGAACTATGGAAAGGGGAAATGTAGTAGATCTAAGAAAGAAAGAGAGAGTGGGTGTCCTTACAGAGCCAATCATCGAGGTAGAAATGTTGTTGCTGAGCCCAAATGGTGTAGTTGAAGTTAGTAGTCCAACCCATTCTTCAACAGTACGGCGCATGTTAGTGTCAGTAGCAGTGAACTTGCTCTTCTCAGTGAGACCTCCATTGCCATTAATTGTTCCTCGTCTTCTGTTCAAAAGCGCTCTCTCTCTTCTTGAGGAGGAGGATGAAGCTCTGATTCTCCAAGCGAGGGTTTCTCCAAGACAAGGGTTTCTCCAAGCTCTGCTTCTTGAGGCTCTGTGAGGTTTGAGGTCGCCTCATGTGGCAAATACCCTCCCTATGGCACGTGCCTGGGAGGGTCCGGACCAAGGGCGGGCTGTATAGAATTACTCATTTTTCAATATTGAAACATATCATAAAAATTTATAATGGCAATCAATGCCATGAACACCAAATAATATCTCCACATACCAAAATCATCATTTAATTATCAAAATATTGCAATATAAAATAATTAAGTACATCAAAGCTCTAAATATTAATTTGAACATGTCATAAGAAATTATACTTCACATAAGTGACTATAATGACAATCAAGAATAATTCTAGGGAGCCTGGGTCTGCTGCCTGGGTTTGCAGCCTGGGTGGGCGAAATTACCCTTTTGCCCCTCCTTTGTTGTTGTCATATTTAAAGAGTGGTTAAAAAGGCAGGGGCAAAAATGTAAAAATACCACCCAGGCTGCAAACCCAGGCAGCAGACCCAGGCTCCCTAGAAGCACTCGACAATCAATGTCATGAACAATTAAAAAATCAAAATTTCGACAAAGTTTCCCCTGTATTTTTCAATATTGAAACCTGTATGAACTTGTCATAAAAATTTGTAATGGCAAGCAATGCCATGAACACCAAATAATATCTCCACACACCAAAATTATCATTTAATTATCAAAATATTGCAATATAAAACATTTAAGTACATCAAAGCTCTAAATATTTATCTGAGCATGTCATAAGAAATTATACTTCACATAAGTGACTATAATGACAATCAATATCATGAACAATTTAAAAATCAAAATTTCGACAGAGTTTTCCCTGTATTTTTCAATATTGAAACTTGTCTAAACCTGTCATAAAAATTTATAATGGCAATCAATGCCATGAACACCAAATAATATCTCCACACACCAAAAGTATCATTTAATTATCAAAATATTGTAATATAAAACATTTAAGTACATCAAAGCTCTAAATAAACCAATGAAATTTCAATGAGAATAGCAAATAAAGCTATACGATGGTTGTCTGTTTCTTTTAATCCTTATGTTGCATTTAAATATGATAAAGTGATTAAACCAATATGAATCTACTTGTATAGTACTCGAGGATAGTAAGACGTTTCACACTCACGATTGTGCCTCTCAACACCGAGTACCATAATCTTATCCTGCAAAGGAATAATACATGATTCTGACCAACGAACATATTTCAAGAGTTACTCGAGGAATAGTGAACGTTATAACTCACCTTTGATTATGACCAACGAACATATTTCAATCAACTGCATAACTTACTTCACGTAAAAAGATAGTTAAATTAAACCAGGGTTCAAACCCAAAGTATATAACCTTGTATAGAATCCAAAACATTCAAAAAGGTTGGTTTTGTATACATCTAATTTTCTTAGCATATTTATCATGTATCTATCATATACATCATCTATCGAAAGTGTAGGGTGTACAAAAAACACATTATCAAAAGCAAGGTTTCCACCAGTTCTATCCTATATATATTTGTTTCTATATTATCTAGACCTAGACGCATTTCAAGAGCATGGTTTCCACCAGTTCTCTTTTCAAAAACATGAGAACAAAAGGAACCCACAATATACAAAAATGGGTTAAACTGCAAATGTATATCAAAATTATGTATCACCAGAACTATGTATCACCAACTGCTCCAAACATCTTATGCATCACATTATCAAATGACTATGCGTCTATATGCACCAACTTTGAGCAATGAGGGAATATGACAGAAATCTACAAATTTATCACACACAATATTAGCAATTTTTTTTTTTAATAAAATAAGTTATTTCCATCATCTTATAAGTAACTACCTTATTTGCCAATTTCCAATGACGCCCACCATATTTGTTTTTTAATGGTTTTTTTGAACTCCTCGACAATGATATCCCAATTCTACAAAAATGTATAATAAATATTAGATTCATATCTTATGAAAGAAAAATATAAAAATCATTAGAAAATTTATTAAAGCATACCTTTAAAAAAAATCTTACAACAAAACTTTTGGATAAAAAATATTGGTCATAGAATCCAACCCATCTTGAGGCAAAAGGATATTTATTCTATTAGAAGTTGTGCATTTAGATAATGCAACATAAAGTTGGCCATGGCTGAATATCGGTGTTCGTAAATCAACTCCAACGTATTTCACAGATTGACCCCGCGACTTGTTTATCGTCATTGCATATGCCAACCGCACTGGAAATTGACGCATTTTCATTTTGAAGGGAAACTCAGAAGACGATGGTGTTAAAGAAATTCTAGGAATGAAAACTAAATTGCCAGCCTTATCCCCATTTAAGATTTTAGCTTCAATTATACGCTTGGCACAACGCATAACCATAAGACGCGTTCCATTACAAAGTCCATCTTTAGGTGCAATGTTTCTCAGCAACATAATTGGACAACCTACTTTTAATTCTAACTTAAATGGCGGTAATCCAGAAGGATTAAGTGAGTTCAAATACTCAGTTGGATAACGGTTGGTAATGGAATGATCATTTTCAATATGTTCCGCCATTTTATCTGCGGCTAAATAAACAATGATTTCTCCTGAAAAATCAAATAATGCAGCTTTGTTAATGTCACACACATCGTCGTTTCTTGCTGAGAGAATTGTTCGTTAAGTCAAATAATTCAGAGACATTGTGCCTACTACATTTAGTTGAGGATAAACCAAATAAATTAGTTCATTTAAATCTTTGCATTTGTGCACCGTTGGTGGAAAACGAATAACATCTTGTGCGGTGCTTCCAATCTATATAAAATAAAAATAATCAGTAATTAAAAAAAAGATTGTAGTAAAATGTAGAATTGTTGACACAAAAATATTACCTCAGTCAAAAACTTCGTAAAATCGCCATTGCCTACCCCATTATCCAACCGCATATTCAAACTCAAAGTCAGAACTTGTATGTTTAACCAAAGCTGATAACGCCTCAAAGATGCAGCCACAATTTGCTCGCGGACGCCTTTGGGTATCACTGGAAATATATGTCGAAAATCACCCCCAAGAACAACAATAATACCACCAAATACCTTATTGGTGTTGTAAACGTCTTGTAGTGCACGATCAACTACTTCAACACAATATCTATGTTGCATCAGAACTTCATCCCAGATTATTAGTTTTGTCTCTCTGAATAACTCAGCATGCAATGACTATTTAGTGAACCCACACACTGAATTTTCCATGACATCCAGCGGAATACGAAACATTGAATGAGATGTTCTGCCTCCCACTAATAGTAATGCCGCAATACCAGACGATGCAATGGTAATGACAATGTGTCCAAGGTTGTGACATTTTGATGCAATGGCGTTGTACAAAAATGTTTTACCTGTTCCTGCATCTCCATTCAAAAATAAATGAATTCCTTTATTTTCAAGAACTGAAGTTGCCAATGGCATGACAACTCAACGGTTAGAGCTTGGGGGATGGTACCACTAGGTCATGGGTTCAAACCCAGCTTGCGGCATCGTTAGTGGGTTCTGGGATCCTATAAAAACCATGCTTGCCTTTCAAAAAAAAATTTTGAAGTTACTATTGCAGTATAAGCATAACGTTGTGCCTCATTAAAACGGTCGACGGGCGATTGTGCATCGGCTTCTTGACCATCATATTGAAGTTGTCGGTGTTCCCATATGAGTTTGTTACCAACTATCATGTCCCAATTTTCAATTGGTAGGGGCATAGGTGGGAACTTCGTCAGATTCTTCCCTCTTTCTTGAAGAAATTGATTTATGAGAAACAAACCATAATCCAGAGTCTAAGCATATGTTGGATTTGGAATACCGAACTTTGTTTGAAGTTGGTGCGCAAGATCATCACATATATTCACTGAGAACCTTGTCCATAGCAAATCTGGGTGAAGTGGGTGACATTCCATTAGAATAACACTAAATAATCTTCTCAACTGATTCCCAGTTTTCATGGTCGCAGCCTCTTCAAGGCACTGAATCCATTCATCATCATCTTCTAGGAGTCCTCGTGCGGTGCAAACTAATTTGAAGGTGTCGCGTAAAACATTGTCATATGTGCGCAAATGTTCAAATGATTGTGCCCTTTTACAACCGTTAGAAGCAGTCGCAAATAAAACCTTTCACCTTCATGAGCACTGGCAAAATACATTCTTCCAATTGCATAGCCCATTTTTCTTTTTGTCCACATTTTTTGTGATTTCTACCAAACAAAATGTTGGGGGAACTCTTGGTAGGTGAATGTACGTGCAAACAGATCTACAACACAACATGCAAAGAATGCAGTTAAAGTCGACATTTGTTGTCTAGCTCTAAGTAAAATTGATTGTGCTTGATCTGTAGGATTGAACACAACATGATGCATTCCAAGTAAATGAAGCGTCAATCGAACCACTGTAGGATTTTATTCGTGTAAAAGATGACCAAATATCTGCCAAGCAGCTTCCGGCGGACCAATATATCGAACATCAAGATACTGCTGGATTTCATCTACTCCCCCTAGTACCATTATTGTTCTATCATGACCTTTATAAATGTACTTGTGTATGTGTTTCACACATCTAATTCCCTCACACACTTCCACATTAATATGACAATCAAACATCCTTGAAAGATATGGATTATATGGCACCACATCATCTCTATTATCAACTGGTTGCCCCTTCACATTATATACTCGGTCAGTATTGCAGCGTCGATAAATAGGATATCCATCTTGGCCCATTGTTGTTGTTTCTAAACATTCGTGAGGATATCTTTTTGTGCACCTCCCATTCTCCATACACGGTGCTCCAGAATTTCGAGCACCACACGGTCCATGCACCATACAATGTAAAACTGTTTGAAATAACATCAGATCTTTATCCAGGTCAAAAAATTATGCACACACGATCTTATCAATTTTAGCGGTAGTGCGAATTTTTTGTAAATGATGAAGGAATATAAGTGCGTGCATATGAGGTAGCCCACGCTTTTGGAATTCAATGGTAAAGACATGAGCTACAACATCACCGAATGTGCCTCTTTTGATAATCTTATCCATTAGACATTTTCTTTTTAACTAAAAACTCGAGCTACTAAATCTGGGCGATCCGTGGGCTTTTGGTGAGGTAACAGAGCATCCATAATTTCATGCCAGTTTGGATTTGCCGTCATGGTAACGAAAACATCTGGATGATTGTTGTAACGTGTGATAGCCATTGAATCTTGAAATATCTCAAATATGTGTCTTGGACTACCAAGATGGGATGACGGCAAAATAAGTCGCTTCCCAACTTGATCTGGTCTTAACCCATCGGGCCCAATGTCTGTAAGACTTTCATAGAGCTCAGCCCTGAGCTTTGTTTGATTGTTCCTCACATACATTAATCGGTTTTGCTCCGTTGAAGCCCAAGCATCTACTAAAAACTCCTGGAACAATTTGCCAGCTCTCAAAATTGTTGAGTACTCAGTTGGTCGTTCGAACAAACGATAACTGTAAAACTCCATTTGAGTAAGTCGTTTGTTTGAACACCTATTAGTTGTAACATCCCACTGAGTTAATTCAGGTTCCCAACCTAAGTCGCCATACGGAAATAATAGCACATAATGAAGCGGTAAGTAAGCTGGGTGACATTCATTAATTTTCATCAACTCTTGATTTCCTCGCAAATATACGACAATATCTCTAGTTGTGTTTACTTCAGGCACATCTCCTGTCAAAATAATTGCTATTTCATTTGATGAAGGAAGATTATAACGCCGCCGATCTCTATGACAACTATAGTGTAAATACACAGGTATGTTTTGGTCAACGGAATTTGATTGATTCAGAATCTCATATGCTTGACGGTATTTTTCCACAAACACATTATACTGCAACAAATCATCTTGAATGATTTTGAGCACATCCAATCTCAAACGTGGATTCCGACGACTGCGGGTATGTAATGCTGAATCGGGATCATAAATGTAAAGTTGTGAATAAACTGCACCTTGGCCTTGTTGCGGAATTAACGCTCTCGTTTGATGTCGTAATTCTCCTTGAATAATAAAGCTTGTGGGACCCCTCCAATTGAGTACCCTTGGCTCAAATTTAGTACCAAGACTCGTAAATGCATTCGCAACATTATACTCGCGAATATGTCTACGAAAATTATTTGATTGAACATCATCTCCCTCATACAACTCTTGAAGCAATGTTGGAGGGGTAGATAACATTGGCAGCTTCAGCTTTCCTTGCAAACAACACGTTCCAAAAAAGGATTCTTTAACGAAGATGCCTTCAATTTTTCATCTTTCCAATGTAGTGTTGAGCAATGAGGACACAAAAAATTCATTTTCCCTAAGAAATGACGTGTTTCTTCTTGATGAGGTTGTGGGTCAATTTCATGCCGGAAACCCAAACCTCTATGTCGGGAAGTATCGTCATTAGGAAGTCGATCATTTGTAATTGGCCTAAACACATTTTAAGAATTTAATGAGTTATAATTTATAAAACTTGATAAAGTAAAATTATAAGAGAAAATAGAAAAAAAGAATTATACGTGTTTGTTGGTGCATTTGGGGGTGCGTTTGGCATAGAAAATGAACACCTCCTTGGTTGCTATGGTGGCAACACATTTTGATCTAACATAGAAAAAAATTCATAATCCATGCATCGGGGAGAGATGATATTGAGCCCAGACGTTCATGATTGTTTCCACTGCTTTTGTGGAAAAGCGCGATCATTGGGTGTGAAAGAAGGAAAAAGTATTTGAACAGGAGGCGTCCTACATAAAATTCCCTCATTTTCTCGACGCAAACGTTGTGCGGATGCACGTTTTGAATTATTATTCTGAACAATGTTCTTATCCTAAAATACATTTAAAATGGTAAATGATTACACACTAAAGTAATTAAGGCATGCATATAATCTAAATAATGAAAACGTGAATAGACAATGGGAAAATAAGAAGGGGCCTAAATAACACGACATACTTTGAATCTAGGCTAGTAAAGTAAAAAATAAATAATAATAATAATAATAATAATAATAATAATAATAATAATAATAATAATAATAATAATAATAATAAAATTATTAAGCACTTATACATACCTGGATAAATACCACTTTTCGTTTACCCTTTTGAATAGAACCGACATTTTCCTTTCCCTTGCATAAAAAACTTAAACAAATAAGCATAAGAATTTTGAAAAACATACATTTGGAGATATATAGTTCTCAAAACGTACCAAAATATATGCAAGTTCATCAATTCCCTTAGCAATAGGAGATTTGGCAGACCCTATTACAACACCTTTCAATGGTACCGCATAGTCACGATTGTTCACTATGTTTGTTGCCCTTACCTGTTACAAAACAATGAATATAAATAATGTAGTACACAATTCAACACACGCATTGAATATTAAGAATGTTGTACACACCCCAACAAATTTGTGTTTTCCCTTTTCGGCAATTGTGGCTTTTCATTTGCTCATTTGATCAGTAACATTATAAATTGATGGTGCATCTATAATATCATTCCCTTGTTGAACACGGGATTTGGTAGCACCTAAGAGAATACCTTTTAATGGTATTGCGTGATTGTTGGGTATCACTTTTGTTTTTCCTTTTCCCTAGAAAGAAACAGACACAAATATAAAGCATATTTTTCTAAGGTGTAAGGTTAAAGCATATGTACATACTTATATAAAGAAACTGACACCAATATAAATTTTGTTAGAAAAAAACAAATGTACCTACCCCAAAGCATTGGAGTTTGGCTTTTCCATTTTTTGTAGTATTCACATTAGCAGTCAAGGTAGTGTCTAACTTAGGTTGATTTTTTTCTCTCTCTCGACGCAAACGTTGGCCTAGCGCACGCTTGGAAACGTTCTTGTCTACAGGGACATTTTCCTTTCCCTTTCCCATATCCATAGTTGGTTTTAACAATAGAAAAACAGAGAAATTGCTATAAATAAATATTTATATATTTATTGTTAGAATTAGTGGAAAAGAAAAAACAAATAAATAAATAGAATAAAAACCTGTTGGTTGGGAACATTGGACCTGAGGCCATTGTCTATAAGAAATTGCTCCTAGTAATAGGATAACGTGTTAAAATCCTTGGCTAGTATATTAAAAAAAATTGAAAAGAGAAATTAACAAAATTTCTTACTGTCCTCAACAAGTTTGAATCAACTTGCTCATCACGAACTGTAACTGTGGCGCCTTGTTCTTCTAGAAATTTGATCTATGGCAAACATATAAGTAAATGGGTAATCTTAAGGTAAAAATTGTCCAATTATGGTGGAAAAACTATGCATTTTTCTTACAGTTCCTTGTACGGCTGAATCCACCTGCAAACAAAAAAAGTGTCATACATATGAGACAACCAAATCGAAGTAAGATGTAGTAGTATCAACCTACTATAGTACCTGTCCGAAAATCATCATTTCGGAGTAGGGTGATTTTTGAACTAAGTGGTCAATAATTACGGTCAGGCACAATGCAAGGTTAGCGATCCCTGAAAAGAAAAAAGAAATGTTTTTAGATTGGAACCAAAGCTTTAAAATTGAGCATCTTTTTGGATCAACCATCAATTCAATAAGCACAATTTCTCAACCAATCCAAAACCAAGCATTCAATCAAATCATCTCATGATCAATACACTTAAATCATCCACTATGGTTCAAAATCACACTTCCATTAACTTCAAACCCACCAATTTACATCACCAAATGAGCAGATCAAACTATAACTTCTCATACCAAAATTAGAAAAAAAAATCAATAAAGCTCACATCTTTAGTTACCCAAATCTATGGTCTTGATTAAGAAGAAAAACCCATTTTCATAACAATCAACTTTTGCATTAAAAGATCAAAACTGGAAAGATTTGTAGCAAATTAGATGAATCTGAGAAAGAATAGAGACCAGGGAAAGTTAGGGTATTATTCGAACATGCACCAAAGAAAAATTGCGCTGCCCATAAGCAAGTGCCCTGCTCATTTCAAACTACCGCTCCGCCAGACACATCTCCTTTTTTTCTGCTGGCATCATCCACATTCAACGCAATGTAATCTGCCTTCGGGCAGGGCCAACAAACCAACCTGCAAACTCGGACCGTCACTAGTTTTATATTCAGTCCAAGAGCCAACAGAACAGCTCTTGTTTTGGACATTACTCATAGAAAATTTAACAGTGTGGACACTACTCAATTAAGTCAAGTATACACTACTTTATAATATTTTCATTTAAGATAAGTGTGAAGTATTTCACAAATACAAAAAACAGTCAGCTCTCTGAATTTAAATTGTCACTTCTCAAGGCAAAAATACATTTGCTGGAGTTTAGAAATTTCGTTTGTACGGTAAATAAAAATATGAATAAACTATAGAGAGAAGGGAATCAGACAGAGTGTTTCTGAATATGAATAAAAATTTTGATTACACTCAATATAATCAAGTTTAATCCACAAACCAAACACTTTGTACATCACTTCTCAATTTCCACCGGATCATGAAAACCCAACTAAAACTTCAATTTTACCCTTACACATCTCATCAGTCTACAATCTACTACCTTAACCTTAATTTCAACTCAAAAAAATTTCAAATACTATCAAAACCCAAATTATCAAATAAACAGAACTTACCAATTCAATTGAAGGGGGTAATTGATGGTGAGAAATCCATAGGACCCAAGACACGCCAAGTTCTAACAATGTATATATGTTTGCTTCTTTGCTTAACAACTTGAATAATTGTCCAAATATACAGTAAGAAGCATCCAATCAAGTTTAATTATTTGATGGTGAGAAATCCATAGGACCCAAGACACGCCAAGTTCTGTTTATTTGATAGTGAGAAATCCACAGGACCCAAGACACGCCAAGTTCTAACAATGTATATATGTTTGCTTCTTTGCTTAACAACTTGAATAATTGTCCAAATATACAGTAAGAAGCATCCAATCAAGTTTAATTATTTGAGACTCCCAACACATAGAAATAGAAAAGAAGGAAAAAACAACAAAGACAAAAATAGATGGCACCATCCTCCAACTAAAGTCTATATGAGTTAACATTGAAAAACACATTTTTAAGGGATAGAGACGTGGTGTTTATCTTTTGATTGATTCAAAAAAATAATGGGTTGTGTGGCCTATTCAGGAAAGCTTGCTAATAGAATGTAAAGGCTATTGTTCAAATGGGGTGTTAAGATTGTTCAAATGTGATGTTGAGAGATAGGGATGATTGATTGCTAATATAATGTAAAGGCTATTGTAATTTTTTCAATTTCATTCTCATCATCACAGAGAAACATAACATATGTTGATTGTAACCAACACAACAACACATTAACATGACCTCCTCCTCCTAGATAACTTTTACTTAAAACAGGAGTAGATAACACAACTTCAACTTAAAACAGGAGTAGATAACTTATAAGAAGCAAATAAAAGATCTTACCCTCCAGATGTTAATCAAGTGAATCTTCAATGACACTTCCTGTCTAGAATCACCACTTTGTTGAACAATTCCTGTCTAGAATCACCTCCTTTGTTGATGTTTCTTAGTCCTCTGTTCTCATTGGCTACCCTTCACAGAAAATTTTAGAAAGAGACAGAGATTGGCAACCAAATAGAAAGATATGAACCAACCCACTTTGCTTTGAGTTTGCAACTATGTGACATTTGCATTCAGCCATAGTGGAGAATAAAAATTTTCCTAGTTGATCCATGCATCAACATGATTAAAAGCAATAGAAAGATTTCTCAGCAAAATCAGTTGACTTGTTTAATTTATGAATATTGTTTAATTTATTTCTTCCTAACAAAATCAGTTTGTTAATGACATTTTATCATACAATAAAACAACAGAAAAGCTGGAACAATTTCTGGTGTTACCTTTAGAATTGTTTCTCAAAGGAAAATTTTCTTAGGCCCTAAATGGAACTCCCTTTACAAGGGAGTGTCTTTAAACTCTACAGAAAAAAAGTTCAACCATCAATGTTGATATCAGCACAGAAGATTCCAATGCTCCAACCCCCACTTACCCTAAAACCATTACACTCAAAATATGTTGAAGAAAAAATGCTGAGAAGAATTGTGTGAGGAGAAAGAGAGTGGCTACTTACAGATTTCAGATGCAGCGTGAGACAAATGTTTTTGCTGTGTGAGAAATGGAGTGACTTGCATGAGAAAGAGATCTGTGTGACTGATGCGTGAGAGAGAGATCTGAGAGGAGAAGGGAGAGGTTTGTGTGAGAGTGAGTTTGTGTGAGAGAATGAGGGAGGGCGTGGTCGATGGTGGGAGAAAAGAAATTGAAGGAAGATTGCAGAGAGTGAGAGGTTTGTGAGAAGAGAGAAAACAGTGAGGAAGAGGAAAGCATCGGGGGGTTTTTGTTTTAAGTTAAGTTCTGCCACTGAGACAACCAATGCCACGTAGGACATACAGACTGTGAACAGTGGTTTGTGAACAGTGAAATACCTCTTTGAATTGTAAGATAGATATGTGAAGATTGGCAATGGAGTGTCCTTTTTTAACTATGCTAATAATTAGAAGAAAGGGAACAACAACTACTTAAACTAATTCTTCTTGTTCTTACAGCACCACACACATCCATACATACCGTTGAGATAATTGTTTACATTAATCAAACCTTGACTGCAAATCAAACTGACCCCCTATCTTCTTCATGTCTTCTATATAACATCCAGGCCTAGAAAAGCATTGAGGTACTTGAACTTTGCTATTAAATAAAACCAGATCCACTTCCATCCTTTCCTTGCACATTTTACGTACACATTGCTTCAGAATGTTGTGTATGATCAACAACCGTAGCTCAAACCTGTTTATTGAGTAACCATCCACATGAAAAATAATTGTTAAACTACAATGAAGTATTATCGTCAACAATAGTTGCTTCGCTCCATATCTAGTATGGGCGTTGAAGCGTTGAGAGGACCATGAAGGATCTACATTTGGTGTACCAGTTATCGTGTCCACAGTAAACATTTGGTAGTCAAGTGCGAAGTGGATAACTGAAAGCATCTAAAGAGTAAGCCCACCCCAAGATGAGTGTTTTCCTATTCCGACTTCCTAGGTGCCTCTAGTAGCACAGCTAGAATAAATACAGGTGCTCTGCCCTGCCATGAACTCCAACCATTTTGTGAGTACAAAAATATTAATTAGCCTACTTAAGTTCTTATCCATTCTGAATTGTTGAAATTCTGAGTAGTAATATGTTCACATTCCATAGAAGAATACTCAAAAGCTTCGCTCTGATCTTCTGCTACTTGTTCTAAAAATTGATGCTGCCAGAATATTGGACATATAATTTTTTGTTTAAAGATGGACCATTGCTACCCTTTAAAAATGCAATTAATTCTTGTTCTCAAGTGAATCCCAAATGGCTGCAAGAATCTCAATCTATTCATGGACGTATATTGGGTTTGAGACCTAATTTTGAAGAAGTGTTCCATCAAGCTATCAAAAGTTTATAATGAGATAACTTTCCATTTTCAACAATAATTTTAGTCAATTAGGTTTGGTAGCCACTTTTGGGCCAACTTTTGGTTTTTTACACTTCTATCCCTTTTAAAGATGATGTTTGTGGCTGTGTTTTAAAGAGAATTGGTAAAAAATGTAAAAAACTTAACCAAAATGTGTTTTTTACAACCTCATGGATATCTGATTCATTAAAGCCCTGATGGGGCTATAAGCTTTCTCCCTAAAATGTGGTGTTTATCATAGTTTTCCATATTATAATTTTAATTATTTCTGGAATCTTAGCCAACCAAAGTGTTTTTAAGAAAATTTATTTTGATAATTATAAGATGGTGACGGTTTGGAACAACTTTCAATACTACGAAAGAAATGATAAGTTCTTTTAACAGAAGAAAAACTCATTAGCTAGTTTTGAATTAGAAGTCATATTCATTTATTCAATTATAGGTCAATATTGATATTCATGTAGTGTCAGTGACAAGAGAGGCAATTGCCTCCCATGAACTTTCAAAAAATTTCAAACAAAATTTGGGATGATCTTTTTTAATATAAGTATATGGTTGACTTAATACTAACTACAAATCCTTATTGTACTTCCATCTTCTCCTGCTACTCACTCTCTACAACTCTCATTTATCTTTCATGATCTCCACCTCACCTCCATTTCTCGTCTTTGTTTCTCTTTCTCCTTCTCGATCTCCATTTTCGTCTCTACATCTACAGTACGTCCACCACCACCACCATCGAATACAACAACTTTGCAAATATACCCAAGTACCCAACGATTGTCGACTCTGTTCGGCTTCATTTTCTCTCATTTTTCTCTGTAAGCTTCATCGACTTCGCCTTTACTTTTGTTATAATTTTCGTTGATGCAGAGACTTTGCTTAATTACCTGATTTCGAACAATGGGTGTTCTTGTTGTGGTTCAGTTTTCAAATGATGGGGTTCTTTGTTTTTTTTTAGTGCATGCTAGGTGTTTGTAGAAATGTCTTAATGATGGAATTTGAGTTATTTGTATTTGTATTTGTATTTGCATTTTGTAAGTATTGGGTTGATAGTCTGCCTCAAAATTGTAACACAAGGTTTGAGCGAAAGATCAAAGGAGTAGAATGTTACTTGTTAAATGACAAACTTGGGTTTGATTTTATTTCATAGATGAAACCGACTTACAACATGTTATATTTGAGTTCTAACTGTTGGGCATGAAATTGTCTACTAATTTGAATCTTATTTTCTCTTACAACATTGGCTTGGGTAGGAACAATATTGCAGGCTATCGTAGGCTCGGGAACTTCAGAAAAAACAGATTTTATTCTTTGTATGTGAAGAAAAACTCATGTGCTAATGCTTTATTTCTCCCCAATAAGCTTTTCGGGTTCTCTCAGCCAGTTTCCTTATTTTGTTCAACATTGGCTTGTGTGTGTTATTGATTCATCCCAATATAGGGGTATATATACAATAGAGTTTCTTGTCTTACAAGAAACAATCTTACAGAATATATTCTAGATTACCTAAATATGAAATTAGAATATCCTAAATATACACATGTTTTTATAATTAGAATATATACACCTTTCTATACTCCCCCTCAAGTTGGTGCATGCATAGATGTCTATCATGCCCAACTTGTCAACTGAGCTGTCAAACACTTTCTGAGATACCCCTTTAGTAAGAACATCAGCTAATTGCTCCTCTGAGGTTACAAATGGAAAGCAAATAACTTTCCTGTCAAGATTTTCTTTAATAAAATGGCGATAAACCTCCACATGCTTTGTTCGATCATGCTGAACTGGATTATGTGAAATCTGAATGGCAGCTGTATTATCACAATGTAAATCCATAGGCCTTTGTAGCTTGAAACCCAATTCCTTCAGGACATTACGGATCCACAACATTTCACAAACTCCATGTGCCATACCTCGAAATTCAGTTTCTGCACTTGATCTAGCAACAACTTTCTGTTTTTTTTACTACGCCAAGTTACAAGGTTCCCACCAACAAAAGTGAAGTACCCTGATGTAGAGCGTCTATCAGTTTTATCACCAACCCAATCCGCATCTGTGTATCCAACAACTTCCAATTCATTTTTTTCAAACAATAATCCCTTACCAGGCGCCATCTTCAGATATTTCAAGATACGAAAGATTGCATTCATATGCTCTTCACTAGGACAATGCATAAACTGACTAACAACACTCACAACATAAGCAATGTCAGGTCTAGTATGAGAAAGATAAATTAACCTTCCTACAAGACGTTGATACCTCCCTTTATCAGTAGGGACTTGATCAGGAAGAATAGCAAGTCCATGATTCATCTCAATGGGTTCTCTATTGGTTTACAGTCCAACATCCCTGTTTCAGCAAGCAAATCAAGAACATACTTCCTTTGTGAAAGTGAAATCCCTTTCTTCGACCTTGCAACTTCAATACCCAGAAAATACTTCAGTTGCCCGAGATCCTTCATTTCAAATTCCTTCGACAGATACTTTTGCAAATCATTTATTTCTTTCGGATCATCTCCTGTAACGATCATGTCATCAACATACACAATTAGAGTTGTAATCTTACAATTCTTGTGTTTGATAAACAAGGTATGGTCAGAGTTGCTTTGTTTGTACCCAAAAGCTATCATGGACTTCGAAAATCTTCCAAACCAAGCTCTTGGAGACTGTTTCAGGCCATACAAAGACTTCTTCAATTTACACACCTTACTAGCGTCTCTTGGGTTATTCTTCACGCCTGGAGGCATATCCATGTACACTTCTTCCTCCAAATTTCCATTGAGAAATGCATTCTTCACATCAAGCTGGTGCAAGGGCCAATCTTTATTTGCTGCAAGTGAAATTAAAATTCGGACAGTATTAATCTTCGCCACAGGTGCGAAAGTCTCCTCGTAATCAATTCCATGGCGCTGTGTATATCCCTTGGCAACTAATCTTGCCTTGTATCTATCAATAGTTCCATCTGCATTAAGCTTCACATTAAACACCCAACGACATCCTACAGTCTTCTTTCCAACAGGCTTGTCTACTACCTCCCATGTGACATTCTTCTGAAGAGCTTCCAATTCTTCATTCATTGTTGTTGTCCATTTTGGATCCTTCAATGCGTCCTGCTGATATTCACATAATTATTACATAATATATCCCTCAATTTATATATGTTAGTGTTTCAATTATTATATTTTATAGTAATTATTTCGTTTTAATGTCTTTGTAGGAATTTGAGCGTAAACGATGAAATCATATCAAGGCGACAAGTTAAGGAATGACAATTAGTCGATTCTAACGATGGAATAAAGCAGATGGTCACAAACCTAAACCCAAAACCTACCCATAACCCCAAACCCAATCCTACCCCTAAAGAATATTCTCTCATTTATACCTTGATGAATGTTCCCTTGATCTCATCCCTATTCACTTTGATCTTTCTCTATAAATAGAAGAGAATAGGGTAAGAAAAGGGAGGAAGAGAAGGGAAGAAAAAAATCGTTAGAAGATCAAATCCTCTTCCTTCACAAAAGCGGAGAAGAGAAGGGAAAAGAAAATACAGAAAATTAAAGCATCTTCTCACTGTGATTTTCATCACACAATACCATCCACAAACACACATCCTCCACTGTCCTCACCTGTCTCGCTCCACCTCGCCACCACCGAGCTCCGCCACCGTCATCACGCCACCACCACGAAACAGGGGCGTGACAACCCTGTTTTGTGTCAAACTTTCACTCCGCCACCACTCTCTGTCCCTCTCCCTGTCCATCATCCATCAACCACCATCACCTCCAGACAGCACCGCCACCACCACGCCGCGAAACAGAGCCTCACAGCGGCTCTGTTCCGCCTCGCCGCAGCGCCCTGTTCCTTCTCTTCTCTCGGCCTCTCTTCGTCTCGAGCTCCTTCCTGCCTCCCTCTCTCACGACCACCATCACAACAGACCGAGAACCACCACCACACCGCCTCACGAGACAGAGCTCGCAAGCAGAAACAGGGAGTCCCTGTTCCTCGTCCTCCTTCATTTTTTTTTTAGTTTTCTCGTTGTTTCCTCACATTTTCTCTTCTTTTTCAGGTTCTGGAGACGGTTTGAAGACAGAGGACGCTCGCGAGGAGCGAGAACGAGGCCGTAAGAGCGCCGCTGCTCGCTGGAGAAGAAGGCGGAGCGAGGCGGTACTGTAGCGCACTGTAGCGAGGGCGGGAGACCGAGTCAAATCCGTTATTTGGCTATTGGCACCTTGATTTCTGCTCTGTACCACTACAGAGCATTTGCAGCCATTTGTCTCGGGATTCGTGTTCTGACCACCTGCTGATCTGCTGAGTACCACCACATCGAGTTTGCGACAAACCAAAGGGATTGCATAATTCATTTTGATTTATTTTACTGAATTGTGTGCTTAATTGTTAATTACAATTTATTTCTGAATTTTTGATAAATTGCTTTCACCCTTCATTTTCGAGAAATTAATCTTGATATGTTTGGTAGTTAGAATTACCCTTTATCAATATTCAAAGCATGTGCTAAAAATATTAAGCTTAAACTTTGATTAAGTTTGCCCTAAAAAGACACTTAATACTTGGTAAGAGCGTATTTGCTTGAAATAATTTGTTAATGTTTGATAGAAACATGATATAAGTTGAATTGGATTTTAACGATCACATATTCGGTGTAAGCAAGGGATTCTCATCCCTAAAGCTTCTCGTTTTTAAATTCAGTAATTTAGATTTAAATATTTTTGCTAACTCATTGGTGAGTCCAAGCCCACAAAATCCATCTCATCTATCTTTTATTTTATTTTTCTTATTTTTAATTTATTTTTAGTTTAGTTTTTAAAATGTTGTAACCCCATTTTCCTCTAAATTAGTTTAGATAATTTCTAAAATTCAATTGCATCCACCTTCCTCGTGGGATCGACCCATACTTGTCATTGTCTACCAGTTAGGCACCGTGCACTTGCGGTTATTACAAGTGGGTTAAATTAGCCTATTAATTTAGGTTAGTTAAACTCGCAACACCTGCACGTTACTAGGAATAGATACAGTAGATAATTGATTAATAACAAGTGCATGTGACTCAGAAAGGCTATGGTTAGACATAAAGTTAGTTATAGGGTATTTAGCTTGGGCTTTGATGTCTGGTTCATATTGCTTTTTAGGAACTCCCTTAGTAACCCTTTGTGATTTCCTAGGTTCAACACTTTCTAACACAGAAGACTCATTAGGGGTTAAAGGTACCTGAGGTGGATCATTTTGAGCGAGATCTTCAGTTGCTGATGTAGAAGGGGTAATGTCGTGTGTGTGAGTTCCAGATACATTTTGATCATTCGCTTTTATCTCATGAGGGAATTGATCGCTAGGAACCAAGTGGTCAATTGTCTGCCCATTGGAAGTGTCTATCTCTCGAGACAAGTCATTTTCTGCTGATGCGGGAACAGTTTCTGCTGCTACAGGAACTTCAAATTGTTCCTCCAAGTATTCCAATTCTTCAAAGATATCAATATTAGCAATAAAACGAGGATTCCCTTCACTATCGCTCTCCCCCTGAAGGGAAGACTGGGAAACTCCCCCTGAGTAATATGGCTCAGATTCATGGAATGAGACATCAAGAGATATATGCATTCTATCAGTGAGCGGGTCATAACATCTATACCCTTTTTGGAGCTCTGCATAACCCACAAAAATACATTTCTTTGCACAAGGATCAAGCTTGCTCCGTTGTGGTTTTGGTATGTGGACATAAGTTGTGCACCCAAACACTCGGGGCTCCAAATTAGGCATAGATGGGATGGACAAAAGTGTATGAAGCTTTTGATGAGGATTCTTGAACTCAATTACTCGTGAGGGAGTACGGTTGATAACATATGCTGCAGATTTCACTGCTTCACCCCAATAGGATCGAGGTACATTCATGCCAAACAGGGAAGCGCGAAGAACTTCCAACAACTGCCTGTTCTTTCGTTCTGCTAAACCATTCTGTTGAGGAGTACCAGAATTGGAGGTTTGATGACGAATTCCATTTGACCGGCAAAACTCAGACATAAGGTCATTTACCAACTCTCCACCATTGTCAGATTGAAACACTCTGATGGATTGTTGGTACTGTGTCGCCACCATTTTGTAAAAATCAGTAAACATTCCAAATACATCACTCTTACTTTTCAGTAATGACACCCAGGTCATCCGAGTGCAATCATCAATAAAAGTTACATAATATCGAGCTCCAAAAAATGAAGGAATTTTTGCAGAACCCCAAACATCGGAGTGAATTTTCATAAAGGGAACATGACATCTATTAATACTTGGCGAATATGACATACGGTGGCTCTTGGCCAGTTCACAAATGTCACAATGAAATTCTGAATCACTAACAACCGAAAACAAATGAGGCTGCAACTTCTTAAGATAACTAAAAGACAGATGTCCTAAACGACGATGCCATAACCATACAACTTCCTTCGCATTATCGACCCTTATGACCCGATTAGCTTGCCCCAAAAATTCTTGCGTTTCTCTCCAGTCTCTGTCAGATCCAAGTAGTACAATTTCCCCCTTCTAACACCATAACCAAGAATATGCCGAGTCAGAATGTCCTGAAATACACAGAAAGATGGATAGAACGTCACAATACATGCAAGTGTTAGAATAATTTGACAGTCAGACAAGAGGTTATAAGCTAGTGATGGAACAACTAAGACGGATTCAAGAGTTAGGGTATCAGATAACACAATAGAACATTCTCCGCTAACCAGAGTTGGAGTACCATCAGCAGTAGAGACAGCATTTTGAAGGGAAGCTCTAAGATTTTCCACAAGGTTAGGGTCATTTGTCATATGATCAGATGCAACCTGAATCAATTATCCATGTACTATTCGAAATAACTTTATCATTCATACCTGATTGTGCTACATTAGCAGAAGCACTGTCTAGATGTTCATTCCCAGCAGTAGCAATGGCAGCCTTGCTTATATTCTTTCGTGGCTTCTTGGTGAAGTCCCACCAATCAGGATAACCAATCACTTCATAACATCTCTCCTTACTATGCTCCACAAACATTACACTTCTTATTTGCATATGGATTTGATTTACCTGTAGGACGACGAGAAGGAGGACCGGCGAAGCCTGGAAGAGTAACTGCCCTGCTCTGAACAGCCAAAACAAAGGATTCAGTAGATACAAAACACCCCATAGCTTGTTTCTCAGATTGCACCTTGCGGATGTAAGCATAGCTCTGTTCCAAGGAGAATTTAGGTTCCTTGCGCAGGATCTCTCCACGTACTTGATCATACTCTGAATCTAGTCCACTCAAAAACATATGAACACGCAATCGTGACATCATTGAAGTCTCATGGACTACACCTGCAACATTATTATTCTGAGAGGTCACCCTTTGATCAATCTCCTGAAACATGGCCACCAATTCGTTGTAGTAGGTAGGAATAGGTCGATCATTATGCTTTGCTTCAAAACACTTCTTGTTTAATTCAAAGATCCGAGTTTCGTTAGAGTCGTCATAAAAAGTTTTCTCCACATCTTCCCAAATATCTTTTGCAGTAGGAAGGCGAATGTATCGGTTCATAAGAGAGGTCTCCATGGAATCAATAAGCCAACTTTTTACCTTTTTCATTATCTGTGGCCCAAACTTCATATCCTGGAGAATTCATATGGGGTTCAGCCTTTGCGCCAGTCAAATAACCAATCTTTCCCCGTGCTCCAATGCGCATCCGCATGAGGGGAGCCCATATGGTGTAGTTGGATTCATCCAATGAAATAGTTTTTGGAAACGCAGAGTTGTCTTGTTGGATGTAGTGGTGATGAATGACTTGTGAGGATGATTGAGTTTCTGGCATAATTGAATTTTCGGGATTTGACTGATTGTCATCAATTACAGATCCGACCATTGAGGAATTCAGGTTTGAGATTCAAGGATTCGGGGATGGTTTGATTTCACTGGTTGTAGTACGCAACGGTTTTGTGGTGTTCTTCGAGATTCGGGATTCAAAAAAAGAGAAAAATATGCAAAACAAGTTCAAAGTATTGAACCTGCTCTGATACCATGTAGAAAGAAATACTTCAATTTGTGTGTGTTATTGATTCATCCCACAACAGGGGTATATATACAATAGGGTTTCTTGTCTTACAAGAAACAATCTTACAGAATATATTCTAGATTACCTAAATATGAAATTAGAATATCCTGAATATATACATGTTTCTATAATTAGAATATATACAGCTTTCTATAGCTCGAAGCGAATCATCACAAGTTGGTGACATTGTTGACATTGGAAAAAGTAGCCATTGCTCATGATGATAGTAAAAGAAGGGATAGGTGTTATTCCTTCACTCTGAAGCATTTCATGAGTTGGCAACTTACTACCGTGCAATGCAAATAATGCAGCAGTCAATGATGTTATGGACAAGTTAAATAAGAATATGAGGGTCTTCATCATTCATTTGTCGGTCTCCCTTGGTACTCACTTCATAAATGTGACCAGGGTGGGAAAAATATATGCATGGATCACTACATTCAGGCTTGCCAATCCGTTTGGCAACTTGGACTCATCAAGGTCCTAGAAAATATGATTATTGTGAATTAACTAATTAGACAGGCGTTTCACATTTGAGCATTTTATTTGTGCATTGAAGTTTAGCCAGTTTAATTCAAATGTCGATTTTCATGTTTATGCATTGGTAGGCCACTGTCACTAATGGCCTCATAGTATAATATGCTCCTGCTACAAGAGACACTCCTTTAATAAACTTATGTCCCCATCAAATTTACGTTGAAATTGATTTAGTAAAGTGTTTTTCAGTACCGATTCACATGGAGTATGTTGATATCTTGATATCCGTTTGATCTTTTCAATTTCCAAATCATCCATCAAAGCAACAAAAAAGATATGTTAAAAAGAAGAGAACAACCTCAAGTTGTGAACACGAAGGATCCAAGATACTAGTCCCCAATTTTTGCACTTTGTTGATTTTCTCCATCATGATCACTTGCTCGTGTGTCAGTTATTATTGTTCACAACTTTGCAGTTTTAATGGTAGTCATCATTAGATGTTTTAAGTTAGTTTCCCTAATGCTAGTTGACCCCCTCGGTCATTAGTTTTGTATTGTTTTCCCTTTGATTTCTATTTTTAATGAATGCTCCATTTTTATTAAAAAATTGTAGACATCATTTGATGATGTTGCATTAAGTTTAAACCACATAATTGACAGTAAATATAAAAAAGTGACTGAATAACAATTTTTAAATGTAGATAATGTTTTTCCATGATAACAATGTTTGAACGTCATACTTTTCTTTTTATTTACTTAATTAATATTCTAGTTAGTTTTTCAGCTATGGACAAGTATTTGGAAAGAAAGTATGTATCAGAGTTACCAAATCCTGACCTACAAAATAAGAGCAATGCTAGAGAGCACTGGAGATTCGCCTGGATGGTGCCAAGCATGTGCACCCCCGCGAGATGCCAGGCACGTGGGCATTAAAAGGGCAAAAAAAAAAATCGACAGAGAAAGAAAAAAGAGACGAGTCGCTTATTTTTCCTCTCTTCTTCGACGAAACCCTAGATATGTTTCTGTACTCAATCCAATCCAATCCAAGAAGAACACAACACAAAGGTATTTTTCTCCCTTTCTTTCTCTCCATCGAAAGCAAATTTGGATCATACTTGTGTTCTTAGATTAGAGTTTATGCTCGACTACTAAGCAAATTTTTCTACAATGGGTTGTACCCTAATGAAATAATCACCATGGGGATATCTTTCAAGCACTTAGAATGTCTTCCCTTCGAGGTTAATAGTTTTGATTTTTTAAGAATACCCAATTCTTTGTGAGTGTGTATCCCTGTGGATCATTGTTTGTATATGTATTTTTATTTTGGACCATAATCACTTCAAACCATGATCAAATAATCTGATTGTGTTGGGGATCATTGTTTTGATTGAATGATTGTTAGCCTAGCTTTATTTTAGGCTTTCCTGGGTGTCTTCCCAATTCTTCCCAAATTTTTTGCTGGTTTTTTTATCTGTAAACTCTGTGATTGAATTCTAGAGTTGTGTTAGGTCATATAGTTTCTCAAAAATAATTGTCCAGCATACGTGACAGAGATTTAATGGGGTTTTGCTTGTGTTAAAATTTTCATATTTTCAGGGATGGATACATTATAAAATAATGAATGTATGGAAAATGAAGAATTTTTAGATGAGATAAAAGAGCCTTGCATAGGGATGGAATTTAACAATATTGAAGAGTTTCAGTCGTATTATCATGATTATGGTAATAAAAAGGGATTTCCAATGAGAGTAAGGGCGACTGAAAAAGATGAGGATGGAAATTCTAGATATGTTATTCTTGCATGTGGTCGGACTGGGAATTCAAAAAGTAAAGCAGAAAGTGTTATAAAATTGTGTCCCATTGGTAGATGTGGTTGTAAGGCTAAGATTAGAGCTCGTATACGCCCTGATGGAACAGTGAAAGTGACAACAGTAGCTGATGATCACAATCATGATTTGAGCCCTGGAAAATCGAGATATTATCACAAAAATCGAGTTATGAGCCAATATGTGAAGAAGAGGCTTGAATATAATGATAGGGCGGGCATTAGGCCAAATAAGAGTTTTACTTCGTGTGTGGTTGAAGCTGGTGGGAATGATAATATGACATTTTCCCAAAAAGATTGTTACAACTATCTGCATAAAATAAGGCAGTTGAGACTTGGTGAGGGGGATGCGTCGGCACTTCATAACTACTTTCAAAAGATGCAAGCTAACAATGCTGATTTTTTCTATTTGATGGATTTGGATGACACAGGGAGGTTAAGAAATGTCTTTTGGGCTGACGCATGGAGTAGAGAAGCTTACAAGGAGTTTGGTGATGCCATTACTTTTGACACTACGTACTTAACTAATAAGTACGAAATGCCATTTGATCCTTTTGTTGGGGTGAATCATCATGGTCAGTCAATACTTCTTGGATGTGGATTGATCTGTAGTGAGACAGTAGAAGAGTTTGTTTGGCTTTTCAAATCTTGGCTCGTGTGTATGAATGATCGTGCTTCAGATGCTATAATCACTTATCAGGACAGAGCCATCGAAATTGTGTTTCCCAACACACGCCATAGATGGTGCCTATGGCATATTATGAAAAAGTTGCCTGAAAAACTGTCGGGTTGCAATCAATACGAGGCTATAAAGTTTGCAATGCAAAGAGCAGTTTATCATTTTCTGTCTCATGAAGAGTTTGAAGAATATTGGTATGGGTTCATTGAGAAATTTAACCTTCAAAATAATGATTGGTTGAGTGGATTATACAATGAAAGAATTCGTTGGGTACCAACATTTCAGAGGAATACTTTTTGGGCAGGGATGTCTTCAACACAAAGGAGTGAAAGTATGAATGCTTTCTTCGATGGTTATGTAAATTCAAAGACCACTCTAAAGCAATTTGTAGAACAATATGAGAATGTACTATGAAGTAAGGTTCAAAAAGAAGTTGATGAAGACTTTAGATCCTTTAACCATTGGCTTCCTTGCATTACTCCTTACGAATTTGAGAAAAAATTTCAAGCTGCCTACACCACAAATAAATTTAAGGAGTTTCAAACAGAGATTGCATGAAGATTATGTTGTGCAGTTAATCATGTCAACGAGTTGGATGGCTTTCAGGTTTATTATGTTTCGGAAGACAGGTTGATAGGAAGCGCATACAAATCAATCAATTTTAAAGTTTATTTTAATGATGACGACTTCAATATTAAGTGCAATTGTCAGTTGTTTGAGTTTAGGGGGATCTTATGCAAACATATTTTATCGGTATTGTCTCAAAAGAGGATTAATGTTTTACCAGAAAAATTTATTCTTCGAATGTGGAGGAAAGATGTTAAGAGGTGTCATAAGAAGGTTAAAATTGTATATTCAAATTGGGCAATGAAGCCTAAAAATGAACGGTTTGATGAGATGTGCAGTCTCTTTTATGAAATGGCTGACATAGCTTCTGAGGATCAAAATGAGACAAATAATGTTAAACATTGGATACAAATGAAGCTTGGTGAACTAAAGATATCAAAAGGTGATGGTGATGTTAATGTTGAGCCAGAGGGGTTGTTGGAAGTTGGCTCTAAAAGTAGTGCTGAAATTCATAGTCCATTGGTTGTTCGTTGCAAAAGACGACGTTCTACTTCGATGATGCAATCTACCATGGAAAAAGTTTGTAAAAAGAAGAAAAAGAAAAAAACACAAAAAGATAATAATTTGGTAGGTTTACTTGTTTGTTTTACTTCAATGAATATATATATTTTTTCAATCCAAGAAAATATATTTTTAATTTGACATGTCATTTGTAGGGTTCTACCCAAGTTGGATTTCAAGGTTCACAATTTTTGACACCTCTTAACACGCAGGTTTGTCTTTAGTACATTGATTATTCACTTTTGATTTGCCCCACTATGATTGTTCACTATGATTAACGTGTTTGTCGTTTTGAAGGATGAAAGTATGGGGTCATATTATTCACAACCTAGTGCTACAATTGATGGACTTGGTCAGGTTTACTCACTTATAACACAGGTATATAATTTACCTGCTTATGATCATTTTAACGACCACATAAAGATTGTAAGCCTTAATCATTTATTTTTGCAGCGACCAACTTCTAGCAACGACATGGAGTTGTTCAGAGATTGTATCTGAATTCTCCAACCCTGAAAGAGATCATTCAAACATAGTGTCAGAGAAGTGGAAGCGTTGAGGATCCATTTTTCAGGGTTAATTTCCAGTGTTTCATGGTTGCAGTTCATGACAGAGAAACAAGTGACAGTCCATTTTGCAGTGAAATGCAGTTTCATGGTTGCAGTTCATGAGTTTCATGTAATTTCCAGTGTTTCAGGGTGTTATTTTGGTTTATCAGGGTGTAAACTCTTATAATTTCAGTTCTTCAGTTATTCAGGGTGTAAACTCTTAGAATTTGGTATGTAAACTCTTATAATTTGGTATGTAAACTCTTAGAATTCAGGGTGCAGAGTTTCAGATGTTAATTTCCAGTGTTCATGTTTTTACAGTGTTTCAGTGTTTCAGAAATTTTTCCAGTGTTTCAAAAATTTTTCCAGTGTTTCAGTGTTTTTTCCAGAGTTTCAGTGAAATTTTTCCAGAGTTTCAGTGTTCATGTGAAATTTTCAGTGAAATTTTTCCAGAGTTTCAGTGTTTTTTCCAGAGTTTCAGTGTTTTTTCGTGTGTTTTTTCCAGTGTTTCAGTGTTTTTTGCCAGAGTTTCATAGAAATTTTTCCAGAGTTTCAATGAAATTTTTCCAGAGTTTTAGTGTTCATGTGAAATTTTTCCAGAGTTTCAGTGTTTTTTCCAGAGTTTCAGTGAAATTTTTCAGAGTTTCAGTGTTTTTTCGTGCAACCATAACACTTTCATGAACACCATAGCACTTTCAGTGCTATTCCTGTTTTTTTTTTTTGGTGCTACAAGCAATATAACAGATAACAAAACAGAAAAAACACTCCATGCAAAGCAATTTAACAAATAACAAAACAGAAAACAGATTATAAGAGTTTACACCTGAACACATTCATAACAAAACTCGTGCTGAAAACACTCCATGAATGTGGATCAAACATAGTGTCAAAACACTCCATAACAAATAACTCATTCTGTTTTGATAACCTATAGCAATGTCTGAACACATTCATAACAAAACTCATTTCATGCAAAACAATATAACAAAAAACTCATTTCATAACAGATAACTATAAGCAAAACAGATTACATACAATCCAAAATCATTTACAATTGTGAACAAATTCATTTACATCTCACATACCATCCAAGATCTTAAAAAACAAAAGTACAAGAATCAATAAAACTACCACTAATATACTGTTGATTAGGTCCTTAGTAAAAGCCCAAGTATCGTTGACTTGGTTTTCATGAGCTTGATTGCCACGATCCTCAGGAGCATTATTTGGTTGGTCCACCACCTCTTCAGTGTCGTTTGTTTTTTACTCCCTTGTTCTTGTTCTTGTTCTTGATTGGTGCTCTCTTCTCGACTCATGCTCCTTCCACATTTCATAATCTTCAACCGCTTCTTCAATTGAATTGAAACCCTTGTAGACAGCATCCGTGTACCCGTTTACTTGTAGTGCGCAACTTGACCAAGTAACATAAATTCCAGGAACATGCCCACGATAAACAACATAAGCTTCGTATGCCATTCTTGCGTTGGCAAAGCAACAGATGTTAGTCGTATGATAATTGTTAAAAGCTTATGGATGCAACACAAGTGTAGGTTCTAAACCAATCTAATGCACAGAAACCTCTGACATACATGGAGTCAGATATAGTTATAGGGACAATATCCATTCCTTTCTACAAATTGAAAAAACCTACCTATACAAATACGAATCCATTAATTCAAAAGCAGTTCTTAGAACTCTCGGAAGTCCAAAATGCAAATTTCTTTCAGTGAGTAATCAAAATTTTCACCATAAACACCGAACCCCACTTTTAATTTGTGCATCTTTTTCTTACTCAACAATGATCAATCCAGTATATTTCAGATTAAAACAGTAAGCTATCAACTCGGAAACTCTAATTAGCAATCTAATTTTACAAACAAATTAAAATGAAATAAAACTACGAATCAAACACACTAATTGCTTAATAAAATCCCAATCCATTAATTCAAAAGCACTTCTTAAATCTCTCAGAAGTCCTAAATGCAGCTTGCTTTCATTGCCCAATCAAAATTTTCGACAAAATCACCAAAACAGAACATACAGAACATCACAGATTAAAGCTTATCAACTCAGCAACTCTAATAGGTTAATCTGACTATAATTTTGCAAACAAATTAAAATTATATCAAAATGTGGATCAAACACACTAATTGCTTAATCAAATCTCAATACCAAAAAGCCCAAATCAAGGATACACAAAGTGGAAAAATCCAAATCAAGGATACCCAGAGTGGAAAAATCCAAAAAAAAAAAATTCATCAAAATCAAACATACACAGAGAAGTAAATGGGCAGAATTACAAAGAGGCATCAACAAAACATGACTAAGAAGAAAACCGAGTTTAAAAAACAGAGTTACTTGAGTTTAAAACCGAGTTCATGACTCCCATTGATTCTTGCTTAGTGAGTCTCCTACAAACATCATCTAGGGTTCATGACTCGCATTGATTCATGCTTAGTGAGTCTCCTAAAACCGAGTTCATGACTCCCATTCATACTTAAAAAACAGAGTGACTTACCTTTTGTTTAGCAGATTTGTTGAAACCCTGGTTTTGAACCGTACCCGCGAGCAGATATGTGAGTGATTTGCGAGCAGATTTGTGAGTGATTTGCGAGCAGATTTGTTTCGAGAGTGGATCTAGGGTTTTGAATGAGGGATCTAGGGTTTTGAATGAGGGATTCTAGCAAATGAGGGAGGGATCTATTTCGAGAGTGGATCTAGGGTTTTTTTTTTGCAAATGAGGGATCTCGATCTGTTTCAAAACTCCAGATTTGCTAATTTTTTTTTTTTTTTTTGCCCATTTGATGCCCACGTGACTGGCATGCGCGGGGGGTGCACGGGCTTGGCACCATCCAGGCGAATCTCCAGGCGAAACTCCAGTGCATTTTTGAATTTTTGACAAAATAATGAGAGTGGTCAGTTAAATCTAATCTCAAAATCAAGTCATATGGAATAGTATGTGTTTGAAGGGTCCTTATAAGGACATTCCTTTTGATTCTTGTATGGGTTGGATGGTTGCAATTTGTAGTTGATTTTTTGTAAATTGGCGAGGTGAATTCCTATCTCACCTCTCATATCTTTTGTGAGTAATACAATATTTTGTTTTGTGGATTAAAAAAAAAAGTAAATTGTAGTATTTAAATTTATCACAAAAAAATTAGATATTTATTGGAAAATGGTTTTTTTTAGTACTTATTATTATCAGCAAATATTACTTTGACTTTTCGCCCCCCTTGAATGAAATTATGGGTCTGCCACTGTACTCATGTACTACTAAGTTGCCATAATATATTTGTAATGTGGTATAGAAATGAAAATTTTCAAACATATGCGAAATTTTTTATGATCGAAGTGTCTAATGGGATTATGAGTGTCGATACAAGTATCAGAACAATGTGTATCGACATATCTTTTTTTGGTAAAAATAAAGTGTCCTTGTACATAGCTCAAATTGAGCATATTCATTACTACATAATTATTTCCAAAATGATAACAATATTCAAATTGACAGACAAATTTAGGATGCCCGTTTTAACCCTGGGTATAACAAATGAGCTTATCATGAATAAAATTGTAATTAGTAAACATTGAAATTCACTTGTTGGACCTTAAATAAGAGACCAGCTAGTAATATCAGTAGACACAACCCACTTAGAGAACTAACATTTACAGAACTAGAGTTACTATAAAATGTTTGAAGGAAAAAAACTAGATAGTATAGAGCGTGTAAATAAAGAAGAAGAAAGATAAATTGGGGTGTATACAAACTTGGTGCGGCAAAGATTGAAGTATGCACCTATAAGTCCCTTTTTAAGGGTTTGTTTGTTTGTAAAAAAACAAATATGGAAATTGAAACCATTTTAGTGAATTTGATACCGAGGCTTTTCCCTCGGACTTGGATTCCTATGAGTAGTAAGAAAACAGTCTTATGAATAATCGATTTCCTGTCAGTAAATAGAAAATCAAACAACGAAAATCTGCATAATAAGGTTTCCCAACGAAAATAGCTTACCAAACATACCCTAAGCTTCCGGGTGATGCATTCCACCTATTTTTAGAGGAGTAACTAGAAATTAGGGGTGGGCATGAGATGGGATGGACTTCATCTCTATCCCATCTCGTTCCTTTGGGATCGGGAAGAGACCAAGGATTATGATTTCGTTTTTCGAGTTAATTTCGGTCTTCTGATTTTAAGAAATATTTCGTGAAATATTTCGGTGTGTAAAGAAAAAATGTAAAACTATCGAGGATACATGAAATATATAATGATTTTCGAGGGTATATTAAATATGTGAAAAACTAATATGTAAGTAAATTAATGTATTAAACACATTAAATGAAACCAAAATATATATAATTAGAAAATCAATGGATAATTAAAAAAAATGGTTAATTACATTTCCCCCCCTAAAATATATAGCTGATTTAGCTTTGCCCCAATTGACATTCATATTGCATTTTCTCCCTCAGACTAACAGTCAACGTGTCTTGATTGTCAAGGCACGTGCTAGCTTCAAAAATGTCATATTTTACTGGCCAAAATACTCTTTAATGATCTGAAGGTTGAGATTCAAAGTTGATGCAATCAAAATCGAGAGTTGAGATTCAAACTTCCACTAAGACGTTGGGATAATTTGCCAACTCCTCTTTTACCACCACCGTCTCCACTTCACCACCACAATCTCCACTTTACCATCAATAACTGTCACATTTGCTTCTTCTACTACATCTACATGTTATTTCACTGTAGATTAAATATTCAAGCATCAATAATTGAAAAAACTTGCCAACTTTTGATGGCAAGCTTGAGTTGCAGCTCATCTTCATCATCTGTTAGGTCAGTTATGTTGCTGGGGGCAAAGTTACATTCAAATTTATTTTAAGGGGTTAAGTTCCTGCCAATAATTTATTTTAAGGGGTTAAGTTATTGCTAATTAACAACACTTAATTGATTTTCTTGCATATCTCAAGGTGTCACAAGCACAATCAAACGAGTGAATAGGAGGTTTGAAGTAGGCAAATTTTTTGAGTACATGTACATTGGATGTTAAAGCATAATGTAAATGCATTGGATGTTCATTGGATGTTCTTGAAACGAAGTTTGATGTTCTTTCAATATTGTAAATTCATTTGATGTTCATTGGATGTTAATAGCACATTGTAATCAAATGCCTTAACATCATTGCAAAAACCTGATATAATACGATGCAATTCAATTGTTGCAACATCACTGCAATTCAAAACCTGACATATCACTTCCAAACATCAATAAGCAACCTTACAATTCAAAACCTAACATAGCACTTTCAAGCATCAATATGCAACCTGACATAGCACTTTCAGTAACCTGAATTTACAAGCATTCAATGACATTCAGTACCTAACAACCTGAAGTGTACCATACCAACAAACATTCATTACCATACCATACCAACAAGCATTCAATACCATTTAACAGAACTTGCAACCATCACTCAAGTAGCAGCTTAATAGTCTTACCCAAATCTCTCTACATTGATCAACAACCATGCCCATCTACAAGATCGTTGTCAGTCAATACCAAGATGAAGTAACTCACCCAGGCGCCTTGAAGGCCGCCTTGGCTGAGTTTTTCTCCACACTCATCTTCGTCTTTGTTGGCGATGGATTGGCATGGCCTTCACTAAGCTCACTGACGGTCAATGTAAGCAAATGCCTTAACATCATTATCCAATGTTATCAATTTTGGTATAACTTTTCACTTTTGGCATTGTCTTTGTACTCTTTGATGGTACTGTCACCTTATCTATCATAAGAAACTACTAAATCCAGGAAGCTACAAACTATCTGCGAGAACAAAAACATGTGATAATTAGATGAAGTCATAAATCACAGTGTCACTTCAGCAAGTTGGATTATGCAATTAGGATGTTTCAGTTTGAATGAAAAAAAATTATGATCTGGAAGGGGGGGGGGGGGGGGGGTTCTTTAATGGGATTGAACTCAAAATACAATAGCCAATATTTCAACAAGTAAAGAGAACAAAACGAAACAATGAAGCCAGTGCACAATAGAAATTGTAAACAATGAATTGAAATGTTAAAATATCTCTCAAAATGCAAATTGGTATAAAAAAAACTGCAAAACACCTATCATCATTACATACTCCTTCCTTGCTACCTTAGTTTTCACTAGTATACCAGAGTGTGATTTGGTCAGGCAAAATCAAACATAACGTACATACAAATACAAATAAGATAAGTACGACTACAATTGAAGGTAGTTCTTAGTTTTACTTCAATGGGTTCCCCTGGCTAAAAGCAAAGGTGGAATTAATGATCATTGCCACCCAGAAGACAGTAAAGATGATGAGAAACACAACATATCTACATTTACTGTTGTGGCTTATGAGTCCCACTAATACTCTGATTCAGATTACTATCATCAACACCAAAACTTGCCCCAAATATCAAAACCGAGCCAATTTTTTTTAAAATTGAGATTAAAGAGAGATAATACCTCATGGAGAGATTTGTCTATGAGGGCTTCGATCATTATGTATCTGATGGCGAGATAGAAGAGAGCAGGCGAGATGGATATGTTGGTGGCTGAGAGATCGACTTGTGGCTAGCGACGTGAATAGAAGGCGATTGAGCTTGCTGCGCAAGATGAGGAAGAAGGGGCGAGAATGAGAAGAGAGCTTGGTGAAGTGGTCAGAGATGGATAGGGGTTTGGTCAGAGATAGACAAGGGTTCGCTGGAAGTGAAGTCGAGAAGAGCGGAGCCAGTGAAGCAAAGTGAACGGAGGTAGTCGGAGTGAGCGGTGGCAAGGTGGTGACGCACATAGATTGCTTCCTTCATAAGGCGACGACGTTCCTTGCAACGCCTCATTGTGTCCTCGTTGTCTAGCTTTGAGGCCGTGCACCCCATTTTTCAGTCAGCACCTATTCACACCTAAATCTAAACCCAAGGCAGGCACAAAGAAAAGAAGAAGGAGAAAGAGAGACTCCTAAACCAAACCAAATACCCAAAAAAGGAAAGAGAGACGAAGAAAAAATGAGGAGGAAAAGGTACCACCACCACACCACCAATGAGTTATTTACATTTGCTTTTGGTTTTGGCTTTGCTTTATCTCTCATGAGTTCAGTAGACTCTCTCTTCACACACTTACACACACACACACTCTAGTATCTTTACCTCCCCCTTTCTCAATCAGAGAGAGTGAGAGTGAAAACACAGGGAGAGAAGAGAAATGGAACAGAGAAAATGAAAATGGAAGGAGTTTTCCCTTTACTGTCCGTCTCTTCAATGGAGGGAGTAATCCTTAGCCGTCCATGTGCCTGGTTAAGGTAACAGATGGTTGGGATTGACATGTTATCACATCAGGCGTGATCAGCACGTGAATGGCACTTTCATCATGCAAAATAAGAAGAATGGTGGCACATGAGGTGTTGACAATCAAGGCACGTTGACTGATAGTCTGAGGGAAAAAGTGCAATATGAATGTTAATTGGGGGCAAAGTTGAATTGGCTATATGTTTTAGGGGGGAAATGCAATTAACCCTTAAAAAATCAATATATAAGTAGAAGAAGTGATAATTAGGAAATTAGGGGGTGGTTTCAAAAATCAATAAATAATTAGAAAAAAAAAACTCAAAATTTTGAAATTATTAGAAAAAATCTCGAAAATATCCTAAAAAAATGTAATCCTTAGTAGCTGGTATTTGTATTTTTACAAAAAAAAATGAAAATTATGAAAAAAACACCAAAATTTACGAAAAAAACCCTCAAAAAAATGTAATTTTTTCTTTCACCATTTTTCTTTTCGTAATTTCAAAAAACAAAAATTTCGCGAAATCACAATCCTTGGAAGAGATAGACCTCATCCTGACCTCGTCTCGTCCCAAACAGGTTCGAAATGGGACGAAGATGAGCATGTACTAAATTGCAAAAGGATATGTGCTCATACTGATATCACATTAAACTATCTATATGTTCTGCTATATATCATCTTTGACAACCTTGTCCAGGTTAACATACGGTGGCCAATCAAACCTTTTTCAAAAACTGTGAGGAACCGCTAACTATCTAAACTAGTTTTGCCATGTCTACGAGAATGGACTAGTATCTGTGCAAATGGGACATTGTGGTAGAAGTATATGAATATGTAAAATAGATTTAATAGAGGAAGACAACAAGTATGCAAGCTATCATAGGGAAATTGAAATCAAACATCAATCAGTTTTAATAGTAGCAACTATTACCCCAGCCGTTGAAGCATATATTTTGATTGTCCTATGATGTACAATATGGGTTTGTTGATGCTTGCAGTGGCTGGTTTGTTCCACACAGACATGGGCGGATCTACCCTCAGACTATGGGGGTCAGTTGCCCCCCTTATTTTTATGAAAAATTTCACTAAATTACTCAATTTTTTTTTATATTGCCCCCCTTTTAAGAGTTTAGGTTGCCCCCTTTTGTATACAATCTTGGCTCCGAACTCCACTAAAAATTATATTATGGGTTATTTTTTAAGTTTAGGTCCCCCATTTCTATACAAATCTTTGCTACCGATATGAAACGCGATATAGTCAGCTGCTACGAAGTTGAGCGAATTGGGAGTGAGATGAGAGGCGGAGTTGAGAGATTACAGAGTGAGAGAGGGTTTGTGAGGGAGAGAAGGAGAAGGATAAGAGGAGAGAGTGAGGATGGGTTTGCTGGGAGTTAAAAAAGAAAAAAAGAATTTTCGTTCGGTTCGGAAAACCACGTTCAGGGGTAAATTGGTCTTTTCAAATTTTTTTTTGCCCCCCTTTCTCAGCAATCTTGGCTCCGCCCCTGCACACAGATGCATTTTGGTAAGTGAAGGCACACTTAGATGGTGGTGTATAATAACCCGACTGCAAAATAGAGGAATTATCTATCATTAGTCATACACTCATACGTAAGAAATTTCAATAAGTCTAGCTGCTCTATTCTAACTTATAATTCTTTTTGTAGTGCTAACAAGGCCTTACATATCGATCACAAAATTATAAAACAATCCAGGTCAAAATTGAACTCATAAAACAAAGGAAGTCCAAATTCTGTCACCGAAATCAACTAGAAATACTCTATGAAGGATATGTAAACTAGTTTGTCACAAGTGTAAAGCGAGAAAACCACCGACAATGCACAAATCATACACAGAGACAATACATGAAAAACATCTGATAAGCTTAAACCAATGCACTTCACAGTTCCAAAACACACTAAATATGTTCTCTCCTTTTCCTTTTTTCCTCATTCAGTAAACAAATATCTTCAACACAAATGCAAGTTCCAAGTCACAAACTCTTCACTCCTTCAAGTTCTAAGTTCTAATTTCTAATTTCTAATTTAACCTAAGTTCAGGACGAGACGTGATGGGTGGGATTGAAAATTTTCATCCCATGTAGACTGAGATCGGGATGGATTTGATCAATCTAATAAAGACCCAAAACAATTGGAACGTGACGGGATGAAATCGCGAGATAGAATACCCACCCCTACTAGAAATTATGAAGGTAATACGCATCCATTGATCTTGTGCAATGAGATATGTTCTCTGGAGCTCATCAATCAATGCACCAAACCTGTCACTCACCTATAATGGTACTAAGTGTAAGCTGTGGATGCGCATAGTTGCTGTGAAACTCAAACCCTGCTTAAACCCTGGACTACAACTTGAACACCAAGTCACCCACATCACCACGAGCGAGCGAGCGAGCACATAAACCCCCCAACCTCCTCTCTTTCTTTTTCTCTCTTACTCTCACCTCGAGAGGATCCAACCTCCACCGACCCCCTCTCTCTATTTCGGCCTCCCTCTAGGGTTAGGGTTTATCTCTACTTCTTCTTCAGTCTCTCCCCTAGGATTCCGCCTCCACCATTTCTAGGGTTTCACATCAACAACAAACATGAATCACCTCTTGAAAAGGTCAGCTCCTTTGGCTTCCACGCTGCTGAAGCAAACTCTCCCTGCTTTGACCACCTCCTTCATCGTCCGCGGTGTTTGCGCTGATGAAGCTCGTTCGTCTATTGCACCTCCGCCATTTGAAGGGTTCTTCACTGTTCGAGGGTTCCACTTCTCTACTAAGCCTTTGGAGTTCAGGTCTTCATTGGTCGCGCAGGCGGAGGTCGCTGCTGTCGATGATTTCTCTGATGAGGAAAAGAGTTCCGCCAAAAAGGCTGATGGAGGGCTTGAGATATCCAAGCTAGGTATTTCTCAAGACATAGTTGATGCTTTGGCCAAACGAGGAATCACCTCGCTTTTTCCCATTCAGGTTCGTTTACCGGCCCTTTTAGGGTTAAAATTTGATGCTTTGCTAAGTAGTTGATTACTCTATTCGAACCAACTCAATGTTAATTGTCTCTTTTGCCACTGAAAAAATTTCTACTTGTTGAAATCCTCGTTTGAAGTCCTTTACTATTGGATTCTGCTAGGTTTTAAGAACAGGGAAATTGATCAGAGAGACCACGTCGTTTATTGTTTAATTTTCAAGTACTAGAAAATATTTCACTAATAATGCAAACTCAAACAATGGAAAATTGCAAATTTTCTAAGACACTCTCCGGGGCTTGTTTTGCATATAAACAAACACTACTTTATTTGTAGTGTTCATGGAATTTTTTGACTCACTTAAAGGATCATTTTTTCTGTAAATGAAACCAGTTCTGTAAATGAGACCTGGTAGTTCCAAAGATTTTGATGCTGTAATGTTGAGTTAATAATACGTTCGTGCAACTTATGGGGCGATCGCGCTCACTGCTTCTTGATTATTATTGGTTGGATGATTCCATGAACGTTCACACTATAATCCATCTTCTACTTGTTATTGTTGTGTTCATGTTATGAGCTGTGGACCTGATGGAAAATCTTTGGTGCTTTATGTGTAGTGTCTGCCAATGTTTTAGCTGATTCCTCATCTGCTCTAATAAATTCTATAAGATCATCTACAAAGCATAGATGAGTTCTCTTCAGATCTTCACATCAGTCGTTCGATGTGATTTTCATGTTTCCTGATTTGCTATTGCTCTGTCTTTTCAAGGGTCTCCTACTACCTTTATCCCACTGATGTAATAAAATTTTATAATATTGATTATAAAGTTTCACCGTCTTTTGAAATATTGCAATTTAACGGGTAGTATGCATTATTGGAAGTTCTTTGGTTCAGGGTTGTTCCTTTGAGTTTCATTAATTATTTCTAGGTCTAGTTAAAATAAGGTGTGAAGTAATATTTTTACCCTATTTCTCTTCTGCAGAGAGCTGTGCTTGAACCAGCAATGCAAGGACGTGATATGATTGCTCGAGCCAGGACTGGGACAGGAAAGACTCTAGCTTTCGGAATCCCCATTATGGATAAAATTATTCAGTTCAACGCCAAGCATGGGTGTGTTTTAGCTAATGTCAAAGTTGATTTATCTTAATTGGTTTCTGACGTCTAGTGTTAGCATACATGTACATGTTTTCTATGATTTATTACTGTTCGCTTTTACTAGGTTACATTTACATAAATTTGAAACGTGCAGGCGTGGAAGAAATCCTTTGGCCTTGGTCTTGGCTCCGACTAGAGAACTTGCTCGGCAGGTGGAAAAAGAATTTCATGAATCAGCTCCCACCTTGGATACCATTTGTGTTTATGGGGGTGTGCCTATCTCACGTCAAATGAATACACTTGATTATGGTGTTGATGTTGTTGTCGGCACACCTGGTCGTATTATTGATCTACTTAAGAGAGGTTCTTTGAATTTGTCTGAGGTCCAGTTTGTTGTTCTTGACGAGGCTGATCAGATGCTTGCTGTTGGCTTTGATGAGGATGTTGAAGTCATCTTGGACAAATTGCCTCAGAAGCGTCAGGGAATGATGTTCTCTGCTACAATGCCTACTTGGATACGCCAACTTACACAGAAGTATTTGAAAAACCCTTTGACTATTGATCTTGTGAGTAGTCTTCTACCTTCATCCTTATACTTGTCCGCAACTAATCTGTATTTCCTCAGTTGGCATTAAACACCAAAATGGAAAACCAGAAATCCTCTTTTCCTTGAAGAATAAATAATTTTTTGTAATGAAGGGATATAAATGGGAAAATTTCATTTGACCTCGTCATCAAATAAAGGGGTAAAGGATTGTGATGATTAGTGGGATAATTGCCCCTCACTGTTAAAACTCATCAGTTTTGTGGTGATTAGTCATTAGTGGGATAAAAGTATAGTTGAAAATTTGCAAAATTTGATATAGTTTTCTTTTCCTGACTTACACGTACTTCTTGCATTGATATTATTACTGTGTAAGTTGGTTCTTTGTTGATTTATTGACACAGTGAGTGCTTCCTTTTCTTCACATGCATATAGCGTTTCATCATTTTAATCTAGCTGAACCAATGTTTTATCTTTTCATCCTTAGTTGTTTATGATAATTCATGACAAAAAGGATGAGAGCTGGCAGCTACCTTCCTATTTGGCTAGATCAGCTTTTATGTTAACCTTGTGAGCCCATAGTTTTTAACTGGGGCTTTAGATTTTTATCTTTCTTGTAGGTGTCAGTTATTTTTAGATTGCCAAAATTTTTATTGGACCATCATCCTCTTTTTATTGTTTCACCCATGATAGTGTATGCCGAGATATTTTGGTATTTTTTTTTATGTTTTTATTTTTTAATAATGTGCGTTGTTGTAGGTGGGAGATTCTGATCAAAAGTTGGCAGAAGGCATTACCTTATATTCTATTGCAGCAGAGTTGTATTCAAAACAAGAGATTATCGGGCCTCTTATTACTGTAAGAATCTAAATTTTCTATAACTTCCATATAATGTTCTCCAGCTGTCTACATCGTTACCTGGCGAATCATTTGTTGCATGTGCTGCTTCTTTTCCTCAATACTTTTTGTCTGGTTTTGCTCACTCTCATGTTACTATTTCCTATTAGGAACACGCAAAAGGAGGCAAGTGCATAGTTTTCACACAGACAAAACGTGATGCTGATCGGTTAGCATACGCTATGCAACGTAGTTTCAAGTGTGAGGCTTTGCATGGGGACATCTCACAAATTCAGAGGGAGAGGACGCTATCTGGTTTCCGAGATGGACTGTTCAACGTCTTAGTTGCCACTGATGTTGCTGCTCGTGGGCTTGATGTCCCTAATGTAGACCTTGTAAGGACTTTATTTCAACTCTTATTATTAAGGCGAAGACTAGTTTCGATGATTTAATTGTGGAAAATGGCCTATACGACCTACCTTTTAACAATTTTGAGGTACCATAGTTAAGCTATTGGCTTTTTAAACCTAATTTACAAGATTCATGACCATTAAAGACTATTTTACAACCCTGGACAGGGAAAAGAAAATCAAATAAAAAGCAAGAAATCAATTTTTATTCTTGGGAATTGTTAGTGTACCACCCTTAATTGGATTCAAATGGTTTCTTCATTTTTATCTTCTTCATAGCAAAACCAAGTTGATTCAAGATCAAGTTAAAAATAGACCGAGCCTTATAAAACTAGTACCTGTAGTACTAGATCTTCATTGCTTGCAGTCCAGCTTGTCACGAATCGATTCTTGACCACACATCAATCACTATTTACGCTGCTTCTTAACCCCCTTGTACACCACTGTGTGTTTCATTTCGGTGAGTTCCAATCATGACAAACCTTGTCACTGGAACATTTATTATTTAGATTGCAAAAGCAAAACTCTCATTTTTCTTTATTTGGCAAACCAAAAAACTCTTTATTCAATTTTATATTTGTAAATTTGCACCACGACGTTATATCTTGCATTTTTGAAGGGCACGAGCTCGGTTATGTGATAGGGTTTGGTGAGATTTTGGAGTGATGGCTGTCAAAATGTGCTTGGGTTTGGTGCGATTACATAAAGAGGGGATTATCCGAGAAGAAATCAAATGTCGAAGATTGAGTTTGGAGGGAGAAAGACAGGTTCATAATTTTTAATCAAGGGGAAAGGGGTCTTTGAGAAGAAATAGAAAAGGATGAAATTGGAGGTTTGTAGAAGGAAACTCAGTGATGAAGAGTGTTGTCGTGCGTGGCTGTGTTGGAATGGAAATTTGGGTTGTATAAATTAAGGTAGTCATCAATCCACTGTCTGGTGAAGAAGACAAAATCCTTTAGGAAGAAAATGTATTTTGTAAAACTGATACAGCTTCAAACAGTGTAGAAGTGTTCCGCTAACCAAGGTTAGTAAAATAGTCCTTAATGGTCATGAATGTTGTAAAGTAGGTTTGATAAGCCAACAGATTATGATACTTAAATGTTCTTAAATAGTAGGCCCTACAGATCATTTTCTGATTAAATTTTTTTTTTTTTTATTTCTGTATCACGATGTGCCAGGGGTTATATTCTATTTTGCATTTATCAACTAGTTTTGACTAATTATATCATATTTTTGACATAACTGACAATTCTTTCCTGTTTATTTATATAGGTTATTCACTATGAACTTCCAAGCACCTCTGAAATCTTTGTTCATCGATCTGGCCGAACTGGTCGTGCAGGGAAGAAAGGTAGTGCGATTCTGGTTTATGGTGAACACCAGTCGAAATCTGTCCAGGGGATTCAACGTGATGTAGGATGCAAATTTATAGAGGTTAGTATATATCACGAATACATAAATGTTTCAATATTAATGCAATATCCTGTTTTATGGTTAAAAATGTTTTGGGATTTGTGAGTTATTGGATTCAGACGTTCAATGAAACATGCATTCCTATTTTAAGTAAGCATACTAAATGTCTTCAAATTGGACAATTTCTCTGAAGTACAAAGTTATAGTTATTTTGTGGAATCCACATTGTTTCATGCAAATATAGATTATGCAACAACTCATGATAACATCAATGTTGCCAAACTGCAGCTTGGTTGTGACTTTTGCTAGAAAATAGTCCAGCATGTAAGAATCCTTATCAAATCTTGATGGACTACATACAATTTGAAAGTCAAGTAATTAACCCCAACTTTTGGTATTTGTGTTGTCTGAAATATGAACACGTACGCTGGACTGGATGTTGTGTTGTTTGAATGTGCATGCTTGCATTTTCTGCTGTATCCCGGACACTAACCTGATGATTTTAATTACATTTTCCAGCTTCCTAAGATTGCTGTTGAGGGTGGAAGTCGGGGCATGTTTGGTGGTGACATGGGTAGTGGTGGCCAGTTTGGCTCTTATGGAGGTCGAGGTGGTGGTTTTGGAGGTTCTGGATCTAGCCGTGGTGGTTATGGAGGTTCTGGATCTGGTCGCTCTGGTGGTTTTGGAAGCTCTGGTGGTTACGGAGGTTCAAGTTCTGGACGTGCAGGGGGATACGGTGAATCTGGTTCAGGGCGCTTTGGTTCTTTTGGTGGACAGAATTCAGGGGGATTCGGTGGTGGGTTTGGGGGTTCCAGCTCTAGTCGTTCTGGCAATTCTGGTGGGTCTGGGTTTGTGCGTTCAGGTAGCTTTGGTGGTTCCGGATCCAGTCATTCTGGTGGCTTTGGTGATCTAGGTGGTTCGGGACGTTCAGGTAGTTTCAATAATTCAAGTTCAAATCGTTTTGGTGGATCTGGTTCCAGCTCTTTTGATTTTGGCGACAAGTCAGTAAAATCATTTTAACTTTATCTGAAGGTAAGATCTCATCCTCCATGCGGACATGTACTTATCTCTTTGGGGTTTTAAGTAAATGCAGTTTTTTCACATATGCCTTGAAACTGGTTGTTGCTCAACTGCATGTTCATGAGCCGCATAATACATGTCAGACTACTATGAAGTAGATAGTCTAGAAGATAGAACTCTTGTGATGAATTGTTCAATGGACCCATATATATGAATTCAATTCGAATTTGGGGTCTTGTAGGCGTTTCTGCCATTGTATTCCAGAGCTTGTGCTATTACCTGGTAACAGGATTTTAAAATCTTCCATATGGATGTCATGCATGTAAAAAGAAATTTGCAACTTTCAGATTGTCAGAGGTTTGTCATCTCTTACGACATTATTGGAAAACAATACTTTCCACTCATTTCACACTTATATATATATGATACCCCTCAAGGAAAACTGCCCTGAATGCATGTCCATGACAGACAAAATTATAAGCATATATATATATATACACACACATATATATATATACACACATGTATATATATATATATATGTAACCCCTTGAGGAAAACTGCCCTGAATGCATGTTCATGTTCATGAACAGACAAAATTATAAGCCTGAAAATTCCTAACATATCAAATAAAGACGAAAAGGTTTAGAGGGGCATTTTTATAAAAATGTCTTTAAACAACTTTGTTTCTTTGGACTTGTGTAAGTTTTCTTTTTCATCTGTCAATATACTAAAACACCCTCTTGTAAGTATGAAATTCACCTTATGTCCTATTGAATCAGATGTGAAATAAAATGAATATTTGGGTGCATTTAATAAATTTCAATGTTTTTCTCTCTTTTTAAGGTCGCCATTCAGTCCACCCACGTAACAGGGTGATACCCTTCTCCCTTGCCTTACAATTTTTTTAAATAAAAATAAAAATAACAATAAAAATAAATGTGACATTAAATTTGAAATCTCACTATTTTATGAAATATTTAGTTGGTATGTGAATTCCATGCATGGTTATTTTCTAACTTATGAATCACTATATATTATTAGTGAAAGAAAGCATGAATATTTACTTCCAAATTTTAAATTGCCTTCAAGTAATTATATGATGTCATCTGCAAAGTATACTTTTATGGTGCTGTGGTGGTTTAAATTATTAATTTAAGAGACCATTATTATTTTTTTAAAAATTAATGTTGGCGCACATTCTAGTATATATATGTATTTAGTAATTCCCTCGGTGCCTTGAATTCTATTGCGAAGAGATGCAATTATCACTAAAATGGCAGGGTACCCTGTAGTTGAAAATCCACATTAAGAATGTTGTGGGAATGCTATTCATAACAGCTTCGCATATTTAATAGGAGAATGACCACTAAAGTGTGGGGCTGGTTTTGCAAGAGATTACACTTTGGTCACTCTTGCTTTGCTTGTTCATGCATTTAGTTGCGAAGACTGCTCTCTCTGTTCGGCACAAAGAGCTTGAGCAAGAGAGATCAAAGGTCTACTGCTTCTAATTCCAAGCAGATCAATTAGTAGGTAGTTCATAACTTGAATTTATATATATATATACATTTTTTTTTGGAATTGTAAATTGATTTGTTTGGAGATGTCATGGTTGAAACTGATTGACAATTCATTTTCTGATTTCCAGAGTTTCTATGATTATCTATACGTATGTGTTTTATTGAGTTACCAAGTGTCTACTGAAGCAGGTTGGAGATGATATGTGCACGAGTTGAAAAAGAATCAAAATGCGGACTCTTAGGAAAGTTAAGTTTGATTGGTTTAGAAGGGGTGATGGGGAGGATGCTATTTTATTTTAATTAGTTAAATTTTTTCTCTCGAGGAGCAAGTGCTGGTGACTTTTTATTTCAAGGGTACGAGCTCATAATATATGTATTCTCAGTTCTTTCAAGAAAGAGGAAAGAGGAAAGAGGAAAGAGGATGGATATATGATTCTGTAGTTGGATGCTAAGTAATATAATTTATTAAAGTACGAAATTGATCTTTTCGTTGTACCTTATTTTCCTTGTGAACTTTAGTTCTGTTGGCAAGGCAAGCCATCATAATTGAACGATATTGTTTGATGTGGACATTGCAGCCGTTCTTGAAATGACTAATCGTTTCGTGGATTCATTTAGTACGGTCATGTACATAAGCATCCATATTAGGGTCAACTAAAGTGCTCTCATTATCATATTCCAGGAAATGGGCTTGATTTGCAAGATCCATAGAAAGGAAAGTGCGCATGATGATTAGCTGAAGCAGTTTACCTTTCCATAGTCAATTAAGGCTTGTTTCTTGCAATGCCAATCATACTTCCTACCATGGAATTTATAGTATTTTCTCATAATCCATTCCATTCAATCAAGTATACCTTTAGTCCTATTTCCTTGTGCTATTGGAGAAAGGTTTTAAACCTATTGTCGGTTCACATTATAGGGTAGAGATTAACCTAGACATGACCTTTCAATTTAGTACATGACAAAATATATTTTAAAGGAAGCTCCTCGTAATGCTGTTGCTATTTTTTTTCTCCTTTGCTGTAAGAGTTGTATGAGAATACATTACAATATAGATTTATGAAGTGCTGTACAAGTGTTGGGTGTGGTCATCATTGCTATAATCATATATTTAATTTCCGATGCTAGCTCATATTCAGACTGGGTATATCATACTAATCACCTCATCATATTTGCAAACCAAAATCACACTGATATCAGTGAACTGGTATTTAACCTTCAACATTAGTTACTAAGCTGATTGTATTATTGGCAATGTCCATCATAAAACATTGCCAATAGTTGAAAAAGTCTGCAGTCATTTCTTTCTTCACCAGCAGCAGTGGCAAGATTCTTACATATCTGAGGTCTTTTGCATATAATTTATTATGAGGGATTGGGACCATATGCTTTGTTGCCATCATACAAATACAACTTTATCCAAATGGAAACAATAATAAAAATGTGCGATAGCAAATAACCAAAACAGTTTCTCTGTATTCAAGAATAAATGAAAATTTTAGTCTCACCACTCTTAATCTCGACATTGACTCTAGGGTAGCCTCCAAATAGTGTCACTGAGAATCTGCAGCTGTTTCAGGATTCATAGGAGCTGTAGTGATCAAGCATTCCTCTTCAGTTTTGGGACTGAAGAAAAAAAAATACCAATTAGGACAGGCGGCATAATCATTCTGACCACCATAGTAACCTTTGCAAATTGCTCCATCGCCTCCAAAATCCCATTTAACAGCCTTGCTAGTAGATGTAGTTCCATCTTTTCTCTGTTCTTGGTTTTGCTGCAGAGATGTTAAAAGGGTTTGAACTTGCAGCTTGAGTGAGCATTTAGCAGCGCCCATTAATCTTAAATGCTTTTAGAATTAAGTTAGTGTTGGCACAAATGTGCTATTGATTGCATTATCACAGAACACAATATCTTCTTGTCTATCCTTCCTTAAGAGCAACATATCAATCACCAATGGAATGCGTAACTAACCAAGTTTTGATAACAATTGCCATGATATACTTTGTTGCAGGAGCAGGTTTATCCACGAGTGAAAGCTCAAATGAAAATTACCGTTCCTTCACCTAATCTTATTCCAATGGGCATAAACTTAACTCGTGTATTTGTCAGTTACATTAGCACACTATATGCTGCAATGACCTTAGTCATGCTTCAAGAACGCAGGTGCCACAGCAATCTATGTTCATGCAAGGCTGAGTATCAGATTTTTGTAAAATATATTTGGCAGATCTCGGATTTCATGACTCTCTCTCTCCTTTTTTCTATACTAAATTATCAAACTCGGCCTTTTTGCTCCACTGAAATTTCTGGCTCAACATCAAACATTTAGTAAACAATCCTATCCCTTCGGCATCTAAAACACTTTGAATTTATGAAAATGCAAGCAATTTACAAACGCCTAAGTTCCTAACAACGTGATCAATATGGAATAAAATAAACAACTAAACAAATTTGATACACAATTTACACACCGCAGCCAAAAAAGAAGCAAATAATTTTATCACAAACACTCAATAGCTTCGGTCAGCTATAGCAGTAAAGCTCATGCTTGGATTAAATGTAGTGTTGGTGTTGCCTTGTGACGAGGAGGTACTATCTAGCTTGTCTGAACCAGAAGACATGGTGTCAAATGCATGTTTTAAGTCAGGTTCCTGTTTCTTGCCACTTCTGATTTTGAGGTCCATGAAATCGGAGATGAGGCCAGGTTTTGTAATAACTTTATCATCAAGAGAAATCTCTCCTGCAAGCATCTTCACCACATTTGACATGGATGGCCGGAGCTTTGGTGCGTCTTGGGTGCACAAGAGACCAACCTTCAAGAACCTGCAAGCCTCCTCAGCATCAAACTGCCCATCCAATGCTGTGTCCACCAATAAGACCAACTCTGACCGCTCATGCATTTCCCATGTCTGCAATAGAAGACCCAACAAGAACCGTTAAATTGGCAACTTTACGAATTTCAGACTAAGAAAGAAAAATAGCAAGTCTTGACTGACTGCCTTCAGCTACATGATTGGTGATGACTGATGATGATGATGAATATATCTCTATAAAAAAAATAAAACATAATCAAATTAATTTGACTAACATACATATGTTATTTAGAAATACGATAATGACATTAGTAAAGAAATAAACCAAATTTAAGAAGCAGCTCAGTTTTGTCTATGCTTGGGTGTAGTTAAATATTATGCTTCAACAGTACACACACACCTACTGAGAGATGGTGCACCGATTCACCTCTCAAAGATCTTCTCAAATTGTGTGTGATAAGAAATTCTTTTCAAATTTGAAATGGAGTAAATCGACGATGATAACCATGAAGCCTACAATGGTGTCTAACCATTTTGACACTAAAACCAACAACAAATAATTTTAAAATCAACTCCTCACTTACACTACCTTAAAATGAAAGATTCAACATGCCCAAAATTGTTGTATCTCTGTTAGTAGTAACAGAGATACAACAATTTGACAAGCACTACTTAGAATTACCAAGTCCAGTGATCATTGACTCTCTAATCAATTCCCTTTTTTTGAAACTACGTATTTGAAAAATTTATCCACAACATCAACAGTCAGTTAATGGATTTGGGCAATTTCCATGTGACATGCTTGAATCGATTTTCTATGACCAGTGTACTGGTGCAATCCAAGATTCCCAAATTTTAGGAAACAGACAATTTTCTCCCATTCAAAAGCCAATGGTCTCAAGCACTCGTCTCAAAAAGTTTCAGCACTCGTTTGATAGAACTTCTTGAGTGAGACCATCATACCCTTGTCAATAATGCGTAAATGGTCAACCATAACAACAATGTCCATGTCATAGATATAGGATCACTACAAATAAGAACAGTATCTGCAATTGTCATATTTTGTAGAATATCCTAACACACTGCTATATCAGCTTTCTGGAGTTAATAACCAACATATCTTCTACTGCATAAGAAATGCGAAGAAAAAAAAAAGACAATTCATTAATAACTTTGTTCTTATAAACCATCAACAAGGAAACCATCTAATTATCAATGAAATTTATGGGGATGTTTGTACAGGAAAAATTGACTCGACAAATTTCATGGATAATCCAACTTGGATTGTATGCATCTTCATATATAAATGACTACCATCATGGTTTTAGCTTATCACCTAAAGAAATTCTCGACAACCTGAGGCAATCACCTCATTTAAGCTACTCTACATGAGGTACTTGAAAGTATAGGATTTGGAAATGGTTGAGTTAAAGTATGGTTTCTTCACACTGTTGAACACCTCTGGCCCATTAGTAATGTGTGTTGGAAGTTGGAACCAAAACTCATGGGGACTAACTTGAACGTGAATGGTTGCATCTGGATGGACTGAGGTGGATAGATTTGTTGTTGTTTTATAGGAAAAACGATTTAGTAGGAGGATGGAATTAGGATGGATGTTTTAGGGTAGCTAGCTTAGATTATAAAATGTTAAGTTGTACGGAAAAGGCTAAATGTAATTAAAGACAACAATTGTGGAACAAATCAACATTGTGAATGAGGAGATTTTTTTAGCCTAAATTATCATCTGATCTTTGGACTTTCGGATGGTAATCATATACTGGCCAAAGAATTCTTGGCACTACCAGTCAAAAAGTATGGACAGTTAAATTAGAGGAGAGATTCCTGTACCCTTTCAAGAAGATATTGTTCTTCATAAGGTAAACGTGTGTTTGTGTTGCATCTTCCACTGACTATTTCGATGAGGAGAACTCCAAAACCGTAAATATCTGATTTTCTTGACACCTGCCCCCGTATTGCATATTCTGGTGCCAGATAACCTCTGCAAAACAAAGGTGACGGATGGATGAGCATGTTGCGTATTGAACCTTTGTTAAAACAGATGAAACAAAACAGAATGGGAACTTACATGGTTCCTGCAACACGTGTACTGACATGAGTCATGTTGGGTGGGATAAGCTTTGCAAGACCAAAATCTGAAATTTTTGGGTTCAGGTCTTTATCGAGTAATATATTGCTTGCCTTGATATCTCTGTGAATGATATGCGGTCGAACTTCCTCGTGAAGGAAGGCAAGCCCACGTGCAACACCAATGCCAATGTTATATCGTGTTCTCCAGCTAAAGGGAATGCTACAGTGACCACCTTAAAGTAGATAACACTCAATTAGTACAAGATAATTAATGGATAGCCAAATAAAAGTGGAACAAGAATTACCTAGAAGTGTTTGTGCCAGACTATTATTTTCAAGGTAACCATAAACCAAAATTCTGTGGTCTCCTTCCACACAGCACCCAAACAATTTAACAAGGTTTTCATGCTCTATATTTGAAATCACATTTATCTCCGTCAAGAACTCTCGCAACCCCTGTCTAGATTCTGCTGAGAGCACCTTTATAGCAGCAATTAGACCACTTTTAAGCTTTCCCTGTTCATCGACCAAGTATGACCAAGGAAGACAGCTTAATTAAAGGAAGAAAGCAGTTTATTTATGCGTCTGATCTCTTATGATTGAGTCAGCTAACCAAAGCGAAAAACTATGGCCAAATATAGATGTTTACCTTATAAACAGAACCAAAGCCACCTTCCCCAATTTTATTACTTGGACTAAAATCAAGAGTAGCATTTTTCAGTTCTCTGTAACTGTACAGAGTAGTGTTGCTAATTTCAGAGACCTCTGCATTCCAATAAAACCCGATTAGAAACTTGCAAACTAGCATACAAAGCACAAAATCCAGAAGCGCTACTGTGAAAAAACAAATGCATGAAGACATTCTTGTTCAAGTGAATAAGACATATGAACTAGTATTGACCCATACTCAAGCTTACAAACTAAGTCATTGACGGAAATCCTGCTATCTTCCCCTTTAGTTACTTCCATAGTTTACATTCAATCATATGTATTACTTGAGGAAAGAAGTGAGAGAATAAACAGAAAATACTTTCTGTTGTCATCATGAGACATCTAACAGTCATTTTAGTGGATGAGATGGTCTGATGACATTCTATAGCTCCACATTTACAGTGCTCTCTTTTAGCATATAGACTTAACCCTTTCCTACTTACCAATACTTGAAAGTATTGGCCAATATATTGCCAATGGCGTTATGGTCGAGTGGTTAGGGCTGTGTGGGTTTATCCCCCACGTCCTAGGTTCGAGACCCGCCGGCGGCATAGTTACTTTCTTATGGTGTTGACCTGTAGGTCGCACCTTGTTGATAGGTTATGGGATCCTATAAAAACTCAGCTCGCTTTCCAAAAAATATATATATATATATATGCAATGCCTTTGTCCATATATATTTTAAGGAATTCAGTCTTACTAAATGAAAGTTGGAAGGAAACCATGTTAACTTAATCGGCCAATGCAACATGATGATGAATGCCACGTAATACCATAGCTTTTGCGGTTTTACCTTCATCCAATTCAACAAATCTTCTATTCGGAGGACCCACTTTCTTTCCGAACAAGAAATGGAAACAAGCCATCACCATATGATGTACCAATAGACGAGTCTCAGTCTTGACCAATACCTCTCAAAATTGGGTCTAAGAGCTGCAAAAAATCAAGGCATATATCATTAAAGAATTTCAAGCAATTGCCTCATCACAGTTTACTAAAGCGAGATACCTAAGGATGCTCAAAAAGGTTCTGTAGATCCATAAATCAATCATGCCTGGATGTTTAAGGTTAAACAAAAATACAAATTATTTTGAGATTATTTTTTTCATTGCCTTCAATTTTTTCTCTTTGTTTTCCCATCTATTTAGATGCATTAATCAGTATAAAGTATGACTAGGCTCAACAATCATTGGCTTTAAACAGAAAAGTACACTGAACCACAAGAATGTGATAAAGTCCAAACAAATGTCAAAAATAAGTCATAAAACTGGAAAGGTAGCTATTACAAACACAACATTATAAAGCAGATATCCAACTTCCTCTTCTGTTACAAGTCTAGGTGATATCCAACATTATAAAGCAGATATCCACCATCTTTTAAACGGAAATCCTGCTATTTTCTACTGGGTTGATTCCTGGTTCTTCAGTTAGCAGTGCAGAATATCTAAGACCCAGATGCACTTGGTGGCATATCACGAAAGCGAACAATTTCCAAACTACTTAATTATTAACAAAGACCATCTAAACAAAATCAAGGCGCAGAAAAAAAGAAAAAAAAAACTAATAAAACTTGCAAATAAAGTTTTACCTAATTAACATCGTTTTGGACAAAAAATGTAGAAGATAACCTGAAAGTTAATGAGTTGTAACAAATTCTTCATAGCTATTAATAGAGTGTTCAAGGTAGGTTGCAAATTTATGATTTTCTGAAGCTAGATTGTTCAGTTCAACACTGTAGTTGTACTTCTTGGTCAAACTGCTCCTTGAATTCATCTGTGGTGACGTATTTGACAACATAAACAGAATCTATATAATGCTGCAAAATTGTGAATTATAGGATATGCACCACTTGCTCCTTATCCCATGGCTCTTACAATGCTGGAAGTGAGAAGAACTGAACTTAATATACAGAATCATGGCGTTATCTTGTTCTGGTCGCCAAAATTTTGAAGAAATTTACCATACAAGGCAACTTATGCTTATAAGTCATCTCCTTCGACAAAGCCCACTCTTTCCCATTACAAATCAACTAACCACAGACAATTAGAACCTTTCTCCACACCTTTTGAAATTACTCCATATAAAGATCTCTGCAGTGTATAAAAGATGTAAAGATCCAGGAATCAACCCAGTAGAAAATCATGAAAACAACATGGTTGAGCTTCCCAAACATTTAAAAATGGCAGCACAACCAGCTGGAAATTTCCAACTATTTCTTGAACTACCTCAATCACATCAAACCCAACAACAATAACATGGGTTGCACGTACAAGTTTGTTCTATTCTGCAATCAATTAACAACAAGCGACAAATCTAAGATGGGTTTAGCTTAAATTCTCACCAAACATAAACACTATGTGAAATAAGTATGCAATCAAGAAAAAAGTCCACCATCAACCACAACATGTGTTTCCTAATAAAAACCAGCTAACATAACATTGGGTTTTCTTCAATTCTACTAAACTCTTTGTTATACAAATAATGAAGCAAACAAATAAGAACAACCCATCAACCATTCAAAAGCTAAAAATCAAATACAGTAGTAGTTCACAGATCCATAAATGAATTGAAGCATACCTCAAAGACAGACAGAGCCTTCAAGAGATGGATTGATGATTGGTAGAGTCTAGACAAACAATAGATAATGGGTTGAGTTGAATTGAATTGAATTGTGTTATGTATAACAAAGTTGAAGAAGAAGAAGACTCTTCTCCTTTGCATATAATGGGGTTGATGAGATCATTTGAAGAATAATAAGAACAAGGGAAGGCACAAGTCAGAGGCAGAGGAGAGGTGTTTTGACTTTCAAGTCGTCTCTTGAGAGTCAGTTCACATGCGCGGACACACACACACACATACACGTATTGTCCCTTCTGGCAGACTTGATGTGACATGTCTCTTTGTGCGTACTCGGATTACTTAATTAGTTGTTAAAATAGGTTTTACTTTGTAAAACTATATATTAATCCAAAGTCTTTTAAGAAACGTGTATGGCGACTTTTATTTATTAATTATTAATTAATGGGAGGAGTGAAGGAAAAATCAATTTATAAATCTACGAAAGAGAAAGGTGGATGGAGGGTTAGGATTGGGGTTGGTCATAAAAGAGAAGGTCAAGTACGGGCACTCGGAATAAACCTTGACCAACTCAAAGAGACGCGGGTGTGCGGACTGCGGGTACTCCAACTTGAAAATTCACCAGCGGGTGTGCGGGTACGCCAAGCATGATTTTATTTTAATTTTTAGGACACAGCAACTTGAAAATTCACCAGCTGTCTTTGCCTCTGTTCGTACGAATCAATCAAATATTATATACCTCACACATAGTGGCAGAGCCAAGATTTTCATTTAAAGGACTCAAAGAGTCGCCGGTGCTCCGCTTCTCTTCTTCTGGTCAACAACGTATGATTTGATTTTAATTTTCAGGACATAGCAACTTGAAAATTCACCAGCTGTCTTTGCCTCCACGGTACGAATCAATCAATGTTATATACCCCCCACACAGTGGCGGAGCCAAGATTTTCATCTAAAGGACTCAAAGAGACGCAGGTACTCCACTTCTTTTTTTTCTGGTCAATTTTATACCATATGATTTGATTTTAATTTTCAGGACATAACAAAATTCACCAGTTGTTTTTGCCTCCGCGGTACGAATCAATCAATGTTATATACCCCCACACACAGTGACGGAGCCAAGATTTTCATCTAAAGGACTCAAAGAGTCGCGCGTACTCCCACTTCTCTTTTTTTGGTCAATTTTATACCATATGATTTGATTTTAATTTTCAGGACATAGCAACTTGGAAATTCACCCCCCCCCCCCCCCCCCCCCACACACACACACACACACACACACACACACACACACACACACACACACAGATAGTGGTGGAGCCAAGATTTTCATCTAAATGACTGAAAGAGACACGAGTACTCAACTTCTCTTTGTCTGGTCAATTTTATAGCGTATGATTTGATTTTAATTTTCAGGACATAGCAACTTGAAAATTCACCAGCTGTTTTTGCCTCCGCGATACGAATCAATCATTGTTATATACCCCCACATATAGTGGCAGAGCCAAGATTTTCATCTAAAGGACTCAAAGAGATGCGGGTACTTCACTTTTCTTCTTCTGGTCAATTTTATAGCACATGATTTGATTTTAATTTTTAGGACATAGCAACTTGAAAATTCACTAGCTGCCTTTGCCTTTGCGGTACGAATCAATCAATGTTATATACCCCCCACCCCCCCACACACACACAGAGTGGCGGAGCCAAGATTTTTCATCTAAAGGACTGTAAGAGACGTGAGTACTCCACTTCTCTTCTTCTGGTCAAATTTATACCGTATGATTTTATTTTAATTTTCAGGACATAGCAACTTGAAAACTCACCAGCTGCCTTTGCCTCCGCCGTACGAATCAATCAATGTTATATACCCCACAAATAGTGGTGGAGTCAAGATTTTCATTTAAAGGAGACAAAGTATAACATAATAATATAACTAATTTTAGGGGGGGCGCAATAGTTAAGTGATCTTTTAGAGGACAACTTTTCTAAATGTCGAGGAAACGCGCGAGGGATGGGTGGATGGGTCTCGTTCTCTCTCCTCGCGCGTTTAGAAAAGCCCTTTAGAGGAACTATATGCTATTTGAACAAACTTGAATTATCGAAAATTCTAGGGACCGAAGAAAGGAGCGAGGGATGTGTGTAACCACTCATCTCCCTCGAGATATGCGTCCTTGCTTATCTCGAGGGGGATAGCTCCCTTTCCTGGCTCCTTCCCACGCTCCCTAGAAGGGCTCCTTGAATGATTGAAGGGAGGGGTCCACACATACATTGCACTATTGCAGTCACTCCCTCGATATTATTGTATGTATATCACCAACTTGTCTAATTGGCGAGGAAATGGGCGAGGGAGGGGGTGGAACCCTCCATCCCTCTCGAGATGTGCGAGTCACCCCTCCCTCACCCGTTTCCTCGCCAATTAGAATTCCCCGTATATCACTTTCCCAAATCGAGACAAAATTAATTGTATGCATATCACCATCCCAAATCGAGACCAAATTAACGTAGAATGAAGTACCTCATCTATTTTTCATTATAGTAACACACACTTGAGCACATCAAACTAGCTCGCATGTTGCTATGCCAACCATCGACACATAAATTGAAGGAGGTCGAGGGGAAGATTTGCATTCCATTTTTAAATTAGGATGTTGTCAAGAGTTTAAGGTTGTGTATAATATAAAGAAACGAAATCCTGACACGTAAACAATATTGGATCAAAAAGTACAACCCACCTGACGATTTATTTCGATCCAAACAAACAAACAGGTTGATCAAGAACGTTTTTTTATGTTTAACAAAATCAAGGCGCAGAAAAAAAAAAAAAAAAAACTAATAAAACTTGCAAATAAAGTTTTACCTAATTAACATCGTTTTGGACAAAAAATGTAGAAGATAACCTGAAAGTTAATGAGTTGTAACAAATTCTTCATAGCTATTAATAGAGTGTTCAAGGTAGGTTGCAAAGTTATGATTTTCTGAAGCTAGATTGTTCAGTTCAACACTGTAGTTGTACTTCTTGGTCAAACTGCTCCTTGGATTCATCTGTGGCGACGTATTTGACAACAGAAACAGAATCTATATAATGCTGCAAAATTGTGAATTATAGGATATGCACCACTTGCTCCTTATCCCATGGCTCTTACAATGCTGGAAGTGAGAAGAACTGAACTTAATATACAGAATCATGGTGTTATCTTGTTCTGGTCGCCAAAATTTACCATACAAGGCAACTTATGCTTATACATCATCTCCTTGGACAAAGCCCGCTCTTTCCCATTACAAATCAACTAACCACAGACAATTAGAACCTTTCTCCACACCTTTTGAAATTACTCCATATAAAGATCTCTGCAGTGTATAAAAGATGTAAAGATCCAGGAATCAACCCAGTAGAAAATCATGAAAACAACATGGTTGAGCTTCCCAAACATTTAAAAATGGCAGCACAACCAGCTGGAAATCTCCAACTATTTCTTGAACTACCTCAATCACAAAAAAAGTCCTTACCTCCAGTTTTGTTAGTCTACATCAAACCCGACAACAATAACATGGGTTGCACGTACAAGTTTGTTCTATTCTGCAATCAATTAACAACAAGCGACAAATCTAAGATGGGTTTAGCTTAAATTATCACCAAACATAAACACTATGTGAAATAAGTATGCAATCAAGAAAAAAGTCCACCATCAACCACAACAAGTGTTTCCTAATAAAAACCAGCTAACATAACATGGGTTTTCTTCAATTCTACTAAACTCTTTGTTATACAAATAATGAAGCAAACAAATAAGAACAACCCATCAACCATTCAAAAGCTAAAAATCAAATACAGTAGTAGTTCACAGATCCATAAATGAATTGAAGCATACCTCAAAGACAGACAGAGCCTTCAAGAGATGGATTGATGGTTGGTAGAGTCTAGACAAACAATAGATAATTAATGGGACTTTTATTTATTAATTAATGGGAGGAGTGAAGGAAAAATCAATTTATAAAAATCAGATCGTTTCATCTGCGAAAGAGAATGGTGGATGGAGGGTCAGAGTTAGGGTTGGGGTTGGTCATAAAAGACAAGGTCAAGTACGGGCACTCGGAATAAACCTTGACCAACTCAAAGAGACGTGGGTGTGCGGGTACGCCAAGCATGATTTGATTTTAATTTTTAGGACATAGCAACTTGAAAATTCACCGGCTGTCTTTGCCTTTGTCGTATGAATCAATCAAATATTATATACCTCACACATAGTGGCAGAGCCAAGATTTTCATTTAAAGGACTCAAAGAGTCCCCGGTGCTCCGCTTCTCATCTTCTGGTCAATAGCGTATGATTTGATTTTAATTTTCAGGACATAGCAACTTGAAAATTCACCACCTGCCTTTGCCTCCGCGGTACGAATCAATCAATGTTATATGCCCCCACACACAGTGGTGGAGCCAAGATTTTCATCTAAATGACTGAAAGAGACACAAGTACTCAACTTTTTGTCTGGTCAATTTTATAGCGTATGATTTGATTTTAATTTTCAGGTTTTCAGGACATAGCAACTTGAAAATTCACCAGTTGTTTTTGCCTCCGCGGTACGAATCAATCATTATTATATATCCCCACATATAGTGGCGGAGCCAAGATTTTCATCTAAAGGACTCAGAGACGCGGGTACTCTTCTTCTGGTCAATTTTATAGCATATGATTTAATTTTAATTTTTAGGACATAGCAACTTGAAAATTCACTAGCTGCCTTTGCGGTACGAATCAATCAATGTTATATAACACCCCCCACCCCCCCCCCCCCCCCCCTCCCATACTCCACTTCTCTTCTTCTGGTCAAATTTATACCTAATGATTTTATTTTAATTTTCAGGACATAGCAACTTGAAAATTCACCAGTTACCTTTGCCTCCGCCGTACGAATCAATCAATGTTATATACCCCACAAATAGTGGTGGAGTCAAGATTTTCATTTAAAGAATGCAAAGTATAACATAATAATATAACTATTTTTAGGAGGGCGCAATAGTTAAGTGATCTTTTAAATGACGACTTTTCTAAACGTTGAGGAAACGTGCGAGGGATGGGTCTCACTCTCTCTCCTCGCGCGTTTAGAAAAGCCCTTCAGAGGAACTACATGCTATTTGAACAAACTTGAATGATTGAAAATTCTAAGGAGCGATCCATCCCCCTCGAGATACGCAGCCTTGTTTATTTTGAGGAGATCGCTCCCTTTCCTGGCTCCTTCCCACGCTTCCTAGAAGGGCTTCTTGAATGATTGAAGGGAAGGGGTCCACACATACTTGCAGTCACTGTTTCAGGTTTAGTTTTTGCTGAAAATTGTATGTATATCACTATCCCAAATCGAGACAAAATTAATTGTATGCATATCACCATCCCAAATCGAGACCAAATTAACGTAGAGTGTAGGACCTCATCTATTTTTCATTATGGTAACACACACTTGAGCACATCAAACTGGCTCGCATGTTGCTATGCCAACCATCGACACATAAGTTGAAGGAGGTCGAGGGGAAGATTTGCATTCCATTTTTAAATTAGGATGCTGTCAAGAGTTTAAGGTTACTGCACATGCTGCCTATGTAGCATTTTTACTTTAAAAAAACTTTTTACGATTTCTTTGATTGGCTTATTGGCATATTTTATATCATTAGTATGGAGAAATTTGTAGAGCTCCCCTCATTAACAACATCTCAAGGGTAAAAGTTAGATTGGGATATTAACCATACCACATTTTAATCGAAACTTAATTTTAGGGATATTTTATTTTTTCATAGGATTGAACAAAAAATCGATCAAACCAATTAAATCAACCGATCAAAACCGAACTAATCTGTTTGGTTTAAATTCGGTTTCGATTTTAAAAAATTCAAAACCGAAATGGTCGGTTCAATTTTCGATTTCTATGTGATTTTATCACTTGCACTTAATTAAAAAAAAGTGAGAAATTGTTATGTTTTCCAAAATTGGCTATGGAGTTCGAACCCATGAGCTCTTAATATAACATTATGAAAGGGTGTCATTCTCGATATGAATTAGGAGTTTGAAGGGACTCCAAACCCAATCCCTCTTAAATGATATTAATATGAATTCCATTTTCATATACAAAAGATAAGATAAAATAAAGTAAAGGGTTAACCAATAGGATACTAGCTGGTAGGCTTATGGCGGACGATATCACAGGTTCAGGGTTCGAATCCTGCTGGCGACATTTGAGGTGGAAGGGCTTAGGGATAAAAAAAAAGAAAAAAAGAAAAAAAAAAAAAGAGTAAAGGGTTAGATAAGAGTCAGATTTTGGGCTTAGTAGTCAAGCCCAAATCCTTACTAGCATAAAATAGGGTGTCTCACACCATCCCCTTTATCTCCCACAGGGTGTCTCACACCATCCCCTTTATCTCCCACACCACCTCTTCTTTCCCACACCACTTCTTTCCCACACCACCAATATAAGCATATAAATCGGTCTCCCAAAAATTGAATCGAATGTCTTCCCTCCTATCGATCTCCTCCACTCCATTCTCTCCTCCAACATCAAAACTTGCAAGAATCATAAACATCTGGAATTTGTTTTTTATCACTCCATTCTTACGTTCATTGTACAAGTCTCTTTCAAGCTTCTTCCAGCGGGCAAACATTAGTAGGAACCCCTCACTGCCACAAGGCAATTAAGAAGCAATGATTAATGCAAATATTAATAGGAACCAAGATGCTTTTATTCGCAAGGATCAGGTCCAACATGTATACAGGTTGTGAATGTGTAATCAAATTGAAACTAACACTAAAAGTTCCAATGATTCAGAAATTGAGTTTCAGAAACTAAACTTGTATGGAACGTGAAAGTGTTGACAATTTAAGTTTAAGAGTTTCGGTCATTTCAGTTATTGAAGCACGTATGGAACGTTGTCAAATGCTGGAAAAAAAAAACTTTGTTCACAAAGGAGAATGCGAGTGAAAGACTTCCATTCGCAAGAATCACTGCGAAATGGAAGCTTCTATTCACAAGGATCCATGCGATTATGGTTGACAGGGTCGCATTAGTTCCTGCGAACAAATTTTTTTTTTCCCAATTCGCAGTGATATTTGTGAATGTAAGCATCCACTTCAGAGTTCATTGCGAATAAATCTCTTCTGTTCGCATGGGTATGGGCGAAGTTGAGAATAATCCTTATATTGCCCAATGTGAATGGGTGAAAGCTGACTTTTTTCGGACAGATTTGCGCGACTTTAGTAAAATAACCATAACTTGCTCATTTCAAAACATTTTCAAGTGATTCAAATTGTTTTCATTAGATAAGTCAGAGTACTAAAACTTTTGTGTTTTGATGAGCTTGAGAATCTGTCTTGATCGAGTATATAATTTGGGGAAAATTCAGGGATACTACCCCGTTTTCATTGCAAGAAAGATTTGCGCGACTTTAGTAAAAAGACCATAACTTTCTCATTCCAAAACATTTTCAAGTGATTCAAAATTTTTTCATATGATAACTCAGAGTACTACAATTTTCATGTTTTGATAATCTTGAGAATCAATTTCGATCGAGCATATAAGTTGGCCGAAAGTCAAGGACACTATCCCATTTTCATTGCGAGACATATTTGCGCGACTTTAGTAAAATGATCATAACTTGCTCATTTGAAAACATTTTCAAGTGATTCAAATCGTGTTTATTAGATAACTCATAGTACTATATTTCTTATGTTTTGATGAGCTTGAGAATCGGTCTCAATTGGCCAAAAATTACCCTGTTTTTATGTTTTGAATGAGTGATAACTATGTTGTTTTGCGAATAGAGGAGAAGAGGGGAGGCCGACGGTGGTGGGGAGCAGAGTGGTGCTGCTCTGTTGTTTGTTGATCTACTGAGAAGTGAAGAGATAAGGCAGTGGAGGAGGATGGTTCTCTTCTCGTGTTCATCGTGTTTTTTTCAAAAATAGTTTTTTTTGGTGGTGTGGGTTAGTAGGTAAAAAAAAAATTTGAATGGTGGTGTGAGACATCATATTTGATGGTGTCAAACAGGACTGACCTTTCTAATTACAGCATGAAGCCAATTTAGCTCTTGATTAGCATGTGCTTTCTTTTATATAATTATTAATTAATAAGATTATAATAATAGTTCTTGAATGGTCGGAATTTTAGGATTACCTATGAATACTTTTTTGCTTCTTGCTTAAATGAAAAATAAAATTTCTATATCAAATTTTGAACAAAATTTTCAAGAAACCCATGTTCAATAAAAATGGTTAACTTAATTTACCCCAAAATAAATAATTTATTTAGGATTAGTTCCTAAAACATATCGTATTGCAAATGCTCCCAAACTAGTTGTCCACATCTATTGGCTGTTACAGCACACTCTGTTTTCAAATGAACATTATTTTGATGCCCAAAATACCCATGCACAATCTAACGACTATGGTTGAATGTTTTCCAATAGTTAGGATTGAAGGTAGTCATTGTATGTTGGAAGAGAGAAGTAGGGATGGTCACGAGACGGGATGGACCTCATCCTGATCTCATCTCATTTTTTCAGAATTGGGACGTGATAGATCTCATGTCGACCTTATTCCAACCTTGTCCCATCCCAAACGGATTCGGAACTGAACCGGATGAGTAAGTACTTTGGATCGGCAGGGAAACTTAGTCTCCGAAGGTTTAAAGGAATTGAAGAGTAAAAGCTAAGGCGAAAATTTTCAAGTCCTGAATGACAGTTCGTATCAAATTTTAATTTTTGTTACCTTGCTCTTGCTGGTGCTTTTCACACGTGATTCATTGAACCCGCATTGGCTGAAGATTTTGCCACGTCAGGTAGGCATCTTGAAACTTTGCCGCAAAGTGTCTTTATATATGTTCATGAAAATTGTTAGCAGGAAATATTGAATGTTTGGCTTGAATACAGGAGACTTTGGTTCAATGGGAGTGTTTTGTTGATTAAAAAAATAAATAAAAAAATAAGTCAAAAATTTATTGACTCATCTTACACGCAAAGATTACAAGGTGCATCACAATGGCGTCATCGTAAGGCTATAAATGCAATCAATAGTCATTGTTGTTGAAATTAATGTTGAGTACCATTTATTCCACATGAAAAGGATAAACAGTCTGTCAGTCAGAAATATCATTTGGACTCTTGGAGCATGAAAAGGACCAGAAATATCAATTGGGTACATATTGTGGCTTACTATTACTTGAGCAATTTGCAAATCAATAAGATCATACATGTTTGCTGGATTAAGAGTCTCACTAATTCTAAGTACAACATTACCTTTTTATTTATTTATTTTTAATGATACTTGTATTCATCGTAGCTTTCACTTGGGTGTTATTTCATCAATAAAATTATTAATAATAAATATTAAAATATCAATTTAGAAAGCATGTTACTGCACATGCTGCCTATGTAGCATTTTTACTTTAAAAAAAACTTTTCAATATTTCTTTGATTGGCTTATTGGCATATTTTATATCATTAGTATGGATAAATTTTTAGAGCTCCCCTCATTAACAGCATCTCAAGGGTAAAAGTTAGATTGGGATATTAACCATACTCCATTTTAATTGAAACCTAATTTTAGGGATTTTCTATTTTTTCATAGGGTTGAACAAAAAATCGATCAAATCAATTAAATCGACCAATCAAAACCGAACTAATCTGTTCGGTTTCGATTTTAAAAAATTCAAAACCAAAGTGATCGGTTCAGTTTTCAGTTTCTATGTGATTTTAACCGATAAAATCGAACTGACCGAATATATAATAAATAATGTATACTGTATATAAAAATAATATAATATGTTTAAAATAATCGGTCAGTGTTACGATATGCATAAATTAGAATCGGTTCGGTTTCAGTTTGAAAATTTTGAAACCAACCAAAGTCGGTTTGATTCACTGTTTAGGTGAAAAACCGAACCGTCGATTCGATTTTTAACCCTATTTCTTCATCACTCCAACCACATTCTCTAATTTAACTTTTTCATCATTATTTAAATATATATCTCGCTTTTTATATCAAATTAATTTCAATTATATTATTATTATTATTATTATTATTATTATTATTATTATTATTATTATTATTATTATTATTATTTTCAACTTAATATAATTATATCATTATTAATTTCAATTATACTATTACTTAGATAATTTTTAATTATACTATTATTAATTTAGTTTTAATTTTAATTTGACAATTAAAAGAGTTTGAAGTATTTTTAATATTTTTCAGGATTTGGGAAATGGCATGAATGCCCTCAAATATAGAGGAAATGCAGAGATCAAATTAAAATAGGGGCATGTATAGCAATTTCATTGGAGCAATTTTTATTTTTTTTCCATCGGAGCTGTTCAACCCGCCTAGGTATGATTACTAAGCTCGACCGCACATGACCCAATTTTATTAAAAAAAAAAAAAAGCTCAAAAAATTCAAATCTTTAATGTAGTTTTGAAAATACAGTACAACATCGGTTAAATAATATTTTTTGTTGATCCTGACTTGAAGATAACATGCTAAATTAATAATTCACCAAATTTATAAGGTATCGTGTTATAAAAAATTCATATAGGTCCCACGTAATATATAAATTAATAATTTTCTAATACATGGTGTTTATGAGATGAGAAACAATTGTTTGTATGCATGATGTCTTATGCTACAACCGTTTTTGTTTATTTAAATAGAGTTTATACTTATTTAAATGTTCATAACATGAAATAAAGTCAAAAAATCTAGAGAGCCAGGCCAACCCAATACCATCCATCATCCTAGAGATGCAGGAAATGACCCAATCTCTAGGATGATTGATGGTATTGGGTTGGCCTGACTCTCTAGAAAAATTGAAATAAAGTAGTACATTGAACAATGTATAATCATTTTTTGAAAAACTAAATAGACTCATGAATTTTACTTTGTTAAAAAAAACATAGAATTGTTAGTTCTAAAAAGAGAAACTAAATACAATGTACAATGTTTAAGAAAATAATTAATAACTTGATAAAATTAATAAGTTATTAATTAATCGATAAATTATAGAGGTTAATCGATAAAATTAATAAATTATTAAAAATTAATAAGTTATTAATTTATTAGTTATTTAATATTCACTAAATTAATAGATTTTCCTTAGTCTCAAGGCTATTCATTTATAGAGGTTTAACTATATTGAAGATTTGTTTAGTTAGTTTTTTTTTTTTTTTTTTTTTGCTACAAGCAATCAAGGAGGCCATACCCAATCTTAGCAACTCATATGTTGGCCTATGGTCCCAAGTCCCAACCAATTCAAGAGCCTAAAAAGAATTAGCAAAACCATTCTTTATAGGCCCAAGGATAGGGCCAAATCCGTTTTTTTTTTTTTGGTATTATCTTCTGTGACAAAAAAAAAATGTTATCACCTATAAGGTCCCTTAGTAAAATGTTACCTATGTAACCAATTTGAGCTATTAACTCAATCTCAAAAATTGCCTTGCAAATTTGTTATTAAAGAACCACAAGATTCAATTGAAAATTTGATTGGGGTTCAACAATAATTTTTTTTTAATGTTATTCTCCCATGCTTTATTTATCATTATATATTTATATAATAGATGTTTCATACAATACATAATAAATTTTATGTTTATAAAATCAAGGGTTATTTGCACTTTTCCCCCTATTAGCTAATAAGAGGTTACTCCCAAAATAAATCGGTATTGCACTTTGCCTCCAAGACTAAAAGTCAATGTGCCTTGACTGTCTGTTTTTAAAATAAATTACCAAAACACCCTTGACAAATCAAAAGTTGAGATTGAATGTTTTGTATATCGAACATCTCATCTCAAAAAAATCAAAGGGTGCAATTGAATTGATAAATGCATCTCGAGGAAAATCTAACAGTTATTAAAAAAAATCTTCTTCCCCACCCACCATTCTTCCCCCCTGATTCGCAGCCCCTCCCCCACCCATGTTTTTTCCCTCATCCTCCATGGTTCGCAGCTCCTTACCCACCCCTTCTTCCTCCTCTCTCCTCCCTGGTCCGCAGCCCCTTTATTTATCCCCCTTCTTTCCTGGTTCACAGCCCCTAACCCCTTCTTTCTCCCTCCTCCTCCTTGATTCGCAACCCCTCCACCCCTGCTTCCTCCCTCCAAAATCTCATTCACTTCACTTCCTCTCAAGCATCTTTATATTCACTCTGCACTTTCCTTTCTATTTGTTCTTCAAATACTATGTGTGTGGTGAAAAGATTGTATGCGCATGCATGACCTTTACATTGTGGTTTGATTTTCGAGGTTCTCTTATTGCTTCCATAGATTATAAACGAGCATAAACTCATGGGCAACTCAGAATAAAGGGTTTCATTTACTTGTTCCAACAAACAAAACCCATTCCCATTACTTACAAGTAAGTTGGAAAATTTCTTAGATACGCAAAAATGGGGATGCATTGAACTTGCATCCCTTGTTTGAGCACAAACAATTGAGTGATGCTATACCATTTGACAAATTGCCTAAAAGAAAGAAAAAAAGAACAAGTGTTTTGAAGAACAAACCTTGGTGTGCTTGGCATTGAGCTCCTTGATAACAGAGGCCTTCCAATCATGATGGATGTTTGCATCTTCTTCGTAGCTGATCTGATGGCTTCACAGAAACAATAATGACGGCCAATGAGGGAGGGGGTTTTAGGAAAAGGTGAAGAAGGCAAACAAGAGGGTTTTTTGAGGAATGAAGCAAAAATCAGGGAGGAGGATGGAGGAAGAAGGGGTTGGGAGGGGGTTGCGAACCAGGGAAGATGAGGGAGGAAGAAGAGCTGGGTGGAGGTATGCGATCAGGGAGAAGGAGGGAAGAAGACGAGGTGGGTGGGGGTTGCGGACCAGAGAGGATGAGGGAAGAAGTCGGGTGGGAGGGGGGTTGCGAACCAAGAAGGAAGAGGGAAGAAGAGGGGTAGGGGAGGGGCATCGAATCAAGGAAGAGGAGGGAGGAAGAAGGGGTGTGTGGGGAAAAATGATTTTTTTAAAACAAATGTTAGATTTTTCTCGAGATACGTTTATCATTTCAGTTGGACCCTTTGATTTTTTTTTTCGAGTTGATATGTTCGAGATACAAAACATTAAGTCTCAACCTTTGATTTGTCAAGAGTATTTTGGTAATTGATTTTGAAAACAAACGGTCAAGGCACGTTGACTTCTATTATAGGGGACAAAGTGCAATACTGATTTATTCTGGGAGTCACCTCTTATTAGCTATTTATTATAGAGGACAAAGTGCAAATGACCCTAAAATCAATTAGCATTTCATAAAGCCATAAAAAAGTTGATGTGTATCTTATTTTTAATAGAAATAGAATTTTAAATTCCTCATTTGCATTAAGCCATTAATATACACTCTGCAGGACAACCTACTAACTTTTTCAATTCAAGTATTTGAAACTGCACATGCTTTGCATTGTGCAAAATGCGTTTTTAATTTTATATGATTCAACTATCACGTTGAGGTGAAATTTTGAGAAAAATAAAATACCAACATCAGAAACAATGTGTCAAAGTTCAACTTATTTCGACATCTGTGCCTCGAGATTCATGCTAAGTAGATAAAGGGAATTTCTATATAAATTTGACGATGTGAACGAGGGCCTACCTTGGGCGCGACACAAGAGGTCATCTAGCGCCCATTTTCCAAGGCCACCATCTTGAAACATTCATTAAGACTGTTTATGAAGATATTCAATGGCAGAGACCTAAATACGTATTTCAAGGAACAGTTTCGAAATGGTTCAAAACTTTGACACACTGTTTCTATTGGTAATCTGTAATTTTTTTCAAGAATTTCAGCTCGAATAAGTTCAAACAAGTTAATTTTTTTCGTTAGTTAGTTAGGGACCCGAAATGTAAAGTGACTAGATATTGCTCATGCCTACAACACTATATATATCTTATCTTAATCTCTTATTATAACAAAAGAAACTCTCCAATGTATGCAATGTAATCAATATGTGTGCGATTGAACAAAATATCACACATTTATTAGCTTACGACACTCCACCAAAATCTCTACTGCTACACTTATATTCAATATAACTCCAGTCAATATGCCCAAGGCACTCCCCAGAGATATTGTAATTGTTGTATATGCTTTTGAAATTAACAGATGTCAGATTGCAAAGTGACCCCAATTTATGTGACTAAATTTACAAAACAATCCAAATTTACCATGCATACGTTCATCCAAACATAATACTTAGAATGTCCCCAATTCCTTTTGTAATTATTGTTGTTGTTTTATATGACATGAGTTTTAACAAATTATTTAACTCTTCGGAAAGGAAAATAATATTACTTTCACACATTTATCTTCAAGCCCTCATCAAACTACTTAAAATATTTAAATAAATAAAATACTTTTGCGATGAACTTTGGAGTGGTTGAAAGTGATGCAAGGATCATACTGAATTAGCACTTAACTTTGGAATCTATATAAAAAAAATTTGGTGCCTATTAAATTTTAAATTAAACTTAGAAATATAAAATTCAAGCGTACTATTTGCACTAAGCTATAGATACAATTTGAACTCTTCAAATTGTGTAGTGTAATTATGATGTAATGGAACTCCCAAATATGGTTAGTGGAATCCTTAAAATATACAAAATGTTGTAATGAAACTCCCAAAATACGTACGATAGACCTCATTCATTCGGTATTAAGTTTTTATTTTATTTTATTTTTATTTATTTTTTAACGAACCAATACTAAGCTATTGAGCCAATATGCAACTATATATGCATTCAATGTTGCATTTTGCATTAAAAAACTAATAATAATAATAATAATAATAATAATAATAATAATAATAATAATAATAATAATAATAATAATAATAATAATAATAATAATAATAATAATAATAATAAATAATAATAATAATAATAATAATAATAATAATAATAATAATAATAATAATAACAATAATTTATAATATCGACGAATACAATACGATGGTCATAATGACTTTGTATCATTTTGTGTGTGAAAATCTTGGAGTTATACTCGGAATTTAGTAAACTGTTACTTTTCCAATCTTTGGTACCTAAAAGAATGTATTTATTTTGCTGGACAAAATATATACATAAACAAACACAAGATGTTGCTATATAGCCTATGCATTACACCCAAAATGCATACAAATAATGAGATATGCAAGTCGTTCATACTTTCATGAAAAATTTATCATTATCAATTTATCACTTGCACTTAATTAAAAAAAAAAGAGTGAGAAATTGTTATGTTTTCCAAAATTGGCTATGGAGTTCGAACCCATGAGCTTTTAATATAACATTATGAAAGGGTGTCATTCTCGATATGAATTAGGAGTTTGAAGGGACTCCAAGCCCAATCCCTCTTAAATGATATTAATATGAATTCCATTTTCATATACAAAAGATAAGATAAAATAAAGTAAAGGGTTAACCAATAGGATACTAGCTGGTAGGCTTATGGCGGACGATATCACATGTTCAGGGTTCGAATCCTGCTGACGACATTTGAGGTGGAGAGGCTTAAGGATAAAAAAAGAGAGTAAAGGGTTAGATAAGAGTCAGGTTTTGGGCTTAGTAGTCAAAGCCCAAATCCTTACTAGCATAAAATAGGGTGTCCCACGCCACCCCCTGTATCTCCCACACCACCTCTTCTTTCCCACACCACTTCTCTCCCACACCACCAATATAAGCATATAAATCGGCCTCCCAAAAATCGAATCAATTTTCTTCCTTCCTATCAATCTCCTCCACTCCATTCTCTCCTCCAACATCAAAACTTGCAAGAATCATAAACATCTGGAATTTGTTTTTTATCACTCAATTCTTACGTTCATTTTACAAGTCTCTTTCAAGCTTCTTCTAGCGGGCAAACATTAGTAGGAACCCCTCGCTGCCACAAGGCAATCAAGAAGCAATGATTAATATTTGTGAATGTGTAATCAAATTGAAACTAACACTAAAAGTTCCAATGATTCAGAAATTGAGTTTCAGAAACTAAACTTGTATGGAACGTGAAAGTGTTGACAATTTAAGTTTAAGAGTTTCGGTCATTTCAATTACTGAAGCACGTATGGAACGTTGTCAAATGCTGGAAAAAAAAATTTGTTCGCAAAGGAGAATGCGAGTGAAAGACTTCCATTCGCAAGAATCACTGCGAAATGGAAGCTTCTATTCACAAGGATCCACGCGACTATGGTTGACAGGGTCGCATCAATTACTGCGAACAATTTTTTTTTTCCAATTCGTAGTGATATTTGTGAACGTAAGCATCCACTTCAGAGTTCATTGCGAATAAATCTCTTTTGTTCGCATGGGTATGGGCGAAGTTGAGAATAATCTTCGTATTGCCCAATGTGAATGGGTGAAAGCTGACTTTTTTCGGACAAATTTGCGCGACTTTAGTAAAATAACCATAACTTGCTCATTTCAAAACATTTTCAACTGATTCAAATTGTTTTCATTAGATAAGTTAGAGTACTACAACTTTTGTTTTTTGATGAGCTTGAGAATTTGTCTTGATCGAGTATATAATTTGGGAAAAATTCAGGGATACTACCCCGTTTTCATTGCAAGACAGATTTGCGCGACTTTAGTAAAAAGACCATAACTTTCTCATTCCAAAACATTTTCAAGTAATTCAAAATTTTTTAATATGATAACTCAGAGTACTACAATTTTCGTGTTTTGATGATCTTGAGAATCAATTTCTATCAAGCATATAAGTTGGCCGAAAGTCAATGACACTATCCCATTTTCATTGCGAGACATATTTGCGCGACTTTAGTAAAATGATCATAACTTGCTCATTTTAAAACGTTTTCAAGTGATTCAAATTGTGTTTATTAGATAACTCATAGTACTATATTTCTTATGTTTTTATGAGCTTGAGAATCGGTCTCAATTGGTAAAAAATTACCCTATTTTTATGTGTTGAATGAGTAATAACTATGTTGTTTTGCGAATAGAGGAGAAGAGGGGAGGCCGACGGTGGTGGGGAGCAGAGTGGTGCTGCTCCGTTGTTTGTTGATCTACAGAGAAGTGAAGAGATAAGGCAGTGGAGGAGGATGGTTCTCTTCTCGTGTTCATCATGTTTTTTTCAAAAATAGTTTTTTGGGTGGTGTGGGTTAGTAGGTAAAAAAAAAAAAACTGAATGGTGGTGTGAGACATCATATTTGATGGTGTCAAACAGAACTGGCCTTTCTAATTAAGGGGGGTGTATTGTATCTGGATTTTGTGGGCAATTTAATAAATTCCATGGATTCTAAAAATCCAAGTGTATTCAATTTGGATTTTAAAAAGTCCACAAAAGTCTAGGGGTATTCAATCAGGATTTTAAAAAGTCTTTCTGAAATCCACAAAGTCTAGGGGTATTCAATATGGATTTTAGAAAGTCCACAAAAGTTTTAGGGTATTCAAAATATCATTCATATTTATGGATTTGGAAAATCATGGATTCTCATGGACTTTGTAGTGTTATGTATAAATAACAAAGTTCAATAATTTGTCAGCCTCCATATCAAAGATTTCAACCTGGAAAAAAGTCTCTCAAAGTTCTTCCTTGTGCCAGCCGCGAAGATGATCTTCCCAAACAACCCGCGAAACCAAAAAAAAAGAGTCCCGCTCCCCGCTTCGTGCATAACTCAGTTCATGGAACCCTTCTTCTTAGCTCCAGGACTACCACGTCCCCAACCTAAGCCCTAAAGCTGCTCATATTCACAAGGAAGGAGGAAGTGGAAAGGCAAGAAAGACGAGAACGATATAGAAGAAGTCGTGGCTGCTGCGATCAGTTTTGCTGCTTGAGGAGAACGAGATAGGAGAAGTCGTGGTGGTGACCGCGATCAATTCTGCTGCGATTAAGTGTTGCGATCCGTTCTCTTGCGTGTCTTTGATCAATTCTGTTATTCCTCCTTCTTCTTTTGACCTTTTGGTTTTCCGTATAAATTAGTTCGAATTTTCTAGGTATTTCATTATTGGTGATTGAAGATTTCACGCAATTGAATAATTGATTTTAGAATGAACTAGATGTTGAATTTGTGGTGAATGTTGTAAGTATGATGTTCATTTGTTCGTGTTTCTACTTTTCTTCTTTGTTAATTTGATGTCAAGTTATTAGTTGTGATTTTTAATATCTGGCACTTTATTCTGGAAGTTTAACACTCCTTCTGCACATTATTATAATACCATTCATGACAATCACTCAAGCTAATCATCAATCGCATCTAGTGCAGCTCAAAAGTTGTTTTGGATATAACACATTCTTTACAACTGATGTTCAAAGATTTGGAGATGGAGGCATTTTATTGGGAATTTGAGGAAACCCATTGAAGAAGTGATACCCAAATTTTATGGACGTTTACTTCTTATTTTGAAGAAAGTGACCATGATCATGAAGGAGAAGAATGATCATAATACAATTTTATGGACGTTTACTTCTTATTTTAAAGATGCTAATTAACGACCTTTTCTTTTTCTAGTTTTTTTAGCACATATATCTCTCACTTTTGTTAATTATATGCCGACGTTTTTTTGTTTCATCACTATTTACCAACTTCTTTTTTATCTTGCAAATAATTAGAAATCTGTAAAAGTCGTTCATACAAAGTCCGTGGATTTTAATAAATCTCTAGAAAGTCTGTAGCAAAAGCCTATGAATTTAATAAATCAGCAGAAGTCCGTGGACAATTTAAAGAGTCCGTGGACTTTTCAAATTATTTATCAATTCCATAAGAATCCATATACAATACACCCCTCTAAAGCACGAAGCCAATTTAGCTCTTGATTAGCATGTGCTTTCTTTTATATAATTATTAATTAATAAGATTATAACAATAGTTCCTGAATGGTCTGAATTTTAGGATTACCTATGAATACTTTTTTGCTTCTTGCTTAAATGAAAAAAATAAATTCTATATCAAATTTTGAACAAAATTTTCAAGAAACCCATGTTCAATAAAAATGGTTAACTTAATTTACCCAAAAATAGGTAATTTATTTAGGATTAGTTTCTAAAACACATCGTATTGCAAATGCTCCCAAACTAGTTGTCCACATCTATTGACTGTTACTGCACACTCTGTTTTCAAATGAACATTATTTTGATGCCCAAAATACCCATGCACAATCTAACGACTATGATTGAATGTTTTCCAATAGTTAGGATTGAAGGTAGTCATTGTATGTTGGAAGAGAGAAGTAGGGGTGGTCACGGGACGGGATGAAACATGATGGACCTCATCCTGATCTCATCTCATTTTTTTGGAATTGGGATGTGATAGATCTCATTCCGATCTTGTCCCATCTCGTTCTTTCGGAATCAGGACAGAATAGACCTCATTCCAACCTTGTCCCATTCCAAACAGATTCAGAACCGAATGGGATGAGTAAGTACTTTGGATTGGCAGGGAAACTTAGTCTTTGGAGGTTTAAAGGAATTGAAGCAGTAAAAGCTGAGGCGAAAATTTTCAAGTCCTGAATGACAGTAAGTCATTCCTTGGTATCAAATTTTAATTTTTGTTACCTTGCTCTTGCTGGTGCTTTTCACACGTGATTCATTGAAGCCGCATTGGCTGAAGATTTTGCCACGTCAGGTAGTCATCTTGAAACTTTGCCGCAAAGTGTCTTTTACTATATATATTCATGAAAATTGTTAGCAGGAAATATTGAATGTTTGGCTTGAATACACAGGAGACTTTGGTTCAATGGGAGTGTTTTGTTGATAAAAAAATAAGTCATCATTGTTGACTCATCTTTTACACGCAAAGATTACAAGGTGCATCACAATGACGTCATCATAAGGCTATAAATGCAATCAATAGTCATTGTTGTTGAAATTAATGTTGGGTACGTATTATTCCACATGAGAAGGATAAACATTTGGACTCTTGGAGCACGAAAAGGACCAGAAATATCATTTGGGTACATATTGTGGCTTACGACTACTTGAGCAATTTGCAAATCAATCAGATCATACATGTTTGCTGGATTAAGAGTCTCACTAATTCTAAGTACAACATCACATTTTTATTTATTTATTTATTTTTAATGATACTTGTATTCATCATAACTTTTACTTGGGTATTATTTCATCAATAAAATTATTAATAATAAATATTAAAATATCAATTCGGGAAAGGGGCGAAATTGAAAATATTCATATTGATCCCATAGATCGGATGGAATTGATCAATCTCAGTAGGACTTGAAAAAAATCGGGATGGGACGTGATGGAATGCCCATCCTTAAGGAGAAGTAAACTCACTTGGATTCCTCTCGATTTAATCAGTAGATGGTGGTTCCAGAAAAGTTCACAAGGCAAGACATGTGATGCATGAGGGTTTTTAGGGTTCCTAATTTTTCTCTCAAAGTTATTTACTAAATAACTTATTCGTAATCTTTCAATTTAATTAGGAGTCTTTCTAGTTTTCTTTTAGAATTAAGCTTTGCTTTTTCTTTTAGGAATAAATTGTTTGTTATTTTAGTATTTGATTCTATTTTTTCGTTTAGGAATAGATTGTTTGTTATTTTAGTATTTGATTCTAATTTTTCTTTTAGGAATAGGCTGCTTATTATTCAAGTTATTTGAGTACTATAAATAGAGTTTCTTCCTCAATATTGTAGTAAACTTTGATTTGCATAATTTTGAATTGACATTAGAGATATTTCTCTTTGTTTTTGGCGATTATCTTGTGTTATTTCCTGTGAATTGTTTGTTAGCGCTAGCCTGCAAGATAATCACTATTCTGCCCGACGTCTACATGTTTAGAGTAGTCAATGACTGAGAAGTTGCAGGTTTAAGTCCATATACAAAGAGTTGCATGTCATCTTCAAACTCTACCCATCTCCTTTGAATCTGTGTTGAATCAGGAGGCATTTAGATTCAAATATATTCATCCCACATTTCCTGCAAACTCTTGTCTTTTTTTTATTAGTGGGACATTCTTCATCTTCATCCAACCTTCTTTGAGTTCTAGGTCTCCCTAGCCCTCTTAATTAGAGGGGGGTAACACCAAGTATGGCACCTACAAGATAAACACCATCATGGTAACATTCATGATATTCATTGCTAAAAATAGCTCAACATCATCAAATCAAATGTACTTACTTCAGGCCACTCTCTTATATACCCCACACATACATTGCAGTCATTATTTCAAGTTTAGGTTTTGCTGAAAATTGTATATCACCGTCCCAAATCGAGACGAAATTAACATAGAAGAAAACTTTGGATCGGTTTGTGCTCGATAAAAGAATGAAGCACCTCATCTATTTTTCATTATGGTAACACACACTTGAGTACATCAAACTAGCTCGCATGTTGCTATGCCAACCATCGACACATAAAACACAAGTGTAAGGAACATGTACATCGCACTTGCAAGTTGTAGTAGCTAACTAATTATTTTCGAAGTTGGGATGGTTTGCTTTGGAATGCTACACTCTTGCAAGAATTTGCAGCCCCGAATACATGGAGGTGTTCCATTGCTCTTATGGCTTTTTTAGTCGATTTTGCATTCCATTTTTAAATTAGGATCTTTTCAAGAGTGATACCTCGAAGAATGCAAGTGTTTAAGGTTGTGTATAACATAAAGAAATGAAATCCTGACACATGTAATAAGTACATGAAACAACAATATTGGCCCACCTTCATAAATGATGATTTATTTCGATCAATTGTTTATAAGGAATGTATTAAATAATTTTTTAGGTCTTCCATGAAATTAAACCCACAGTATCTTATATGTTTTATTTATTTTGATTTTTGAAAAAAATAAAACCTTGCTGGCATTATATATTATTTAGTGGAAAGCATGTTTAGTGCACGTGCTGCCTATGTAGCATTTTTACTTGAAACTTTTCAGTATTTTCTTTGATTGGCTTATTGGCATATTTTATATCATTAGTATTGAGAAAATTTTAGAGCTTCAAACAACATGAAAAAAGTTATAACTTCCCTAAAACACCATGAAATTAAAAAATGTTTGTTTGTTTTTTGTGCAAACATGCCCAGCCGGCCCAGGTATGAATCAGTAGGTTCGACCGCACAGGACACAATTTTATAAAATGGCTAAAAAAATTTCAGAGATTTAATGTGGCTTTGAAAATAAATTAGAACATTATATTTTGCCGATCCGAATTTGGAGATAATGTACTAAATTAATAATTCGCCAAATCTATAAGATAATATGTTATAAAATGTTTGAATATATTGAGAGAAAGCCCTATATTCATAATTTTATTCAAAAGCATCTAGAATTGGATAGTCATGTTGAACACTCGAATCAAACCATTAGCCGTTTACTCGATAGTCATGATTTCTTCATACCAAAATTATCAAGAAATTTATCCAGAAGCATCTAGAATTATCCATAATTCGACAATCATGCTGACTCGAGTTGAACCATTAGTAACTTCACTCGACAGTCATGATTTCTTCACCAAATTGGACTTCAAAGTTTCCTCCAAGCTGCATATTTCATCTGCATCCACATGTCCAGCTTGTGGGGGCTTGCTAGAATATGTAGGGCTTGCACTCGATATAGCCAAGCCCAAGTCTAAAATTGATTCACCTCTACAAGAAGGAAAATACAATAATGTAAAAGTCTGAATAGTTAAAGAAGTAGAGTCAGAATAGGAAAGTTATAACAGGAAAGTAAGAATAAGACTCTATTTTGTATAAAATAAAGTTTTAAGTTTCCTGTTTCCAAAAGGTTAAGTAGAAGTTAGCTTATATAAACTTGTATTCAGTCAAAGAATAAACAACAATAATACAATTCTCAAATATTTTCTTTACATGAAAAATCATATTAATCCCACGTAATATATAAATTAATAATTTCCTAATACATAGTGCTTATGAGATGAGAAACAATTGTTTGTATGTATGTATGATGTCTTGTGCTACTACAACTTTTGCTTATTTAAATAGAGTTTTTTCTTGCTTAAATTTGATAAAATGGAATAATAGTACTTTGAACAATGTATAATCTATTTTTTGGAAAAAAATAAGTAGATTCGTGAATTTTACTTGGTTAAACAAATACATATAATTGTTAGTTCGTAAAACGAGAAACTAAATACAATGTACAATATTTAAGAAAAGAAGAAATACCTAAATAAATTAATAAAGTCGATAACGTAATAAATTATTAATTATTTAATATTCACTCAACTAATAGATTATCCTTAGTCCTTAGAGGCTTAACTACATTGAAGATTTGTTTGGCTACAAGCAGGCCCAACCTAGTCTTAGCAACTTATATGTTGGCAAATGCCAGCCAATTCAAGAGCCTAAAAAGAATTAGCAAAACAATTATTTATAGGCCCAATCGGATTGTATTTTTTTGGTATTATTTTTTGTGACATAAAAAAAATAAAAAATGTTATCACCTATAAGGTCCCTTAGTAAAATGTTATCTATTTAATTGAGCAATTGACTCAACATCAAAAAAAGGGCCTTGCAAATTTGGTATTAAAGACCACAAGATTTTATTGAAAATTTGACTGGGGTTCAATAATTATTTTTTAATGTTGTTCTCGCATGCTTTATTTATCATTATAAGCGGGGAATGCTCCAATTCTTTTGTTCTTACTTGGGTTGCTGGAAGTATCTCTCATGCCGTGCTATTGCTTCTGATGCGGTAGTGAAACTGCTTTGTCCTTAAATAAAAATGAAGGGTTTCAGTTTTTTGTTGGAATAAATTTCTGTTGGAGGTGACTCTAGTGACGGATTGATTTGTACGCTCAATCGCTTCTAAGGGCTTGCTGTATTTTTAAAGTTGTCAAAGTGAGTTGCCTTATGGAGTAAGTGGGATCTACAAGCTCAATATCCTTGGTTTGTATTGGATGAACACTTACCGAGTGGAGAGTGATAGCAAGTTGCGATACTCGTACGAGCGAGTGGGCTTTTCTTTTCTCGGAGAACATAATCCATCTTGATCTTGGTACCAATCCATAACGATCAAAGTACACATTTCTTGCACATGCTTTTTATTATGCAAAACACATTTTTTTATTTTACAGCCTTTCACTATTCCATTAAGTTGAGATTTTGTAAAAATTTAAAACATCAGAAAAAATGTGTCAAAGTTTTAGTTTATTCCGGCGTGTGCCTTGAGATCCGCATTAAGTGGGATAAAGGGAATTTCTATATAAATTTCACGAAGCAAGCGAGGAGCTTGGGCGCGAGACAAGTGCACCGATAGATTAGCTAGCGCTCATTGTCCAAGACCATCGTATTGAAACATTCATTAAGACTGTTTATCAAGATATTTAATGGTAGAGACCTAAATACGTGTACCGAAGAACAGTTTTGCCACAACCTGATCAAAACCATTTGAAACTAAAACACATTATTTCTATTGGTGATTGAAAATTTTCCTTAAATTTTCAGCTTGAATGATTTCAAACGAGTTAATTTTTTTTAGTTAGTTAGTTAGGGACCCGAAAATTACTGGATATTGCCCGTGCCTACAACACTATGGGTGTGTTTGGTTGAAAACCAATACCAATAAATCCAAACAAACATTTTCCCCCATCTAATCTCAAAAACTCTCTCCTATTTCTATCCCACAATATGCAAAGCTTAATCCACCAACTCAACCGACCAAATAATGATTAATTGAAAAGAGATAAAATAATATCCGTATTTCTCAACGTGGTTTCCTGGCCCATAAATTAATAGCCCCATTGACAAAATCTGCAACAATTAGTGGAGATTATACATGGAAAGAAATAATTCCTAGTGAGTCTGTTCGTGACTCCAAGACATTTTTCAACTTGCACGACAAAACGAGAGCTAATGCTAATATAACATTTTTGTCACTTGACCAACCATCAGAAGAAGCAAATACAACGGGTACACTAGTTAATAAGATTGATGAAGTCGCAATTAATGCAAAAAAATAGCCAATTGGAAAGCAATAGTCATGCTTATAGTCCTCCAAGCTATCAACAAGTGAACTATACCATTTGATCCCTCGCTCAACCAATTTTTTTTAATAAAATGCATCGTGGAGGGATTGGACCATGAACCCATTAATCCTATAGAACTTATTATCACTTTATTCAATTATGGAGTCGAGGATAAAGTTTGATTTACTTCACAAAATAAACGGGCGTGCTGGATCATGTGTCTATCCATATATCATATATATAATATGCCTCTCGTTGCCTGCTGCTCTACTTGGTGAATCTCATGTTACACAAAGAAAATGCTCAAGGACAGATGAGGGTGAAGGAGATGAGAGGATTGTTGGATCTCCTTTTGATTTGTCCAATAATCATCAACCATTGGATGGATTTTAGATTTAGCACGTGAATTGCACATGCCATTTAAATCAAGGGTATTTTTGGGTTTCATGGGATTTTAAACAGTCAAAAGAAGTCAATGTATTTGACTAATATTGATGGGATAGTCAACTTGAGTATGAGGGTTAGAATCAATTAGTTTTCAAAATGAGGGTAAGACTCTACTAGACATAAACTAGTGAGGGTCAAACTAAAAAAAAACCTAAAATAATATTACTTTCACACATTTATCTTCAGCCCTCAACCTACTGCTTAAAATTTTTAAATAAATAAAATACATTTTTGAGGAACTTTGGGGCGGTTGATAGTGATGCAAGGATCATATGAATTTGGCATTTAACTTTAGAATCTATATAAAGAAAAAATTTGGTGCACATTAAATTTATAAAAATAAAATTCAAGCGTACTATTAGCAATAAACTATAGATACAATTTGAACTCTTCAAATTATGTAGAAAGAAAACAGTGTTTGTTGTGACAAAGAGATTTGAGTGAAAATACATGCAAAGCCAACCAAAATTGAAGTTGATAAACAAGCTCAAAGGATCGGTTTGTACCCGATAAAAGAATGAAGCGCCTCATCAATTTTTCATTATGAAAACACTTTGAGTACATTGAGAAATACACTCTACAGATCCTCAACCCAGCGATGATCGCGACAACTCTCCTACTAGAAACGATGCATCACAAACAACTCAAGGAAGTGACAAAGTCCCAACAGAACCCCAACAAGGAAACTTCGAAAGCAACGAGCTCCCCCAAGGCAAGACTCCACAGTGTGATAGAACGCTTGCTGAAATCCCATTCAGAATAGGAGTCATGGATCCCAATGTACTATATAAATTAGCCAAACTGCCATTCTCCGTCGCCCTCATGAAGATTGCCATGCTGAAAAAGTTCACTCTGCCAAAGTTCAAAGCATATGATGGTAATACCGACCCAATTGGTCATCTGAGACACTTCCACCACATGATGGCCTTGAAGGAAACCACAAAGTTGATCTTATGCAGAACATTTCCGACCAACCTCACCTCCACAACGATGAATTTGTTCAACAACCTACCACCGAGGTTGATAGACTATTTCCAAACGTTAGCCACCACTTTTATCACCAGATTCATCAGGAGCCAGCGAATAAGGAAATGACCACACTACCTCCTGCATGTCAAACAAAAGCCCGAAGAGACAATAAGAGAATATGTCACTTATTTTACCAATGAATTGAACATGATCGATGGATGTAGCGATGACATAGCCACAACGACTTTTATCGTCGGACTGAAGAAATACCCCTTCTTTTATGCCCGTAACCTGGAGCCTCCAAAAGGCATGGTGGTCTTGCTGAAAATAGCCCAAAAACACATTTCTCTTGAAGAGATGAAAGTTGTCAAGAGGAAGAATGAACAGAAAAGGGAAAACCATTAAAGGAAACGGGAAGGAGAGAAGAAAAAAGGCGAGACGATGGACCATGGGAAAATAGCAATCAATCAAATAAACATCAAAATGACAGAAGAACCGAGTCCAACCAGTGGGAATCCAATAAGGGGCACGACCCAATCACAAGCGGATAGCCAGTGTAATGAAAAAAGAATACAAACCATACACGACCCTAAAGACAAACAGGACCAACATCCTGAAGTACATGGCAAATTGGGAGAACGTCAACTGACCACCCAGGATGAGAGGAGACCTAGAAGGAAGAGACAAAAATAGGTATTGCTCCTTTCACAAGAACCACAGACATGATACCAAAAACTGCTACAAATTGAAAGAAAAAATCGAGCATTGGATCCAAAGAGGGCGACTTGATGAATTCATTGAAATGCCAAACAAATAACTCAAAGGAAAAAAAGGCGGATACCACTGCCATAGGATCGAAAGAATAATATACGGAATTGATATACACTCTACACTACATCTACCCCAGCAAAGAAGCATCTTCCACTCAAGCAGACCTATATCGAAGCGGAAAGATTAATGCCTTGAGGACGATTGCACTGACCAACTCAGGGACACTACCAACGAATACAAATTCAGTCCGAATTACCAACAAAATAATTAACGATGACGAACTCCATCAAGCCTCAACAAGTGATGCCAAGCGAGGAGCAATAACGGGTCAAGCGAAAGAGATCGCAAATTAAACAAGAAAGGGCAGCAAAGGCGCAGACCCCCAACGCGAGGATAGACATCAACTATGAAATGATTAAAAGAAATTGCTCCACAATGTAACATAACTGCTCCAGGAAAACGACCGTTAGAAATGGTCAGGGCATCCAAACAGGAAAATTAATAAAATTTCAAATTCAGAATCATCATCCCACGAAGGATAACAACTTCAAAAGGAAGCCATGCAAAACAATCAGCATATAAAGCCAAAAGGAATCAGAATGCAAGTCGGATACATATAATAAACTTCTGGTTTGATCAACCAACAAAGTAAGAGTTGGACGAACGAGTCAACCAATTAAAAACGACTTCGGGTCGACTAAAACGCCAAACCAACGAAGTCAAAGTCGACGAACGAGTCAACTTAACACAAAAACTTTGAGTCGACTGAGACATTGAGTTAACGAAGTAAAAGTTGGACGAACGAGTCAACTAAGTAAAAATGACAGCAGGTCGACTAGAAGGTCGAACCAACAAATTCAAAGTGGATGAATGAGGCAACTTAACACAAAAACTTCGAGTCGACTAAGACGTCGAGTTAACAAAGTAAAAGTTGGATGAACAAGTCAATTAAGTAAAAACGACTTCGGGTCGACTAGAAAGTTGAATCAACGAAGTCAAAGTGGACGAACGAGTCAACTTAACACGAAAACTTTAAGTCGGCCAAGACATTGAGTTAACGAAGTAAAAGTTGGATGAATGAGTCAACTAAGTAAAAATGACTTTGGGTCTACTAGAAAGTCGAACTAACAAAGTCAAAGTGGACGAACGAATCAACTTAACCCAAAAACTTCAAGTCGACTGAGACATCGAGTTAACGAAGTAAAAGTTGGACGAACGAGTCAGCTAAGTATTAATGACTTTGGGTCGACTAGAATGTTGAACCAACGAAGTCAAAGTGGACGAATGAGTCAACTTAACACAAAAACTTCGAGTCGACTGAAACGTCGAGTTAACAAAGTAAAAGTTGGACGAACGAGCCAACTAGGTAAAAACGACTTCGGGACGACTAGAGCGTCGAACCAACGAAGTAAAAGTTGAACAAATGAGTCAACTAAGTAAAAACAACTTCGGATTGAACCAACGAAACAAAACTCGAAGGAAACAACTTCGAGACAACCGAATCGACAAACCAACTCGAAAGAGGCAAATTCCATTTTAATCAAACAAACAAAGCAAACGAAAAAGGAACAAGTTAGCGCAACTCAAGAGAGCCTTAGATTAACTAACACACTAGATCGACGAAGTAGAAGGCAAACAGACAAAACAACTTTATCACAAAAGCTCCGAGACAACCAACACGAGGTTGAAATGGACATACCGAAGCAGAGGAAAATTCAAATCAGCAAAAGATAGATAGAAAATATAGCTGTAAAAATCAAAGATGGAGTACAAATCATTTAGACAACAATGGACGACTTATAAATGGCACATGCAACATGAACGAAGTCAACAAGATGAACGACGACTACGAAGAAAAGCAAAGGAGAAAACTCATGTTCTTTAATCAAAAGCTACTCTATTACATTAAAAGAAAATAAAAGAAGACCAAAGGGAAAGATCTATGACATCCTCAGCGACACCATCTGACGGACGAGGAGTAGCTGGGTCACTGAAAGGGGCTTTCTCTTCAAGAGGAAAAGGAGGTGGCTCTTCAGCCATTGGAACACTCGGAGGGTCTTCAGCACTGTCTTCATCCTCGAAGGTCTGATAGACCAAATGACGATATTGAGACAAGTTAACACCAAGACCCTCAATATAATCTAAAAGCTCATTTCGACCATCAACAGCCTGCTGCTAATCCACCACCTCCAAAACACGAAGTCTGTCCTTAACAGAAGCAAGCTCACTCCTGGCTGCTATAAGTTAGCCCTAAGCAGTAGTGAGCATCACAGATGTATCAGCATTGACCTCGTCAAGTGAAGCTATTAATTGCTCCACCCTTTTTTGGCAATGTCGCGATTGTTAAAGTGCTCTATCACGACACTCGTGACCTCATCATGGAGTGCCTTCTCGGCGGACAACTCTTCTTCCACATCATGCAAGCGTGCATGAATATCGTCTAAGTCAGCTCTTAAAGATTCAAGCGTGGTCACAGACCAATCCCGCGCACCCTCCACCTCGGCCAGCAAGGCTTGAGCAACCCCAGCCACTTTGATCAGCTCCGAACATCGCACTTTTAACACGTCATATTGATAAAGAACATGGGAAAACACCAATAACAGCACATCGAGCTTCCTCTTCAGAGAAATCACACGATTACGACTAGCTTGATGACCCGAACCCATCACCCCTACGTAGACAAGATGAGTCATCCCATCCATTACAAGCTTAAGACCATCATCAAGATGAGGCTCGTATCCAGCACAAGCATCAAAGGCCTCTCCACCAACTGTCTTTGTCATTCATTAATCAGCTTATGCGCACCACCCTGCACGTCAAGGCGGGAAAACTAGCAAAACTTCCCGTCCGATTTGACCTGAATCTCTTCGGGGGTAGGTTCTTTCCAACTGATCTGTGAATGAAAAACGCGAGGATCCGAAAGCATGAAGGAACCACCACCCACAACCAGGAAATAAGAAAGAACAATAGAAGAACCGTCCTCACCTTCTTGTTGCGCAACAAACTTAGCCGAAGCGGAACGAGTAGCAGTCCCAACAAGAACAGAGGAGCCTAAGCAGGCTGTAGAAGGCGAGACCTCCACCTCATCGTCACCAGGAGGAGAAAGAGAACGAAGAAACCGCGTCTTGGGAACTCGATCACAACTACTAAGCTCCTTAGACTGGACAACAACCAGTTGGAGTATCTTGTCGTCTATGGCCCTAGGATCCTCATTAGAACACTTCGCAACATCAAGACCACCATAAGTAGAGAAGAGTCTCTTTTTCCATCATCCAGCGGACGAATGGTCTCTTTTTTCGCTCCTCTCCAATGCCAACTTCATTTCTTCCACCTCTTGTAGAGAGCAATGATCCTCCCTCGCAGGTTTTCTATCAACATAACCCGAGTAAAGTGTCATGCCCCAATTTTCGAGGAAACGAAAATCCTTTTGTCCATATAGGAGTAGGATCATCCGTTTTTCCAAAACTCGAGACGTGAAAATTTAACAACAGAAACATTAAATAAAAATTAACATAGACTAAATTCTAACCGGGTAACTCTTTGAAGATGTCTGCTCCATAAAAATAAACCGCCAAAGATGCCGCCTCAAAACTCTATAACCTGAGAAATGCCAAATGGCTACGTTCCAATAAGAATGTACCCAAGATGCATAAACTTACTTGGGTCAGCGAGGTAGCTGGTGTGAGTATTCTCAATCCATATAAAATAAAATAGTTTACATGCTTTAACATGAAAATTTCATAAACAAGCAAATAATACTCAAAGTCTTGTAGTTCCTCAACAAGGTAAATTTTACATACTAATAAGTTTTATCATGCTTAAAATATAAATTTATTTTACCAACACTTACAAAGTGAAGGTTGAACATGGTAAGTCCGATCTGCAGAAATTGTTAGTAGACTTACCATCCTACACGAAACAGTTAGAAACAAACAGATACAATTTCTAAGTTATCAATCCTCATAAATGCATTCAAACAACGATACAAATCATAGTCATATCAGACTATTATTAAAATATCAACAAAATGCATTTCTACCTTTAGGAAGACATATAGTTCTCATTCAATGGTCGAATGAGCATTTAGTTTCTTCCTTTAAGGCAATCATGCACATACACAAAAATCTCGCTTCTTTTCCACAATCGCATTATCCTCCTTGTGCCGAGCACACCTCACCCAAGTGTGTCTCCCTTGCCTTCGAAACCACTCGGAGCGTACATATTCCAAGTGGGGTGCCACATTGAGGAACATGTCATTTCACCCGAAGTTCGATCCATGACAAACATTTCCTAAATACTACACGAACTACCGAACTCACATGGAACGGCGTACCTGATATGCAAGCAAGTTTGCATATCAAAATTATTAAGGGCCTAATGTTGTTTTCCAACCATTGGGCCTCCAAGCATATAAATTATTATTGGAGAATAGCTTCAAAGTACTATTTAGTATGCAAAAGACATTGCTTATAATAGATACTTGTGTAGCCTTTGACACCTCAATCCGGATTTTAGTGGTAGAGTTATCAAAATGTATTGGTGGGACCACCCTCCAGATGGAGTAATCAAGTTGAGAATTGATGGCTCAGTTCTGATGTTTATGGTTCAAATAGGAGGGGTCCTCAGAAATAGCAGGGGTGTAGTTCTTAGTGTTTTTTCAAATACAATTTGTAAAGGTCCTATTCATATGCAGACATTAAGATGGGGATTGAAGATGGCTATGAGTTTAGATTTTAAAAGGATTGAAACCAGTTGTTGAGATTATCAAGGGCAACAGAAGGGGTCCCTGATAAGATCAACATCTTGTGAATGATAGTAGCATAGGGATGAATAACGAGTTGATATCCTTCAAGATTGAAGTTGAATGAAGTTTTCAAATAGTATATGTTTTGATTTAATTTAAATATATCCTAAACTTTCCTTTAGAAGAGTAGTTTAATTACAATTAAAAATAATAAATATTAAATATTAAATAAATAAGTTCGGGATGAGTCGGGAGGGCGAGATTGAAAATCTCCATCCCGATCCCATCCCATTATAGATCGAGATGGGATCAGAATGAGTTTGATCAATCCCAAAAGGACCTAAAAAAACCGAGACAGAACGAGATTGGGATCACGGGATAGAATGCCCACCCCTACACATAACTTCACAGCTAGTGCATTTGAACAATTAAACAAACAAGAGTTAGATTGTGGTTTCAAGCATTTGGTACAATCAACTACAAATTTTTTTTTATCAAGCTAGGCAACACCTATACAGATGTTGGCATTCATAATATGTGCTTCTACAAATCGCAAGCTTTCATATCGTTTTCGTTGATTGGATGAGTTTCAATACTAAAATGCTCATTCAACACGAGAAAGACAATGAAGTAATGTTTCTTATGACTCTAATATGAACACATGGTTAAAAAAATTGTTTCAGACACCCATCAACACATAGTAAAATTCTTGAGATAAAATAAAATATGCCAAAGTGAACCTAGACCAAAATCAAATAGCATAAATACATAATGCATGAATTTCATTGCTAAATACCTAAACTTGTTTAAAGAAATTGACAAAATTCATACCTTTGAACTCGAGCATTTAATGCTCATACATCTAATATTTTACTCAAAAATATATTCAACAAGGTTCAATTCCTAAGCTTCCATAGTTTCTAAATTTCTAATCACAAATTAATCCCTACTTGGACAAAAATAACAAGGTGGGCATGGGAGATGAAATGAAAGCATAAGTACTTAGTTAACTCTAAAGAAATCTGACTGCAACATAGTCTCCCACACCGTGTTGTCTACAGTGATAAGCATGCTAGTATAATCGAACCCCAACCCGCTTTGCTTAAGAACTTCTCAACCTGTCAATATCGCCTCTTGAAAGTATTCAACCTCCATTAAACATGATCATAGGTTATTACCAGATTATGAGTTTTCTTAATCTCTTCCACTATGCATTCTAGTATGTTTGACTTTCCACCCATTTTCTGTTTTTCTTTGTTTTTCTTCTTTTTATATTATTTCATCCAACAATGTTCTAAGTAGAACCACATCCATTGAATCACTATATTGTAATTCTGACGCCATACCTAAAAAAATAACCATTCAATTATCAATAACAATTTAAACATATGCTAACAAATATCAATGGACTATGCAAACAAGGTAATATAGTGCATTTAAAGATTATGCAAAAAAAAAAAACAATCATAAAGAATAATCATAGTTTAAGCAAAATCCAAAATAATAATATGAAAATAAAATCATATATTTATCATAAACATAATACATCATCATTAATTTATCAAAATAAGTTAATACCCACATAGTAACAACAAAAGACTAACACTAAAACTTCTCCACTATATGAACTATATAAAAACATAAATAAATACAAATTTAGCCTTAAAGATCAGTTTGCCTAACATCCTATATTCTCATATTCATTTAATCATATTGTTTGTCCACTCAGTTTTCCTAACAATGGCAATATATTCTTTTTCTTCATCTCCATTTTCCTCTGCATCTTCGTCATCATTACAATGGTTCTCGGGATCCCCTTTACGAAGGAAGTTATGAATCACACAACATGCTAATACTACTTTTACCTAGGTATCAATATCATGAAACTGAAGGTGTCTAAGATATGCGAACTTGTCTTCAATAAGCTAATAATTCGTTCAAAAACCATGTGAAGCGATGAATGACGAAATTAAATAACTTCTTTTCATTTATTCGGCGTTGAACAAAAATATCGTGAATGTGATACCGTGATATGGTGTGAAGAATTTAGCACTAACAAAAATTCAGGATCAACTAGATAATATCTACTTATACAATTATAAATGATAAAGTGTTAGTATCAACCTATATGAACTAATACATTACGTCAACATATCATTAGACAAGTTAATCTCCTCTCATTGCGACTAGCAACACTTCAGAGGACTCGACCGTCATGAGTCAATCCCTCCCACCCAATAAGCACGTAGGTGAACTTCATATCAAATGTACAAGCGACAAATACATTTTGGAAAATAAAATTATTTATGTTACGATATCTAATTTGATCTTCTTAGTTTATAGAAGCTTCGACACGAGTGTCATGTTGCACATGCAATATCTTGTATGTTACTATTTAAATATTACTAACAAAACAATGAAAAATGACTTTTAAGGCATACTTCTTCACAAAATTGACCATTTATATATCGTAGTTGATGTAATGGCTAATTTGTGCCTAATTTTATACTTTTATGACTAAAAATGACTCTTTTATTAACTCAGGTTAACTCAAAAAGTTATAGGACATATTTATCCTTCATAAAAAAAACTAATTTTATATTTTTAAAATGACTCTTTTATTAATGATTCAATTTTTTTAACCCTTAACCCCTCCCACCCCATGCCGCTGTTAGGTATTGATATTAATTACTCTAATTATGACAAACTAATTATAAGTTTTAATTGATTGACAAGCTAATTAAATTATTATGCTAATGTTTGGTAAACTTTCATAATGTAGTTAATATTGATTAGAAATTTGGTTTTAATCAATTAATAAATAAATTTGATTAACTTGTCATACATTTTTACATTCCGATGGAATTATAACATAGTTATGATATGTGTAACTAGAGGTTTGGGAGTCACCTTTCTCACCACCAATCAGTTTTCAATCACTCTGTTTCTTTAAACTAATATGTATGTAAGCACTCTGCCATCTTATTAATATGTGGAACTCTAGTCATCTTACTAATATGTATATAAGCACTATGTCATCTAATAGATGTCTGCCATCTTATTAATATGTGTAACTCTGGTTTTAATCATCTTATTAACTCGCTTCTCTAATTTTTAAACTAATAGGTATGTAAGCACTCTGTCAATCATAATTTGTATTTAATGATGGGCAAACTGGAAATGACCAATCCAGAGAAGTTGTCATTGAAGGAGTCCGAAAGTAATAAATTATGTTATTTGTCACTATGTAGTCAATGCATGATCATAGCCTCATAGGTAAAGTAATAAATTAATTCTCTGATTTCTTCAATGCATGGGGTACCATTTATTACATGTATTATTTATCATAGCCACATGGCTATCTACCAGAAGTTGTCAATGCACAGGTATCTGTCACTATTTTATCATAGCCACATGGCTATCTACCAGAAGTTGTCAATGCACAGGTATCTGTCACTATTTTATCATAGCCACATAGTTATCTACCAGAAGCTGTCAATGCATGATCATAGCGTCATAGGTAAAATAAGATAATTTCATATAAACTAAATACTAACGAAGAATTGAGGCAACCATTAATTGAAACAAAAAAGTTGTTCTTCAAACTAAGATATACCTTCACAACCAGTCAAATACAAACACATTCAGAGTGACAAAGCTGCAGTTAAAGAACAAGATAACATACTACTCAATAAAATCAAATAGCTCGAGTACAAGTATTTCGATAGTGATCTTCTTGGCCACATCTACGACAATGCATGGCTTTCTTGGGCACTTCTTGTGATTCAATGCACTTTTTCTTTGGACGACTGTGTTCTAAAAATCGCTAGGCGTTGGGCGGGCGGCGAGCAGGTGCCTAGCGCCCAGGGGCCTAGGCGGTCTTAGGTTTTGTATTATAACTTTAATAATTTACAAAAGTTAAGCATAATAACTTATCAATTACATCCAATTTAATGTCAATATACATATGCAAAATTTAAAAACATGAAAAATTAACAATCGTGAACAAAATTTATTAAAACTCAAATGACTGAAGTTGGTCATGATGGGTACTTTATATAAATTTGAATTTGTGTAATCTTTTATTTTTCTTCAAATTGCATGAATAACCTCAGTTATGTTTGATAAAATCTACATTAGTAAAATTGGTACCGGCAGATCCTTTGAGAATTCCATTAAGTAATCATCCTTCGCTACATTTAGACATATCATCATCATCATCATCAAAGCCCACTCCCGAGATTTTCTAAAAAAACAATTAAATAGTTTATTTCTAAAAAATAGGAAAGAAAAATAAAATAAGAACACAATCAACCTTATTAAAAAATAAAAAAATAAAAAAAATAAAAAAAATAAAAAAATAAAAAAATAAAAAAATAAAAAAATAAAAAAATAAAAAAATAAAAAAATAAAAAATAAAAAAAATCTCCCAGACCGCCTAGACCCCGCCTAGAGTCCGCCTAGACCGCCCAGACCCGCCCAGACCGCCCAGACTGCCCGCCCAGGCACTAATCTGGGCGGTTTTCCACCTTCTAGCGCCTAGGCGGCCGCCTAGACCGATTTTTAGAACACTTCACGTCACGGTCTTACACGAGTTGCCAGAGGTTGAATCATTGGTACTTCATATATCGGAGCTTCATCCACTGTTGATCGCCTATCCCATGTTTCTATTGGTAAGATGGAATGCACATAAATATGCTTTTGTGTTCCTCTCTTATAACAATCAGCCACATACTCATATGGATCCATTTCCAGCGTTTTCATCACAACACATGCATGAATGCAAGGAAAACCACCGTGCCACCAATCCATGCAACTACAAAATTTCTCAGGTAGATTAACTCGATGACTAATTTCCTCACCACAAACCTCATATTCACTAGCTGATGTTTGATAGAATGTCAAACTACTTGAACGTTCAAGTCTAACCTTCATTTCATGATCAATATGAGGACCAACTATGCACTTTTGTTGCTCTGTTTGACGATTGTTAAGCAAAATCATCAACTTGATCCTGATGTTGTCAATCAGTGCATGTATTGGGAACTCTCTTGCTTCAAATATCCAATTATTGAATGTCTTAACTATATTTGACGTCATTTGATCACAACGTCTACATGGAAAATTTGTCACGGCCTAATGCTCAGGATGACTATCCTTAAGATACTTGTGTGCTTCTGCTGAGATGTTTTTAATAGTTTTCATTGCTTCCATGTAATCTGGGGGCAATCGAGCATATGCAACCTTCCATAATGCAGTCTTTAAACTATCTTTTGAGACATGACTCAAATATGTCCCACGTACATGGTCTAAAATATTTTTCTCCAAATGCCTGAAACAATAAGCATGCAACGCGTTACCAAAGACGTCCTTCACCGCACGTATGATATTTGGATACCTGTCTAAAGTAATAATGATATCATATTTTGACTTTAATGCATCTTTGAGGTTTTGGAGAAGCCAACTCCAATCATTGAACGTCTCCCTTGCTACAATAGCAAAAGCTATTGGATACATTTCATTATCAGCATTGCATGCTTGTGCAGCGAGGAGTGTCCCTTTAAACTTTGCCTTTAAGAAAGTTCCATCAATAAATATTATTGGTCGACATCCACTAAAAAACCCTTCAAAAGAAGTTTGAAATGCAATAAAACATTGATAAAATCGATCTTACTGTCCCGAATGCCACACTACCAGGATTATTATCTCGTATCTTCTTACATAAGAAAGGTAGTCGCCTATAAGAGTCTATTGTAGAACCATGAAGGCATTCCATAGCCAATTCCTTCCCGCGCCAAGCTTTTTTGTATTGCAAATTCACACCAAAGTCATTCTTAAAGTCTTTGACGATTTGTTTGGGTGCATAGCTTGGAGTCCATCGCATTATTTCTTCCATAATATTGGAGACTAGTTTTTTCAAAGCCCTAAACTTAAAAACAAATTCATCAGCCGCAACGTGCACATGTTTCAGATCAAACTTGTATATATTAAATTCTAAAGTGTCTGTTACTTTAGATGCTCTCAACTTTCATGGGCAACCATCCGCTCCACACTTCGCTCTTACTTATGAAGCATTATCCTTCTCAAATGAGTATTTGAATTTGTGCGATAATGCATATTTTTCTATCACAACCCGTAAATCGGCTACTATTGGAAATCTTTGACCAACCTATTTGATAACACTTCCCCATCTACTAGACGCCAATGGGTCACTTGCATTTCCAACACCAGTAAAATTGGTAGCGAAATCAAGTATCACTTGTGATGGATTCGTGAAAAAATAATAATTAGATAACTGAAATTAGAAAACTAATTAGTATAAAGTTATTTGGAAAAAATTTACTAACACCATTTCTTCCGGATTTGAATTATGTACAAAAGACATTTTTGTAAGATTCAAGTAAAACCAATTGCTCATAGGCCTGTGACATTTGCTAATGGAAAAAAAGGCAGGCATTAAAGAAGTTCTTTTTCAAATCTTTGTAAATTATACCACATCATCTCATATTCTTAACTGCATCATCTCAAATTTACAATTCAAACTTATTAAACAAACACAATACTCTATTGTCAATTCCACAAAGCCATGTTTAATCTAAGAAAAAACATGTTATTTACTTTGTACTTATTTCATAGTGACTTTTCACTATATGCATTAAAGAAATAATGGGTCAATCACACTTTCCAATTAAATAAACAATGTGTAAATCATACTTTTCACTATTTACTTTGCTATTTTTTACTATATGGATTAAATAACAATGTGTTAATTCTATCATTGTGAGAATATATAATCTCTTCTTAATTCACTTCTTTTCTTGATATAAGTCTAGTTACTACTTTGCTAAGAATGTTGTTGACTTGTTACACCTTAAAAAGTGTTATACTTTCACAACTTGCAGGTGAATAGTGTGTATTTTAGAAACCAAAAGACTAGAAGAATTGGTTTAATAGTTAAAACTAAACAAATACAACTAATAGTTAAAAAGGTGAACAATGGAGACAATAAAATACATCATGAATACAATAAGATGGTCACATCAGATAACTATATTTTGGTAAAGGTTAACAAACTTTTTAGCTATCAAGTGTTCATAGTAGTAATTGGTGTTGAAGTTATCTACTTTTCAGTTATCAACTGACAGACAACATGAGCTATCAATCAACGAATTGACTCTATATATCTTTACACTTCTTTAATACTGCAAGTATCTAAACCAACACGTCAAATATTCTCACACGGATAGAATTGACTATCAAGATTTCTACATTGTTTTCTGCACAGTTGATCAACGAAAAATATTGAAGATTTCTTTATCTCAACCACACCTCAACGAAAATTACTCATAACCATACTCACGGCCTTCAAAACATACTTTGATCAACCATTAAAGATAGAGAGAGATCCCTCTTTTTATTTGTGTTTCACTATATGCATTAAATAAAATATTGAAGGAAGAATAAAAACTTGAGATGGAAAAAAGAATCATAACCATAACTTAAGATTAATCAACGAAAATATTGGAGAAATATGAGATTTCGTCTTTGGCTTTTGCATGTTGAAAAGATTGAAGGAATAACAGAAACTTGACACAAAGAGTACCTGTTAGTTATTTAGGTTTTGTGTTGGCAAGATTGAAAGAAGGACAAATATGTCATATAACTTTATGAATTAACCTGGGTTAATGAAAGAGTCTTTGTTGGTCATAAGTATAAAAATAGGCACAAATTAGTCATTACATCAATTACGGTATCTATATTGTCTTTTTTTGTGAAAAAATAGGCCTTAAAAGTCATTTTTCAATAAAAAAATATGATTGAATACATTTAAATATGTTAAGTTTGATTTCACAATGTTGCCAATCAACCTAAAAATGGCGATGCCAACTGCAATGACTTTTACCATTAGCAAGGGAGTTTACTTATATAACATGATTGACATCATTTTTATATAATCAAACTTAACAGGATTAACAACATCTTTGTATAATCCTAATGTCAAACATAACACACGACAAAAGTAAATTATAACTGTGTGACCATAGTGAATGAACTCGAAACTCAAGCTCCAATTACGCTTATCATGTCCAATGGTGTTGAGAAACAAAACCACTTGCTCTTCAATATCCAAATGATGCATATGTCTTAATCCATACCTACGTAAGCGAGAACATAACCTCAATAATACGGCTCAACCTAAGTTGTTCGTGGCATATGTGATCACTCACATGCGATATATTTTTTTCAATATAAAACCTATTTCTTCTTCTCAGTTGACAATTAACATTTTTAGGAGTGCGTCTCCTCTTATACATGATTATGTCATTATGGAAAACATATACACTATAACAGTCTTCATCTTTGCTCGATCAAAATTCTCATTATATAACACTATAAGAGAATAAATTAATTAATAAAAAAAAACTACGTTTGTACACAATAGACTTCAACTCAATTCATAATAAAATGTATGTTGATTTGGTTGTAAGTGCATTAACCCAAATGGATCAAAGTATTTGTGCATTTCTCACGAAGGAGTGAATAATTTTCCTAGCAATATATAAGCTAATATCAACCGTTCTTTTCCCGTTTCAATTGCATTATATTTGTAAACATAAAAACAAAAGACCTGAACACTAGTTCAATTGATTGAAAAATCCAAACTTAAAAAATATATAATATCCTACTATTTCAAATCAATAACTATATGAATTTCACATACCTTCAAATAGTAACAACTACTGTTCTCAAGTCTCACTCAATATTGCTTTATGTCCTCACTACTACACAAAAAAATGCAACAACCCCAATTTCAATTGTATTACAACTAACAACACACAAACAAAAAACCCATCTACTAGTTCAATAATCAATGAATCCAAACCCCCCGAAAATCTATGATGTCCTTACTTTCTCAATAAAGTTCTTAAGTATATCAAGTTCAACTTATATCAAATTATACCATCTATAAACCAATCTATTTAAAATCAAACTTCGGGAACATCCACATAACTTGAAGGAGCAGTAATTTATGTTCTTCCACCTCACTCAACAATGTTTTACATCCTCATTACTACATCAAAAACACTATAACCCATTAAAAATTTACACATATTGAAACTAATAAAATAAGACACCCCCAAATCAAAGTTACATGAATGAACTTAAATCTTCCACCCCCAAATTGAAGTGAGATTGATGAACTTGAGAGAAGATAATTAAACGCGTGGGAAAAAAAAAAGGGTTTCGAATAAAAATGTTTAGATTATTGAGTGAAGAATTGAAGACGAAGTCTTCGTTGTAGAAATAGAGAGAGATAAATGAGAGGGAGGAGATTTACCTGTGGAACTCGAGCAACAACAACGATCGATACAGGATGATGTATTCACAGAAAGGGAAGAGATGACTGCGAAATTTTATTTTGGGAGACTTTTCGTGTCTTACAAATTGTTTTCCCATGGGGATTAAGCCATCAGATTACTATAAATGATAGGAATACATGGCACGTGCTGACATCTGATGTATGGGAATAAAATCTCAAACAAACAACTAAAATTATGTTCCAAGTGGGAATAAGATTCATATTCCCATGGAATGGGTGCAACCAAACATACCCTAAGATCAGACACCATAACCCTACCCACTCAAACCCTTTGGTACAAACATTGCACTTTAGGTACTTCTCCCCTAGTGTGGGATGTTGAGATTTCTTAATACTTCTTTTTCCTATGGATGATGATGCTATACTTAGAAGTTCCACCCATGGACAATCCTTTATCCAATGACTTTGATTATCGCATTTGAAGCAATCTTTTGAGCTTGAGCCTGAGTTTGGACTTGGACTTGAGCTTGAATTTCTTCTCATTTCCTTTTAATGGTTTGGTCAAGACATAAAACCCTTTGCAATTAGTGTTTGTTAGCACAAAAACTTTCTATTGGGATTTAGCTTACGAGATTTTAAAATCTTGCGTATCCCCCTTTCAGCATTCAATGAGACAAACATAATACAGGTGTGAACAATATTCGCCAACATCAGTGAGCTCATCACTATATTCACACGGGGTCTACTACAACAAACCTCAATCTTAGATATTGATCTCAGTCGATCAATCGAGAGAACAACCGATCTATTAAATCACTCAACAAACGAACTTTGAACCCAATCAAATACTATTCAATTGACTCTCGACTCGCTCAATGTTCACTGCCAAGAGGTATACTAGTAAAATGGAGGTAGTGGTGTAACTGAGCTAAAATGGTGATTGTACATAGGTGTTTCTGCACATCTATATTACAATTCAGAGTGGTGTTTTACTATTCATTGCTGACTGGGACAAAGTCAAATCAAAAGGATTAGAGATAAAAGATGGTTAGGATTGAAAGTTGGAAAATGTATTGAATTTGATGGTTGATATTCATTTACTATGATGACATATTTGTAAAAATAAAACATGTAGAAGGACAAAAATAATGAAAAACTTTTGAAAAAAATTGGTGGAATGTACATGTGGCGGAAAAAGAAAATATTGTGTTTTGCTTATAGCAAAATGAAAATTATCATAACTATCTACATCGTTATCGAATTTTGGTAAAGTTAATATTGTTGAAATGCATTTTTTAAGATCTTTCAAACAAAATCAATGATCAACACGAGCGCTAAAATTTTAAAAATATATCTATAATTAAAAAACATATAAAGTATTTCACGTTTTTAATATTTTTCAAAACAATGAGACGGGCCGATCATACCAGAAAAATGAGTCGGGCATTTTAATGCACATTTAAACAAAAACTCTAAACTTCATATCTTGGTGAATTCAAAGATTGGGGGAGAACTCATTATCGGCGTTTAAATTTTTTCCTCAACTGATTAAAATTTAACTGAGTCTAACTCTAAAATTTATAATATATATATTTACCTTAAAATAAGCTTACACTTCAATACTGATTCAGTGCCAAAATGCGGATAGTGTAAGAGGTGTTTAGTATAAAATATTTAGCAAAAATAAAATTATATGAAGTGCCAACGGCACGGGACATAGTCTAAGTAATGACATAAGGCCGAACCGGCGATGCAACATAATCCTGCCAAAGTGAATGGGCGCGCACAGGCACAGGCACAGACACAGACACAGGCATAGGTTCCCTCCCTGTCATCCTCGCTTCAAAGCCCCAAATTACACTCCCAAACCCCTAAAATCTTCCTACCTCCGGCTCCATCTGCGTCGAATCCTTCACCTTACCTTCCTCTCTGTCGCGGTGTCGCCCTCGCCCCACTATTCTTTCAATTCGTCCAAGACACAGAGTTCGATCGATCGGTAGGGTTTATGAAAAACAGTTCATGCAACTCCTTCAATTGATTTGATTGGATTTATGGTTCTTTTGTTTGGGTTCACGAAGAAGAACAATAAATTCTCTCTCCCATCTCATTAGCATTTCATCAAACAAACACAAGTCCAACACCACCCATGGAGGAACCCGAAGGTGGACTGAGTTTCGATTTCGAAGGAGGCCTCGACACAGCTCCCACAAACCCCACAGCTTCAGTTCCTTCCATCCAAGCAGACCCCAACACTGTATCTGCTAACAACCACCAGACACTGGGCGGTCTCTCCTCCTCTTCGGCAGCTGCAGCTGCCCCAGGCAGTGGCATTGACCCCGGTATCGGTGGGAATAATTTCGGGGGGCGGAGGAGCTTCAGGCAGACGGTATGCAGACACTGGCTGAGAAGTCTGTGTATGAAGGGGGATGCTTGTGGATTCCTGCATCAGTATGATAAGTCTCGGATGCCAATCTGCAGGTTCTTTCGGTTGTACGGAGAGTGTCGTGAGCAGGATTGTGTTTATAAGCACACTAATGAAGATATCAAGGAGTGTAATATGTATGTATAGCAAGACCCCCTTCTATTTGTTTGTTGAATTTGATATATATTGAGTCGTTATCTTGTTTTATTGTTTAATATATATCATTAATTGTCATGAGTGTGTTGTAGCTCATTCGATTGTATGTTTGTAGTACAAGTTATCCTTTTGTAGAAATGGTTTTACCCAATATAACAATCTCTTCCTCAACTTGAAAGATCAGTATCCCACATGAAAGGTGCAATAATAGGGAAAATAGTTCCATAGTATAGGAAATGAGAAATGTCGAAAATTTTAGGTTTTCGTATTCACGGAAGGAGCATGAGTGGAGAAATTTAGAACAACCTTCCGAACACCAAAATGACATTCAAGAAAGTTGAAAAAAAAATCAACATGAGGAATTTGTGGATGAAAAGACATAGCCGACATGGTAAGGATTTATCACGAGATTTAGACAAAGCAACATTTTCGGTTTTTGAGTTTTCACGAGCTTTGATGTAATCCAATTCCAAGCCAAGGAGGTAGAAATTATTTTTGTGGACTCGTGATCGGATCTAATTGAACACCTTCTATTTTGTTCAAATGATAAAACACTAAGGGTGTTTTTGATTTCAAGGAAAATTTGCATAAGTTAGAAGGGAGAGGAAGGAAAGAGGAAGAGAGAATATAAGAACATGAAGTTTTGTGATGATCACTATTCTCTTGGTTTGTTACAAAATTGTAAAAAATATTTTCTTAGGATTGAACTAAGAATTTTTTTGCGAAAAGTATTATCTTCAACCTCAAGATGAAGATTTTTTTTTTCCACATACTCTCCTAATTCTTCTTTCTTTTTGAAAATTTTCTATTGCAAAATTTCCTTGAAATCAAACACACTTTAATAACATATCCTTGTCCACCAAAAAGAATGTCTTTTGTTCACTTCCCCACTATTGGCAATGGCTTGAAATCAAGAAAAAAACCCAAAATAATTCCAATCCAATTCGTAAACTGGAAACTCGTCATAAGAATTACTTAAAAACAATTGCAAGGATTACGTGAAATTGCCCTAAAATTTAGAACTACCTAAAATCATACAATTGAAGATTTCCGATACCAATTCGAGGTTTCATCTAATTATACAAAATTCAAACTTTCCTAGGTATAATAATATAGTCGTAATAATAATGGAAATTCGCGGTTATGTCCCTCATTTTCTATTTTAGAGAGCTTGCACTATACAAGACATTATTTTTGCTCTTCAAGTCCCCAACACAAGCACATGCCTCGTACATATACATGGGTTGAGTGGAACAAGTTTTCTGGCTAACGACCTTCCATTGCTTAGTATGAGCTCCAATTTAGAGGAAATGTGTTGATTAATTCGAGGAATAACATGTATACATTTAAGCTCTATGCAACAACCAGTCCTCGGAATAAATACCAAAATGTGTGATGTAATGATCGGTTAGAGGCAGTCCATTTCTGGTTGAGAAGAGAAGATAAGTCGTCAATGATACTCTCAGAATTGATTATCATTGAGTTTCTTGTGCAGATGAACATTAATTTGCCCCAGCCACCTCTCCCATGCATCACACATCCTGGACACACATACCTTTTTCTGTATATTGTATACTGCAAACATTTCATAGCATATATCCATATATACGTTTGGTTTTAATGTTGTGATCCTGGGATTGCAGGTACAAGTTAGGTTTTTGTCCAAATGGTCCTGACTGTCGGTATAGGCATGCGAAGTTGCCTGGGCCTCCACCTCCTGTCGAAGAAGTCCTTCAGAAGATTCAACATTTGACTTCATTTGGTTATGGGCCCTCAAACAGATTTTTCCAACAGCGAAACACTAGTTATACCCAACAAACAGACAGGTCTCAGTTTCCCCAAGGTTCTAACATAGTCAATCAAGGTGCAACAGTCAAACAAACTACAACAGCAGAGTCTCCCAATGTTCAGCAACAACAGTCGGAAGCTCAAGAATCTCAACAGCAGCCAGTTAACCAGATTCAGGTGCAAAATGTTAACTTGCCAACTCAAGTTAACAGAATCGCGATCCCACTCCCACAAGGATTATCTAGGTGTGTTTAGAGCTTTTATGTCTGAAACTAGGTTTGTAGGAAACCCTTTGTATTGCTAGTATTACTTTGGACATGATTTCTAGCTGATACATAATTATCAGCTTCATTGAAGCTTATGTTGGTGTTTGTAGCTATTCAACATCTATTGCTGTAATAAGATTTTTAGCCATTTATGCCTTTTAATAATGTTACGCTTTATCTTTTATTCCTTAACATGTAATGAATTTTGGTATAGAATCTTAGTGTCAGATTTTTCATTTTTCTATTTATTTTTATTTTTATTTCTATGTTTTTATCTTTGTCTATGCCTGCCCACTTAGTACAAGTAGTTGGCCTGCAAGTTGTTAAAATCTATCTGGGCTATAAACCAGTTGCTAATGGTGATCTGGTGGAAGAACCGCTTGAAACTGAGATATCTATGCCTACTTATTTGAGTTAAAGTATGCCTATACATTGTTCTTGCAGGAGGAAAGTTTAAAAAATTTAGCAGTAACAAAAAGTTCAAGGGATTATTGTCCACAAAAACTTCCAAAGGGTTGTATAGCCTTTAGAAGCTTCCAATTTCATGTTTTTTTTTGTGTAACAGAAATTTGGATCCACATGGTGATCATATTGCGGATGGTGTAATTTAGTGCTAATGCTGTAGTAGTTGGCACAAGTGTTTCCCATTTATAATTAAGTAGATGTATGTAAAAGGGTTGCCTGCCTGGTCTGACCAACATACAAGAAGTTTTTTGGCCTTTGGAGTACGTTTTTTTTTTTTTTTTAGTCATATCTTTTTTTATCATCATCTAACTATAAACTTATTTTGGATTCATAATTAGGTATTTTATTGTTAAAAGTTGCAACCGCGAAAATTTGGAACTGTCGGTACAGCAAGGGGTATGGGCCACTCAAAGGAGCAATGAGGCTAAACTAAATGAAGCTTTTGACTCTGTGGAGAATGTGATCTTGATCTTTTCAGTAAACCGTACTCGACATTTCCAGGTAGTTTTCAGATATTGAAGATTATATGCTAAGAACTACTGTGGAAGTTTCTCTTCTCAGGATGACTTGTCAATTTTTTGAAGCCGTTTATTTATTTTGTAATTTACTTATTTTAAATTCATTCAAGTCTACATCATTTGCATTTTGCTGGACAGCTCACAAACTGTGAAGTATTTTATGTTAGGGATGTGCAAAGATGACATCTAAAATTGGAGGTTTTGTGGGAGGAGGAAATTGGAAGTATGCACATGGTACTGCACATTATGGGCGTAATTTCTCAGTCAAATGGCTTAAGGTACACTGCTTCCAAATCTCAGTGAAGCTAATAATTTTAATACACTTTTAAACTTTCCGATCCTCTCTAAAGCTCCTATTGGTGTGAGTAGTAACACCAATAGTAATCCTTTCAACAACAGTTTAAGTTAGTTAGTTAGTTAGTTTTTTTTTGTTTGTTTGTTTGTTTGTATATTTAATAAGAACCTAGTGGTGACTTGAGCTTGAATGCAAAGAAGAGAAAAGTGAGTTCAGTTTGATATTACTAGAATAAATGGAGCATTGATTTTGTTTTTTCCTTAATTCACTTGCATAGCTGAGCCTTCTCCAAGGACAAGTGAGGGGTGGTGTGGACTTTCATCCCATCTGCTATAGTCTGGGTTTTGTGGCAAGAAAGGCAGAGCCAAGTTTTTGAGAATACCGTTCCTCATATAGTGGCCTAAGGTTCGATTTGTCCATGTCATGTTAGAATGAGATCAATTCACGAGTATTAGGTCATAAGGCTTTGGCCCTTGTATTCGGTAAAATTTGATTTTTCTAAAGAAAGAAAAATAAATAAATTGCATGTACTTTTAACCCAAGGTAAGCTGTCATTAAAGGTCCCTCCTGTATTGTATTATAAATCAAGAGCTAGGTATTATATAAATCAAGAGCTACACAGAGGGACTGAAGCCAACCCTCAAAACCAAGAACATGAACTCAGAGTGTAGGACTAGGGAAAGGTATCATTGAACCTCCCAAGCATCCCAACTCAGTGTAGTCAAGGCACTGAGGTGAGGTCGAAGCATGGACCCCCTCATCGCTTGCAACAAGAAGCAAACCAAGCTTTTCACTTCAGTGAAGCAACCAGGAAAAAAAATTCTTATATATCCCCAAAAAAAAATCTATAAATGCAAATCAAATGTACGTTTTTCATATTTAATCTTCTAAGTAATTAAATGCAAATAAAATGTATTTTTTTAAAAGTTTTCACAAATCAAATGCATTTTTTTTTTTTGAAAGGCAAGCAGGGTTTTTATAGGATCCCAAACCCATAAAGATGCTGCAAGCTGGGTTTGAACCCATGACCTAGTGGTACCATCCGCCAAGCTCTAACCGTTGAGCTGTCATGCCATTGGCAAATAAAATGCATTTTGCAATACATTAACAGTAATTAATAGTAATACTAAGTTCTTCCATACTTTTGCGTCTTTGAAAAGTAAGTTGAATGACCTATGAAGACTGATGATGTTAGTGGATGACCAAAATTCAAGACCATGTAGTGGAGTCTGAAGTTGGAGAGATTGGTGTTTGATACTATTTTAGATGGGGACTGTGAAGGCTAGATGGTGATTCTAAACTGAAGAAGTTAGAGTTGTGGGAGTGAGAAGGCTCCAGGTTCAATTGTTTTCTGTTGGGTGTTTTCAAGTAATGTTGGGAGTTCATAGGCGGAGACGCTACGGAGGTGGTGTTGGAGTTGGAAAATTCATTTTTCATGGATTGGAGATTGAACTCATGCATACTCTATTACCTTGATCCTGGGAAAAACTGTGTAGTTTATTCAGGAATTTAGACTTGTCAGTCTGGTTGGAGGCTTAAGGGGTGTATGGGTTTTGTTATTGGACCTAATCTGAGCTTTTGTAAAGGATAAAGATGGGATCACAAATGAATGAGTAGAGATCAGGAAGTTTGAGTTTGTCATGCAAAATTTATTTTGAGAAGGCCTATGACATGCGTATTAGCATTTTGTTTTGTGGTGCTTTAGAAAATGGTATGGTGAAAGATGGATGAGATGTGTCAAGGACCTAAGGTTTGCTTTCATTTCTTGGTGGAAACACAATCAATTTACCAAAGAATGTGGTGTATGGAATTGGAGAATGAGCTGATAGTAGAAGGGGGCAAAGATGCTTGGATGTCGGGTAGGGGAGTTACGAACCATGTGCTTGGGGTTTCCGTTGGTGTTAAGGATATGCACAATCATATGTTAGACTCAGTGGTGAAATAATGGGGGAACTACTTGCTGCATGGAAGGCTAAGTTATTCTCTGAAGGTATGAGATATGCGTGATGTTAAGGATATGCACAATCTAAGGCTAGCGTGTCAAAGAAAATTAAGATGTGAGCCTTAGAAATTTCTTGTGGTGTGAGGGCGAGGAACAAAAAACTGTCGATGCTATGAATTGGGATTTGGTATGTAGGCCTAAGGAAGTAGGTGGGTTGGTATTAAGCCCTTACTATTGAAGAACAAAAATTTGCTTTATAAGTGGCTATGGATATGGGGTAGAAAGTGTATCATCAAGAGGTCTCTTAATAACTCTTTTTATGGTTTGACTCAAACTGCCGCTAGACCCATGCATGCAAGTATTCCACTTTTCCTCATCTCCAAACTTTCGAAATATATTCACGAATTTGATTGACTCTAATTTTTTCTCTTTTTTTCAACATTTTTCTCCTTGAATGAATTTCTAATCTTCTCTTTCTCACTCTTCAAACATTTGTATTCGGATAGCCACTCACATTATGTTCTTTTTGGCATTGAATACCGCCATTTGTTACCATACCGCAATAATCACACTTTACCTCGGCACAGGTTGCTCGAAGTCTCCCACCGTGGAGATGGTGTTATACTCACATTCAAACCCACGGAAGAAGACATCCTCAAGCTTATGGCCCGAAATTTCATTTGCAAACTACACAAAAGTGAAGGTAAAACAAACTTTTAGGGTCTGTTTGATTGCACGGAAAATAGACATAGAAATTGAAATCGTTTCCGTGTATCCGATTCTGAGGTCTCCCCCTCGGACTCGGATTCCCATGAGTAGTGGGAAAACAGTCTTATGAATAATCAATTTCCTGTTAGTAAATAGACAATCAAACAACAAAAATCTGCATAACAAGAGAAATGAATTCCATTTCCCACGGAAAATGGCTAACCAAACAGACCCTTAAGGTTATTGATAAAGAAGAGACGAAGAATTGGGATGGAAAATTGAAGGGGTGAAGAGTACAACCTAAATTGAAGTGGAAAATCAAATCTTTGTTGGTGGCTTGAATCGACTTGAATCACGAAAGACTAAAGACCACCTTGCAGCTTTGTGGGTGGCTGGTCTACTTGGATCGACTCCAAAAACCTGGTTGAAGGTTTCTGTGAGTTGCAACATGCGGCGATCCCAGCTCTCAGGTTGTGTGCAATTGAGTTAGATTGAGCTGGGTCTAGGGCTTTACCTTTTGTGTGTTCAATCAGTAATTTAGATGAGTCAATGTACTTTTGAGTATTAACTATTAAGTAATAAAGAAGGGAAAAAAGAGAGGCTGAAATTGTGGTTGAAGTGGTCGCGTAGCTTACCTGGTGTCACAACTATCTTTTTGCCTAGTCAAGTGAGGTTAGCAAGTGTAAATAATGTAGAGTATTCCACATTGTTCTAGAGAGTTCTCTAGAACCTTTCATAACATTCTATAGAGTTCCATAGGATTCTAGTCCTTAGATATTTCTAAGGAAGTGTGTAGAAGTTCATTGTAGACTGTTAGATCAAATTGATCACCATCGTCTATTGAGGAGGTGGAGTTGTATAAATAGGCTAAGGCCTCATTTGTTGTAGTCACCTCAGAGAATTCAAGCAATACAAGTTCTAGTTCTCTTAAGCTCTCTTGTGTGTTCTTAGTTTGCTTAGCTTTTCTAAGTAAGTCTTTCGTGGGCAAGGCTGACTAGCTTTCTTTGATAAGTCGGAGCAAAGTTTGCTAGTGCCGCACGGGAAGTACTTGAGAAAAGAAAGCCCGTGACAGTTGGTATCAGAGTCCGGTTTGTCAAGGTTGGTGAAATCATTCTATACAAGAGAATGTCGTTGAAGGTCAACAACCCATCAATTGCCAACAACGACAAAGGTGAGAAAGTTTGCAAGGACAAGTCGAAGGACATGATCGCTGTGATGGATGAAAGGTTGGCATAATAGATGAAACATCAAAGGTACGTAGTGTCTCCTTATATTTAAATGATGTTGCTACAGTTTGGTGGCGCAGAAGGTCTGATGATGTCAAGAAGGGATTGTGCACCATCGACACTTGGAAAGAATTCACGAAGGAACTCAAGAGACAATTCTATCTGGAGGATGCCGAAAACGAAGCTAGGGCCAAGCTTCGCCGCCTTCAACACAAGGAAGGCCACATAAGGGAGTATGTGAATGAGTTCTCGGAGTTGCTCTTGGAGATTCCTGACATGGGAGAAAATGATGTTTTGTTTAGCTTCCTTGATGGCCTAATAGGTTGGGCCAAGTTGGAATTGAAGAGGCGAGGAGTGCAAGACCTTGCAACAGCTATGGCTGCGGCCGAGTCCTTGATTGAGTTCAAGAGAAAGGACTCATCCAAGGGGCAAGGGAAAAAACCGAGTAATGATGGCAAAGGTGAGAGAGACAGAGAAGTCCTCCAAAGAGCACAAGAACTCCAAAAACAAGGGGAAGGGGAAAAGAGATGGATCACTCAAGAAGATATCTTGCTTTTTATGTAGTGGATCCCATCGGGCATTCGAGTGCCCCTACTGGGGGAAACTTGCCGTGCTTGTCATGGAAGAAGAAGCAAAAGAAGAAAGGAGGACCGCCTCAATGAATCTCCTAAGTTCCATTCAAGCTAAGGTCGAGGAACAATCACGTGGAAGGATGTACGTGGAGATCGAGATCGGGAATAAGACTTTGAAAGCCATGGTGGATACCGGAGCCGACACATTCTACATGGACAAAGACCTTGCTGAAGAAATTGGCCTATCATATACTAAGGAGAAATGATATATCAAGGGAATCAATGCTAAAAGTCTCCCAATTGAAGGAATAGCTCGTGGCACCGATATTCGGCTTGGATAATGGCGAGGTAAAGTCGACATAACTATTGCTCCAATTGATGATCACAAGTTCTATTTGGGTATAGATTTCTTGGACATGGTGAAGGCTTTCTTGGTCCCATATGCCAGCACCATGTGCATCATGGAAAAGGGACAACCTTGTGTTGTGCCCGTGGTACGGGAGATAAGTAAGAAGAGAATGGTGTCCACTCTTCAACTTTTTAAAGGAGTAAAGAAGAATGAACCTACTTACTTGGCTACCCTCAAGGAAGACGAAAGTCCCATGGATGGAGGGGTGAATGCACCTAAGGTCGTCCAAGATGTTCTCAAGGAGTACAAAGATGTTCTCAAGGAGTACAAATATGTTATGCCTGCCGAGTTGCCTAAGAAGCTTCCACCAAGGAGAGAGGTGGATCATGCTATTGAGTTAGAAGATGGAGCAAAGCCACCCGCATTTGCTCCTTATCGTGTGGCACCTCTTGAGCTTGAGGAGTTAAGAAGACAATTGAAGGATTTACTTGATGCTGGTTATATCCAACCCTCCAAAGCTCCATATGGTGCGCCGGTCTTATTTCAAAAGAAACATGATGGATCCCTACGGCTTTGTATTGACTATCGGGCACTCAACAAGGTCACTATCAAGAACAAGTACCCGATTCCACTTATTGCGGATCTCTTTGATCAACTTGGTGATGCAAGGTACTTTACCAAGCTTGACTTGCGCTCGAGATATTATCAAGTCCGCATAGCCGAAATAGATCAACCAAAGACGACATGTGTTACAAGGTACGAGTCTTACGAGTTCTTAGTCATGCCATTTGGTTTAACTAATGCGCCGACCACATTTTGCACTCTAATGAATAAGGTACTAGTTCCTTACCTTGATCGGTTCGTAGTTGTGTACCTTGATGACATTGTGATCTATAGTAAGACATTGGAGGAACATGTGGATCACTTGAGGCAAGTGTTCCAAACTTTGAAGGAGAACAAGCTCTATGTCAAAAAGAAGTGCTCATTTGCCCAAGAGGAGGTGACATTCTTGGGTCATATCATTGGCAAGGGCAAACTTCGTATGGACAAGTCTAAGGTACAAGCCATCCAAGAATGGGAACCACCGACCAAAGTCACCGAGTTAAGATCTTTCATTGGCTTGGTGAACTATTATAGAAGGTTCATCAAAGGCTACTCTTCCATAGCCGCTCCATTGACGGACTTGCTCAAGAATGGACGAAGTTGAGATTGGAGTTCAAAATGCCAACAAGCTTTCGAAGGATTGAAGAAAGCAATTGTGGAGGAACCAGTGTTGGCACTTCCCAACCATTCTATGTCTTTTGAGGTACATACAGATGCTTCCGATTTTGCTATTGGTGGAGTATTGATGCAAGAAGGACATCCTATTGCCTTTGAAAGTAGGAAGCTCAATGATATTGAGAGGCGATACACAATGCAAGAGAAGGAAATGACTGCGGTTGTGCATTGCTTGCGAACATGGCGTCATTACTTGCTTGGGAGCAAATTTGTGGTCAAGACCAACAATTTTGCCACTAGCTACTTCCAAACACAGAAGAACTCACACCAAAACAAGTTAGATGGCAAGATTTCTTGGCAGAGTTCGATTACACTTTGGAGTACAAGCGTAGCAAGACTAATCTTGTTGCGGATGCTTTGAGTAGAAAAGGAGAACTTGCTGACATAAGTCAACCTCAAAGCAACTTGAAGGGACACATAAAGGAAGGATTGACACATAATTCCACGACTCAAACCATCATATCTCTCGTTAAAGATGGGAAGACAAGACGGTTTTGGGTGGAGAACGACTTGATATACTCCGAGGGAAGGCGAATCTATGTTCCACCTCATGACAACCTAAGGAAGTCTTGAAAGAATGCCATGATAGCAAGTGGGCGGGACATCCAGGTATGCATCGGACTCTTGCTCTTGTGGAAGATTCCTATTATTGGCCACATATGAGGGATGATATCGAAGCATATGTAAAGACTTGTTTGTATGCCAACAAGACAAGGTGGAGCAACAATCACCTGCAGGCTTACTTGAACCTCTCCCCATCCCAGAGAAACCTTGAGAGAGTGTTTCTTTGGATTTTATAGTTGGTTTGCCCTCATCGGAAGGTTGCAATTGGATACTTGTGGTCGTGGACAGATTTTCGAAGTATGTCACCTTCATTCCAACACCCAAGGAGTGCACAGCCGAGTAAGCCGCACATTTATTCCTCAAACATGTGGTGAAGTATTGGGGTGTGCCCAAATCTATTATCAGTGATTGGGATACTCAGTTCACGAGAAAATTTTGGACTGAGTTATTCAAGTTGTTGGGTACCGACCTTAACTTCTCTACTAGCTTTCATCCTCAAACGGATGGTCAGACGGAAAGGATAAATGTTTTGCTAGAGTTATATCTTAGGCACTATGTGAGTGCCAACGCGAGATTGGGCTAAGTTGTTGGATGTTGCCCAATTCTCTTTCAACTTGCAGAAGAGTGAAACGACGGGTCGTAGCCAATTTGAGATTGTCATGGGACAACCTATGACCCCGAGTTCTATTGCCACTTGCTACACTGGAGTGAGTCCATCAGCCTACAAGTTTACCAAAGGATGGAATGATCAAACTGATGAGGCTTGAGCTTACTTGGAGAAGGCATCCAAGAAGATGAAGAAGTGGCCGACAAGAAGAGACGGCCTCGAGAGTTCCAGGTTGGAGACTTTGGGCTTGTCAAGATGCATGCCCATGCCAAACTTTCAGGATTGCATCGTGGCCTTATCAGGAGATATGAGGGTCCTTTCCCCATAGTCAAGAAAATGGGAAAGCAAGCATACAAGGTCGAGTTGCTGCCGAGGATCAAGTTTCATCCAGTCTTCCATGTGAGCCTATTGAAACCGTATAAGGAAGATCAGGATGATCCAAGCAGAAGTGTTTCACAAAGAGCACCAATGGGCATGAGGATCCAACATGACAAGGAAGAAGAGACTATCTTGTCAGATCGTGTGGTGCGTCATTTCAACCAACCTCCCACACATGAGCTACTCTTCAAATGGAAAGGATTGCCAGAAAATGAAGCTAGCTGGGAGCCACTCCAACATTTGTGGCAATTCAAGGAGCAAATCCAAGCGTACGAGGATTTGAAGGCAACGAGGACATCGCCTGATTAGGTGGGGGAGAATGTCACAACTATCTTCTTGCCTAGCCAAGTGAGGTTAGCAAGTGTAAATAATGTAGAGTATTCCACATTATTCTAGAGAGTTCTCTAGAACCTTTCATAACATTCCATAGAGTTTCATAGGATTCTAGTCCTTAGATATTTCTAAGAAAGTGTGTAGAAGTTCATTGTAGACCGTTAGATCAAATTGATCACCACCGTCCATTGAGGAGGTGGAGTTGTATAAATAGGCTAAGGCCTCATTTGTTGTAGTCACCTCAGAGAATTCAAACAATACAAGTTTTAGTTCTCTTAAGCTCTCTTGTGTGTTTTTAGCTTGCTTAGCTTTTCATAGTCTAAGTAAGTCTTTCGTGGGCAAGGCTGACTAGCTTTCTTTGATAAGTCGGGGCAAAGTTTGCTAGTGCCGCACGGGAAGTACTTGAGAAAAGAAAGCCCATGACACTGGGCACCTGCCTTTAACTATAGTCTACAACCTTTAGGCTTTCGCCTTGGCTAGGTTAGGCGATGTGGAAATTCTTGAGGCGACTAGTGTGCCTAGGCCACACGCGAGACTACATAGTTCTTTTTTGGCCTCAACACAAAAAAAGACTAGTGAGGTGCTCAAAGTCCGTTGACTTATCTATATGACCAATTAAACCCACAAAAAGTTTAGAGCTCAAAGTCCATTGACTTTGTGGGTTGTGTTGAAGTAGTTGTTGGATGGTCTCAATCTCCTTTGGCTTCGAGCACTGGACTAGTAAGGTGAGGAAGCCTTGTTTTCCGCCACTTATTGAACTCCTTTAGCTGCTTAAGTTGTGGCTAGTATGGGCTTACAACTCACCTCATTGCTCTTCCATAGCTCTAACAAGATCTTTAAAGCTTGTTGCAGTTGTACAGTAATTTTAGAACCTAAATAGCACCCTCCTTTACCCTGAGTTTTTCCTCTTATTACAATTGGGCTATAATCAGTGATACCTAGAACTTGAGCTTCAACTGTACAACCAAGGTGCGCTAATGGAAATTGCTTCCTTCTCTAAACTATCCTATAACTATAACTGCCTCCTTTCACCATTTTCACAAAGGAGTTGCTAGTGGTTACTGAGTCATAAGTTGGTCACTCATGAATTAGATGGTAGCTTAGAAGCTAGGATCTCACCCAACAATGATTTTAGAATTGTAACTGCATTTGTGGATTGAGCTTTTTTTTGTTAAATACCAAATTTATTGAGGCAAATAAAAAGCATACAAAATGGAAGCCAACAGCCCTAAAACTAACCCCCTTGAAGGAGACATGAAACCTGAAACACCCCCATTAAATCCATTACAAATCAATCTCTAGAACTAAAAAATTGCTCGAAGATCCTCATGTTCCTTTCTTGCCACAATCTCAGCCAATAGATCCAGTTATTCCAGAGTTGTTCCACAATCTCACTCATAACCCATTTTGTCCACTTTCACTTTTATTTCTACAAACCTTACAAACTTGAGCTGATTGCTTTCAAGTCTCAATCCATTTCTTAATTTCTTTACATTTCAAAGCAGCATTTATACCCCTCACCTTCCACCTTCTACCTTCCACACTCCAACTTTTGGCTGTGAATCCATCAATGACTAAGGAATGAATCCATCAATAACAAGGATAAATTCAATTTGGAATATTTCCCTTGTTCTTCTTTTCCCTCATCTAATGGCGGGCCCAAGATTTTAGTCAAGGGGAGGCGAAATGGCAAATAATTATTAGTTGATAAAAATAGTTATCGTCGAAATTTTTTTTCCTACCCGAGCTAATAATTAATAAAAATAATACAGCTATCAAAAGAACATTGCATATATCAAATTGAATCCAATGTGATCAATTTTAAAGCCAAAATAAGGTCACAAAATCTATTACCATAGTAAAGGCAAACAAGCGTAATAACTATAATAGATAACTAAAGTAAAAAAATAATTAAGATAAGTATTTAAGTTGAAACTAAAAAAATCTGAAATTTTGCGAACATAATAAGATTCTAATACAATTTCATAGAAAAAGTTGTTTTTATGAGCCTCAAATTTTGAATAAGTTGCTAATGGTATATATTTTCATTGAATTCTATAGTTATTACTTTAGATTTTAATTTTAGATATACTTTTTGTTGGAGGTTTTATACCACTTATGGACAAACAATTTTTTTTAATGTTTGCAATTACATATAAAATTGCATCGAAAATAAAAATAAAAATTAGGGGCAGGTCACATTGACGGAAATAGTAATTGTCAATAACGCTAAAGAAATCATACGGTCCAAGAGGACCAAAAAAAAGTTTTTATTAAACTAAACATTTTTTTATGTTTGCAATTACTAATAAAATTGCATTGAAAATGAAAAAATTAGGGGCGAATAATGGAGAACATAAGAAAATGTATAGAGAATAGTAATTGTCAATAGCCATAAATAGATCTTACGCCCCAAGAGGATTAAACTTGGGTGTTGGGTTGTTTAATAAAAATGATAAACTTCCAACCACTGCACCAATAGAGACATGTAGAAAGAATTGAATAAACAATTGCCATATTGTTATTATACATTATATAATTGTTTTTTTTTTGTGAGGCTAGGTATATAGTAACAAATAACAATGTTTTGAAAGTTGACCGGGGGTAGCTGCCCCCAGTCCCTTATTCATCCCACTTCCTTGGAGTTTCAGTGCTTGGGAGTCACTTCTCAGTTGCCTAGTCATGTAGTTGCTAGCATTTAACCATTTTTTTCATTACCTGCAACTGTTTTTTAGAGGATACCTAAAGACCTATTTGAGTTCAGTGTATACTCTAAGTTGTTCCATGCTCCTTAGGTTCCTGCAACTGTTTCCTTTTTTTTCTCTAACTGTTGAAGGTTCACATTTTGAGCCTCTCTATTCGTTATGTGCACCATTGTCATAATGGTTTGAATTCCAACCTTAAAATTCTTCCTCCTTTGTTGCATTTACTTCCTTGTCATTGCTCTCTTGTTGAATTTCTAGGTCTGACCTCTTCTTCTCTGTCATACTCTTCAGTCTTCTTTGGAATTAATTTTTTTTCATCTTCTATCCCATGTTGACCTTTTTAGAGCCATCTACCATATGTTTTGGTGTGTGGTTTAGTAGTTCCAGTCTATTGCTTTGGGTACCATGACAGTTCTTTATTTCATTGCTACTAGCTTTTCCTAATTGTTCTAAACTTACCAATTGTTGAGTAGTTCAAGTCTATTGCTATGAAGGTACCTGGATTTCCAAGGGCATTGCAAAGTAACTTCAAATATATTTTCACTCAATGAATAATTTAGTTTATCTTGTAATGACTCACTTGCCTCCACCATAGCTCAGTCTGGATTTCTGCCAAGTTGCTTTATCCATGCTGATGGGTCATCTTGCAGTCACCGTCTTTGCACAAATAGCGTATCTCCATTAAAAAGTGAACCACCTTCTGGAGCATTAACTCAATCTTCATCTGTAGACATCTCCATAGTGCCTTTCAGCCCCCATTTGCTTTTCACGAATGATTTGACTTCTGGAAATGTGAGTTTAGGATTCACAAAGGTATCCACCAATTCGGCCAAATGTTATCCCCTCTTTCGCTGCCTAAAGGAACCACACAAAATGTGCCATCTTTTGTCGCCTTTATAAATTGAAGGGGGTAGAGGCTGTGGAGCTCAGCCCAGATGTGAAGAGAGCCCTCCAAGTTCCATCATGGTTTGTATCAATTTATGTAACTGGAATGGGATTGAGGTTTGGGGATGTAAGTCAGAAGTGGCCTCTAAAGGGAGAGCGGTAGAAAAAGTTCGGGTGGGGGTGGTGGTATTGGGTTGAAGTGGTAGAGGATCCGCTATGGGGGAGGCTTGGGAGCCTCCTCCAGCATGATGACACTTCTGATGGAGCAAGCTTGCAAAAAATGCTAAAAAGTGCCAAAAAGATTTAGAGGTAAAAATTAAAAATAAAATTTCTAGATATGTAAGGAAGGGTTGGCCAGTATTTGATCAAGGGGTTCTAGCCATACCGGGATCCTCAAAACATCATGCTCACTATAGCAAAAACTAAGTTTTGCTAACATGTGCGCAAAGCAAAAGCTTACTTGATATTGTTACGGAGTCGGGTGTCTTATTATCCCTAATGTAGGTTCTGAAGTGAGAATTGATCAGTGGTGATTTTCTTATTGAGTTGATTGATGACACGAGTCCATTTTCAAAGAGGATATTACCCAAATTTGAGTTGCAGTACATGCTCTTTTGTGTTTTCAAAATCATGATACAATTTTAGAGTCTAGATTACGTAAAGAAAGCATTACTAAGTAAATGGCTTGGGAGATTTAGAGTTGCAATTGACAATGTTTGGACGATATTTAGTGTTGTTAAGGTTGAAAAGGATAGTTCAACACTGGGGCAATTAAAGTTTCCTTAATATAGGTACAACTTAAGGAAATTTTATGCCTCAAATGCAAGCCTCAATTTTTGGTAAGAAAACGATTACAAAATGTGTTTGCCGTTGAGATTTCTTTTTCTCTCAAGATCCAATGGTTGATGAAAGAGGCATGGTTTGTAAATGTAGACCATGCAATCAGGCAAAGGTGAACCCAATAAAGCCTAAAAAATATGATGCAACTTCTGGAGTGTAATGAAGGTATACGTGTGGTGGACAAAAAATAGTTTTAACTTCAAAATGTCATAAATTGGCTTTTAATTTCCATCGTAGATTTTACTATGTACATGCAATGGACTAGGAAAAAAAATTTCCCGATCTTTCAGGTGATGAATTTGTTAAAATAAAAAAGTGGTTTTACCTTTAAGCCATTATGCTAGATGTACGAGGTTGACATCGGCGGCACAAATGAAATTAAGAGTATTGGCCTACGAGGCTATGACATACTAACATACATGAAGGCATAGGATTAGTGTCACATGTATGTTAACAAAGTATTGGAGGTATGGGATTGTTAAAATATTGGTCATTTGTTGTTGTCGTGACTCATGCTCTATTATCAACCAACTATAGGTGCTCAATCTGTCAGATTTCCATGTCCAAGCCAATTTTTCTTATTCTTTTCATTGGCACTCTCTTTCTTACCCTCCTAATCACACTCTTTGGAAAATCATTTTGCAAAATACTTGTGCATGGTATGGTTTGGATTATTTGGCAGGAGAGGAACAATAGAAATTTCAAAGATATCAAGAAGGAAGTAGATAAGTTGTGGGTTGATGTTAGGGCGACTTTGTGGCTCTGGGCTTGTAATTGGTATAAATTTAGGGATACACAATTTTCTTCTTGCATATTTAGTTGGGACAACATAGTTCACACTTGAAATTTTGCATATTTGTAAATCTTTTGTGATGAACCTTGGCCCATACTGAATGTAATATGATACTCGTTTTTCTATTAAAAATAAACACATTAAAACTTTCACAAATAGAATTTAAACACATATGGTATGGACATATATTTGTTGTATTTGATTGTTTGTGTCATTCTTCATTGATAACAAAGATAAATAGTCGTAAAATACTAACCAAATATTTGTTAGTGAGTGTTAATTGAATTTCAAATAATAAAAATATTTATTAAAATGAATTGACAGAATATTTGTAACTGATCGTGTGTCGTATTTCTATAAAGTAAGATTGTCATATTATGTCCATTAACTATCCAGTTGTTGTGTAGTATTGAACCAAAATGAAGGATTCGGGTATCATAAGTCTGGAGTTGAGCAATGAACATATTAACAAATGCCAGTGTTGTTAAGGCAGACGCCTAGGCGCGCCTCGAGGCGTTTTGGCAAAGAGACGCCTCAAAATGATGCAAGGCGGAGCGGTGAAGTGAGGCGTCCTCCTCGGACCGCCTCAGCCCATTTACAGCTTAAAAACCAAAAGCCTATTGCAGTCCACTTGTCTTTTAAGGTTAAGAGAGGGGTATTTAGAGTTTTAGACAAGAGAACAACTCCTTGGGGGCTATTGTTGTTGTTGTGTGTGTGTTCTTCTCCTTTTAATCAGGTTCCTCTCCTTCAAATTAGGTGTTGTCTCTTTCATATCAAGATGTTTCCTCTCTTCTTCTTCCTTCTTCCTCTTCTTCTTCCCTCTCCTTCCTGTGTTTTTTTTATATGATCTGTTATGCAGCTTCTGCTGTGTTTTTTTTTATATGATCTGTTCTACTGCCTTTTTTTTATATGATTTGTTCTACTCCTTTTTTATATCATCTGTTCTACTCCTTTTTTTAATGATCTGTTCTGTTTTTTTATATGATCTGTTCTGCTCCTTTTTTTTATATGATCTGTTCTGCTACGTTTTTTTTTCTTTACAATAAACAATAATAAGTAATATTTCAGTGTATGGATTGTAATATTTTAGCATATAGATCGAAATTTGGTGCAAATTTCCAAAGTTAAACCAATGAGACCTGCTGGGCGATGCCTCACCAAATTGCAATTTTCCAAACACTGTTTCAAATTCAACCATTAATTTTCCAAACATTGAATTTCCAAAGTTAAACCAATGAGAAGTTGATGAACTAGTTTACATTATGCTTTGATGTTTTTCTTGTTTGTTTCTTTTTTAGTGATTTAGTGGATAGGCAAGTTAAGTACACTTATGTAGTGCATCTTTTTGCTATGCTATGCAACTTTATTATGTTTCCATTTCGATTCTAAATAGTTGTATGACTTTTTGTACATATTGGCATATGCAAGTTATCAAAATGATGATGAATATTACTTATCTAAATATTATAATGTTAAAGACCGCCTCAGTGAAGTGAGGCATCCGCCTCGCCTCTGAGGCATTTTCAAGCTCGTCCGCCTCCCCGCCGCCTCAACGCCTTAACTACACTGACAAATGCTGACACTCATAAAGTGCATTATTTACATTGAAATTAATAGAGCTAAACAATCAAACCAAGATCTTCCATTTAGGACTTAAACATGCATAATCGTATAGCAACCAAACTCAAAATCATATGTGATCAATTGTCCTCCATAAACATTCAAGGTAAAGTGCCAACATTTCCCTCTTCAATGTCAAGTCATCAATTATAGATCCATCTTCTTATTTGCTATCACTTACTAGGGCTTCATCAGAATTGTTTTATTGATGACATTGTTGAGGTTTTCCTGCCACCTTCCCCTTCATCATTAAGCACTTGTTGCCAGTTGCCAGTTGCCACCCAACCCCGTTCATCTCCCAGGTCATTGGAAAAATGAAAATTATGATTATAAATTCATAAAAAGACTATAAGTAATGAATTAGTGAAGTGAAATTTTAGTAATATCAAGTTATTCAACAACTTGAACTTGTTGCATGGGAATGGTGAATGGATTGGAAAAATGGTTGCGTTTGGGAATATTTATTGGGATATACAAGGAAGAGGAAACTGTAATCAGATAAAAATGTAAATTTTTATCGATTGATTTTGACACAAATCTTATAACTATCTCCTAGTAAAAGTGAGCTAAGTTTCACATTGAGTTGACGGCATTGGATAAGTCAACAAAGTCATAGTGAGCAGCTGGCTCATTAAGAATATGGACATATTTTATTAAAGTGCTTTCTCAAATGAATTTAAAGAAAAATCACAATTTTTTTTAACGAACATTGATTTGGGGAGCTGGAGGAATTTCAGTTCAGTACCTGTAATTATAATGAAGTCGGAGGATATTGTCTAATCTGAAGTTGCAAAGAAGTCCTTGGGAATTGCTCGTTGACCCAGGCTTTTTTCTCATTTCAGGGTCTGCAAAATTATTGTCGAATTAGTCAAGAAATGTTTGAAACTCATCATTTCCTAGTTTCAAGGGGTGTTTGTTACAATAGGCTAACTTTCGAGTAGCTAGAGAGTTGATTGATTCCAAGACTTGGGAAAGGAAATTAGGTTTAAAGCTAGGTGATTGTATCTCATTTTATGTTTCAGGGTTAAACAAGGAACTCCCTAACATAACAAACCCCCAATTTGTGGATGATACAAGTTCTTGATAAATCTTAAGTGGAGATCCTTAAACTTAATTCTCATTGTCATTTCGAAGGTTTCAGACTAGATTTCAATCCTCGTAAAAAGGTTACTTTATGTTGCGGAACAATGTCCTGTAATCTTGTGGAACATGCATAAGATCTCAAGAAATTTGGAATTGAGTAATTGAGAATTTCAAAGATTGGAAAAAAAAACCCCGTTGCCCACTTAACTTTACTATCTATTTACTCTTGAAAAGGAAACCGGCAAAATGAGAAAATAAAATAGTCTTCTTCATTTTAGAATAGAAATCTATTCATATTTAAGAAACCCTTTTGCCCACTTAACTTTACTATCTATTTACTCTTGAAAAGGAAACTGGCAAAATGAGAAAATAAAATAGTCTTCTTCATTTTAGAATAGAAATCTATTCATGTTTAACTCTACGTTTTTCTCTCTATTTTGATTATCAAGGGAGGCTTATTGTGTATTGTGCTTGCAGCTTTGTGAATTGTCTTTCCACAAAACTCGACATTTGAGGAACCCATTCAATGAGAACTTACCGGTGAAGGTAAGAAGCTGAACCTGGAGTTTGATTAAAATGACCTGATATACTGGTACTTTTGTTTTTTCTCATCTTCACTTCAAATTCTTCCGTTTGGGTTGAAAAGTGATGTAAGCAGTATTCGCAATATTACGGGTTAATTTAGCAATATTAGTATTAGGAATAATTAAGCCTAAGCCTAACTAAGTAAGAGCTCGAAATAGTACTTAGGGCATTATTAGCCAATTAGGGTTAGGTTAATTAGCTTGCGAGAGAAGTTAGGAATATTATAAATAAGGCAAGGGGTTGTTCATTGTTCTTCAGTCGATGATTGAAAAAATAGTTTATTTCTTAGTTATTTTCCTTTAGCTTTTTATCATAGTTATTTCGATTATTGTTATGCTATTTTGATTATTGTTCTATTATTTTGAGTAGTGTTCTTTTATTTCGATTACTCATATTTTATTTCGATTATTATTCTGTAGCTCTATCAATTGGTATCAGAGCCAAAACGCTCATTTTTGTATGATTTAAATAAAATCAAACAAATAGGTAAAAGTGAGCTTGGAAGATGACTAAAGAATGGAATAACCGGATCGAGACAAAGATTGGAAGAATCGGATCGAGGCGAAGATTGATGAATCAAGGGACAACCTTAGACATAGTGAAGGCAATGAAAGAAAATATGCAGGGGATGCAACTAATGATGGCAGAATTTATCTCAAGCATCAAAGAACCCCAAACAACACCTCCTCCATCTGCAGCGCCACAAGGACCTTGCCCCAACATTGTCTACGACACTGCTCAGGCCACCCACCAGTTTGCCCCTTCCCCGATTGCTGCTCTCTCCACCTTGACAACGGCGCATCTACTGGACAGTCCTATGTCCAGGTCGATCGCAGCTTTACTGCATAGGTGAGCTCCCCTCCTCCGTCATCATTAGCGCTTCCTCCGGCTTCCTTTTCCAACCCGCACCACCCCCTTCTCCCCCAGTTGTTCCCTTTGCTCCCCTCACAACCTAAAAAACCCAAAATTAAAAAGGAATTGAGGAATGAGACATACCACCCAAAATAAAAGACGAGTTGAGGAATGAGACATACTTGGTTGGACCCTCTTAGGACCAGATCTACCGCTCATTGTCATTGTCATCCATCGCAACAACCACCACCAATTACGCTCCATCGCCAAAATTGCCACAAGTTCCGCCACTCATCGTTGCTTGTTGGTGAAAGAATTGGTTGTGGGAGACCAAGTTATTTGCCCATGTTTATACCACCACAATTCTTAAACTCTTCTTTTGATGAGGAGGCTACTATTTGCCACTGCCATATTACCATGGTACCCCCACATGATTCAAATTTTAATGGTCAAGTTATTTCCCAACATCTAACAAGACCTGTACCGCAACAAGACAATGTTTATGATTCATTTGAGTCAATTTTATGACAAATTTTGAGACAAGTTTGCGAACAACATTCAAATCAAGCAGTAGATGTACTTCGAGCTCAGGAATCATATTGGATTTTTTTGCGCCAAGTTTGTAATTTGATTCTTTGGGGTATAATCAACTATAAAATCAAAGTTCGAGGTCAACTACTTCTGGTTGTGCACTTCGCTTGGTGCTCCTTCACTGGTTGCTTGTGCTTGTTTGCTTTCTTCGATTTCAAGCTCGAGGACGAGCTTCTTCAACTCGCAGAGTATCATGTAAGCAGTTAGGAATAATTGGGCTTATTAAGTAAGAGTCCAAAATAGAAGTTAAGGCATAGTATCCAATTAGGGTTAGGTTAATTAGCTTGCAAGAGAAGTTAGGAATATTATAAATAAGGCAAGGGGTTTTTCATTCTTCTTTAGTTGATGATTGAAAGAATAGTTGATTTCTTAGTTATTTTTTAGCTTTTTTTTCTTATTTATTTTGATTATTGTTCCATTATTTCGAGTATTGTTCTTTTATTTCGATTATTAGTTCTATTAAAAATTTCCGTTCATCTTTTCTTTTTCTTTTTCTTTTTCTTTTTTATATCTTAAAGGGAAAGTTTGATTGACTGGTCGAGTTTTTTGAGAAACGACAAAAAGTTTATGAATAGTTTCAGATCAATTTATTCATTTATTGTTGTTATGGAAATTATGTTTATTGAGTATACTATCGTTGTTGATAAGCTCTATGATATTTGTGAGGCTTGCCTCTTTAGTAAAGGAAAATGGACATCATTTTAGTCGCGTATAAAAGCATTTTTGTTAGGCAGGGTAATAACTTGATAGTAGCAAACACCTTTTCTCATAGTATTGATCTTGCATTAGGAGTATCAATGGACCCGTTAGACCCTAGAGTGGTCAATGAGGGTTGCAACTGTAAATTGAAGATCCAAGTTCGTGCCAATAGTTTATTTGGTGGCCCTGTGATCATAAGTCTCCCATTCTTATTTGTTTTTATTTTCTTGCAGATTAGTCGTGATTGTCAGGAGCTGGAGCCATCAATTGGGGAGCAGTTGGCATCTCTGCTTTATCTTGAGCCGGATAGTGAGCTTATGGTATGTAGACGATGCAGTTTGTTGACAGTATACATGTTCTCTTTACCCGTATTACTATGAGTACGTCATCTCCTGAAAATTGACCTTTGGAAACATGCAAACCTTCTTATTACAAGTTGCTTCAGAATATCTGATTTGGAGTATTGACGATAGTACTTATAGAGCTAATTATGTCAGGTAAAACGGTTGCTTTTGATTTCAAAATAATAATAATAATAGTAATAAATAATTAATAGGTATGAATTTACTAATAGTTTACTATATATTTTCTAGGATGGGCGTGTCACCATTTTATCTGTTTTCTACTTACGTAAAACTCTCTATTGAGGCATTGGGTTATAACATCAGATGGAAATGTTCATTTAGTATGAGGAACCCATATTACTCTCCTCAAAATTGTTTGATTTAATAGGAATTTATATGAAACTTCTCTATACACAATGTTGAAGCCTCGAGTATAGCAATATGTCCAGTATCTTGTGTGGAAATTATGTGTACATGATATTTCTGTGCGCATTACAAGTCACATATTTTCAGGTAATTTAATGGGCATTGATATGAATGGAAAATGTCACACTTTCAAAAACCAAAATAATGGGCATCGATCGACTTCCTCACCTAGTCGATCACTTCTCTCCACCCCTCGATCTCTGACTCAAGAAGACCCGTGCCATCTACAGACGCCTCACCAACCCCACCCCCTCCTTCCTCGACTACCGTCTGTCACAGCTCGTCCAATCTGTGTCGTCTCACCACAGTCCATCACACCCCCTGTTCCCTTGGTTCGATCGATCCCACTGCCTTGTTCCCTTGGTCGATCGTACTCCCCAACAAACCGCAGCCACCCCGACCTTCTTTAGCAGCCTCACACAGTCACAAGCCACCACCTCTTGTTTCAATCGAGAAGATGAAGAAAAGGAAATGTTTTTAAAAAAAAGTCCTCGCTTAATAATTTAATTTCAGTCCCTGGGTTCCCTTGGCTATTTACACCCCATCAACTTGTCATTCCACCGCAAGCTATTGGTTCTTGTCATGTTTTTTATCCAGTTATTTACTACCACCAGACAGCACACATGACACCGCAACACATTTTCATATTCAGTTTGGGTCAATTTTATGGCACATTTTGAGGATCAATTTGCGCACGTTTCTCTCATCAAACAGTGGGATCTACTTCAAACTCAATATTCAGATTGGCCTTAATTTTTGGTGCCAAATTTTTTCGGGGTGCCAACAACTACAAAGACGCAATTCAAGGTCAACTTCTACTTGAGAACTTCACATGGTGTTTTCTCAGTGGTTGCCTGCGTTCATCGGATTTCTTCGGCTTTAAGCTTGAGGACAAACTTCTTCAATCCGGGAGGTTGATGTAATTGGGTTAGTATTATTATTGTGATAGGATCTCTTTTGCAATAATCCAACTAGGACATAGTTTCTTGCTAGGTTTTAGGGTTTGCTTATTGTTAGATTAGATTGTTCATTATAATTAGGTTTTGATTGAATAAATTTTTTATTTCGTTTATCAATTTTATTGTCAATTTATTTGCTTTCAATTATTGCATTGTTTTCAATTTCATCTATTTACAAGTTCAATTCTCCCAAAGGTTGTGTTCGATTACAATCTATGTAACAACGACACAGATATGCAGTGTCGGACCAAAACACAGAGATACACTAGGGGACATGCTTGTACATTTTAGTATTATTTACTTTTCATAAACAATTTTGAATTCTTGTACGTCAATATTGTTACTCACGTACTACTAACTTGCCATAATGTGCTTGTTTTGAAAGTTTTCAAAGACGTGAATAAGTTGATGATCTAAGCCTAGTGTCCGATGGGTATCTGACATGATACGTATCGACACGTTCTTTATATATATATATATATATATATTGGTATAAATAGAGTGTCATTGTTACATAGATTCCAATATATTGTTACTAGATTGTACAAGGAAATCTATGTGGGTTTTCCATTGACATAAATATGACTTGTGAACATACCTTGTTTTCTCCTGTCATATCCTTCATTATGTTGAGGGAGGTGTTGGATATGCTCATGAACAAGGTATGACTTGTGAACATACCTTGAGGTCCTAGGGAACAATGAAATTTTTCTCATGAACATTTTCTTGTTGCAATCAAATAATAGAAATAGGACCTCAAGTCCCTCAATTGCACTAATATGCACTCTGCAAGACATCCTACTAATTCTTCCAATTCAAGTCCTGAAACTTCACATTTTTGTATTGTGCAAAACGAGTTTTTAATTTTGTAGCTCTCCATTGTTTGAGCTGAAATTTTGAGTAAAATTAAATACCACTATCGGAAAGAATATGTCAAAGTTTCAGCTCATTTCAACACGTGTACTTCAAGATCCACACTAAGTGGGATAATGAGATTTTCTCTATAAATATCACGAAGCAAGGGCCCACCTTGGGCGTGGCACAAGCCGGCGCCCATTGTCCGAGACCATGAAAGGGTAGTCCTTAAACACTCATAAAATCGTTTATCAAGATATTTAATGACAGGGACTAAAATATGTATCTCGAAGAACGGTCCAAAACTTTGACACATTGTTTCTATTGCTAATCTGAAATTTAACGAAAATTTCATCATGAATGTAGCTTAAACGAGTTTAAAAAAAATCAATTTTTTTTTTAATTTGCTAGGGATCCGGAATGTAAAATTATGAAAGGGATTGCTCCTGGGTATGAATTAGGAGTTTTGGAGACTCCAAGCCAAATCCCCCATCAAACAAAGTAGGAGAGACTAGAGAGGGGGAAAAAGCTGACACGGATGGGACCATTGAGAGTTACGAGAATGTCAAGACACTGTCTGATGTATGTTGTGGTGAAAGAAACACATGCGAAGTTTCAATCAAGCCTCAAATCTCCTCCCTTTACTCATTGATCAATTCATCAAAACAATGGAGTACAAAATAATGGCTTGAGCTTTATTTATAATCCCTGAGTGCAACAAGTAAACCCTAATCTTGAATACAATAAAATAAGAGATGTGTTCTAATGTTGCTTGCTGTCTCCAAGGCATATTGGAATCTCATTAACACTCATTGTTGCTTGAAACTTGTACAGATAGCTTCGACTCCTCCAAATCCACTATAGAAACTAGATCCTAGACCTGCTTAGAAAGCATGAAGTTCAATTTTCAATATGAAAGCTCTCTGAAGTATTAGTATGAATGGATGCACATGTTACTTCCTCATCAACATTCCTTCACACTCCGGGAGCCTTCCAAGAATCGCCTTTTGGCTTTGAAAAAGTTTTCATTTATTGCATTCTAAATACCCTAACAAAATTGCAAGGTGAGAGACGATGAACCTTCCTTTGGTGAAGGCTTTCAGAGTTGGAGCACATTTTGTACCCAAGCCATGTGACAGCTAAGACACATCTAAGAGATTGAGAAAATGACAACATCCCTCTTAGTTAAGATGGCCCCCAATGAAGAGATGGTCTTTCGATTCCAAATCAAGATCCACTTGTATACCCCTCCTAGTAAACACGTAATCGGGATATTCCTAACCAAGTTCCGCATAGTTGATTAGGAGGGCTATTCTCATGTCATACCAAGCTAAGAGGAAAAACATGGAATTAAATATTTGGAGCTGAAGCAGAGGAAAATCATGGAACTAATGATTTTAAGCCGAAGCAGGAATCAACTAGCCATAGTTGATTTTAGGAGGGGGATTCTTGCACCTTAGTGAGGACCCCTAATCTGTTCGACACTTCCAAACTAATCGTCATTTTCCTCCGAAGTAGATTTAAAAGGTTAAAACTGTTCCTCTGCTTTCATTAAAACCGTACTTATGTGAAGATTTCAACCCATCTCCCACCAATCCCTCAACAAAGTCCCACACCACCGTATGGCGTAAGGCTATTTAAAGGAGAATCTTCCACCAAAGCATCATTCCAAATTTCAACATAGCCACATTCGCTAATATAAAGGAAGTACTCTTCGACTTCCTCAATGTGGCCTTGTGGGATGCTACCCCTCCCCACATACTCTTGTTTGATGATTCTCCTCCAAAGGCTTAAAAGCTCCTTCACATACTGCAAAAATCACTTCCCAAGGAGGGCTTCATTCACTATTTTTAAAATATGAATCCCTAATCCCCATAATTTGTTCAAGATGCACCATCTCTCACTTTAACCCATGAAAACCCTTTGAAGTGTTAAGAACTTTCCAAATAAAGTTATGAAGTGATCTTATTTGAAAGATTTAGATAAAAGCTTTCTAAAAATTCCAAATCTATCTTTAAAAAAAACAGAAAAAGAAGAAGACTGGTAGATCATTGTGTGCTTTGTAGCACAGGAAGATTGGGATAAAAGCTTTCTGATCATTATGTGTTTTGTGGCTCTCAGGAAGAATCTGTTGGTCACATTATGGTCATTTCCACTCTCATCTCCTATCTGTGGTATAAGGCCTTACTGAATTTCAGATCAATGCTCATTCTCCTTCACCATATTTTCTTTCCTGGGTTGATTTGCTGTTCAACTTCAATGCGGCAAATCTGAACCTCTCCTGTACAGTTGGGTTTGGGAGAGGTTGCCTCATGCTATTGTTTCTGCAATATGGAGAGAGAAATAACTGGGTTTTCAGAGATGTACAGAAATAAATTGATGATCTTTGGATAGATACTAAATCAACCTTTGGTTGTGGGGTAATACTTTGAGATTATTCAAAGATACTCAATTCTGTGTGCATAATAGACTAATAGTTCATCAAGAATCATGATGTAGTTTGGTGGTCTCGTTTTTTTTATCCCTCCAGCCCCTTTTTGTCAATGCAGTAGAATCTCTTTGCTTTGCTGATGATACTGATCGTAATAGCAATAGTAATGCTGACTGGTAGATCAATGATTATGGTTTTCAAACAGTGCTAAACACCACATATGCATCTTCTTTCTCCTCTACATTCTCATGTTACTTTTTGGTTTAGTTTCCTTTATCCGTTGCATGTTACTTATTTAGATGTATCTTTGGACAATAATGAATCCTAAATCTCTGGAAAACACTAAAACAAAAATTAGATCATCCTTAGTCTCACAAACATGTCACATAACAGAAATGTTTTCATTTATTATATAGATGTCAGTTCTTGAAACTCAGGCTTAGATTACTTAATTTCTGTCTGCACACTTTTTTCTCCCCTTTTGATAAGACTCGATTATATAAGATTGTCAACCTTGCGAAGTAATTATGATTATGAGTTCTTACTTGTACGTGATTTACAGGGAAGGGATGGTTCTTATGTTACAATTGAAGGCTTACAAATACTAATGGATTGAAATGTTCTGTTATTTGTTTCAGGCAATTTCAGTTGCAGCAGAATTAAAACGGGAAGAAGGGAAAGCAAAGGGAGTGAATGTAGATGATGGGGCTGAAAACCCAGATATTGTCCCTTTTGAGGATAATGAAGAAGAGGAAGAGGAAGAAAGTGACGAAGAGGAAGAAAACTTCAACCCTGCCCTTGCTGCTGCTCAAGGGAGGGGAAGGGGCATGGGAATGATGTGGCCTCATCACATCCCACATGCACGTGGTGGAAGACCAATGCCAGGTGTCCGTGGTTTCCCACCAGTTATGATGGGTGTTGATGGATTTAGTTATGGGGCCATGACACCTGATGGATTCCCTATGCCTGATATCTATGGCATGGCTCCCCGTGCCTTTGCACCCTACGGCCCTAGGTTTCCTGGAGATCTTTCTGGCATGGGTCAGAGTTCAGCAATGGGCTTTACTCCTATGGATGGGACAATGTTTCGTGGACGACCTGCCCAACTGGGAATGATGATGGGTCCAGGACGGCCTCCATTTATGGGTGGGATGGGTATGGGAGCTGCGGGCCCACTTCGCGGTAACCGGCCCGTTGCATTTCCACAGTTCCGAGGACCACCACCTCAACCTACACAGATCAATCGTGTGATGAAAAAGGATCAATGGAGACCTAATGATAGGAGTGATAGATACAGTACAGGTTCAGATCAGGGTAAGAGTCAGGAGCCTGGTATGCCAGACGAGGAAAGAAAGTACCAGTCAGGTGTCAAGACACAAGGTGAGGATTCTTTTGGTGGTCGGAGCAGCTTAAGAAATGATGAAAGTGAGAGTGAGGATGAGGCGCCAAGGCGTTCCAGGCACGGTGAGGGAAAGAAGAAGCGGCGTGGTTCAGAAGGAGAAGGTGCAGCAGTTTCAGATCAGTGACAATTACCATTGCCTGAGTTTCTTTACTTTTAACTTATTGCTTATTCTGCTCCACATTTAGAAATATGTAAGGTGAAGAGATGATTCGGAAAAATGTGTTGAATTCATTGGTCTATCAAGGTTTCTCAGCAGCTAAAATATTCCTTTTACAGGTACTCGGTGATTGTTATTATGAGATGTGTATGAGATTGACAAACAAATCGTGAAACAGAGAGCTTAAACGGGCATTTTTAAAGTCCCCTAGCCAATGTATTCTTAGCCATCAATCTTGGTCACCCAGCTGATGGTTATTTTTTGAAATCTTGACCATTCAATTAATGGATTAGAATAGATCATAACCTCAAGAATGTGTGATAAACAACCATGGTTGTGTTTGGTTGCATAAAAAAAAATAAAGCAAAAAAACCCGGTCTATACATTGTGCATTTTGGCGGCATGAAATAATAAAAATTAACTAGTGAAGAAATATGATAGCAATTTTTGTTTGCTGCAAGAGAGGGAGAGAAGATGAAGAAGACCTATCAACAAAGCAAGATGCTCTCTACATTGTCATCTCCACCCTTAGAATCAAAATTTATAGCAATACTCCGAGGTAAGGTAGCGCTCAGGGATAGCAAATGGGTGGATTTTGCCATATCTGTCCCCGTCTGCTAGCCAGTATCCGCCCCATTTTAACTGTTAAAATTTTTATTTATTTCAAAATTGGCCTTTGCCCCGTCATGGATGACAGATCCTCTTCCCGCTCCATTCATCTACTGGGGTTTATGATGGGGCGGATGCCCGCTCTGTTTAATCATTTATTTTTCTGTCCGGGCCATTTTGGGCTTTGAATTTTATATGATTCATTTTGGCAGGCCAAGCCTGCACAAAATTCATTTGGAGAGGGATTATGGTTTTTGTCTTTCAAAGTTATTTAGTAATAATTGATAAATGAGTTTTTTATATATATATATATTCCTGAAGGACTTGATATTCATTCTCAAATCCACTCCGAAATCCGTTAAACTAAAATCATATCCATCTCATTCGGGGCGGAGCAGACATCAGTAAAAACATATATTCTGTCAACCCTAGTATCCGCTTGTACCACTAAAACATGGTGAATTTGAAAAGGTTGGAGCAAGATCAAAAACATCACTGCACCATCTTTTGGGGTGGAAAAGAATAAAAATTTGTCTTAACATTTTAAACTCATATTGATTAGCAATGTTTATATATACATTGTACAACTTCAAGCATAATTAAAGAAACACCATTTCTCAGTTCAAAGGGTGACAATGGTCTATTTAAGTGAAATCACAGATAAGTTGGGAAAGTTCATACTTGCAACGGTTTTGTAGTGGTAAAAGACAAATTTACATTGCTCTAGTCAAATATAATTCAGAGATGAACGTAATAATACCTGAAAGTTTAATCTCAATTAGCTTATAGAAAGTCTTCAGTTGAAGATTACATATAATATTTTCATTCCAGACGAGACAATTTTTTTTTTTGATAAAACATATAGATTATTATTTAAAGGACAAAGGACGAAAGAAAATAATACTGGGCACAATCCTAAAGCAAGGACTACCCCAACACTATGAATATGTCAAAAAAACATGTCCATAAAATTATTACATTTCTTGCCCATTCTCTACAATAATTCTCTGATATCCAAAGAAACAGCGTATTCCGATCTATTAAGCCCCTAAAAACCCATCATATTTCTCTCATTCCAAAAACACCACATAACCATATGGGGAACCCTACGCCACAATCACTCTGCAAGACGAGGGGGATTGGTATGAGACTACCAACTTAACTAGTTCAAAATGGATCCGTGAAACATGATACTTACTCTGAATTCTACAAAAAAAATACTCCAAATAGACTTAGAGAATCGACAATGATCAATAGTCTCATCATTCTCGTTGCAAAACACACAAACGCTTCCCGCGGAAATTCCCTTCTTTCTTAAAACCTCTTTAGTCAGGATCCTCCCATGCAAGACCGACCAACAAAAGAAATTGATCCTTGGAAGAAGATGTTTCACCCAGACCAAGAAATTAAGGTAAGTAATGAAAGGGTTAGCTAGAGTGAGTCTCATAAATCGGAGCAGTCAGAAACTCAGAAAACTCTTTGACCAAAAAGCCAACTCCTTTGCCTTTCCACCCTAACCCGTCAGGACCTTCAGAGATAGCTTGGGCTTTAAGCAATTGCTTAAAATTTTCCGCCTCCTCTAACTCACCTTCAATTAGAGGTCTTCGGAATGGAAGGTCCCAAGATTCTTCATTTACCCAGAAGCTATCGACTCAACCATTTTTTAGAGAGCAAATATTAACAGACGAGGGAATAAATCCTTAAGAGGATGAATGCTACATCAATTATCTTTCTAGAACGAAATCATTTCTCCATTAGAACATCGAATCGAGGTGTGAGGATAGAACTAATTAGAGCAACGAGAGATGGACTTTCACTTGGAGCATCCGAAGGGGACAAACTTGGTTATAGCTTCCCACTCCCATCTATTCCAATCGTAATTGTCAATGATAATTGATCTCTACAAATTACTGTCTTCTTCTGCAAATCTCCAAAGCCATTGGAACTTATGCAACCTCTTCTGTTTTAATTCATGACGAGACATCCTCACAACAATTTAGAAACTTATGCATGTTATTACTTGTACCAATGGAATAGTGGAATCAGGCATTACATAACACATTTTCACGAATATCATAAGAACATGTTGTCCTGAAAGTTATTGCATTTAAAAAGTTATGTATTACCCCTTGTTTTTTGTAGTTACTTCCCAAGCATACAGTTCTTCAACCTCGAGTACTCTACAAACTGTATCGCCTCCAAAGAAAGAGTTGCCACGCCCTTTGTGACTTGACCACCCTTGTTTTATGAGTAGAATAGTTGCTCCTAATACAAAAGTTCAAACATAATGTTGCACCACACCTTCACCACTACCCTTTATATGCAAAAATATTAAATTTTGAGGGAATGGATAGTTTGAGAAAAGTGTAATGAGCAGGTCGCACTGCGCCAAATTGGCACTTTTGTAACAACTCTCAAAACAGTATCACTTTTGAGATGTTACAATCCACCAAACAATTTCAAATCAAAACTAAATTTAGTCAAAAAAATAAAAAAAACAGTAACACAAAAAAAATGATACAATAAGTTGGATCACCATGAATAGTATCACTTTTATAACCATACTCTTCATGGTGATACTATTATTGTATCATTTTGTTTGTGAAAATGTGTAAAGTTGTTAGGTGAATTGTTACACTTCAAAAGTAATAATGTTTTGGGGGTTGTTATAAAAATGCCAATATGGTGTAGTGTCGTATCATACATGCATTTGAAGTATAGTGATTCAATTACAGAATATGATATGGAACAATTCCATTACTTGTTTAATTTTGTCAAGTTCATCAGTGTTTCCTTGACAAATAGCTACATATATTTTTCTTATGTTCAAATGTCATCAACTTCCCTAAGTTTCCAAATAGTACCAAGAACAATGGCCAGATGGATACGACATTATCTCCCTTTTGGTTAACATTGTTATCATTTGCTATTTTGTTAACCTCCTCACCAGCAGTAGATACATTCAATGGGTCAGTTTTTTCCAAGGAATACTGAATAGGAACAAGGGCATATGGTTGTTTTCATATTAATCCAATTCCATGGAAAAGCAACCGGATATCAAAAAAATGAGCTTATATGATCATAGTTCACCTTAAGATTGGTGAATAGGAATCACATTTTCAACTTTCACATAAAATATGGAAATTTAATTCTGTAAGGAACAACACCAGATGGAAATCCAATTGCCATCTTCAATCTATCCACTCCCATTTCGATGGGGTTGGAGACCATGCAACCCAACATACCCTCAGTGCGCCTATCTAACTACATTTTTAAATGGTTGAGGCCCCAAACAATATTCGACCTAAATTCAGCAGGAACTTTTCCTACTATAGAAATACCACTGAATCACTAAACAAACAATCATTTATCCTTTATGCGATTTTTATCCTTTGGTAAAATTAGGAGAAGAAGAGAGGCCAACAGTTTGGTTTGTTTTGAAGGGAACCCTTGAATGCGAATCAGAACCATCAGATGTATATAATCTAAATTGTCAGGAATCAATTGAGTAACATCTTAACAAACAAGCCATTTAGGTCTGGTTGTTCAAGTTCAATAGAAAACTTGAAGGATGTCATCAATGGCAACAAGAGACACTTAGGGTGTGTTTGGTTGCATGGAATCATATGCTATGAGAATCCATGAGGGGACCACCTAAATTTAAAAGGTTCACTCACCACTCCATCATTTGATTTTGTGATCAATGGTGGGAATGGAAGTCTCATGAACATGAGAATCGCACTCTTTAGTCCCTCCAAAGCATGTGATTCTCATGTTCATGGGACTTTCATTACCACCATTGATCACAAAACCTAATGGTGGATTGGTGAATGAACCTCAAATTAGCATAGATTTAGGTGGCTCCCTCATGGATTTCCATGGCATAGGATTTCATGCAACCTAACACACCCTTAAGTCACAACAAGCCCCCTGTTGAAACTTGGCCTTTTCCCTTCTTATTCTTCACAACCTCCTCTCCTTCTTCTGCCAATAAAGAGTGCAAGAAAATCAAATCGCGATGGTTTGAAGACGAAGTTGAGATGCCAGGGAGAACAGTAGCAGTGCAAGAAGAACAACCAATGCCTTTTGATGATACATAAAAACGGTTACATCCCTGAGCCACACATGTGTCATGATGATCTCGAGGAATTACGAGCCCCAGCGTCAGCCCAACACTGATCCGGCCCAAGCGGTTCTAAGCCCACTTGATCCAGTCAGCCAGACGGACTCAAACTCTTATAGTGTGCTAGGCCCACACGTCTCACAGTTATCCTCAATACCCATAAGTCCTACTAAAGCAAGTATCTTGAGGATCAGCTTCGGACAGGAAACTACAACAGCTCTTTGCTTCCAACTAGGAAGCAAATACCAGAGTACATTCCATGCAGGGAAACTTCCTCCTTCGAATTGCTCTTGGATTGAGAACTATCTCCTGCGTATCTAGGAGCACAGGGCTAACATGGAACTTCCCTCTTAAAACACAACTCCTAAGTAGAGAAGGATCTTCACGAAGATCTCCTTCCTAAACTACGCCTTCGATGCCCTGTTAGAACTAGGACTCTTGCGCTATAAATAAGACATGAGGTTGGTAAGGTATGCTACAAATTCCCTATTTACAGTATTACACCTTCCTGAGATCCCTGTCTGACTTTAGCATCGGAGTGCCATCGGCCACCACAACGGTGGTCCCGTGGCTCACATGTGTTACTTGTGCAAGTCAGCAGGTCAGCGGGATTAGGTCAAAATAGGGAGCGAAAAATGACTGCATCAGTTTGGCACCGTCCGTGGGGACGGTAGAGTTCTTAACTTTTCACTAGCGTCGTTTCCTTTCAAAACCCAAAAAGATGGTGACTACTAGGTCATGCAACGATGGAGAGCAAGGCGATACGTCAAACACTCAGGCTGACGCAGTATCGCCGCTTTCAACGGCTCCGGTCATACAGGGCTACAGACTCACACCCCCGCACCGACAACAACAACGACGAACCTCGAATCGATAGGCTGTCATCTAGAATACAACAGATAGCCAAGGTGGTGGAGGCTCTCACGAGACAAAATCCACCACCTGCTAATGGACTAGGAGCAGCACGGGCCTCCGTCTCTGGAGGATGGCAGGGAGCAAGCACAAGAAAACCAAGCCCCTGCTAGTTCTCATTGGACTAGGGGAGGCTGTGTGGCTAACGTTGAGCCCGCCGCCAGGGCAGAGAGACTCAACCCTCAGAACCCTCTCCACATAGGGGCGCACGACCCAGACGTACTATAATGCCTCTCTGTCTCACCATTTGTCGACTGGATCATGAACGAGGCCCTTCCAAAGAAGTTCACTCCCCCGAAGCTCGACTTATACGATGGAACCACTGATCCATTCGACCACCTGCGCCATTACCAGCAAGTAATGGTCCTCAAATAAGGATCAGAGTCGGTGATGTGCAGAACTTTTCCCACTAGCCTGAAGTGGTCAGGACTGACGTGATTCCATAGCCTTCCGTCGAGGTTGATCGACTCCTTCAAGACACTAGCAAAGGAGTTCCTGACACGTTTCATAGGGAGCCAGCATTTTCAAAAAGGCCCACACTACATACTCTTTCTAAAGCAGAGGTCCCACAAGACTCTCAGAGAGTGTGTCATGCGCTTCATTAACAGAGCTCAAAGAAGGAAAGTTCTATGAAGACCTCAGCTTAGAGCCTCTTTCTACACTACAAGACTCTTTCTACATACGTTTCATAGGGATGCAGCGATGCCATGGTCGTGACAGCCTTCACTGCGGCCTCAAAGAAGGAAAGTTCTATGAAGACCTCAGCTTAGAGCCTCCTCTGGACATAACAGAGCTCCTCAAGAGCGCTCAGAAGCACATTACCTTGGAGGAGTTGAGAACCTTAAGAGGAAAACCGAATGCGAGAATAAGCTCTCTGCTCCTAAAGACAAGAAGGAGGAAAAAAGACGGGAGGATGAAAAACGGAGCAAGAAAAAGCTCAATGACAACAGGTCAAACCCTAGTCGGTCAAGGCAAAAAAAAACATCCAACTACGTTGGATCTAGGACTATGACACCTCTCAATTCTAGTATGTCAGACGTATTAAACTCCATGAAGAACTGGGAGGATCTAAAGTGGGCCCCGAAGCAGCGCGGAGACCCCGCTAAGCGTGACAACGGCAAATATTGCGCGTACCACAAGGAAGATGACCACGATACCAACGACTACAAGAGTCTGAAGTATGAAGTTGAGTACTAAATCCGCAGAGGTAAACTGAAGGAATTCCTGAACTCTGAAAAGTGGCTAGAATGAATCGGGGACGGGGGGAGTCAGTTAAAGAAATAGAGAAGGATGCCCAGGGATAATTGATGTCCTTCATGAAGTCGGACCAAATGAAGACTAGTCATACAGGTCTCGCAAGCGGACCTTACTAGAGATGCGGACACAACCCATGGATGAGGACAGACGCATCTGCCACTCGAGGATTCAGAGCTCCATTCCCAACTTGACCTTTACGGACAAGGACCTCGAAGGATTCCAAGTGCCACATAACGACGCCCTAGTCATCTCGGTCTCCATAGCAAGGTAGGAAGTAAAAAGAGCTTTGGTGGATACATGAAGCTCGCTCAACGTCTTGTTCTATAGCGCCTACCGTAGCATGGACTTCAATGAGGAAAACCTGACACTCTCATATCACCCACTGATTGGATTCAACAGGGAGAAATACTTCCCCCTCGAAAAGATAAGGTTAGCAACAGTGACAGTAGTGTTTCTAGACTTCATGGTAGTAGATGCGCCATCAACCTACAACTTTATCTTGGGAAGACCATGGCTTCACCAGATGGAAGCAGTAGTGTCCACCCTTCACCAGTGCGTTAAGTATACTGCTAACTACTCCGAAGGGATAATACGTGGAGACCAACCTACAGCACGAGGCTGCCATTATGCCGCACTGAAACGGATAGAATGCTCCCAGATTCGACTATATCCTGCAGAGTAGCCTGAACCAGTGTCGGGCCAAACGACTGCAGAGACGTCACATTTAAGCGGTACAGGAGCAATAAGGTATTTTGCCTAGCGAAACGAAAAGGCCTTGGTAAGCGGGAACACATCCCCCCGACATTCCGCTGGAACGGAGACTCGCCCCTCTACAAGGTTTACTTTTCAATAACCTTTGAAGCGCCTTGATAGTCTGCTGAACGATCCACAAGAGCAACTCGAATTCACTTCAAGGTCAGGATCAATTTTTCCCCATCAACAGTTAGTTTACTTTCAGTCGTTTGTTTCCCTTTCCATAGTCAATATAGAGTTTTAGTTTTTAAAGACTTGTGTGATTTGCAATCATCTAAAAAATAAAGGAAGAATTACAAAAACAAACTTTATTGATTATTGGAAAGATGGAACAACAAACGCCTTGAGGCGGATACAAAAGACTACATACTACAAGCATCTGAATACAATGTGACATGAAGTAAAAGACTCGTTTAGACAATTCTACTATGTAAAGGTACCTGAAGAAGGTCGTGCAGACCCTCCGATGCGAGCAATCTACAAGTGACAACAAAGATATGCGAACGGACTTCGCTCGACCCCTTCCTAAGATAAAGACAAGGTGTCAGAGGGGATTGAAAGGACTGAGCGGCCAAATTGCTCCATTGAATCACCTCAGGAAAGTGCCCGTACAACAGCGTCTTAAACCTTATAATGGACCGCTGATTTCCTCAAGAGACATCTCACCCCCTTACAAATTTACTCAAATGGTTGTTGGCTTTCGGGGGGATGGAAGAAGGCAGATGAGGACGACCACAAGCGACGAAGCAGACGAGGTCTCACAGCGCTGCCAAGCGAGGTCACTTTTCCCATGAACGACGCTAAAAGTGACTGAGAGATACCACACCTGGAAGCATCGCACATCGGCTAATACTTCGATCATCCATTGGTTAGCAGGGAGATCCACACACGCACGGACACATGCGGCGCAAAGTAACACCAATGCATCTCCCTTGTTAGAGAATATGTACTACTTCTCCATGATATGATAAGAAATTACGAGACCTCGGCAGATCAACTACGTGCCCACGCAGAACAGGTGACCACGCATAACAACAACTATCGTCACGCCTGATCAGTGCAAATGTCAGAACATTCGAGGACTCCATTACTAGATATCTCCCTTCAGCCTTTGGAAAACTCAAAGCATTATCTTCAAACAAGAACATTACAGGAGATAAGCTCTATGAAAGATAGTGCCTACAATGATCAGAAAACACCATTATATAGGCGTACTGGTTCACCAAACGGGCCTCCTGCATTAACTGCCAAGCATTGAATACCGTGTGGGAAATGAAGAGACGGCGGTTCCCAAGGAAAGTGCGCAGACCACATTCGTTCAATTAATGATGTTGCACGCAACCCCATCAATTGAGGGAGAGTAACCGATACTCAACCATCCTGCAGCTTACGTCGTACACGAGTCACCACGCGATCTATGCCATACACATAGCGCAACCATACAAGAAACCCTAACTCTTCCTTTGCGGACCCAAAAGCTCGATCCACTCGGCCCACCATTCAAATAGTATTCTGCTACATGCTTGATGCGAGCACAAATCCAAATCAGCCTTGACGCACGGATCGTACCTACGGATCGCTATTTGTTTTAAGGTAATGTTGTCCACACAGTGCGCGACACTAGCGGACATGGGTTCTCACACCCTCAAATGGGCGGAGCCCCTCCCCAACCAGGCAAGCTTAGTTAGCCAAAGCTGATGATGACAACTTATGGTACTCCTCGACACCTAGTCCACCTAACGCGGATCCCAATGGTTTAGGAAGTGGGAGTCTAATCAGCACTATCACGCCTGGTGATCATTGCCCCTTCCGCGGTCGGTGATCGCCGAACCCAATCAGGTAAGCCTAGCTGGTGACGACTGGCAACAAAAACTTCTGATCAAAGCCCAGACCTATAGCTCTCACTACACAAGTGTTTATGGTTTGGAAGGTGGGAGGCTAGTAAGTCCCGAACTGATTTCGAAGGCTCACCATGGGACCATTGTTTTTCAGCGTGGCCGTCGAATCACCAATCTTGAACTTGTAGCCTCCATTGCGCGGGTGTAGATAGTTTAGAAGATGGGAGCCTAGTCAATCCCGAACTGATTTCGACGGCTCGCCATGGGACCACTGTTTTTCAATGTGGTCGTCGAATCACCAACACTAAACTTGTAGCCCCGAACTGATTTCGACAGCTTGCCATGGGACCACTGCTTTTCAACGTGGCCGTTGAATCACCAACCCTGAACTTGTAGCCCCCACTAGTTTATAAGATGGGAGCCTAGTCAATGTCGAACTGATTGTGACGACTCACCATGGGACCATTGTTTTTCAGCGTGGTCGTCGAATCACCAACCCTGGACTTGTAGCCCCTACTACGTGGGTGTAGATAGTCTAGAAGGTCGGAGCCTAGTCATCTGCAAATTGATTCCGACGACTTGCCACGTGGCCACTGCTTTTTAGCGTGGCCGCCGAAAACTCCCAAATTTAAGCTTGATGCGCACAGGTGTAGATGATTTGGAAGGTGGGAGCGTAGTCAATCTCGAAGTGATCTCGACGACTTGCCACGGGACCACTGTTTTTTAGCCTGGTCACCGAACCCTTTTTACTCGAACTTGTAGCCCTCATCGTGCGGGCATAAATGGTTTGACAGGTGGGAGACTAGTCAGTCCTCGACTGATGTCGACGGCTTGCCACGGGACTACCGCTCTTCAGCCAGTCGCCAAATCCTTACTCCCCGAACCTGTAGTCCTCGTCATTTGGACATAGATGTTTTGGAAGGCGGGAGCCCCATGCAACTTGCCACGCGACCTCGCTCTCTTTCGAAACAGCGGCCACCAAAACGAATCAAGCTGAGTAAGCATCTTCACGTTCAAACAAATTGGCACCCTATTACCAGCAAAGGCCACTCAAGTTAATACATAGATCGTACGGCCAGTACCCAAATAAACGCTACATAGTGTCTATCCGAGCTTACGACGTCTAACTCGGCACAAACGCTCTGACATATACTCTCGGCCATCACAACTCGCCCTAGCAGCAGCAGCAGCCGACCAATCAAACAATCAAGACAACCCTCAAGCAGCTTACCTTGGGGACAAGACACAGCTCGAGCAAATCGACCCCCAGCTAAATTGTCGGCAACATGTCCACTGTCGAACATGACTACGCAACAATGATCCTGAGTCATTTGCAATATAAAGCGATCAAGCTCTCTACTACAAACAGACTATTCGACGTCCAATTGATTCAACTAGCCTATGTCAAAGCAAGACAACAAGTCAAAACAAAATAGGGACAACAAGCACAAAACGGATGAAACTGTTTTTTTTATTAACGGTCGACAAAATGGGTACAAGAGTACAGAATTCACTCCTTATCAGAAGAAGGTACAAAAATGGGAGAACTAAGCTTAGTGGAAGAAGGAGCATAAGCTACGTCCGCACGCACCACGGCCTGGGAATTAGGGCCTGAACTTTCCTCTTCGTCTGACCACACAAAGGCGACGAACAAGTATACATACGACATCTTCTTGTAACGACTGAGATCCCACTCTGGATGTTCCTCCTTCATTAATGCAAGTAGCTCCAGCCTTTCGTGTACAACCCAACGGAACTCGCATCTGCCTTGTTCTTGCAGAAGTTCTTCCTCCCGCGCCTTCGAGTCAGCAAGTTCACGCTCTAACAGTTCCAATCAGCCAGTCAGCGCGTCAACCTGAGACTGCTCTGTTTCTAGGATGCTCTTCACAACACTGAGCTCATGCCACTCCAGTTCGAGCTGGTTCTCGACCTTTCTTGCCGCTTGAGCATTGAACTCCACATCGGATTCCAGTTGCTGCTTCTGAGCAGCCCATTCGGCCTCATTCGAAGCATTCTCTTCAGCAAGAGACCACATTTCAAAACACGCCTTAGCCGCAGCTTCCTGCGCAACCTCTACGTCTCGGTGCATCCAACTCAACTTCTGCTTGAGTTCGTCTCTCTCATACACCGCCGTTGCCAAATCACGCTCAAGGGTCTCTAAACGAGCCTTCTGAGTCTTAGCGGCCATGGTTGACTAATCAGGCTTCTTCTCCTCAGCCTGCTTTTGCAGCCGCTCAATTTCATAGAGCGCATCAGAATACAGTGCCTGCATGTGGGAGAAGACGCGCTCCATGGTGTATACGCTCTCATGAGCCACCTAGACTTCCGTCCCAACAACGTCCACCTGGCTCAAGTGAGACATACCCAACATAAGGTACTTTAAACCCTTATCAATCCACCCTTCTAGCGTATCCTCCTCGGGCTTCAGAGCGTTATCCATCAGCCAACTGTGATGCTTGCTTATATGCTTCCTCAAAGCGTACTCCATGTCAACCTCTTGGTGCCAGACCTGAGAGCTCTTCCTCACCAAGTCTGGTGCAAACAGACTTATCCGCGCATCCGGATGAAGCCTTCCCGGATCAGGAATCATGTCAGCACCACCTTTCGCAGTTGCCATTATTACCAGGCTTTCTTCCGCGGCCTTTCCCTTATCATGAACAACCGACCCTTTAGTGTGAGACGGCTCAACGAGGTTCGAAGGAAAAGGAGGACACTTCTAATTGTGGATTGGAACAAGACGGCAAACAATGTGGACTACAAGAAACTTGGCTTGTGCCACGACCACTTTCAGACAACACGCCAATGGGACGATCAGATTCTACAACCTCAGGCAAACCTTCGCTGAAGCCTTCTACTGTGACACTCCCGCATGAATCAACACTGGCATAAGCGACCATTGCAACCCGTACTAGACGCTCATTCAAAGCTTCGGCCTGCACATCACTGAGACTCGACTTGTCTTCAATCCCTGCAAATCGCAAGTAATCCTTCTCCCAGCCGGACACGTCAGTCTTGGCCCTGACAGGCTGATCAGGCTCGCACACTTCTCCCCCTGGAGTGGGTCGTGCTGAAGGCAACCCAGATCGGACACGAAACCTCTTTGAACTCACGAAAGAGGCAAGTGTTTTAGACGGCTCCTCCATGTCAGACAGAACGAGAGTTTTGGCCCCAGCAGCCTTCCTCTTCCTAGAAGGGACCCCATCCTTTGACTTGACCTGTGACGCTCAATAAACAGTAGGGGCCACGTGCCAGTTGTCCCACAACCTACCATGGATGAAGTTGGAGACGCTTATGACATCCACCATGTTCTTCGTCGACAAACCGCGGAATGTCTCCATAGTGTTTTCTTCCTTTAGGGTAAGGGGAGTAGTAGGAAACCTTCCTGCAAAGAAACACAAGTGATAATCAGCTAGCCTGCAATTAGGCATATCAAAGTCAAAAGAAAAAGTTGAACTTAGAGCTAAAAAGTAGTACTTTTGTCATAACTTAAAATCATCAGGCAGATTAACAAAATAAGCCGGCGACGTCATCTTACAGATGGCATTACTCATCAGTTGATGAGAGGTCAACAACAGGATTATTAGCGGAGTCACACGGAGGCCAGCCTCCTTCGCCCTAATAAGGATTAGAATGATGATCCTATATCCATTAGGCCCCAACTGGGCCGGAGGAATCCCCAAAAGATCTAAGAATTTCCAAATCACATCTAGGACAAGAAAACACACTCTGGTTTGAAGCATCAATGGCAGGTCCTCGGGGACCCGGATCTTCGTACGGATTTCAGCAAGGCCAGGCTCAGAAAGCAACCTGTCTTCAAAGAACTCCAGGCCCTTGGCCAAGGTTGCATCATCAAGAAGGTTTTGTCGAGCCATGACGAAGATGAACAATCTTCTCTAATCAGAAGATGAACAGAGCGATAGTTTCGAAAGTAAGGAAAATAGAAGAGTCTCTAATCAGAAGATGCATTACGGATGACCTAAATAGGGATTAGGTTCTAGCCTCTTTTTTGCTAAACCGACACACATTCAATTAATGCAACGCGCGGCTAAAGCAGCGATTCAGACTCAACCATCATCATGAGCGGCGTATCTTTTAAAAGAGATGACTTAGCAAACCAATGTGACGACCCACTAACTCATGGGGAGTAACTAATGATACATAACAACGGTCACATCCCTGAGCCATACACGTGTCATGATGATCTCAAGGAATTACGGTCCCCAGCGTCAACCCAACACTGATCCGGCCCAAGCGGTTCTAAGCCCGCCTGATCCAGTCCGCCAGACGGACCCGAACTCTTACAACGGGCTAGGATCACACGTCTTACAACTATCCTCAATACCCGTAAGTCCTACTAAGGCAAGTATCTTGAGGATCAGTTTCGGATGGGCAACTACAACAACTCTCTACTTCCAACTAGGAAGCAAATACCAGAGTACAATCCACACAGGGAAACTTTCTCCTTCGGATTGCTCTTGGATTGGGAACTATCTCTCGCGTATCTAGGAGCACGTGGCTAATAGAGAACTTCCCTCCTACAGCACAACTCCTAATTAGATAAGGATCTCCACGAAGATCTTCTTCCTAAACTACGCCTTCAATGACCTGGTAGAACTAGGACTCCTGCACTATAAATAAGACATGAGGTTGGTAAGCTAAGGTACGCTACAAATTCTCTGTTTACTACATTACACCTTCCTGAGATCATTCTCTGACTTTAGCATCGGAATGCCATCGGCCACCACAATGGTGGTCCGTGGCTCACGTGCGTTACTTGTGTAGGTCAGAAGGTCAGCAGGATTAGGTCAAAGCAGGGAGCGGAAAATGACTGCATCACCTTCCATGATTCCTCACTTCAGTTCAGTGGCGAATTGAAGAGGTGAGGGAACAAGGTGTATTGTTCAATGGTGTTGAATAGGCGGGGGAGCAAGGGGTATTGTTCGATGGTGAATTGAAGAGGAGGGAGAGTGGGGGTGATGGTCAGTTGTGAATTGAAGAGGAGTGAGAGTAGGGGTGATGGTCGGTGGTGAATTAAAAAAGAGGGATTGGTGGTGCTGGGAAAAAAACACCAATTTATCTCAGAGATCAAACACCTGAGAACCAAAAGGAAAAGAGTTTTATTAATATCTTTCACATTGAAACCTTTCTTGCTCTCTCGGTGAAACAAAACAAAACAAAACTCTCTCTTTGCACGTAATGTGTCTGAATAGTTGGTTGGTTGGTTGGTTCTCACAAAGAGATTTTACCGATGAATGTGAAGAGAAGGTGAAACAATGAAGCTAAAGGAAGGCTTGGCTCGACTTGCTTTAAATCGTCGGAGGGCATGTGTGTGTGTTTTGGGTCAAACTTTCTAAGTTGTTTGGGATGAGATGCTCTCTCCCTCTTTTTTTGCTTTGCTTTGGTTTAGTTGCTTGGAGTGGCAAAATGGTGGGTGGATGGAGTTGGAGAAGATGAGGTTGGAAAAGACGATATTTGATGAAGGTGTTTATTTAAATCGTGCCTCAAGTTACCCATTTAGTTTTTTTTAACATTTTGAACCATTGATTCACTTAGAGATCCAATTATCAGTTGTCCGATGTCAGCATTTTAATCTCAACCCTTCAATCATTTAGGGTCATTTTAGTCATCATAATATCACCCATTTAAAAATAGATTGTCAACAATAGGGTTGGCATGGTCCAGATTGGTTCCAAATTTGGAAGAACCTAACTCGAACCGTTTAAATTTAATGGATCCGGTCTGATCCGGATTCCCTCATTTTGGAATAACCTAACTCAAACTGTTTAAATTTAATGGATCCAGCTGATTCGGATTCCCTCATTTTGAACATTGGGACCGAACCTAATTCAAATCGTTTAGAACGGTTTGGTCCTATGGTTCCAAACTGTTACGCTGTTTAACACCCATAAGATCATTGAATTCAGGTTGAAATTAATGAGACATACTTCCTGCATTTTTATTATCAGTTGGGTCTTATGAGCTTTTTATTTATTTTTAATATGAAATACACAGGAATAAGAATTGAAAACTAAACACGAAGAGATTACACTAGAAGGTTTTGTAGATATCTAAATAACAAAATGGTTCTGTAGGATCATTTGCTAGTACTAACATTGTCATTGTTATCCTGATATCAGCTTATCATTGTCGCCTTGATCATAATGATGCTCTTCTTTAATATTGAGATGAAACATAACTCTGTAGATGACGGAAATGTTTACATGAGTGGTATTTTTTATTTTTTATTTGCACTTGTCACATTTCTATTCAATGGATTTGTTGAGCTTTCAATGATAATCGTAAAGCTACTAGTATTCTACAAGCAAAGGGACCTTCCTTTTTATCCTTCTTGGGTTTACGCACTACCAACATGAATATTCAGAATTCCCATTTCATTAGCTGAAGTCTTCATTTGGGTTGCCTTGACTTACTACCCTATATGTTTCGATCCAAATATTCAAAGGTAAGATTGATTGAATAGGGATTGATTAACAACACTACCTAAACTTCTAAATTGGTAGTTTATGATAGGAAAGCATGCTCCAATATCCATCCTAATACATCCACCAAACAATCTTTTGCAAAAAAAAATTAATTTAGTAAGATCGACTTCTATGTTGATCCGAAGTTTTTCACCTACTTGTTTCCAACCTACATTACGACTATCTTCTTATTTATGAATCCAGTCGTATTGATGTTAATGCACATTGGACTTAACTCTCCATTTAAGATTTCAATGACATAGAGTTTGTATTGTTGCAGGTTGTTTAGACACTACTTTTTATTCCTACTGATTGACCAGATGGCATCTAGGCTCTTTCTAGTGGTTACTGCAGTGTCGAGGGACATGGTTATAGCAAACACATTTGGATCCTTCGTGTAGCTAGTGGTACTAGCACTTGGTGGATATATCATGTCAAGAGGTATAAATCAAAATTAACCCCACAGCTCAATACTACACAATTTCAATTATTTTATGTGGTCCCAGAGTGCACAAATCATGCAAATCCAATGGTTGTGCTCAATTATTCAACCGCAAATCAATCACAATTATCAGCAGCTACATCAGCAAACCATACAACAGACAAGCGACGAAAATAGTTAAGAGCAGCAAGCAACAAGCCACTCAAACCCAAATCCAAGCTACAAATTCAAATCCAACTATCACAAACTTATAAAATCCAATATCTATTACAAATTCAAATTGTATCCAATATCCATTACATTGAAAACATAAAGAACTAGCCACTCAAATCAAATTATCACCAATCTTGTATTGGCAACATTTGCATTTCCCTTTGATGTTGATTGAGAACTTTGAGTACTTTGATCACTTGAGCTTGCATCCTTTTCTTTGCCCTTGGTTGTTGTGTTTCTCAACTTTGCAAAGTCTAAGAAAAACAAACAAGATAATTAATAGGAACACTATCAAATAATGAATAAGTCAATAACCATAATAAAAAACCAAACTACATAAAACACAAATATTACCTTTTTCACACTATATAGAACTCAATTTCATTTGCACTTGCTTCATACTCAATGATGCTAATGTCCTCACTTTTTATCCAACTTTGGATGCATATCAATGCCTCCACAGAATTTGGAGTGAGAGATGATCTAAAGGGATCAATCACTTGGCCTCCAGTGCTAAAAAAATTTCACTAGCAACTATTGACATTGTAATAAGCAATACATCTTTTGCTAGCAATGCAAGTGTGGGTATATATTCCCATTCAACTTCCACCATCTCAAAATGTCAAACATCTCAATCTTGTTAGCATTCTCTAATTGATTTATGAGATACTTATCCACCTCATGCGATAGCACAACATCCTCCATGTCTTCTAGCTCCTTCTCTCAATCATCCATCATCTCATTGAGTATTGTCAACACTTCCTTGGTGCTCCTACACTTTCTTATTTTCCATATGAAGAGCTATTGTAAACACTTGATTGAGAATTCTAAGAACCAAAAGAAATTGAAATTTTGGATTAAATTAAAGTATGAATTGAATAACCAATAAACTTTATAATAATCAACAAGGTTTGAAGAAATTTTTGAACTTTTGATTACCTATTTTGATCCATTTTGTTGTTTTTGGGGACCGACGGCTTGTTGAGCATATTCATCACACAACTCCTTCATTAATGCTATAATTTCCTTACTTTGTTGTCAATATCTTTTGTCTTATACCCCCAATTACCTTTTACACAAGTGTAAAAAGTGTCTTGGTTCGAATCTTGGGTCTAAGATAAGGCAACAACAAATATTTGGCTCAGTGACCCAATTGAACCAAAATACTTAATATATTTTGTTTTCATACTCGTTGTCATATAATGTAGCACATTCTCCACAACACCTCTAAATTGCATATATTCCAGCAAAAACAGCTTATCAATCTCTGCCTCCACATGAATGACATCATGGACAACTGTTTGGGACGTCAGATGCTTGCTGGCACTCATCTTCATAGTCACTAGGTAGGAGACTTCCCAAAAAAAGTCACAAAAACCTTGGCACTTTCCCAATCTTTCTCACCAGGTGGCCCAACCTTGCCTTTAATCTTTCTTTTCGGATTTATTTCTTCATCATCATCCAATTCCTCATCTTCTATGAAATAACCTAAGCATGCACTGTCATCGTCTTCACTTATCCTATCAAGCACCTTATTAAATTTCTAGGTCGATTCAGGCATCATATATATACTATTCCACCTAGTAGGCACATCTATAACAAGAAAACTTTGTCACCTAATTCCTCATTCTCAACACATGCCTTGAAATAATCAAACCTTTGAGGACTTGATTCAACAAACTTGGTAGCCTTTCTAACTAATGTCACGCTTTTATCCAACTTTTTCAACCCATTTTCACTGTCAAGTTGATAATGTGAGCTAGACACCTCACATGCATATATTTACCCCAAAAATAAGTGGATAATTTGGTCATTTCTTCATTTTAGCAATTGGCCACTACATTGCCACCTTATTAGTCGATGTATTGTCGACTGAAATACACATCACCTTCTCAATATTTCACTCTACCAATCACTGCTCAATCAACTTTCCTATTTGTTTACCTTGATGAATATGAATGACACAAAAGTTTAGGATTCTTTTGTGAATATTTCACTCATTATCCACAAAATTAGTTGTAGTTCACATTTTGGACATTTGTCCATGTATCAGTAGTCAAATTGACTGCTTAAAACCCTCATTCTCAACAAGATTAAAAGGCATTCATCAATTATTAGGAATTCAACAATAGTTTTCACACTTGCATCTTAGCTATACCCCTTAGTAATTAGCATGTTGCTACCATCACTAGAACTACCAAGAACTTTTTGCTGCAAGTCCTATTTGGTTTATATTTTTTGGTGATGTGTTTACCAAGAGTACTAGTGTTACTGCCACTAGTATCACATGCAAACACTTGAGCACAATAATTACATTTCGCCTTAAGTACATCTACCTCTACCATCTTTTTCTTTCCCTCAACTAAAACTTCAGGTGATGCTTTCACAATCAATTTAGTGATATGATCCCAAACCCAAGATCTTGGTTGAGTGGTTTTTGGAGCATTTGGTGTTTTTCTTTTTCTTGAGGAAGAGGGCTTGGGAGGAGGCATGGATGTTTGTGGTGCTAATGCAGGACAAGGTGATGTAGCAGTAGAAGATGTTACTACATTACTAGTTTGGTTGGGGATAGTACTTTGAGACCTAATTATTAGTTGGCTACTTTGCTCATGCATTAAAAAAAAATGTCTACATAATATAAACAACCCCATTTAATCAAATTAATAAATAAGACACATAATTGAATACAAAATGAACCAATTTACTTTATATTTTCAATACTAAACTCTAAAGGAAGCTAGACCCTAAGAAGAAGTTTGCACAAAAACACGACAACAATCAATCTAAATTTAAGAATCTAGAGCAAAATCTAAAAGAATGCAATAATTAGCAAGTATTTAGGAGACAAAATTACCCAATCTATTAATAGAAATTCCATTAATTTTTCATAAGGTCATAGATGTGAGAAAGAAGTAAACAACCCAAGAAAAAAAATGTTTGAAAAAATCGATCAAAGGGTGCAATCAATAGTTTGTATCAAGAATTTTTGCCTACATTATCTACAACAAGAATCCATTCAAACATCAGATAGAGAGGGATTCTTACTTGTTTAATTTCAAAGAATATCCAGAAAAAAAAAAAAAAAAAAAAACGAGAGTGGTTATTATCAAGAAAGGTTACCAAGATCAGATTTGATGAGGTCAACGGGTTTGACATGTGATTGCCACCAACAGATGGTGTACTTGGAACATCAACCTCACATTGCTTGCCTCCTCCTCCGCCAAAACAAGATCAGTCGATCGATCATATAACTTAAGTTGATTTCCATATTCAATCACAAGAAAGAAACATAGAGAGTTGTTGATTTCAGGGTTTATATACACAATCAATCTTCGAGAAGATAAAGAGAAAGATATGAGAGACGGCAGTCGAAGAACAAGAAGAGCTAATAACAGAAATGAGAGAGAGACGACAGCAAGTGAGACTGTGAGAGAGATGAAGGATTTGGGATTTTTAGGGTTCAAATAAAATTTTGTAACCTCCAGTCGGGAAAAGACATTATACAAAACGGTTTAGAATCGAACCATTTGAATTCAAACATTTGGAGCCGGACTCAATCCATTGTACAAAAACCAGACTGTTTGGAGCAAAACGAGCCAATTCAGTTTGGATCCGCTCTTTGACATGTTTGCCCACCCTTACTCCACATGCGTGGACTGCTAGTCCAAGGGGCATAATAGATCGAAACCAATCGTCAACTAGCTATTTATTTTGGAGGATAAGTTAAATAAACTAACCCTTTATTTAAACCAAACAAGTATATACAAAGCAGATTCTTCTTCACTTCACAAACGATAACTAAAATGAAACAACAAAACAGAAGCCTTTGGGCTAAATCTAATCTAGGTAGTTGCAAGAGAGGCAGGAGTAGAGATGCTGGATTTATCCCCCTCTTCCAGTTTCTTCCATGGGGTTGGATCCTCATTCTTATTCTTGAGGGCCCCCTTAGCCACGTCGTATGATGCATGGAGGCCAAAGAAGAGGTAATACACCAGTAGAAAAGCAGTCCATAACCCAAAACGCATGAATGATTTTGAATCAATTGACCCCAGAAGAAATATGTTTATCGCAATTGATGCTGATGGCAACCACGGTACTAGTGGCACTCCCCACAACTTTGGACTCCTTGCCATTGGAACAAACACCCTCAGTCCAAGAGTTGCTAAGAACCACAAAGGCACCGTTACTGTATATCCTATCCATCCATCCTCACTTACAGCCCAGTAAGTGGCAGTTGCAATTGAGGATCCGAGCATGAGTGCTAGGCACCCAATAAGCTTGTTTCTGTTCGCTATTGTAGTTACACCGGTCACATAGTAGCGACGTACAAGAAGAGACAGGGCAACAAGCATGAAGATGAAGAGTGTTGATATAGAGAGAAGGTTCGCAAGGATGTCCAATTTGGTGAAGAATGCAATGACAGCAGTGGCTAACATCATGACTACAGTGGCATTCACAGGCGTTCCTGTTTTCTCGTTGACGTTTGCAAACCACGGAGGAACCATGTGTGTACGTGCAATGTGTGTCAGATAACGTGCTTGACCGACTGCACTTACAAGAAGAACAGTGGTCATGCCTTTCAATGCTCCAGCAGCAACAATATACTTAGCCCACCCCATTCCAACAGCCTCAAAAGCAACTGAAAATGGAGCATGCTCGTCGATGTTTTTGTATGACTGCATTAGGCAGAGTGTTACGGCTAGTAGACAGTATGAGAGCGTGCAGATTGTCATTGATCCCACTAGACCAATTGGAATGTCACGTGCAGGGTTCTTTGTCTCTTCAGCCATGGTTGACACTGCATCAAACCCAACATAAGCAAAGAACAAGACAGCCGATGCCTTAAATACGCCATGGACTCCAAACGGGACAAAATCTTCATAATTTTTAGTATCAGCCTTGGTAAGGCCAGCAATTATGATAAATAGAATCACAATGACATGGATTATTGAAGCAATGTAATTGAAAATTGAAGACCCCTTTGTGCTCCGTACAGCTAAGATGCAGATAACGCAGATAACACCCACTGCAATGGGGTCAAGGTCGTTGTATCCCTCAGCCAGGCTTTTGACATGGAAAACAAAATCTTCAGGTTTTTTATTTACAAGTGTAGCCAAATAGGATGTCCACGAGCGAGCCACAGCAGCACCTCCAATCACATACTCAAGGAGAATGTTACCAGCTGCTATGAACGCCATGAATTCACCTAGTTCCACCCTTAAATAGGCAAATGAACCGCCTGAAACAGGGCAATCAAATAATATTGATTCAGAAAGCAAGAACTGATTGAAATATGGTCACTAGTACATGTTTTCAGCATTGCGTAGTATTAACAACACACATTAATCAGCATAGATTTCTCAAACAAAATATCAAGAGATGAGAATATGTTTTTTCTCTCATTGACAAAACAAAGAAATTGTTTTCCATTTAATAAAGTACAGATTGATGTTGGAAATCGGAAGGTCCAAATATCTATGACGTAACTATTCTAGAAAAACACATAAGTTGTAATGGTATTGAATCAATGGAATCGTAGAGCTACACAGAAAGAAAATAATTCTCTCTACTATAATTGGTGAATTGAAGTTACCTGCAACAGGGATTTCGACAGCAAACTCGGTGTAACAGAACACGGAGAGCATGGCTGAGATGCCAGAGACAACATAAGAAAGAACAACAGCAGGACCAGCATCTACTTTTGCTTCAAGACCAGTGAGGACGAAAATACCAGCACCGATGACAGCACCAATGCCAAACCAAATGAGATCCCACCAATTAAGAGTCTTCTTCATCTCATGCTGACTCCTTGCCTTCACCTCATTAATCTCAGTATCATCAAGGGACCTTGTGAGAACTCTGTCCTTCAACCTTAACCCAATCTCGCTCCATGCTTTCCCATAATTCCTCCAGCTTTGAAACGACTCCTCGGGCATGAAATCATCCTTGCTGCAAGAACATCCCCTCCTCTTCACTACTCCTTCACTAACACCTCCAGTACCCATCCTTTCTTGATTCTCTCCTCCACCTTCACCTCTTTTCTAAGAGATCCTGATCTGAGCAAATTAATAACAATTCCCAATTAAGTCAAACAGATATACACACAACACAAACAAGCAATAGCACACATTAATAACAAACATTTGACATTGAGCCAGATTGTCATGCTCCAATGGAAAGCTTGACCAAATACTCTGTACAAATCCACACAACCTTCAAGTGAGGAATGAAGTAGTCGACTTTGTTGACTCACTAGATGGACTTTAAGCTGTCCACAAAAATCAGTGTGTCCACACATCCAACAAGTTGTTGATGCTAAACAGTATGGAATCCATGGATCCAGTTCATATCCATTGACTTTTCCACAATATTCTTGTTCAAAAACCAAAAAGAAGTCCATATTTTTGCATAACGGGGACTTCTATTACAGATCCCCTAGAAACTATGGGTATGTTTGCGTAATTGTAATTTTATTTTCCCACCTCTGCAATAAAAACTTTAGATTTGATTCATGTGCAATAAATATAATATAAACACTATACTACTGCCGAATTCAGCATTACATCACCAGATCGTCGATCCACTCATGCACATAAAAAAATAATAAAAGTACAGCATGAAACAATAGAAGAGATTAGATATGTATGGATCTTGACTGACTGAGAAGTGATGAAAATAATTACCTGTTGTTGTATTGTATTGTATTATTAAACCTCTCCTGATCACCTCACCTCTTCTCTCCTTTTTTCTGAAAAAAAATAAAAACTAAAAAGTTGCAATAAGAAGAAGAGTTTTGGTGCAGTTGCTGTAAAGGTGGGGATTTGAGTGGAGCTAGATTCAAGCAACTGGGGGGAAAGAAATGCTAAACCAAATAACAGATTTTATTCATCTATCTCTCTATAGGACTAAGCCAGCTGGTACAACCTGTGTGAATATCTATTTCTCTATTGCCTGATTCAAGTCTACATTCCAGAATCATATAACGCCACGTCCTTACCTTTCATTTATGCTCCAACTTCTAAGTCAAACTCACAATCTTAAATTTGGGATCTTACCCCGTGACAAATTGACAATCAAATCATGCTTTTTGAGTTGACTTGACTGAGGATCTTTAATTTCCATATCCATAATTATAACTTTTTCTCAATTTTGATGGATTGAAAGATTTTGAATTTTATAAGAATGGCCTCTTTCAACAATGTCATGATCACCGAAGAGAAGATAAGAATCTAGGTGTGAAGCATAAATGGATTCATCTAAAGAAACCATCCTCACATGCAAAATGAATATGTTACTTTTTTGTTCACATCAAACCCGAATTCGGTCTAGTAATATATTCAGTTTGATTGATGTGAATTTTGAGAAACTTCATTAACCAAACTAAGATGAATTTAGTCCCAAATTTAAGGTTCTGTGGTCATTTTTTTTTGTCATTATTGATTTGCCGATTGTGTAAAATTCCCCACTGGTGGCTTTAATTAAGATTCTCGTAGGTGTCACGGCTTTAATTAAGATTCTCGTAGGTGTCACAGCCCGAGTTTCATGTAAGTCCCTCTTTTTTTTTTTTTTTTTTTTTGTTACTACCACCAAATACTATTATTTTGAGTATGCAATTTTTTAAAGTAAAAAGGAAATTCCAATTAATTCATATTCTAGACAAGTTCATGGTCCAACTGTTTGAGTTGGTTTAAGTCCTTGCAGAGCAAAATTAGCAATGAAGCAGTTTCGCAGGAAGCTAATTCAAGAAAGTTGTTCCAAACAAAGTTGAACAGTGAATGGTTGGTCATGGTGCATATGGTTGTTTCAGCTGCACATTCTACATGAATTACTTACCGAATCCCACAATATAGGCGTTCTCCCACTAAAAAAAAAATTCACTCATTTTGAAAATATCAATTGGGAATTGCTGTATGTACTCAACTGTTGCTGGATAAATGCCTCCAACTTTATTTGTTAGATATTAGTTTTCAAAAATTGTTTTGTATACCCAACCACGTCATGTTAACCCTATTACAAATGCTTGAAAGTAGGAAAGGCGAATTGTTTTAACATGATATAATAGTTGCAATCATTTTTTAAATTGATGTTTTCACTTAAATCTTTTGTACTTATTACTTTTTCATATGTATTGGTATCTCAGCTCCTTTATGGTTGATCAACATATTGTACTATTCAACGCTTTAAATTAATCCACACTCATATTTAATGAGTATGCATGTGTCTAAAGTTTAGTTATGTAGATGTTGCTTTTTTTTTTTTGCCGAGAACCATTTAATGCTCCTTAACGAGAAAATTTCACCATCAAATGTTTTTTATTGATAAGAAATAGTAAGTTAAAGTTACATATTTTTGGTTGGTGTAACAAAGACGAAATATCCCAAAATACTAATGCAACAAAGAGTTAGTGCAACCGAGCCAAATAGTCAAGTACACGTAGCAACTCCCTTTGTTAAATTGTAGAAAATGATTGTGGTGTTGTATAGAGATGGCAATGGGTCCGGCATTTGTTGGGTAGGCCATACACACTATTGTAATCTCTGGGCAATACACAACACTTGTGGTATAAAGAAAATAACATATGATATTAGCAAAAAAAAAAAAAGGAAATAACATATGAGGTCATTATGATTCAACTCGTGTAAGGATGGTTGTGACTGACACATGGTCACTTTGAAAGCGTTCCTTCAAAACTTCAGCAACAATGTCTACATGGTTGAAGACTTCGTGAGGCAGGGCACGGAGTACTACTGGATAACATTCATTTATTTATTCAATTTTGAATTATCAGAAAATTATTAGTAGTGTTCTATAGGAATGATAACCATGATAATTAGTTTATGGGGTGTCATTTGTGTATAGTGTAAGAATGGAAATCTGGTAGCAGGTACTCATAAACAACTGTTATGTTGCTATAAGTTTGCTAAGTTTTTTTCTGCAGCTCATAGTCGTTGTACAATTATAAATTGTAAACAAACAAAAACTCCTTCAAACAGAAGTGTAATTAATAAAGCTATAAGATATAAAAGCATCCCATTCATAAGTGGCAGAAGTTCTCTTTAACAGCCAATGGGATATGATGTTTCAATTGACATTTGCAGATACAGACAACAAACAAATTCATGCCATGATAACCTTAAGAATCTGACTAGGAACTTTTCTTCTTATGCTTGGCATGTCCTCTATCCTTCTTCACCTTGTTTTTCTGGTGATCTGTGACAGATCCATCCTGAACGCTACATATCTGGGATTTGATGTTGAATAACCCGAACTTCTTGGAGACATTACCCCATTTGCCATTGGTGTTGTTATTGTTTTTCTCCTTGACCTGGCCCAACTTGTCAATCTCCTGCCTCATGCTCAAACACTCTTTTTCGAGCTCACATACACGCATCCTCATACTATCCATCCCAACCTTCAATACCTGGTTATCCCTCACAGCTGTTGCCAAACCGCCACCACCATCATTTGATCCCGCCATGAGCCCACCACTCTTCAATTGTCTCGATCCCCCATCAAGAAGATTGTCTGATACCATGAAGCAGCCTGTGATTGAAGTCCTAAGTTGGAGCTGCTCAAAGAAGAGGACTTGTACTATTACTCTCAGCGGCAGCCTCTCATTTTGTGCTGCATGAGTGCAGGCTTCTAATGATAGCTTTTGGCAGTCCATCAATCTACACAGCTGTTCTTTCTCCGACTCTGGGAGCCAAGGGTGCGCCTTCAGATATATGTCTATTGCACGATAAAGCCCATCATCTAATGGCCTAGCATATTCGGGGACAGCTGCAGCAAGTGACTCAAATTTGGCAATCTTTAAATTAGTGTCAGAGGCAACCTCAGCAAGGTAACCATCCATAAGCTTTGCCACCATTGTGATTGGTGTGAGAGAAGGCGACCCAATCAACTGATCTTCGTTTAGTGAGCATGGGGAAGCCCCGCCTATTTCCTGTTCCGTGGCTAAGAAGTGCTCAATAATCCGCTGCACACACTCAACATTGTAAAGTGTCTCCATTGAATAAGAGAAGTTGGGTAGCAAAAGGTCATCTAAGGTGGCTTGATCCAGCTGCATCCCAATCCTTCTCTCCAAATTTGATATGCAAGATGGGCTCACACGAAGGATCATGGCTGTCCGGAGCAACCCAACGAGAAACTTCGTAGAGGTAAGTCCTCTCTGCATTGGCAGTAACCGATCAATTTCTTCTATAAGATGTTTCTGGTCTTCCTCAGATGGAGGTGCTGCCAATGCCACAGGAGCAAGACGTGAACTACACTCATTGACCCCGTGACGCCTATTCAATCCAGGTAGGTATCTTTTCGCATAGAAAGTGAGAGACCTAGCAATGACCTCCTGGTTGACACCCCGAGATTCCATTACAGAGATCAACTTCACAAATAGAGGTAAACCTAAAGTTGACACATCCTCGTACCACCAATCTGGATTCAAGTTTCTAAGCCTGGCTCCCGTGCTTATGCCATTCCACAATAGACCCCCATTTGGGGTCTGCATCTGCCCACTATGCTCCGACATGGACCAACCCAAAAGATTCGGATCCGTACAAGCCTTCATGGCCAGTGATTCGATGCATCTATTCACAATATTGAGGTCTTTGGCTTGGGAAAGGATGTCTTCACATGCCTGAAGTGTTTTTAGAGAATCCTTCCAACTCTGGAGGACAACTTGATTGAGGAACACCTCTGTCAGTTTGATCAAATTGTCCTCCCCATATTCTTCAGTCATCTCAAGATGCTCAGCAGCACATCGGAGATGCACAACATTTGAAGCAGTGAGTTCAAGTTTTACACCATAGCAGAACTTGGCAACAAGTTCGAACGATTTGGCCCCACCAGGGATGTCAGGAAGGCATATCACACAGGTCTCTTGTCCTTCATCCATTTTCTGTGCTATCAATCTTTCAAGAACACCACTACGAGAAAGCAATGGGAACTGCAAGTGATATAAAAATAAATAAATAAAACCTTAGAGAAAAAAATGTATTAATTTAAAAATCTTTACCAAACACAAAGATTTATACAAAGGTTGCACCAGAAATCCTTTTCTCCTGCATCAACACCAAAATCCATTGGAGCGTCTCACCTTTTGACAACCCAATCACAAACAATCTCTAAAAGGATCTCCATGGTATCAAAAACCTAACCATTTGGCTGAGTTCCTTTATCAAAAAAGAAAACCATTCAAGAACAGAGGGACATGGATGATCCTTTAATAAAGGATTATTCCATCTTATATATGAAACAATCCAAAAATTCAAGTCCATTTGTCCGTCCAGCATCTTGTTCATGTCTCGTTGGGTTTAGTTTGAACATTCTTGTGTTGTATTTCACTAGGGTATTTCCCGTGCCGTTGGCACGATAAAAGTTAACATAATAAATAGAGTTTATTCTACTTTAAATATCAAGATAAATAAATATCAAAATGTTGGATATGGGAATCGAACCCATACATTCTTATTGGAGATTGATTGAAGTTAAGACATAAAGGCTAACTTTAAGTCTCAACCACTGGATAAAACGAATCTCAACCATAAACTATAATACAAACTTATCTCTTATGTGATCCGTTTGATTCTTATACTTGGATAAATCTCAACCGTCTTTTATCTCCAACCTCAAACACCATTATGATTTGTATAGTCTTGTGTTGTATAGTCTTATGTTGTTTTCATTTTATTAGGGAAATCTTATTTAAACCCATTGGTTGATGAGGAACCCATTCCCTCATCCTCATTAGTTGTTTAACTGCCTTCTATTGAATAATGAGGGAACCCAATAATATGCAAGGATATTTAAGTTATTTGCTGTTTTTTTTTAAGAACTGCATTAATTTAGTTGCCCAATTGAGGGAGACCAGTCATTTTCTTGATTTTGTTAATCTGTACTTCACCTCCATTTGTTTTGTGCAAATCTGAATATTACAGAATCAAGAAAAGTGTTTGTTGAAGTGTCCTAAATCAACTGTTGTCTTCCAAACCCAAACTACTCTCCCAAATCAAATCTATCCAAAACTCTTGTGTTATTTGAACATTGAAGGCTCTGGTTGTAGGCAGTAATGGAAAACAGAGCAAGCAAATACAAAGAGAAAATGGAAGGGGAATGGAGTGGTCACGTAGTTATATTCCTCAGTAAACAATAACTTTTGGCAACTGTCTTGCTCTCTCTTCGTGTACCACTTTCTTTGAATATCTCTTTAATCTTCAGTCTTCACTTTTATTGAAGAAACAAATTATAGGGGAAAACGTGACTAGAGGAATAGATAATAAAAGAGGAGGGTTATTGGAAAGTTGTAACTGTTTATACAGAGAATAATGATAGAGGAGAGATATCAATGAGAGATAACAGTTAGGTGGTTGATTCATAAGTGTGCAAAGGGGCCAAAAATGTTTAAAGGCTAGGCCCCTACTTAAGTTCGTTCAGTTGATTCAGATTTTGGAAAGAAAGACCCCTGATTTAATGGCGACGATATTCGAAAGAAAAGATGAAGGTCTGGCAAGATAAAAGCGAGGGTTGCTTCCTGACAGTTTCTTGGATTGAGGGATTTGCGCAGATGAGAAGACATGGAAAACTGTTAAGCCAAAATATATATTTTAACTAAAATACCTCTGCTTAGTTGTTCAAACCCATAAAAGAAAATGGATTGATTAGAACACCAAAAACATTTTGGGTTCCCTCATCAAACGGTGGGTGCGATTAAGATTTCCTTTTATTACAATACTCTCAACTCGGAATGACTAACGTCAATGCTTGATTTTAAAGGGAGTCGTGATTGGGATAATGGCACAGGAAATCAATTTAGATTACAACTGCCCCAGCCTGAAAGCTATTCCTAAGGAGTAAATTGTGAGCTATGTTGTCTGAAACAGGAGTCAGGACAACGCGCCGACCTCCATGGTAAAAGTTGTGGCGGAGTTGCAACGAAGTGAGACAGCACAGTTGCCAACGAAATGGCGGAGAGAGAAAGTATTATGTTTTCCTTTTTTTAAAATGAAAATTATCATAATTATTAACGTAGTTGTCAAATTCTGATAAACTTGGTATCATTGAAATGCAATTTTGAAGATCTTTCTAACAAAACCAATGATCAATACAAACATTTAAATTTCCAAAATATGTATTTTATTTTTAAAACGTGCAAGCATTTTTAAGATTTTCATGCCTAAGTAAAATATTTTTCAAATAAACGGACGAACATTTTATTGAACAGTCAAACAAAGCCTCCGAACATTCTATCGATTCTAATTTTAGCCGAGTTTGACTCTACAAAAATCAGTATTCTAAAATATGATATTTTTATAAAACTAATTAATGGCAATGGTGGGGATGATGGTGTCATTGGTGTGAGTGTCCAGTGTACGATAATTAATAGTAAAAATAAATAAATATATGTGAAGTAACGGCACGGATAATATGCTAGTAAATCATAATTCAAACTAGACAAACATGACTATTAAATAACCAATTCATAACAGCATAACAAAATAACATGATAATTAAGTAACCATTCCATAACAATTTAATCTTCCTACAAGGCTCCAACATCAAGTCTTAAAACAAAAACAATAATATTTATTATTTAGATTAATGAATTATTAAAACATTAATTAAATAGTACTTAAATAATGAAACAAGTATTAACAAATAATAGAGAAAATGGTTATACACTCCCCAAAAATTGCCTTGTTGTGACTGCAATGCTCCGTTGTAACAATGTGAAACGAAAAAGAAAAAAAAAATTGGGATGAGATTTTTTAATGCGATGCGGCTCATTGAAAAAGGGCGACTCGTGCATTGCAATGCCGCATCAGATAACATAGATTGTGAGTGCAGCAAGGTTCACGGATGCAAACAAGATACAAATACTTGTACTCAGACGAGGCTCAAGCCTTGATGCTAAAACTCACCCGCTCACCTTGAGGCAAGCCTCAATAGCCTTATTATATCTCATGCATAGGCGCAAGTCCATGTGGTCCAACTTTAAACTTGCTTCACATACTCATGGATGTTTTCCCCAAGTTTGTAATTTTCACGAAGTTAAATCATTTTTTATCTCTGTGGGTGCAGTTATTTCCAAGAAGACCAATTCAAGAGCCCCTATTATTTCCTGGTTTGAAAAGATTGATGGTTGTCGTGACAGTTACAGGCTTACAGCCTTATCTTATCCAAGGTATAGGTGAGGAACATAGTCTTCATAAATGATAATACGTTGTACAACAGATTCATATAGAATCAAGGTTATGCATAGGATTGCATGAAATCTAAACAAGCTAAGCATTCAGTTCCATGAAGAAATAGTATGACCAAAAATGTTGAAGGGGAGAAAATAACCTTGTGAAGATGGAAAGACATGTTCCCGACTTCGATGATGATATCACTTGGAAGACCGGTTGTGCAAAACCTACAAAATTTCAAAAAATCGCCAATATATAACATTAAAAATAGTAAATATCCTAAAATGTAGTTGTCAGAGATTTAAGCAACATGCCAAACTTCTTTACCATCCAGAATATACATCTTCGTCTAAAAGAGGCAACCAATTGATTTTTCAACACTAGATTAAAATGAGATCCCTCCAGGAAAGTGTGTCAACTTCACTATAAACCAGAGTTTTATGCTTCTTTCAATACAATTCACTAAATGGGCGAAAATAAAGCTTAGTATATTCTTTTTGACATGCAAATAATGTTATGTATATTGCCAGATAATCCACCAATAGATGCCGAATCTGAGTTAAAAGCTATTCTTATGTCATAAAATAATCTTCAATTAGTCGACCTAAAAAATAATTGTAAAAATATTACGAAAACTTTGGGAAGTGGATCAAGCAACAATCCCAACATTCAAGAGAGAACGCATATGTATCAAGCAACAATCCCAACATTCAACTTATTTAGGAACACTTTGGGAAGTGGATCTCTAAGTCAAACAAACCTACAATACTTCGGTTCTAGAAATGGTTACTGCAAATCAAAAAAAAATATAAGATAAACATGCTGTAAATATCATCTAACCACTACTCTTTTTCTGAAAGGCATGGCAAACTTCTCTTTCCCTGCTGAAGTCGGACAAATATATAACTGAATAGTTCATTCCTAGCAATTGGATCAATTATTTTAACTGTACTACCTGAGTACTATAGTTTTCGGGATAGCTGAACCAAATTTCAGGGAAAATGTCTGTTTTCTATTAACATTTGCGTTATCTCTTGAGAATGAGCTTTTTCAACACTATGAAGCAGTACAGATCAGTACTATTATAACAGAATAACACTTTCATAGAATCATCAGACCTTCTCAAGTACACCAAGAGTTTTACACAATATGCTCATGTACTCACTTCTGAGTTAAACAATCACTAATTGGTAAAACAGTTGCATATATGCACACTAGCTGAGAGTTCATTTGGATTCAGATTAATAAGCTAGTAATTACCTTAGGCCTTTGCTTAAAAGTATATCAAACATTTACAATCTACTACATAAAAAACCATACCACTATAATCCATGTCAACAACTACATAATACTATGCTCCATTAACATACATTACAGTAGATCTATACAATACCAAAAAAAAAATTTATTTAGCGAAGAAATAAGAGAAAAGAAACATACCATGCTTGCCCTTGCCTTTGGAAGGCATCAGTCTTAGACCCCAACTTGACACAAGCCATTTGAAGATTTTGACAAAGTCAGACTTCAGGAAGGTATTCCAGCAAAGTGTCTAACCAATCCCTCTACTACATTGCAATCATTTTGACACAAATTACTTGGTAGAACCAGATTCAAACACAATTTGATACTTACAGATCCCTTATCTAAGAAAGGGGTTTAACCCAAACCACTCCACCACAAAAGAATCTAAACCTCTCCAAATTTACAAATTGAGAAACCCAACCTAAAATCTCAAAACAAAAGCACCCCAAACACTTAAAATCTCACATACCACCATTGAAACTAGAGCCTCTTAAATTCGAACAATGGTCTCGAGATCTACGCCCTAGAGTAGTTCCAATCTTCTTAGGTCAACCCCTCCATCCCTCCCTGCTGTTTATTCCTTCTAAACTACTCCACCCCACCCAATAAACAAGTAACTTGAACACCAATATAAACAAGTCTGAAACGTGTAATGAAGACCATTACCCACTCCCTCACCACTTCCCCAGACCTCCTCGAAAGGGGCTTCTGATTCCTTCTTATTGCTTCTGATTCGGGCAACGATTAGATTTAACTCAATATGACAAAGTGAGAGATACCCATTGTTTAGAAATGACGAAAGGTGAAAGTAAAGAAAACTCAAAACGGAAACATGAGTAAGAATTGAAGGTGCGAGAGAGACAAATGGTCTACTGTGATGCTAGAAAACAAAAACAGTAAACGTGAAAAAGGAAAGGCAGTGGTGCAGACTGTAGAGAGGCAGCTAGCACTTAAAGTAAACAGGTAGGGTACATCTTTTGGGGAGACCAACTCATTTTACTACTGACTTGGTTTCCAATAAAGCAAACCACAGGCTAGCCAACTCTCTCTACAGTGTAATAACACTAAAGAAATGCTTAATGGTAGTAATCTAATAGTAGCATTTCCAGTGAGAGCATGCAACCCAAGTATAGTCTGAACTCTGAACTCCGAATCAGGATTGTGATTTTGGCCAAATTATACGATTTTTTTGCTGAAATTTTCATTTTTTAAAATTACAAAAGGAAAAATGGCGAAAGAAAAAATTAGATTTTTATGATGGTTTTTTCGAAAAAATTATTTTTTTGGATTTTTTCCATCAATTTCGAGTTTTTTCTTTTAATTTTCATTTAATCTAATTATTTATTAATTTTTGAATCACCTCCTAATTTCGTAATTATCACTTCTTCTACTTCTATATTTATTTTTTTAACTATCCCATGGTTTTCTAACTATAGGTATTTTGGTTTCATTTAATGTTTTGATAGATTTATTTAGTTGGATATTCTTTTTTTCACATATTTAATATACCCTTGAAATTCATTATATATTTCATGTATTCTCGAAATTTTTACGTTTTTTTTACACACCGAAATATTTCTTAAAATCAAGAAACCGAAATTAACTCAAAAAACGAAATCACAATCCTTGCTCTGAACTCCGTACTCCATGATGTTGCCCTAAGTCAAAAAATTGTGCTACAGTTAGTCCAGGTTAGACCTGGCAATTTAACCGGAACATGATAACACGACTTTAAATCGGCTCAGTATAAATGGATTCAACTCATACGATTTTTTATTTTTGTGTCATTTCGGGTTGACTCACTTGACCTGTTATACGGGTTGGGTTACCTTCGCGTTTGGCACCGGTCAACCCATTTGACCTTCTAACTTTCGAGTCAAACATGTCATTTCATGTCAATAATTTGTGTCAAATTAACATGTCATTTTCGAGTTAATAGGTCATTTCGGATCAAGTTGGTTCAGGTAGAACTAGTTTTTATACTGAAACAAGTCAAAGGGTCAGATCGAGTCAGATCAACATATTTCTTGGCATGTTGGGTTCCTGTGTTGCATTTTTACCCGATAATCAAAAAGGTCGTGTTCGTCAAGGATTGTGAATTTGCAAAATTATACGAAATTTCGCTGATTCTTTCTTTTTTTGAAATTACGAAAAGAAAAAGGGCGAAAGAAAAAAGTACATTTTTTCGAAAATTTTCAAAGTTTTTTCGTAAATTTCGAGGACTTTTTCGAAATTTCATGAATTTTTCATAAATTTTGAGTTTTTTTATCTAATTATCATTTATTCTAATTATTTATTCATTTTTGAAACCATCCCCTAATTTCCTAATTATTACTTCTACTTATATATTGATTTTTTAAACCACCCATTTATTTTCTAATTATAGGTATTTTGGTTTCATTTAACGTGTTTAATACATTTATTTACTTGCATATTATTTTTTCACATATTTAATATACCCTCGAAATTCATTATATATTTCATTTATCCTAAAAAATTTTACGTTTTTTCTTTATACACCGAAATATTTTTCAAAATATTTCTTAAAATCAGGAACCCGAAATTAACTCAAAAAACAAAATCACAATCCTCGGTGTTCGTGTCTTATATATGTGTGACCCGACCCAACTTGTTGTCAGCTCTAGTCCGGGTGTAGCTTTACTTTTAACTTATCTGCATATTGAAAAAAATGTCTGAGTGTCTACGGTCGATAATTCATTGTTAGACTTCCAATGGTCATTGACTCCATTTAACCCAAGCAGAACTGTGAGAGAGCGAGCCACAAAGACTCATTTGTGGGAGCCTTGTGCCATACATCTTAAATTATTTATGAGGGTTAGAAGATCAATAGTTGTCAATTTCCTTGTTAAATGGGATTTTGTTTTATACTTAATTAAGTCAATATGTGGAATCGCAAAATGGTAATGGGTAAGAATTTATTATCATCATATTATTATTTTATTTTTATTTTTTACCCTTAACCTTCCCTACCACATGTCGTCGGCCGGGTTCGAATCCCTGACATGTGATTCCATCCGCCACCTCTACTAACTCAACCGGTACACCTTTGACTATTTTATTTTAATTTATCAAGTGTAATCAAATAATAAAACACAATACAAATTTAATTCATAAATCATTTATAAAATTGCAATCACCTGACTTACTTGAATAGATCTCCCCCAATACATGATTCCCCAGGGTGTAAAAAACTATCATTTTATAAGTGTAAAGGATAATAGTATTGACCATAGGGAGTAAAAAATTCAGGCTAGATAAGACGTTCATTATTCCTTTTACAAGCAATCAAACCAATTTTAGACTTTACAAGAAAACAATAGATGACAACCATGATGCTCTTGGTGTGTAGATGTGGTTTTTTTCTAGTTTCTATTTGGGAAAATAACTTTTTTTATAAAGATGCAAAACTTGGCGAGGTGAACTTGGGTGAGGCCGAACTCATCATGATAGTGGCTCGGCGGTGTGGTGCTTGATGATGAGGGATTCAATGAGTTGGCACTCAAAATGGCTATGGTATGATCTGAATTTGCCTCGATTTCACATTGTGTCATAATGGACTCCCATGATCATCCTTGAGTTGAGTCCAAAATAACACTTTTGTTAGTTAGAGCCCCATTCAGTATTCTCTAATCATGTTAAAAATCCTTTGAAGGTCCGTCAAGTGCCAGGTCATCAATATGCACTTTCACAAACTTTTCGATCATATCTAAACATTCCATTGAGTAATCCCTGATAGGTACTGATGTAGTCGATTTCTGTTCTCCTTCCTCACTGCTTACCTAGACCTGCACAGGTACCAAACGTGAGCCAAGGACCACCGTCTGGTGGTCGATGGAATTCTAATGCTTAAGTTAGATAAGATTTATGAGAGGCTTAAAATTGTAAAATGGGTTATATTGTGTACCTCTAGTTCATCAACCTTATCTCCCTTTTATAGTGAAGGAGTCATCATTGGGCTAGGTCTTTGGTGGCATAGTTAGGGAAAATTATATTGTTGTGGAGATCATTTCCTAATTGGGAACTGTTCATGTGGGATAGTTTCCTGACATGACTTGTGTCCCTAGATCTGTGGGATATATTTTCCTTTCTAAGTGTTGTCCATGCAAGGAAGTTTTCTTGCCCAACTAATACTCTAATATATGTCTCCTAGTCGGATCCAATGTGTTGTTGGCATGCCTGACTTGGGTAGATCTCTCAGATACTTGCCTTAGAAGTCTTACGAGTATTGGGCCTGATCGCGTGACGTGTGGCTTACTGGCGCATTGCAACTCGGACCCTACTATCTGGATTCTGCCAATGATGGGCTTGATATTGTTTGGGCCTCGCTGGATTGAGCATGCAATCGAGCTTGCTTCATTCTGTTGATGAGATTATCGTGACACGTGTGCGGTGCTGATGAGATGACAGTTTAATGTATCATCAGCTACTCCCCCCGAGTCAGTGGGTTGTCTTATCGGTCCACTAGGTCATTTCATAAAGCAGTTGTGCAGTCATGATGATTGAGTCTGACAGATTTCCTCGAGCGGCAAATTGCATTAATTGGGTGCGCGCCAGCTTGAAAGCGGGAAAGGCAGGAACTCAACTTTCTATATAGATCTCCTACCCGTGGAGTATAACTTTTTTACTCTTTCGATCTCAGATATTCTGCTTTGTTGTGTTGTTTGTCGTGTTTTTTTACTTTGCTCAATCTTCGTATTTCGAAAGCTTTGTACCTTCTTTTATGGCGGGTCGGGATCAACTTTCTGATGAACGGTTTTTCACGGACCATAAGTTTTTTTTAGGAGAAATTGCTCTATGAATCTGATCTGGAAGTTCTTCGTAAGACATTCGGGATTCCTGATGATCTGGTGCTCTGCATTCTGGGCATCGATCTGACGCCATTGTACCCTCCTGAGGGGTTTATTTGTTTTCACCGAGGTATGCTGCGATCGGGTGTCCACTTTTCTGTTATCAAGGAGATTTGGGAGTTTTTGGTGTACCTCGGCATTACACCCGTTCATCTTGTGTCGAATGGGTATAGGAATTTGATTGCCATTCTGATTAGGGCTAAGGACGCTAGTGTTCGAGTGTCTTCGAGGGCGATGCAATTGCTCACTTCTCCTAGGATAAACAAGCGTGTTGTGTGTGAGCCGACGTCCCAGACTGCTTCGGCAAACTGTCTAATGATTTTAAATCGTGGCACAAGTATTGTTTCATGGCTCATGCGGACTCCCCGTACTTTTAACTTGCTGATCGTCTGGTTAAGCGTGAATTTAGACCACTGAGTAAGTTTATTCCTTCTCCGGTCTTGTTTGTGTCAACTGCATATTAGAGTGACATGTTGTGATTTTTGCAGGGAGATTATCTATTTTTCCTATCTCTGCTGAAGATAAAGCAACTCTTGATGCGCTCTGCGATATGCTTCATCTGGAGGTAGAGGATGTAGTCAAGCCTTCTAATGTTGAGCACAACGGTTTGTGGGCTTATTGGCATGTGGCTCCCATTGTGTATCGGGTGAAGAAGCCAACGCCTGAAGGTGCATCTATTCCGCGAAAGATGAAGCTTCCTAATATCAAGGTTTCAAGCCCTTCAAGGAGGGAAGAAATAGATGAGGCGTTTCCTTCTCCTACGCATTAGAAGAGATCTCGTGCTTTATCTAGGTTCGACAGCAGGCGTCTGACCTCGTCTGAAGGACGTGATGCTGTCAAGCAAGAGCCTAGTGAGACTGTTGTTTCTGAGGGGCGTGAGCTCAAGTCATGGCCCATGTCTCTCTTCCTGACCTGGAGAGAGAATATCCGCAAATGGTGGGTGTGGAGGATGTTACCAAGCTGAGCACCAAACAGGTAGAGTTTATGAGTAGGATGTTGTTACAGGCGGGCATGGAAGCTTCGAATGGTCATCCTTTTTCAATAAAGGATTTTGAGCTCCGTCTCTCTCTAGATCTTGAAACTGTTAAAGAGTCATCTGATCATCGGCATCATGGTGAAGGTTATCCTTCTTGTCACCCATACTGTGTTCCATCTCGTTCTTGTCCTTATATTCAACCGAAGACGGACTCGAATAATAGCTCGCTTCCATCTTCTCCTGAAGCTGGGCCAACACGTGAGAGAGTCGGCTATTGCAAGCAAAGGGAAAGTTGTTGATGAAGGCCCTAATGCAGTGAAGACGACTAATAGTGATGCTAGAGCGTCGGTTTCGATGATCTTCATTCAGATGCAAGGATCGGTCTGCTTGCTCCAAATGTAATAAGGATGAGCAACCAAGCTTAGCATCAAGAGGTTGACATCTCTTATGCTGCGAGGAAGCATATTAGTAGGTGGAATGACTGGCTGGCGAATTGTGCTCCGGAGCTAGTGGGAGAGACGCTAGGAGAACATTTAGATAAATGGCAGAAACACCTTGTGCTAGGGATGTTACATTTGAATCAAGTGCTCGCGTTTGGAATTGAAGTCGAGGCCAATTGTGAAAGGGTATATACCATGGAGCGAGTTTTTGCAAACCTGCAGAAGTCATACTTTGATGCTATTCATGAGACTAAGTCGTTGATGAAGCAACTTGAAGCTTTCTTAGATACTGGAGCAGAGTCCAGGTCCATTGGGTCGGAGGCTCACAAGGCTCGCTTGGAAGCACTTGAGTCCGACTTGGCGGGGTAGTGCACGCGAGGGATCGATTCGAGAATGAACTGAACCTTGTCCGTCGTGACTTGCAGCTTGCCTGCGAGTGCAAGCCCTGCATGCTGAAAGACTAAGAAGGAGCCCGAGTGGACTGTCCAGTGTCAACAGTTGAAGGCTAGTGTTGAGTTTCATGTCGAGAATGCACGGATCGTTGGATAAGAGTTCCAATTGGCGCAGAGTGAGTTGAATATCGCCAATGATAAGCTGGATGTTGAGCACACCAAGACTAAAATCATGTCGGGCAAGTTGGAGCAACTGAAGCAGAAGCTCGCCGAGTCAAGAGACCGCAAAGAGAAGTTTCTCAAGGCCTAGGGCACATTTGAATTCAGCAGAGTCGTGCATGGATGGCTAGAGCTATTGCGTCTGATGGAATAGGAGCACCCCGACTGAGGTTTCTCCTATTATAAATATATTGCGTATGCAGTGTTTGGAATGACCTCCGATTCGTCTGAAGAAGAAGGTGAACATGATGAAGGGGGTCGAGAGACAGCACCAACAGATGTGTCGCCTGTTTCTTCCCCTGCTAAGTCTAGTTTTGTTGTATCTGATTCTCCTCTTGATGATGAGTGAATCATGTATTTGAGTTTGCAAATGAATAATACTTTGCATTTTTTGTCTTCCTTTGTTTTTCTGTTAGTTTGTACCTTCTTTGTCTTATTTCAACATTAGTTGTCTGACGAGGAACTTTGTTGGGTTATGTTTGATTCGTTGTTGGGAGCCAGCAGTTATCATCGTCAGTCGTTCTGACTAAACTTTTAGCGGGGATTCAACGATCATTGTCTGTAGTTGGCCAATGATCTCTGGTAAGCTGTCTTCACCAGGCTACATGAGCACTGACTAAGCTCCCACTTTCTAGGCCGTCGAAACCGCACGCCGCGAACTAGGCTTCGAGCAGTGCAAAACCATCGTCATCAGCGACCACTGACTAAGCTTTGGTCGAGGTTTGGCAATCACTATCTGCTTACGAGTAGTGACCCTGGCAAGCCATCTTAATCATGCGTCGAGAGCACTGACTAGACTCCCATTTTCTATGTTGTCGGAATCATTTATTTGCGGACTAGGCTTCGAGCAGACCAGAACCTAACGTCGTCGATCATCGCCGACTAAGCTTTGGTCGGGTTTGGTTTCTATCATTCATATTTGGGGATGGCAGTGGGGCGGATTTTCACGAATATCCGCTCCACCCAAACCGTTTGGGGTGGATTTTGGTTTACCTTAACGGATTTCGAAGCGGATTCGGGGATCCAAAGTACATCCGTCACAAATTTGGGGCGGATACGGATTTAACCATATCCGCTCCGCGGATATCTGCCCCGCACTAGCCGCACTAATTTATTATAGTTTAAACAATAATTTAACTTTCATCTCCCATGATTTGACTTTTTCATATGACTCCACCCATGTGACTCCTATCACTATCAGAGCATGAATTGGGTGATTTTTTCGTGTCTTTCTTTTCCCAAGAATTTTGCTTTATGAAAAAGAAATAAAGAAAAAGTCAGATATGAAGAGATTGAGACAGAGAAGAAGTTCACACTTCATTTTTCTGCAGTTCACAACACAAGGATAGAACCAAATGAAGAGTTGATTCTATCTTGATGTGCCTTCTAGCCAAAGCCATAAAAAAAGGCTCGATAATCCCATCACGAAGTCGAAGAACCAAATGAAGAGTCGACTTTTTCTGGATGTTCTAGTCAGCAAGAATACGAGCATCTTCAAGCTACTTACCAGCGAAGATCAACTTCTGTTGGTCAAGTGAAATTTTTTCTTGGATCTTAGCGTTGACATTGTCAATCGTATCAGACTCGACTTCGAGGGTGATTATCTTCCCTGTTAGGGTTTTCACGAATATTTGTATCTTTCTCCTCTCTGTTTTTCTCTTCTCTGCTAATCCAAAAAAAAAGGCTACAATCTCTCCCTTTGTCAAATCCTTTTCACTTGATCAAACTTTGCTAGTTGAGAATAAGAGGATGGTCAGATCGAGATCTGATTTGGTTGTTGTTGGGGTTTCTGTTGAGAATGAAAATAAGATAAAGTTTTTAGGGTTTTTTTTAAACGGATCTTTGGAGAGGGCGGATATCCGCCAATCTGTCCGGGGCGAGGATGGTATTAAAAAAAATGTCTAAACGGATATTCGGAGCGGATTGGGGGATCCGTAATCTCTAGCGGGGCGGGGATGGATTTACCCAAATCCTCCCCAATCCGCCCCGTTGCCATCCCTATTCATATTTGGACAATGATCTCTGGCAAGCTACCTTGATCTGGCATCAGACCGCTGACTAAGCTGCCACTCTCTAAATCGTTGACACTCGTTTAATTTAACAGACTGTGCGTTAGAGCGTACCAGAAGTTGTTGTCGTAGGTCGAAACCAACTAAATTTTGGTTAGAATGATATTTTGGGCACGTAAGTCTGACTTGGGTGTGCTGACTTACTTGGCTCGCACATAAAATCCTGGGCGTATAAGTCTTACTTGGGGTCCTGATTTACTTGGCTCGCCTATACGTTTCTTGGCGTGTAAGTCTAACTTGGGGGTCCTGATTTATTTAACTCGCCTATGAGATTTTGGGCGTGTAAGTTTGACTTGGGTGTCCTCTTACTTACTTAACTCGCCTGTGAGAATTTGGGCGTGTAATTCTGACTTAGGGGTCCTGGCTTACTTAACTCGCATGTAAGATTATGGGCGTATAAGTCTGACTTGGGAGTCCTCCCAAGTCAGACTTACTTAACTTGCTTGTGAGATTCTGGGCGTGTAAGTCTGACTTGGAGGTCCTGACTTACTTTACTCGCCTGTGAGATTCTGGGCGTGTAAGCTTGACTTGGGGGTCCTAGCTTACTTAACTCGCGTGTGAGATTCAGGGTGTGTAAGTCTGACCTGAGGGTCCTAACTTACTTAACTCCCCTATGAGATTCTAAGCGTGTAAGTCTGACTTGGGGGTCCTGACTTACTTAACTCGCCTAACGGTCTGATTTCAGTGTCGGATCGATTGATCAGACTAATAATAGATTGACCATCTTTAATGAACAACAACGGAATAATAGTGGAGCTAATGCCTTCGGTTTAATAATAATATCCTATAGGCGCACTCCTTATTCTGTGGGCGCACATGGCCTTTGTTGTTTGTTCTTTTGAGTGTGATGGGCCGAATCTAGCAAGGCATAAGCTTGGGCCATTAGTTGAGGGGTCCACTTAGAAAAAATATTTGTGGATCAACGTGTCAGGGATACGACGCATTCTGCAAGATGGTTCAGTGTCAATTACTCCGCCCAACTAATAGGGCTACCTGCAGGGTCGTTAATTCAATAGATGTGGACTTGTGCAATTGCTATTGGAACCGTCATTTTCCTGATTTCCCGTACGACATTTAATGTTGAAGTAACTGCTTGTTGACGCCTCTTTGTAAACCATTTCGCCTATATATGGACGGTTATTTTGTGTTCAAGCACTGCAATGCAAATAGTAGATCATGTTAATCAAATACATCTTACCAGAGAGTTTCCTTTGGGTTTTCCAAAGGCTGAAGGAATATCTCCTCCACTTGAGTCTTCGAATGTTCTGGCATTTGCTCCGATGAGTTTCGATAAGACTTGTTGTTATGTGGTGCCGCCTGAACTGGGCAGGCACTGGATTGATCTCATGAGATCTTGTAATCTTCTTACATGGAAAAGAAGAATTATGGACTTCCTCTCGAGGGTCAAGTCTATCTTCCATTTTTCGGTGCTCGAGCACTTTCTCATCCGTTTATTATTGTCGATGGATGGTTCTCGTAGCTAGTTTACGGTTGATGGGGACTCTCATTCCTGGGGTTGCACCTCTGCCACACCGCGGGCATTACACATCTGAGAATCGCCCTCGCTTGGCAGCATTGTGAAACCTCGATCGTCAACTTGTTCGGGGACATTTTCGCCAGCTTTTTGTTGCTTTCTTCTGTTCCTCTTCATGAGGCAGATTGAATCGAGCTTTCATTTTTGACTCATTTTTGTGGGGTGATTCGACGGAGCGATGAATTAAGTGTGTTCCTTCGCCTTCTGCTCCAGACACTTTATTTTCACCACTTTCTCTTCTGGAGGCGGAGTAGCAGATCAGAGTATCTACCCTTGTTTCAGCGGATAGATGCTTGCATTGGACTTTAGATACTTGTAGTATATAAACGGATGTACTTGTTGATTGACAAGCTTTGTAATAACTCTTTTTGCAACCAATAAAATTTGTTTTATTTCTGGAATGTGTCTTGTACGAATAACTCTTCTACACTGAAATGAAAAGAGATAACAGGAAACGAAATCAAAGCAACAAATAATTTAACTCCGAGTGTAAACTAAACTAATCTGATCCTGAAGGAAGCACAAATGGTCCTGGCTCGGATTGCGTCATTCATCTAGCAAAGTTTTTTTTAAAGCTAACGAAGTTACTAAATAGCGGACTTCGTGCTGGCGGGCAGTTCCTTGCTGATGAACAACTCCTAAGTTAGTGCCCGTTTACTGAGGTATTGTTACTTAGCTTTTCTTTAGTGGTTTGCCTTGCTAGCTTTGACTTTTGGATCTCCGCATAGTTGTTCCTCGGTTATTTGAGCTATTTCCCCTTCATAGAGTAATCCACCTTTTTTGTCTTACCCTGATGCTCGACAAATAGGTTCTGTGGGCCCGAGTTGTTATTGGCAACAGTTTAACTGCTTCAGGGTTGCATAATGGCAGTCTCTTGCTACTGGCTGATCTCCTCGGATAGTCTTTTGAGCATGATTGGTTGTATATTTTATGCATTAGTGCAGGGTGGATACTACTACTTCCATATGATGTAGCCAGGGCCTTCTCAAAATGATGTTGCATGTAGGTGGACAAGGCGTCAACTACCATGAACTCTTGGACAAGGTACTTCTGTAGCTGTGGCTTTCTTTCCACCACCATTAGATTTATCTTCCCGGTGAGGAAACATTTTTCTCAGCTGAATCCGACCATAGGGTGGCTAGGCATTAGGTCCTTCTCTTGTAGCTGCATGTTGCAGAATGCACTAAGGAACAAGACATTTAATGAACTTCCAGTGTCCACTAAAGCTCTATTTGCCTCCCACTTATCAATAAGGACGGAGATGACTAGGGCGTTATTGTGAGGAGAATGTACCCCCTGGAGATCCCTTTCCTCATATTGAGATGGTGTCCGTATCTTGGTCAGTGTCCTCTTGCGGGACCTCTTTGACTGCTCTCCCTCGGGACCGACTCTGTGGAAGACGTAAATGAATCCATGGGCTTCCTTTTTGATCTCATTGGCAGTCTCCGCTTTTTCCTTTGCTCGACCCTGCCTTCTGTCCGAGCTTAGGAACTCATTGAGTTTGCCTTTCCTTATCCAGTATTCGACTGCTTCTCTGAGGTTTCTGCAATCCTCAGTATCATGTCCGCCTTCCTTGTGGTAAGCGTCGTATTTGTTGTTGTTGCGCCTAGCAGGGTCTCCTTGCTGCTTAGGCGGCCACTTCAGCTCTTCCCAATCCTTGATGGAATCAAGGATGTCAGACAGACTAGTGTTGAGAGGGGTGACAGGTCTGGACTCGACATAATTTGAGGCATTGTCCTGCCTGGGCGGCCCGAGTCGGTCTTGCTGTATGTGTGCCTCCTCTTGTTACTGTCATTGTCCACTTTCTTCATCCTCTCTATCCTATCATTCGAGACAAAGGGTTTCTTCTCTGACTCCGTCTCTCTATTGGCGGCCAAAATTTCGACCAGAATGATGTATCTTTGGGCATCTCTGAGCAAGTTTATCATATTGGCCGGGAGGTTCAGGGTAAGGAAGTCATAGAACTTGCCTTTTCTCAGACCCGAAATAAAAGTCGTGATGACGGTGTCATCACTATAGCCATCGATGAGGGTCAGCTCATCATTAAAACGAGTTGCATACTCCCTTAATGTCTCGTTCTGTTTTTGCTTTAGGGTCAGCAGATAATGCGGGTCCCTCCTGAGCCTTTGGTTGCCCACGAAGCGTGTAAGGAACGCCAATGCCAATGACTGGAATGAATCAATGGATTTCGGTGAAAGGGTGTGGAACCACGTTAGTGCCGACGTCTTCAGGCTTGAAGGGAATGATCGACACATATATTGGATCGTACCTTTCTTTGAGAGCCATAACGTGCTGGAAGTGGCGCAGGTGATTGGTGGGGTGTATTTCTTGGGCAGTAGTTCTTCCATGATATGGTCCATGAACGGAGGGACCGTGAGACTGAACAACACATCTGAGTTAGTGGCCCCGTTGCGGAGGGGGTTGTGCGAGACGTGCCTATCGACTCTAGGAGTTGGGTCTATATTGGTCGTGCCTCCGTCTCTTGTCCATTGAGAAGTTGTTGGGGCCACGTAGCTCTCCTGAACATGCTCTATGGAACTTTTTAGAGAACGAGCCCTTCGCGAGTTGAGAAGAGGTATCCCTCTACAGGTGGAGGATTCAATTGTTTGAGAGCTTCCAGTGTCTTCGCGATTTACTGCATCTGTGTTGAGAGTAGGTCCACCCTCGGGTCTGCTGCGATCGCTACCGACGCAAGGGTCTGAGGAGGTTCCTCCCGTGGCGGTGGTGGAACTGGCGACACTCTGCCAGTTTGAGTGTTCGAAGGCTCGACAACATCTCCATTGTTGTGAGACCTTGTCGTCACCATCTCATTGATTCCTTGGAAATTGTGGAACTACAATTATTTCTGAGGAACTTTGTCGTTCCCCACGGACGACGTCAAGTTGATGTAGTCGATTTCTACTCTCCTTCCTCGCTGCTTACCTAGACCTGCACAGGTAGCAAACGTGATCCAAGGACCACCTTGTGGTGGCCGATGGCACTCTGATGCTTAAGTTAGATAAGGCTTAGGAGAAGCTTAAAATTGTAAACGGGGTTATCTTGCTTACTTCTAGTTCATCGACCTTATCTCCCTTTTATAGCATAAAAGTCCTAGTTCGGCTAGGCTTTTGGTAGTGTAGTTTATGGAAAGTAATTTTGTTGTGGAGATCCTGTCTTGATTGGGAGTTGTCCATGTGGGATAGTTTCCCTACACGACTTGTGCTCCTAGATCTGCGAGAGAGATTTCCCTTTATGAGTGTTGTCCATGCAATGAAGTTTCATTGCCCGACTTATACTCTAATATATGCTCATAGTCGGATCTAATGTGTTGCTGGCCTGCTTGTCTTGGGTAGATCTCTCATATAATTGCCTTAGAGGTCTTACTGGTATTGGGTCTAACCGTGTGACGTGTGGGCTTACTAGCTCATTGCAACTCAAACCTGACTGTCTGAATTCTGCCAATGATGGACTTGTTGCTGTTTGGGCCTTGCTGGATTGAGCATGCAATCAAGTCTGCTTTGTTCTGTAGACGAGATTATCATGACACATATACGGTGCTGATCAGATGATGGTTTGATGTATCATCAGTTAGGTTTTAATGAGGTTTGAATCATGGCTAACAAAAATGAAAAAAAAAAAAGATATACAAAACTTTTCTGAAAATGGATACACCTTTTTATAAAATACATGGGGCACTGAAGAATAAATAAATGTTGTACACTATTAATTTTTTTCCTTTGAAATTTTTCTTCATATATATTTTGTTGAAGCATCAATATCTTTTTCTTTTCTTTTTTATCAATGACATGTGTTTTCCTCTTCTACACAATGAAACATTTAATTCTTGAGGATTCATGGAATATCTAGTTTTGACTCTTTCCATTTTGCCAATTTTAAACATATATCCAATCATACACATTCTCAGAAAAATTGGGTAAGGAAAAAATAACATGGGGTATTACTCCATAATTGGAGCAAGTAGTGATGAATGAGGTTAGCAAATAAAAGGCTATTCAAAGGCTCAAAGAGCTACAAACAGATAATTATTACTGGGTAGGCTAAAAGGCTAGAGGATGGTTAAAAAAACAATGCCTACATCACTATCTATATTTATGTCATATCAACTAAATAAACCAATAAGTTTTAGTATAATGATTCAATTTTAACGACATTCTCCAAGCAATCACTAAGAGAAACAAGAATAATAAGATAATTAGTGAGATAAGGTGGAGTCAAGAAAAATCAGAGTTTATAGAAAAACCCTCAAGAAAAATATAGTGGCTCAAAACTCACAAGGGTCAAGTCTCCACAATTTTTCTAAGGTTTTCTAGTTAAATATCTCGCTCATCAGTGTCAAATTATGCTAAATTGGCTTATACTGCAAGGATAGTTGAGTTGAAAAATCGACCTCATAAAATATACTTAACATAAAGATAATATCAAACCTTGTCTTCCTATTAATATATCAATGCGACAAGTTCTCAAATTTAAAAGCATGCTTGAAAGCATATTCTCTTCATTGGAAATGAATTTTGGATTTTTGAACGCACTTTCATATAAAAGATTTTCACAATTACCATAATCTTCTATGGATTCTATGGAGATTGGGTAGAATATAATAATTAATCGGTATAGTTATGATATACATTTCAATTCAAAATTTTTAAAAATGCACAAAAACTCATAAACCCACCCCCAAACCTAAACCAAACACTGTCTTCAATGTATAAAAAAAATAATCATGACAAACGAAAGGAAAAGAAAAAATGAGGGTTAAAGTGATATTACTATGGTGAAGTTTTTAACCAATTTCGAAGAGATCATCCACCAATGAAAGCTCAAAAAATAAGAATTGTGGACTTATTATGAGAAATTGATAAATCACATACGTGACCAAAAAAATGCACAAACGAAAAAAATACATGCACCAGTTGTAAGTCGTAATCGTTACGGAGCTAACGAGTATGAGTGGAATGCATAGTCCATGATGTAAACTCGATCAAAAGTGTCGAAGAATCGTATATCAACAACCAGAAAAGTTGATGATCAGTCCAACAAAAAGTAGCAACCACATGCGACACAACATATATTAACACACCCTAAAAGTTACGAAGGCACCACACAAAATCACAGCGAGAATGCAAATGAACTCGCATGCCTAGGAAATCTATAGGGATCTGGAGCATAAAGGGGTCGCATACAGTGATATTCAGCAAATGATTTTTGCCTACTCCTAAAGAGGGACATCCTAAGTCAGATGTCAAATCAGAAGATTGAATCTTTTGCACATTAGGATGGTGGAAATTGAAATGGTCACTTAAAAACAAGGGATCCACATAAGTAGCGTCAGTTATTGTGAAAGGGATGCAAAGAAGTGTGTTTATAGATACATTGGATGGTATAGGCTCAACATAACAAAATGAATTAAGCAAAGATGATGGGCTAAACAACTCAACAACACCCTCAAACCCGGAATTAATACCACCTATGACATGGATTTTCTCATTAGATGCATCTTCCGATAACACTCTGATTATTTCTTGAATTATGGGGACATTTGTATCTTTAAAATAGTCGAGGTAAGACTCCAAAGAATAATGAAAATCAGACTTCATGCATGAGTCATTAGGAAGGCATACGTCGAATGAGACAACATGAAAGGAATCAAAATGGTCTCAAACGAAGGGACTGGTTTTGACTCACTGAGTGAAAGGGGTTCCACTTTAGGCTTCCATGTATAACCATGATCCATGATAGGGGCTGAATCAAACAAAACATTCACTTTCCTAATGAAATTATCAATATCGAAGTCGAAGTCTAAACCAAAATGAGTCAAACAGCCCGCTAAAGGGTCATTTAACATAGACTGCAAAAAAAAAATCTCCACAAAACTCTCAATCATATTAACCTCACAAATATCCTTGGAATCGAGGGGTTGTTGACTTACATTAAAAACATTGAGTTTGTCGGTCATGTTACCAAATGACAATTTCATGATTCCATTCTTACAGTTAATAATATGATAAAATGTGGCAAAAAAATGAGCGACCCAAAATAACTGAAATGAAACTAGAGGGATTATGAACATGTTGTGTATCAAGAACTATAAAGTCCACTGGAAAATAAAATTTTCAACCTTAATGATCACATCCTCTATAACACCACGGGTAACTCTGATTGACCTATCTGCCAATTGTAGGGTTACTTTAGTCGCCTTTAACTCGCCTACACCTAAATGCTCAATGAAATATGACAATAAATTAATACTCGACCCTAAATCCAACAATGCCATATCAATTATAAGATCACCAATAACACAAAAAATGGTCGGACACTCGGGATCCCTATACTTCAGCGAGGTTCTATATTGAATAATTGAGCTACCTTGCTCGGTAAGGAAGGCTCTCTTTTACACATGTAGCTTTCGCTTCTATGTGCCAAGATCCTTTAAACACTTGGCATGGGCAGAAACTTGCTTAACAACATCGAGCAATGGGATATTAATGTGAACTTGTTTAAAAATTTCCTTTACAACATTGACATTTGTTCATTTCTTTGCCAGCTAACCATGATGGAAACGGTGCCCTAGGCAAATAAGACGTCTGAATGGGATCAAAGTCAAAAGGAATATCTTAAGAGTAGTAATAGATTGAGATATCTTCATGCCAGACGAAGATGCAACCTGTTTTGACTTAGACGATGATGCAATAAGACTCGAATTAGGCATTCGTATCCGATTGTCAATTTGTTTTCCACTCTTAACGATAGTAATAGATTGAGACATCTTCATGATAGGGCTCAAACGTACTACAAATTGCGAATTGACCCTTTGGGTTTGGAACATGTTGATTATGAAATCTTTCAGGTTCTCTCTCAGGGAATAACAAAGCAATCTGACTCACAACTATCTCAAGTCTATTGATGGTTTGAGATTGGTGTTGAGACGTGGTTTTTAACTCTGATATAGCTTGAGAATTATGCTCAAGTATACTTTATGTGCACTGCATAAAACGATTAAAAGTTTCTTCTAAACTGGATGTGTTGGATGGATGAACTTGGTTCAATTGAGGACTAATAGGGCTAGGGGTTTGAAAAGCCAGGGAAACAAGTCCTCTTTAGTATGGGTCATGGGCTTAGGAGATATTTGGATGCTTAGCGAACCCTGGGTTGTAATAGATTGGTTGTGGATTATTACCAGGTCGTCGAATAACATTAAAGGAATTGACTTGCTCAACAAAATATGCATGATAATCATTTTCCAAATCACAATCAACTATGGAATAACTAGAACTCAAACATGCAACACATACCTCAGATGAAACATTCATGGGAGGTGGGGGTTGAGTCATATTCAAAATTGCATCAATTTTCTGAGCCATATTCGTAACAAATGCTTCTAGCCTTGAAGCGAAGGAGATGAACGAATGTGTCTCTAACATCATATATACCACCCTGACGCCTATCAGAATATTTTTTCAAATAATCTCATTGCTGAGAATTTTTTAAAAGCGTTTTCAAAGAACACCTAAATCTCATTAACACTCATTTTCATAACTGACCCATCACTGGTGACATCAATCATACGACGGTTTTGAGGGGTTAACGCGTCTTGGAAGTATTGAACTAGATGCCACTTCTCAAGTCTCTATCATCCATGATAGAAACACTAAACAATGAGTTTACTGAGCCTTTCCTAACATTCATAAAAATGTTCGCCATTTTTTTGTTGAAAATTAGACATCTTTTTGGAGGGCATTTGTTTTATGAATGGGAAAATACTTTAACAAAAACTTTCTTGAATACGTGTCCCAAGTTGTGATGGTTCTTGTCTCTAACAAATTTAACCACGACTTCGCCTTACTTTCAGAGAAAAGGGAAACAACCTAAAACAAATTGAATCTTCTAAAAAGTTTGGGTACTTAAGGGTTGCACATATGTGAATTTTTTTTTTGACATAGAGATATGAATATTTTTTCTTAAAACCATTGAAGGAATGCAAAAAATGGATGATGGATGGTTTGAGTTCAAAGGTATTTGCGGTTGTCTTAGGTAAGACAATGCAAGTTGGAGCATTGCTAGAAAAAAGGGAGAAGTAATCCTTAAAGGCATTCTTCTTGGTTTCAATAGACAAGAAAGGAGAACCTAGAAAAGTGAAAAGAACTTCAAATAACTCCTCGGGGTCTTTTCGGACTAGCATGCTCTTAGAATCACGCACCCAGGTACACATAAACTAAATGGACATCAGAGTTTCAAAGTTAACACTCCTTAACATGGTTTACTTTTTTTTGTTAATGCAAGCCTAACCTTTATATGAAAATGATCTAACTCTAAAAAAAAAATACAATGAAACCCTAAATGACACCTAAATGATGCGCAAACAAGATGAATGACAAACAACCCTAGAGTTTTGCTACTAATGAATGACTGAAATTCATTCAATTTACCTAACCCTTGGAGAGGCACAATATTTTCTTATTAATCTGCCACTATTGCTCCTACATCTTTTTCCACTTTTCAATTCAAAGTGTATTGTCAATTCTATAACTATTCCAAGATAGGATATGTTCATTTACTTGACTACTTTAAGCTTTTAAACTTCCAAAGATGGGTCATATGAGCGTGAAATCTGTCCTAGACAATTACCTTGCTATAAATTTTAAATAGTGAAGGCTTAGGTTCCTAACCTTAAAATGGATGGTGATTAACCTATCCGCGGGAGAGGGCACGAAAGTTGCAAATCAATCCTGCCACTATTGAATTTGCATGCAATACTAACTAAAACTACCAAAACACCAAGTAATCACAACAGAAACCGCGTGATGATGCGGTGGGGAGAAGTTACCTCTGGCGTGAACCTCTTTCAACTTACTCGTGACACTGGCTAGAAGTCGAGTTTTCGTCATTTAGAAGAACTGTTCGCTTGATAGCTCACCGACTTCTGAGAGTTTTCGCCTGAAAAGAAAAATCACAATGCAATATATATATATATATTTCTCTGCTTTGCTATTTTCCCTTTTTGCTTGTGTTTGATGACCTCTGAATACGTGTGTGATTGTCTGTAAAACAAATGCAACAAATTAAAACTCAAACTAATAACAAATTAAAACTCAAACTAATAACAAATAAACAAGTGACTCCTAATATTGTTCCTAAAAAAAAGAAAATTAAACCTAAACTATAAACTAGTTAAAATAAACTCTAGACTTTGATTATACCTTTACAATCCCTAGCAACTGCACCAAAATTTTGATGCAAATTTTACTTACCTAAATTAATAGGCTAATTTAACTTTGATTATTATACCGCAAGTGCACGGTTTTCTAGCTAGTAGACAATGACAAATATGGGTCGATCCAATGAGGATTGAAGACAATCGAAAACTAAGATCTACCTAAACTAATTTAAAAAGGGGTTACTGCAATCATAAATTTCTAAACTAATGGAAAATAAAAAGCAATTGGAAACGAGTCTGAAAATCAAAGAGAGAGATGCTAAGGCTTTCAATCATACACCAAGTTCATAAAATTATACTAATGTTAATTATTGTCTCATTTTGTTGATTGACTTTGTAAAAAATACAAACCCTAGAATTAATTGTCTGTTTAAGGCACAACTAATCATAGGTTTAACTAATACGAATAAAACATGCTTAAACAAAAACACATAATAATTCTAACTACCATGGATGTATGACATACGTGATGAAAGTAATATGCGTTTGTTCACAAATCAATCCAATGTTAAACCATACAATGCATCGGATAACAATAAAAAACAATAGAAAATTCTATTAAGCCTAAGGAATCATCTACGCCTTAGCGTAGGGCTTAGAAACCCATGGTGGTGGTCGTGGCGGCAACGTGGGTGAGCATTTCCTTCTCAACAAATATACATCACGAAAAGATGTCGCTACTATGTCGTGGTATAGAATAAATCGCGTGGAAAAAAAGAAAAACTCTTCCCCAAAACTTCGCCTTCTTCCTCCTTGTTTCTTCCCTGTTTCGTTGTTGTGCAACCGAGCTTTGCTGTGGAAATGAGAAAAATAGATCTCGGTGGTTTGCATTGACGCTGATGTAGCTGCTGCGAGGAAAGACACTGAGGAGTGATTGTGGCTGGCTGGTTTGTGTGATGGTCGTAAGATGTTGGCGTCGGGGAAGTGGCGGACGGTGGTGGATTTGTTGCGAGACAAAGAGAACGAGAAAAATGGGGGACAATAGGTGAGATCAAGGGCATGATGGTTGAATATGTTGAGATGGAGAGGAGATGAGGCATGACGGTGGATTAGGGAAAATAAGGTGCTTGTGAAAGATGGGTTTGTGAGGGAGGATGATCTGTGGAAGAGATGTAGGATGAGATTTTGTGCATGAAATGTGTCTGAGGTGGTGGCGATGTGGTGATGTGATGGCGAAGTGGCTGGCTGGAAATGAAGCATCTGGGTGAGCTGGACTTCGTTGGTGGTGTTTATTTGTGACGTGAGAAAGAAGAAGGGGTAGCGAGATGGAGGATGTTGTCGGTCTTTCTAGTGTGCGAGAAAGGGGGACGATGAGGGAGAATAAGATCTGTGGCGTGATGGATGAAGGGTTTGTTTGTGACGAGATGTCTAAGAGGAAGGGAAGATCAATAGGGGGAAGATAAATTGCGAGGTGGTGCGGATGTTGCTTCCAAAAAGAGGGAGAGCTTTGTGTTTGTAACTGCCATTTTTAAGGAGGTGGAAGGAGAGATGGGGACTATTAGATCTTAATTGGGCTTGGGCTTGGGCTTAGGTTAAGAAAAAAGATGGATTTTGGTTGAGTTCTTCTTTGTGTTGAATTGGGTTTTGGATTCCTATTGTTGTAGCACCTTGCAATTTCCCTGAAACTGTCACTTTGTACCGCTATCAGAATTTGTCAAATAATTGCTATCCCGACTTTCCGCTTTGATACGATTTAATTGTTTAAGCTTTCAATCCTATAAAAACACAAAAATGAAATAATTAGAATCAAATGTAATATTCAAAACACTAATAAAATATAAAATTTTTATATTTTAATATAATAAAACATAATATTTTATGTAATGTTTTATATTTTTAAATATAATATTCAAAGCAATAATAAAATATAACTTATACGGTAATTTAAGTATAAATTACGTGAATATCATGCCACTACCACCAATACTAATAAGCCATCACCACCATGACCATCACAACATAACCAATGCTGCCATCACAACCACCACCGTTGCCGCCACGACCCCCACAACCCCCATAACTTCCGCCACCTTTGCAACCGCCATAATCACGACAACAATCATCGTTACCATGACCATACCACAATTACAATCACTACCATTACCACCGCCCATAACCACTACTACCACCAATACCATGTAGAGAAATTAAATACTTGTTCAGTCTTGTATTGATTTTCTTTAATTATTACCAAACACTCGTAAAATAATGCATTTCCACTATTTTGTAAAATGCATTATTTTACATGTACCAAGCGATGTTCCTCGACTTTTTCCACCTGTAACTTACCGAGTGGCCCTAATTGTTCTATTGGGGGTTCAATAACAAGGCATTAGAAAATGGAATTGCTATGCTCACCTACCAAATTCTTTCTCTTACTTTTATTGATTTTCTTCTTTGTTGTTTTTTTTTAAAAAACTACTTCTCACACCCAAATGTACACCCCCTTTCTCTCACCAACCAACACCATCTCTCTCTCTCTCTTTCCATCTCTTTCTCAAATATTTATCTTCTCTTACTAATACGAAGTTTCCGTCCTCTTTTTCTTCTTCTCCAATCAATTGGCGTGAGTGGTGTTGGTTGTTGTCTATTGACATAAAAGAGAAAAACGAGATGGGTGGTTATTGTTATTGATTGATAGAATGGAAGCTGAAGGTGTTGGTGGCCGTGGTGGATTGACAAATAGGAGAAGGAGAGGAGAGGAGGGAAGGTTGTGGTAGTTGTAGTATTGGTGAAGATGAGAGAATGGAAAGAACCTAAATCTATTAATAAATAACAACATAAATCGATAGTGTTAGCAATTCTAAAATTTGGAATGGTTTCTACATTGTCGATTCAAATGAGTTCGCAAAATTGGATTTAAGGGTGAATAGAAAACTACATAAATCGATAATATGTTATCGACTTTCAATCTAAGGATCGATAAGGTGCGATCAATTTAAACTTTCAAAATCGATAGTCGTTGATTAATACAATGCATTTATGATTTTGGTCGAGAAGAACAAAATTTCATACAGTTTTAACGATTTCAAACTTCAAATTTGGTTAGGTGCCATTGAATTCAAATTTCAAAAGAGGATGACATTGGTCTGGGGTGACTTTGCCTAGTGTATGCTTTGGATGCTTCATCCCTTGCCATGTGGCTTGGGAATTCGAGCACAAATCTCATCCATCACCCCCCATCTTCGCAATAATGTCTCCTCTTCTTCTCTGCTCTGTCTTTCAACAGCATAAAGACATACCCTCCAGTCAAGTGTCGTCAAAAAACTATACCCAAATCCTCTATTTCTCTCTTTCTTTAGTCCTCTGCACTCCCTTCCTCTAACTCTCTCTTTGGTAGAAGAGAAAGAACAACAAAACAAGGGGCAATTTGCAGCTGCAAGTACTAATTTAAAACATCTCATGCAGTCCTCATGTCAGTAGAGTCAGATCCATGATTTCCTCGCCCCCTAAATCTTCCTTTCTCTGCACCTCACACACTTCCCCTTGTCTTGCATTTTCCCCAACACAGCTTGATTTCTAAGCCACATTCCCAAATCTGGAACATGGGGTTTCTTCTCTGGCTCTGAATTATTAAAATATTGGAGTGAACAAAAACTGTACCTCTCCTTGTCATCTCTGTTTGTGAGTTTCTTCTAAAGAGGATAACAAAGTATCCATTCTTTGTATCATTTTCCTCTTCTAGAAACAACACAAAAACTTGGGGTTCTTTCTTTTTCGGTGAATCAAGCAAGTTGGATGTTGAAATTAGCAAATTGGGGTTTTCAGTAGAGTTTGAGCTTTGTTGGTAAGCTAAATTTTTCTAAAACTAGAAAATGGGGTTTCTTCTTTAGCTCAAAATTTGGGTTCCTTGAATGATCGAAGTAATTGTTGTGTTCAAGGGGTTTATATGTAGTTACAGAAATGGGGTTTGTTGATTTGGTGTAGAATATCAGTAGAGCTGAAAAAATCGAAGAAAGTGAGCAATGGGTTGTGCTGCATCAAGGAGGATAGATAATGAGGAGAGGGTGCAGAGGTGCAAAGAGAGGAGGAAGTTGATGAAGCAACTATTGGTGCTAAGGAGTGAATTTGTTGCAGCTCAAGTGTCTTACTTGCAGTCTTTGAAGAATACTGGAATAACTCTTCGCCAATTCACTGAATCTGAGTCCTTGGAGGAGGAGGAGCTGCTTGAAATTCTTGCACCTTCTTCTTCTTCTTCTTTTGATACATTGCCTCCTCCACCTCTATCTGAAACAACCCCATTACCTCCTCCCCCACCACCACCTCCTCCTTTTAGCCCTGATGATGACAGTGACAAGGAGGAAGAGGATGGACCACTGCCACCTCCACTTATAAGTTCTTCATCATGGAATTTCTGGGATCCCTTTGATGGCCCTTCATCCATGTCTTCTCCGCTTCGTGTTAAGGCGGTCAAAGCTGTTGCTGCACAGGCTGAGGTTGAGGAAGAGGAAGAATGGGTGGAGACGAATACAGAATTTGAGGAAGAAGGGAAGGGGGAGGTTGAGGCGGCAGTGAAGGAAAAGAATGATGAGAAGGTAGTTTCTACTGATGCTATTATCAGTCCTTTTTCTTTGAAGCCTGTGGTGCCAGTACTAGAACAAAGTGATGGCAATTCTCCCATGTCTAATTTGAATTATACAAATTTGGTTGGCAACGGAGGAAGCAGCATCAGTAAGAAGAAGAAGAAGAGCGTGTCGGGAATTATCAGAGAGATTGATGATTATTTCCTCAAAGCTTGTGATTCAGGGAGGTGTATAGCTCTTCTTATTGACATCAACAGGGGCGATTCTCTTCATCAGAATTTTGGTGACAGCATGAGTAATTTCTCGTTACTTCCTCAACTTATTGAAATATTAGTAATTTCTCTAGGTCATCTGCATTGTAATTCATCCAACCATGAACATAAATCCCCATTATCGACCTATAACACTACCAAAATAAAATCTAAAAACAAAAATGTTGAATTGAATTATGGCATAGTCTTGATTGCTGGCTTGCCTATTTCTTTTTATCACACTTTAGGTTATGTCTGATTGTTTGGAAATTTTTTTTTGGCAAATAAATGCACATTTTCCTGATTATACAAACTGTTATATGGAATAAAGAAATAAGCTACACTTGGTTTCCTCCCTGACTGAAAAATTGAGTTTTGAGAATGTGTTATTACCTTGAGAAATTCATTTTCTTGGTGGCAAGGTGGATAGATCATTCTCCCAATGTTATTTTGAAATCAACTAAACAATAATTCCCACCTGATTGTTGAAAATTATAAAACTTTCCCCTGGAATTGCAAAACTGGACCAGTTGCCAAGAAAATGAATTTTAGGACAATCAAAGACACCGTATTAGCATCACCAACACGTCCAGACACCGGTCAATAACAACTATACTTTACCCACAGTGTTTCCCAAACTTGATTCAGGTTAGGGCAGATTTTCTTTTTCTTTCTTGCTATACTCGATCTCTGGTTTCTTATATACTTCACTGTTAAATTTGGTATTGGATTGACTCTATTATGACTAGCTGCTAGTTTATGTGTTTCCAGCATTTATCTCAAATAGGATTCTTCAGTAATTTGGTTTTTTATAATTCAGGATGCATTAGGGATGGCAGTGGGGCGGATATTCACGGATATCCGCCCCACCCAATCCGTTTGGGGCGGTTTTGGATATGGCTGAATGGGTTTTCGGGTGGTTTCGGGTATCCAAAAAATATCCGTTCACTATTCGGGGCGGATACGGATTTGGCCATATCCGCCCCGCGGATATCCGTTTATCCGTTTGTTAGGTAACATTACAACAATACCCTTCCCCTATATAAATGGATTAAACCCTTAATCCCTCCCCCTCCCTCTCCCTCTCCCTCATTTCCCTCCCTCACACCCGCCTCTCCCTCTCGGTCTCTCTCTCTGCCTCTCACACACCGAGGAGTCGAGCGAAGGCGTCTCCATCCTCTTTTCCTCTCACACACAGAGACGCCTTCCCTTCGTGTGTGAGGAGCGATTCGAGCGAAGGCCGAAGGGAAGGGTCGTCGTCCGCCTCCTCTCTCACTGTCCCTTCGTCTCTCTCACAGGCTCACTGCTCACAGCGAAGGCGGAGGCCGTCCGCCTCTTCTTCTCTCTCACAGCGAAGGGCAAAAGGTGAAGCTCGTCCGCCTCTTCTTCTCTGATCTCTCTCACAGCGAACTAGCGAAGGCGAAGCGCTCGGCCGTCGTCGTTACTCGTCACCCCTTCTCCTTCTCTCCTTCTTCTCTGAACTCTGATCTACGATCTACGATCTACGATCTACGATCTACGATCTACGATCTACGATCTACGATCTGATCTTAGATCCAGATCTTAGATCTTAGATCCAGATCTTTGATCTTTGATCTTAGATCTTTGATCAGATCTTTGATCCAAGATCAGATCCAGATCTTTGATCAGATCCAGATCTTTGATCAGATCCAGATCTTTGATCAGATCCAGATCTAAGATCAGATCTAAGATCAGATATCGGATTGTTTTTTTTTTTTAATATAGCAGAGATCGTATGTTGTAATTTTTTTTTTGAATTTGTTGTAATTTTTTTTTTAGATCAGATAGTCAGATCTGATCTTTAGAATTTTTTTATTTTTTTTTGTAATTTGTTGTATTTTTTTAAATTTGTTGTACGTATAAAATATTGCGGTGTAAAATATTATATATTGCTATTTGCTGTTAGGTAAAATATTGCAATAAAAAATATGCTATCTGTTACTCTGTAGTGTAAATTTGTTGCATGTAAAATTTGCTTTGCGGGGCGGATCGGTTGGGGTGGGGATTCAAAATTCACCCTTTAAATCTATTTTATGCGGATATTCGGGGTGGGGCGGATATCCGTAAATCCGTCTGGAGCGGGGGCGGTTTTGAACATTATTGCTAAACGGATATGCGGGGCGGATTTTTATCCCCGCAATTCTCAGCGGGGCGGGGATGGATTTGCTTAAATCCGCCCCAATCCGCCCCGTTGCCATCCCTAGGATGCATCCAGTATAGCTTCCTGGACTATTTATTTATTTTTTGTTATCATTGGCACCTCCTTTCAAAATCAAAGTTCTTTTTTTTTTTTTTTTTTTTTTGTGAAATTCGAGTTTCAAGTGGTGATTGTAGTACCAAGTTATACCTACAAAGTTTCTTCAAAGCTTAAATACATAATATGTTTCATCATATGCAAATTTAGAACTCTCTGCGTGATAGGAATGGCATATATTAAGGGGCTATTAGCAAAATTTATCAGGGTTTAAGGTTTTTGTTTAGCTTGCTTATCCTTTAAATAAGCCATTAGGGATTAGTTGTTTTGCTTTTGGAGAAAAGATAGTTATGAATGGAAGTGTTCTTAGGGTTTTGAGAATGGTGTTCTCCCCTTATTTAAGTAATAATTTTTTTTTCTTGCTTTTGCAAACACTCTCTCTTTGTCTCTCTATATATCTTTTCAATCAAGAGCTTGTCCGATGTATTCAGATTATTCAATGTATCTGATGCTGTTGGTGAATATCTTCCTCTATATTGTATTCAGATTATGCGGTGTGTTTGCTGTCATTGGTGAATGTCTTAGGTTTCTGTTTAGGTTTGGTTTACTTAGTACAAAATGTTCAGGAGTTGCTATTTAGACTAATTCTGTTTCATTTTACATTCCATATTGTTTTATCGTCCTATGTAAAATAGATAGAGGGAAGGTCTATCATATTTTACAAGTCTGTTAATTAATACTATTACAGTCTCTACGAGTCTCCGAAATTCATCTTTTCACGTGTTTTTTTTGGTATTAAGATCAAATACTGCACATTTGCATTGATGCTTACAACATTCTCCCTCCAGGTGGGTTTGCCAATTATAATCTCTAAGTTCTTGAGTTTGAAACCCTTCCATGTTTCCTAGAACCCTTGCTGGGCCGTCTTCAAAGGTTTTGAGGAAAGTAAATTATTCCCTCCTTGTCTCTTGTTGCTGTAGTTGAATTATTGGAATCCTCAAAAAGATTGCTGGAGTCTTACTATCTTAGGACACACTTGTGGAGTCCTGTAGAATACTTGCTATTATTGATGGGAAAAGTTTGTGAACCGCATCAGAACAGGTTCAGTAATGCTCTTGATTCGGATGTATAATTAGGACTTTAAAAGAGAAGAAGAAAGTAAAATAATTCTTGTGTTTCTTCTCATTAATTGTCAGCCCAATCCTCTTCCTAACTCCCTCCCCTTTCCCCCTCTCCACCTTTTTGGTTATGTAATTGTCTATTAAGCAAACTAATTCCCAACAGTCCCCGTCCTCGTCAAACTGTATCCACAAAGGGGCATATTAGAGCAAAGGACGGTAGATTTTAGAGACTTGGTACTCATATTTGTTTCTTATCCGAAGAATGGAAGGGCATTTACTAATATCCATAAATTGTACCTTATCTTGGAGAATTTGAACATCAACTTCAATGTCTTTATTCCTCTCAGGAAAATTGAAGTGATCCATATTGTACTAAAACTATGCTGGTGAGGCCGAAACAACAAACTCTCCCGTCTTTTCATTGAGGTGAGACAACTGCAAGTCTGCAATAGAAAGTTCAAAAACAAGAGATAGAAGTTGGTCAGTCAGTAAGCTAAAACAATCAGCTTTACAATAACTGAAAAAGTTTACGCCGCTGAATAGCATAAGCAGCTCATGAGTAGATTCAGGTATCCCACGGTTCGGTCAACTGCATCCAGATGAGATAATCAATGAAAGTTCATCGATTGACTGACCACAATTATTTGCAAATGCTGTATCTGGTTATATGTTAAGGTGACCAACCAGTTGCTGAGAACGCGATAAAGACCTAGGTCAGGAAAAATCTCTTCATCGTCAAAGTGAAGACTATATATAGGATCCATGGCAGTCTGAGATGGACAAGTAACAGGCATCATTTCAGTGTTTTAACAAATCATGAGTATACTTACTTTGAGATAAATACCATCACAAACGTTCTACTTCTATTTGAAGGAAGTAAGGGAGGGGCTACAGGAAACCGATTTCATTGAAAGGGAAAGTGAAACAAAAGAGAGAGGCTCCCAGATCAGTATAGAAAACAAAACAAAGAAGATACTCGGAAAATAGATGAGACCAACTACAAATAACATCAGGAAAGGCTATTTCTTTGAGGATATTCCGAGTGAGTCCCCATTGCCATACTGGCATCTGGATGCTACCTCGGATTTTGAGGATATTCCAAGTGACTCCCCAATAGTGCAAAGCCTAGATGTACTCCGATCAATGAAACAATTATGGTTTGAGTAGTAATGTGTTGATTTCCCTTCGATAAAAGAACTATGCTAAATTTTTTTTCACCATGCTTATAGAGACTACTATTATAGCTAAGGATGCATGAACTCTTTGGAAAACCTTCGTTTCGAGAGTCGGATACGTGTCGGACACGGACTCGCGTTCGACACGCACCTGACACGTATTTGACACGCGGTCAACGGTCAAGACATGTTGACTGAGATCGACACAACCCCGACTCGGCCATGACACATGCAGTTTTTTTTTCTTGTTTTTCTTGGTTTTTTCCTATTTTTCTCTGCTGGTTTTCGGAAGTAGTTCTTGAAAAAATACCAATTCTGCTTCACTCAATTGCAATCGCCAATTCTTCGATTCCTTCAGTCGGGGAGAGATGTTGCTTCAATTAGAGCACCTCTTCACGTCGTATTCAATTTGAGAGTTATTGACTGACATTTTCATTTGATGGTACATCATGCGTCATCAAGGTCGTTTCTTCCCTCGTTCTAAATTAGATACAATACACACAAAAAATTGTATTTTGCTATATAACTTCTCTGTAATTTGATTTATCTGTTTCTGATGACTAATTTGCTCTTAGATACATAATTACACACTATTTTGAAACAATTTGTAAATTAGATACACTCCCAGTAAATTTTGACTATCCGCGCATCTCTGTAAAATTTTCTATCTCTTTTATTACGCTCTTCTCTTCAAGCTTCAAAAGTAAAAATTTTAAACAATTTTAAGCTTTAGGTTGTTGTTTATGTTCATATGAGTTATAAAAAAATAAAAATTAATAAAAAGTGAAGTTTGACCGTTTTGCCGAGTTCTAATTTTTTGGAAATTGCCGAGTCATCGTGCCATGTCCGTGTCCGACACGACACGCGTGTTCGTGTTCGTACATTCTTGATTATAGCCCAAGCTTTAAGCTTCGAATGACATCATTTGAGCATAAGCCCCGTTATTGCAATGCTTTTGTTGGCTCTCCTCTTCTGAACCAATCTAGGAGTCTCTGGATTTTGATGAGGTTGGCTGTCATACAGATTCTTCTCCTTCGGCGGAGCTCTGGAGTTGCAAAAGCAACCGACCACCAAACCATTCACAACTTTGCCTCTAGACATGAGGGATTTTCAGAGTTGGATTGTGAAAGAAAGGACTTTGGGCTTGATCTAACCCGTTCTCATTCTACCCAAACCTGCAACCACTTCTTTCTTCACAAATTGGCAAGGAGCAAAATTCAGGTTGGAAGAAATTAGTATTTTTCGCTGCAAACAAACTTAAGGCCTGGCTACTTGAAGGTCAAAGTGCTTCCGTTTTGATACCAAATCTAGTTATTTCATTACGATGGCTAGTTTTCTCAATCCAACATCAACACACATGACAATGCTTGCAGTAACAAAAATTGCAACATCAGAGATTTTTTCACTCACTTTGACTCTGTGAGCAATCGTGTCTGCTGAGATTTTCATCTTAGAAGAGGGCTTAATGTCTGGGAAATTCCTCAGATGATCAATTTGCTTAATGCAACAGAGCTCGTCCAGCTTGATGATGAGAAGATCAGAAGACAAATGGTTATGGGGAGGGAAGAACAAACCTTTCACAGTCAAGGAATATTATGAGGTTAAAGTCTCTCATCCTCATTTTAATGAACTCATTTTAATGAACTTGAAGAGAGGACCCACAAGCTTGACAAACTGATTTGGATCAAACAAATCCCCCCTAAGAACCTGCTTTCTCTTTTGGTTTATTATCAATGGAAAAATTTGACAATATACAACCTGATTAAAAAATTGCCAATTTTCCCTAGTCATTGTGTCCTTTGTGGAGCAGCCAGAGACAATAGATCACCTCCTCCTGAATTGCAACTTCTCGGGCTTGATTTGGAGGAAATGTTATGCAGATTTTCAGATTAATTTCCCATTTCCTGCCTCGTTCTTGATTGGGTGGAGGTCTGGACTTCAGCTAATTCCACTAGCCTTAACCATTCATTAGTAGGGAGGTGCTTTTGCTTGGGTAATATGGAGAGAAAGGAACAACAAAAAATATTCAAAAATAGCAAAAAAGATGGAGATACACCATGGATAGAGATTGATATGCAAACGATTCAGAACTAAATGCAGAAAACAATAAAAGAAGACAACAATCTTCCACTATATTATTAGAACAAGGATTCCCACCTTTCAAGAACACTCTTTTGAGGCTCCAACCTTTGCTATCTTATTACCTAACAAAGATTACAATACTCTATCGGGAACAACTCTTCGAGAGACATCTCCCTTAAGAACAAACTCTTGAAGCTCTCTCTAGAAAACAACTCTCTTGTGAACAAGTTCTGAGTCTACATCTCCAACCTTGCTCTTTGATCCTTGGATCTCCTATATTAATTGGATTTTCCTGTATGCCTTGAACCTACAAACAAAGATACTATATATAGGCTAAACAAGTCTAAGCCAAACAAACAAAGCCTACTCCTAGTAGGAAAATATTTCCATATCACTTTCCTTGTACCACAAGAATTTTCTTGTTTTACACAAGGAAAACCTACACCTAATAGGAAAGTGTTTCCACATTACTTTTCTTGTTCCACAAGGGAACTTTCTTGTGTTAACCAAATAAGGAAAACCTACTCCTAATAGGAGAGTGTTTCCTTGTCTCTCAAGGAGAAACTTCCTTATTCAAAATTTCTAATTGATTTAGAAAATTTTTCTTGTCTTAATTGAAAGAGAAACTTAATTTGAATAGAAAACTTTCTAACAAAGAAACTTTTATCCAACAAGGAAACTTTCCTTGTCCTAATTAAGGAAACCTTATCAAAATAGAAAACTTTCCTCAATTAACCAATAAGCTCCTTAAGGAAGATACACCTGTATGAGAAATGCAAGTCAATTTGTGGGTTTGTGGCTGTACCTAAGGAATGCTACCCTTCATGTATGTTTGACTTGGGAGCTCTTGTGCATAATATAAACTAATCATCATCATCAAAGCCCATTCTCGATATTTTCGGGGTCGGCTACATGGATTTTGGTTCTCAAGCAATGCGGTCTTCCCACATTTTCTCGTCTAATCCAAGCTCAATGATATCTTCATTCACCGCCTTCATCCAAGTTTTCAACGGTTGTCTTCTTCGTCTACACCCTCCATTAACTTGCCAATCTAGACATTTTTTAATTGGCGCCGTGCTTGGTCTCCTCCGCATATGACCAAACCAAGTTAAACGTCTTTCTCTAATTTTGTCCTCTATGGGGTGCTACACCTAAGTATCTCCTAATTCTTTCATTTCTAATTTTATCCTTACAAGTTTTACCACACATCCACTTTAACATACGCATTTCTGCTACTGCCATCTTATGCGTATGTTGTCCCGTAGTAGCCCAACATTCTGAACCGTATAGCATGGCTGGTCGAACAATTGTCTTATAACATTCCCCTTTTAGCCTTGCAGACATCATTCTATCGCATAATACTCCTGACGTCATTCTCCATTTCAACCAACCAAATTTAATCTTATGGTCTACATCTTCAATTGCCCCATTCTTTTGAATTATAGATCCTAGATATCGAAAAACCTCACACTCTAGACCTCTATACCTTTGATCTCAATTGCATTACTTCTCCCTCGTGGTTCACAACCAAAGTTGCACACTAGATACTCCGTCTTCGAACGACTAATTCTAAAACCTTTACTCTCTAAAGCCTCCCGCCACCTATCTAATTTCTGACCTAAACCTGCACTAGTCATCAATTAAGACAATATCATCTGCAAATAACATGCACCAAGGTACATCTTCTTGCAGATGTTTCGTCAACTCATCCATGACTAAAGCAAAGAGATATGGACTTAACGCTGACCCTTGATGTAATCCTACTGAAACTGAAAATTCACTGGACATCCCACCTACTGTGCGAACACTTGTTACAGCCCCTTCGTACATATCCTTAATGATATCGACATAACATTGAGACACTTTCTTCATTTCAAGCATAATATAAACTAATAAAGTAAATTTTTGGTTTAGGTCTAGCGAGGCTTTTACTAGCTCTTTTTTTCAATCCAATTTATAGTTTGTTTTGTTGATAAAAAAATTACTATTCACGAGTTTCTAAATGATCTCACTATTGTGATATGTACAATTCACTTTGACCCTTGTGAGATTATTTTTCTATTGCTCATGTGTACTGTTCAAAACTAAGGAATTTCTTTTATGTTATACATTTTAGTGATATCGTGATGGACAAGAAAAAAACATGAATCAAGTGATTCATTCTGGCTGGGGGTTTTGTGTTTCAAATTCCTAATAAAATCTTCTTCACCTTCATTAGCTTAGCAACTGACTATTATAGGAAAACAACCTTTGTTATGTTCTAATAGGTCATTGGCCCAGGGCCTTAGCTACTAAATAAAAGACTACTATTATAGGCTGAGCCAACTACATAAATACCAGAGCTGTAATTTTTGTCGAATCTCCTGGGATTGAAGAGACTTTGACTTCGAAGCTAAATGGAGTTATGTCTTAATCAGTTAATCCTAGGTTATCAAAACATTTAAAACATCATTTATCGCTAAATATATATATTTTTGCATTGTATTTTACGATACATGTATCTTAATATAGGTATAAAAGTATATATTATATATTTAAGTATAAAAAAGACGTAGACTAAGACTTATCCAAGCAAGGAGGTCCCAAATTGATATATGATTCGTGTATGCACACATTAGCAAACTATTGTTTATTGTCCATCCATTTATTTATGTCACTTGTACAAGACGCTATATCCCAACATCATCCCGTATCTTAAGATATTATGTACTGCATGATAAGGCTTAGATACAATACATATTGTGTATTATATATATACAACATATTTAAGCATATAAAAGACACAAAATATGATATATTCAAGCAAATAGTTTAAAAAACACTTTTATTAATATGTGTAAGTAACTATCAATAATTCAATATCATCCGTCACTCATGTTTGTCTATTATTCCTATGGAGCATTTAAACCTTTGATTAAACATGCACCTGGTGCTCCTTAAAAAAAGAAAACTACCAACGAAGACATCACAATTATGAGTTGTATGGAGAGATATACGAAAATTTTGGTGATTTCCTTGCATGTGATATATGATAACTCACTTAGGAACTTGGGATTAGGGGCGAAGCCCCGACACGGGGGTCGAGGTAGCTCTCCGAAAGGTCTACAAAATTTTGGGTATCAACATAAGAGTTTATTTTTATTTTATCTTCCTAAAACATATCTTCTTTTTTCTTCCATTGCTGCTGCCCAACATTGCCACTGTAGCCATCAACCCACTACTAATGGCCTCATTCAACTCTCTCATATTTCTTCTTACTCCATTCTTTCACTCCCCTGCCATTTGTACCCATCATTCTTTGATTTAGCAAGTAGTCCTTTCCTCCAACTTCAATTTTTATAGCATCGCCCAACAGTTCGTGTACTCAGAATCGAGAAGAGATTTCTTCTTCATCAGTTTGTGGGGAGGACTTGATTGGGTCAGATTCAGGTGAGTTTGAGTGAATTGATTTGCCTGTTGACATTTGTCTGTTTGTGAGGGTTTCGGCGTTCCGTCATTCATAGTGGAGGTTTGTTGGATATGCAAGCGGTGGAATCCAAGGTTTATTTTGAGGGTTTTCTAAGTGAAATCTATGGATTGGGGATTTGAACTTTTTGGTGTGTTTTTTTGAATTTGGGGTAACGCGATGGAACAAATTGACATTGGGAAATTCCCACCTAAAAAGCTCCCACCGATTCCAACGATGAGCGCAATAGTAGCGCTAGTAACGACAACTTCAGATTTCTCTTGGCAAGCAAGCCAGAACAACCAATTTCCAATTTGTTATGAGATTGTCTCCTTCACTCTCTATACATAGGTTAATTTTTGAATTTTCTTCACAAAAATCAGTTTATTTATTCTTATACATTGTCACTGGGTGGGTATTGAAAAAATCTCTCTTTTTGTTGGTGATGGGTATGCTATGATCTCGTTCATTTGAATTTCAAATACTTTCTTCTTCTTTTCTTACCACATATTTGGTTCGGAATCAGATTACCATTTGATTTAACTTGTTGGGACTTGGGAGTTGAAGAAAAAGTTAAAATGGTGGTGATTTTGGTGAGGATGAGTTGATTTAATAGAAAGAATGAGAGAATGTATAGATGCCAAATCAAATAGAGAGGATAGGGGGGTATTAGTGAAACAATGGGGTTGCAGGAGAAGAAGATAAGATTAATTTATTTGATTGAGATTCTCACTGAGTTTTAAATCTCAACCATAAAAAAATTCACTTCTAGATGCACATTAGTTATTTGATCTTGAGTGTTGAGATAGAGGTATGTAGTTGTCACGTGAAATGCACCACACGCACTCTTAAGGGCAATTTGGACATTTTTAAAGATTCATAATATGTTGACCAACAGAAATCATGAATTTGAGGGGCAAAATCAGTATTAAAAATCTTACTATAAACTTGCATTAGCCATAATTATTGTGGGGCAAAGTGCAAAAAAACCCAACAATTTATTCACCGGATATGTAGTGTTGGCAAGCAGTATGGTTGATATACCGACCGATACATAAAATATTAACAATTATGTTGTATCATGTAGATCGCAAGATATTGATAACTATGTCTAATTCCAATTACCAAAGAAAGTATGTAGAAATCCAAAAGTTATTCAAATTAGGGGTATTCCTTCATTTATTCAAGAAACACATAAGAACAACAGTTAAATGCAGTAAGGGGTTGGATGTGACAATGGGCAGGGCATGATCTCCCAAAAACTGAGAATGGTTGGAAACAATGACAATACTGTGCATGCGAAATTCCACTGACATATCTGTTGGTGGCTAGAGTAAAGCCCCCTACCTTGCACTGATATTATCCCCAACTTAACCACCAAAAGAGAATCAGGACCCATGGTGTGCTTTGGGTGTGGGTTTTTTTTAAAATAAAATTCTTCAATGCAAGTTAAGGGGATCTCCCAAGTGATATTCAAGTCTTGGAGTAGCTTGCTCTTTGTGGGACTAATGGGTTTGGGACAATTCCCAAAAATCTCCATCTTGGAACAAAACATGTTTCCACCCATCCCAAAGAGAGCTGAGCCCCATCCCAGGCTTTGATTATGGTGTTTTTAACTTTCAAGGCTTAGGTGCAACTTAAGAAAATCTCGAACGATATCCAAATCTTGGGGTAACTTCTACTTCAATGTGGGACTAATGTGTTTGGGACAATTCCCAACGAAGTTATCCAACTCATAAGCATTCTCACCTATCACTAATTCGCTTACCAATACACTGTGACACATCTGTGCTTTCTTCCTTTGCCCACACAGATGTTACTTTCAGTGGCGGATCCAAGATTTTAGTCAGGGGGAGAAACGACAAATAATTATTAGTTGATAATAATTATCAAGGGTGGAGCAAAAAAAATTTCCTACCCGAGCTAGTATATAATAAAGAAAATAATACAATCAAAAGTACATTGCATATACTAAATTGAATTCAGTGTAGTCCAATTTTAAGCCAAAATAAGGTCACAATATTGATAACCTTAATAAAGGCAAATGAGTGTAATAACTAAAATCACAAAATATTTAGGATAAGTATCTAATTGAACAAATGATATATATTTTCATTGAATTATATAGTTATTATTTAAATATTAATTTCAAATATTTTGTTGTTGGAGATTTTATACCACATGTATACAAACAATTCATTTTTTAGTGTTTGCAATTGCATATAAAATTGCATTGAAAAACAAAAAAGTAGTGGGCAGGTTACAATGATAAATTGTCGATCGCCATAAAGAAATTATACGCTCCAAGAGGACAAAAAATAAGTTTTTATTACACTAAACAATTTTTTAATGTTTGCAATTACTAATAAAATCGCAGTGAAAAGAAAAAAAATAAAATAGGCGAGCTCCAAGAATATTGAACTTGGGTCATTTACTAAAAAAAAATTAAAACTTCCAACCACTACACCAACAAAGACATACAAGGCAAAGTATTTATTAAAAATATTTTGAAAGTTAACCCTCGCCCCTTAGTAGATCCGCCCCTGGTTGCTCTGGTCTTGTGCCATAACTAAATCACCAACAATGTAGCATAAGTGCCTTGCAACGTTCGACTTATGGACAACAACAATATCTTTTGCATACTGGTCAACACCAACAGAAATTATACTAGTTTGAGGGATTGATGCTAGATCTAGTGGCACTGATGGGAAGAAACCCTGCCTTAACTTATTAACAAAATTGTTGTAGGCAAACTCTTTGTGTGGGATGATATCGTTCAAGGTGATGGGTGATCTCCAGCAAGATGCCTTAGTAAATGCGTATTTGACCATTTGGTTGAGAACAACAATATCTTTTGCATACTGGTCAATGCCAACAGAAATTATACTAGTTTGAGGGATTGGTGCTAGATCTAGTGGCACTGATGGAAAGAACCCCTGCGGCCCTGCCTCAACTTATTAACAAGTTGTTGTAGGCAAACTCTATGTGTGGGATGATATCGTTCAAGGTGAATGCGTATTTGACCATTTGGCTGAGGATGAAAACTATACAGAATTACAATGAACACCATGTAAGATGTAATCACAATGTCTCTGAAGTACAAATGGGCTACGTAGCATTGTCACTATTGTTGTTTGGAAGGAAGTAAGCCAACTTGAAAGCCACCAGCTAATACTAAAACAAAATTGAATCCTTTGGAGTTAGTTAAAACCTGGTAACAAAATCCATGGGAAAAGTCATATATATACCAGGGCTTATTTGGAATACGAAGTAGAGTATGAAATTCCGCATTAGTGACTCAATGCTTGGTGATCTGACAAGAATAACTCCGCTGAATGAGTGCATGAGTATCCTTGAATAACATGGGCCAAAAGTAGCGCTCACGAAGGAGCTGAAGGGTATTTACCACCACCAAATGATCAGATGACGCTGCTGAATGGAATACACGAGGCTTTGGGTTTGAAAACAAAACTGTTTTGCAGGATGTTATCTCTAGATGTATGGGTTAAAGCCTGAAAAGCCAAAAATACGGAAGAGAAATATGGGGCAGTTGGATATAAAGAGGCGATGAAAGGAAAGTTTGAAATAGAGGAGCGCTAGGGGCTAGACAATGTGTTCGTCAGCTCAACACATTTGCCACCCTGTTCGCTTTGCCCGACTAATGTTTCAAATGAAAGTGTAACCCTGTGACACTTTACATCACTTAGCTTGTCTGTCATTGAACTTGTTCTGACTACTCTAATTACGAAGGGCTTCACATTTGATGTCAATGTCTCGATGAATCAGGTAATGGAGCCAATGTAAAAGTGCCTGAGCAACAACAAAAAATTCCACATCATATGTGCTGTGTCGAGCTTGAGACCCTTACAAATTCTGACTTAGATCTAAATCAATGCGGTTTTACAAGCATCACAGGAAACTTAAAAAACCTGATCAATGTCAGGTAGTGTTAGAACAGGAGCTGTCGTCATCATGTGCCCAAGAGAAGTCGCATCCTTAATGAGGATGGTGATGGCCATTAAGGAGCTGAAGCTGACAATAAACCACCTAAGAAGGCTGACCAACCCCGGTTTTATTCAGATTGCCTGGATTCAGACAACCATCATGAATCCTCGAATCCCATTTTTTCAACCGTCTCTTTCGATACCAAATTGTCTCCTCAACCACCATCAGTGATGACATTACCCAATACCCAGTCTATTCGTGCATAAAAATATTATGTTCTCGCTAAGCATGTTTGTGCACTACCAAATGAGATTGCAATTCTTGGAGAGGCAAACAAGCGAAGGGAAGGGGTTCCATAGGTTTGACTGCACAACTGACTTCTGGAAGGGTCAGACCTTGACAAGTGAAAATCGGAAAGGGATCAAAATGCCCATATGAACAACACTGCAACAGGGAGTCATTTGTGTGACACGACCTGTTCATGCAACACTCTAGCTGGCTGAGCGGCCGGCTGGCTCCACTGTGCTTGTTCGGTTTGGTTAGAGTTTAGACTTTGTTTGGCTATGTTCGTGCGCTCTGGTTTTGCTTTGAAACCCCACGATCTTGGTTTGATTCTTCACCATTACTTATTTCTAGCGTTTTTGCTTTGGTGCCAATACTTAATTGACACAGTTTCAAGGAAGCAAGATATAACATATATCCATCAATTCAATCAACAAACTTAAGCTAGGCTTTTGTGTTTCAAATCCTTAATTTACTTTCTGTTGGAAAATTTCTTCTTATTCCTTAACAAGTGGATATTACAATATGTCAGCCTTTATATATGTATACTAAGAGGTTATTGGGCCTCAGCCTAGCTACTAAATAAAAGATACTATTATGGCCGGATCTCAATACATAAATGCTAACCTTAATTTCTATCAAATTCTTAGTAAGGCCTCTTTATGGTTTATATATCTTAGGTATATTCCTGCATTTCTCAGTTTTATGTGTGATTTTTTAGGTTATATATATATATTGAATTTGTCATGTTTATAAGCAATCCTAATAAATATTTTCTTTTACAGGGAAGAACTGTAAGTCTGCCAAGGTTTTCAATGCATTGTCTTGGAGTCGGTCATCTAAATCACTTCACTCTAGCAAGGATGTTGTTGAATGCAATGAATCCAGTGACCCTTGCAAGCCTGGTGCTCATTGCATTACACTAGATAAAATTTATGTTGAGGAAGAAAGACTGTATAAGGAAGTTAAGGTAACATTCTTCAAACAAAATAAAAAATCAGGTCAAATTATTGGTGGCATCATAAAAATTAAAAGTTTACATCAGGACTGTGAAGTTTCTTTTTCAGATTCATATTTTTGTTTATTAAAAATTTAAAACATATATGTGCCTAAACAATAAAATCAGGTAATATTCTTCAAACAATATTTATTTTGAACAAATTGACCTTGTTGCTTCATAGGTCGTCTTCCTCAGATAAGAAATATTGTTTACTGTTTAGGCATGTATACAGGTTTTAATAAACGAAAAAAATAAAATATTTGAATACGAAACCTCACGGACTTGTTATTGTGGGACAGACTACTGTTGGCAGTCATTTGGAAGGAAATAAAAAAGATCGTCGTAAGATCTGCACAGAGATAAAGCTTTAGTTTGGAATTAGGGGGCATCATCTTTGGAATTGAGTTCCATGTTTGCTTTGTATTTTGTTTCTGATGTAGTCCCTTTTGTGACCTACTCAGTCACTGATTTTCTTTTCTTCTTTCATAATATTTATATATTATGTTAAAAAATGCTACAAAACTAGGTTTTTGCAACCATGTTTTTCAACCAGGGTGGGTGACATGTCGTGATATTGAAAGAATGATGAAATCTCCAAAGATTTTATGTGTATCTCAAGGTTGTAAAAAACTTCTGTAACAACGCCACATCATCCTGGTTGTAAAACATGGTTACAAAATCTGGTTTCCTAGCCTCACTCTATTATGTTTGTCTTGCTGGAAAAAAATCCCATTCTAGTCAATTGGACAATAGAGCTTGTTACTATCGTTTATTGAGTGGCAGGTTTTAGTAACTTCAACTTATATAAGCCAATGGTAGCCTGGTTGAATGGTTAAAGCTGTGGCGGTTTAACCCCCACATCTTGGATTTTATACCCACCGGCGGCACGCTCGCCTTTCAAAAAAAAAAAAAACTTCAACTTATATGGATAAGTAATTTCCCTCTGATATTCCCTTACTAAATGATCATCTGTTAGAAAGAGCTAGGTATATTGAACTACTCCCAGCTAATTGGAAGGACTTAGCTGTGACTCTTTGCATTACATTATTGGAAAGCTCCTTGTAATTTTATTATTTATTCATGATGAGTTCCTCCTGCTCAAACCTAACCAGTATGTCACATGGGTCTGTTATACAGGAGGAAGAAAATGCTAAAATGGAATATGAAAGAAAAATGTTGTTACTGCAAAAACAAGAAGCCAATGATCAAGATTTGCTGAAGACAGAGGAAATTCGATCGAATATTGAGAACTTGCAGGTTGACATAGTCTGTTTGCAAGAATCAATAAGTAAAACGTGTTCAACTATAGTAAAGTTGAGAGATGAGGAGCTTCAACCTCAGCTTATCAAATTATCTTTGCGGTATGGTCATCAAACAACTTTAATTGTCAAACTCTTGCACTGGAACTTTATTGGTCTTTCACTAGGGTTGCATTCATCTTCAAAATCTTACTAATCCCTAATTTTAAAGTTCTAAAAAATAAAATATTACAACAAAACACTACTAATCCCTAATTTTAATTCCTTAAAAAATGAATACAAAAATATACAATGCATCATTTCACCCAACTTTGAAGCTTCTCCTCGAGCAATTGAATTTATCCAAAATAAACAATCTAAGTAGAGCATGGCATCAAAGTAATACCTTTTTATTTTATTGATCTTATAGAGGCCCATGTTATGTTTGATATCTGGATGCGTACCACGAGGCAATCATGTTGATAAAAGTAATCAAATTAAAAAATTAATAAAAATAATAACCAACTCCTTTCCCATCTTCTCCACAAACCCTCTTCATACCTGTGAGATCTACCGTCATTACTTGCCTTCCCCTCTTCATCTCGCAGCCACGACCTACCGTCTTCCTTGCAAGATCCACCCTTATCCTCCTAGTCATTAGGTTATTGACTAGGATTTCAGGAAAAGGGAAAAGGAATGAAAAGAGGGAAATTTTCTATTTTTTATTTTGGGTATTTTTTTGACCCCATGTTTTACTAAAATCATCAAATTACTAATTGTGTTTTCTAAAATCATCCAAACCACACCCCAACACTAAATTAAATATTCTTCTTTTCATTGACCTAAGCCCTACCCTCAACTAAAACCACAGCGCCAGTTCAACAACTTATGATTGGAAACCTAAAATCTTCTCACGACCCCCTCCTCACGACGCCCTCCACCATCTCCAAGAGTTTAGAGCATGTTTGGTTGGATGAAATCCTATTCCATGGGAATTCATGAGGGAACCCATACATTTAAGGCTAAATTGAGGTAACACTTATTATCCACCATTAGATTTTATGATCAGTGGTGAAAATAAAAGTCTCGTTAACATGAGAATCACATTCCTTGGTCTCCCCAAAGCATGTGATTCTCATGTTCATGGGCTTTCATGCTTACCATTGATCACAAAATCTAATAGTGGATTGGTAAGTGAACCTCAAATTAACTTAGATATAGGTGGTCCCTCATGGAATAAGATTTCATGCAACCAAACACACCCTTACGGTTCTACAACCTCTTCCTCCATCTCGAAGGATCTCTACTTCATCTTAATCACCCCATTTCCAATGACCCAGGTTGGTTGTTTTAGGCATCGAAAAATAACTAGAGTTAGTCTTTTCGATAATCCCAAATTGACTCAATTTAGACGAGAGCTGGTCATTTTGATGATAAGAAAAAGTTTAGCAATAGTCATTTTGATAATAACGTATTGATAAGTTAGTCATTTCGACAAGACGATAATTTTTCATAAAAACATAGAATACAGTACAAACATATTAATCACAAACCAAATAAAAATTAGTCATGAGCAAAACAAGAAAGTCAAAGAGAAGGGTGACAGGAATACTAGTTAAAAATTAAACACGATAGAGGTTGAAATATTGTCATGGGATTGCTCATGTTCCTTATTTTGAATTATTGGGGTGTTTGGTTTGTTAGAGAGTTTTTTGTTATAGGAGTTAGTTTGGGGCGTTTTTATAAAAAATTACTTCTAAAATGAAACATTATTGTTTTTATTTTTATTTTGGGGCGACTATAGCAAAACATGGGGTGAAAAAAGGAAAACCCTTTATTTTTATTAAAAAAATCTTTATAAATCGTAGTTGTTGGATTGACATCAAGGGATGCAAACAAGTGTCACCTAAACATTCTCACTCACAGTTACTTTTTGTTTTTCTTTAAATTGTCATAAATCTTTTATTTAAGTAACAACCAATGACAATCAATGTGGTCTTGAGACCCAGACTGAAAGTTGGACAAATTGGGGGCCAAACTCAAAGCTGGTATAAATTAGGGGACCCTAACGCAAGTTAACCCGTAGTTATAAATTCCTTCCATCTTTAATTGTGCTCCAACAGAGGACATGGTGTTTCCACTCTCTACCTAGAATTCAACATTTTTCTACTTGTATTTTTATCTTTTCTATTGCACTCCAGATTGCCAGTCTTTTTCAGACATCAATGCTGCTTGCTCCTCTAAAGCTGATGGCACGATATATTTTCATAGATGTGATTAGTATTCAAGAACCAAGAACACATGCATTCATGTATCAAGGAAGCCAGTTTACACTAGCAACAAACTGCAATAGAAAGTTTTTCGCTTCAGTATCTGGAATATTCCTCAGACTATAAATAGGATTAGCCTCCTTTTGTTTAACTTACATATGGGAGTTTTTTTTGCAGGCTCACACATATGTGGAGGACAATGTATGAGTGCCATGGGTTTCAAAATCATATTGCACAGCAGCTGAACAAACTCTCTGATCTTCCAAGCATAGAGCCAACTACTGATTACCATCGCCAGTCTACTGTCCAACTTCAAAATGAAGTGAATGCATGGTACATTAATTTCTGCAACCTCCTGCAATCTCAACGTGAATACATACGAGTTCTCAATAGGTGGGTCCAGCTCACTGCCTGCCTTTTAGATGTCAGACAAAGTGACTGCTTATCTGGCATCCACACCCTCTGTGAAGAATGGAATCTTTCCCTTGATCGGTTATCCGAGAAGGTAACATTCTGTCTCATGTAACGTTCTAATGCATTCATAAGAGCCCTAAATTTGAGGTGTACTACTAACCGGTGTTCTAAAAAACGGCCTAAGCGCTAGGCGTTAAAGAAACGCCTAGATTAATGGTTGGGTGGGGTAAAAATTCAAGTAGGCACCTAGGCGGGTTCTGGGTGGGGTCTGGCGGGTTTTTTTCCTGGTTGCAAATAACAATCAAGTGGGAGCAAATAACCAACCCCCTTAGATCCCTCTCCTTCCCAGCAATCTAGGTTTTGCAGTGCAATTGCAGAGTAGAAGAAAAGAAAAGAAGAGGAGGGGAAGATGAAGAAGAGAGAAGATAGAAGAGAGAGGCTACAAGACATCACCTTCTCCTCCTCTCCAGACACGTCTGATCTCTATCTAGCCATGTTGTTTCCTTGTCCGATCTCTATCCAACGACTCCAACCACATCACATCCTCTAATAAAAATACAAAACCTAGAGTATACGCCATTCAGGAAGGCGTTTAAGCAAAAAATTGAAAGCCATTCAGGAAAGCGTTTAAGCCAAAAATTGAGAGAAGTGGTCTTTCAGACCAATCCAACCCCCCATTTGGCTTACAACATACATCACTAGCCACAATATTGGACGTGGAAACTGGTTTTAATAATGCTCATTCTCTTTCAAAGTCAGCTCATTAACCTTCTTTGCTTTTTAGTTTTAATTCCTTTCTTTTTCTCAAAATTGAGTGTGGAATTTGTTTGATACACAGTGAGGATTAACTTTCTCTTTTTCGAAAATGTTTTATTCATATATGAAAATAAAGGAAAAGGAGGAAGAGTTTCCCACGAAAAATTTTAGCTCATCCAAACATACCTTAGTGCATTACTATACTCTTAAGAAACCAATAATCAGACAATTGCATTGCTATCATACAAATGTTATGGCTTGTATTAGTTAGGTTTTTCAGTATCTTATTTTTATGCTTAACTTTTGTAAATTATAAAAGTTATAATACAAAACCTAAAATCGCCTAGACCTCTGGGCGCTAGGCACTTGCTCGCCGCTCGCCTACCTCCTATCATTTTTTAGAACACTGCTACTAACCATCCTTATGAATATGCATTATAGATATGGCCCGGTCCAAAAAGTGATGGACTAACCATTGATGAACCTAGACATCTCCTAGTCTCAGAGTAATTCTTTGATTAAGAAATGTGTGACCTTTCTCGAGTAAACCATTCATTTTAGAGCTCAAGTGTTAGGAACACGTGCTTATATCTGCTAGCCAGCTAGCTCATTTTGTGTTTTAGAGGTCCATCATGACAGCTATCTATCTTGTGCTATAGATTCACTCAACTTTTTTGTAGTGCCAATTTTTGGACCGTTCTAGCCTTTTTGTGTTATTATTATTTTTATCATTGACATGTATAATGCACATATATACCCTGGCAGGTAGTCTCTGAGGCCATAAAGAACTTTGTAACGGCCATCCACTCCATAGTTTTGCAGCAAGCTGAAGAAAGGACCCTTCAGAAAAAGAAGGATCGACTTGAGAAAAAGTTGCAGAAGGAATTGAACACATTAAGTGAGATGGAGAAGAAGTTTGAAGTGAATTTAAATGGAGACGTAATATTAAACTTGAGTCCCAACCATCCCTTGTCGGTGAAACGTGCAAAGACTGAGTTGTTCAAGAAAAGGGTGGAGGATGAGAAGTCGAAATATTTGAATTCAGTTCAGGTGAGCGGCGCCATGACCCTGAACAACCTACAATCAAGTCTCCCCAGTGTTTTTCAGGCATTGACTGAATTCTCGAATGCATGTGCACTGGCTTTTGAGTCGATTAATAGCCATACTGAATTAACGCTTTGTCATGGTGATGAGTAGCAGTTAACCAACCGGGATAGTTGTAAGAAAAAAATTAAGAGCTCAGAGCTGTATAATCTCAAGCAGAGTTATTCAATACTGTCTTTGGTCTTGTTGTGTTATTCATTTTGGGTGGATCTATTCCATTGAGTTGTGTATGCATTATGTGAATTTCAACTGATCTTATGATCTGTATAATACTATAAAAAGTGCTGGGAGATACAGCAGCCCTATTTATCGGTGTCAGGGTACTTTCTTTGAGATCTAAACAAGGGTATTTAAGTGCTTACACGATCAAATTGTAACTCTATCTATTCATTTTTTCTCAATGGATTCGAGCTTTTATTGATTCACCAGGCTGCTCAGCTTTCTGAAATTCTTTCACTCTCTTAAATTCTTTCACCTTCTCAACAAAATCTGATTTTTATTAACGTTTGGAATAAGGGGTACAAGGTGTGTGTTTTCCTTTTAAGGTTTAGATCCCCCTCTCTTTTAAAAGATTAAAAAAGAGTCAGGCTAGCTGTCAAGGAAATCAGCGAGGGGGGATGTGTGCATGAAATTAGACGGCACGCATCCTGGGGGGATGGACGGTCCCTCCCTCGCTGATTTCCTCGACATTTAGAATTGCTGATTAAAAAATGAGAGAAAGAAAATAGTGTGCAAACTGAATAGGAGGTGGAGAAAGAGAAATAACTTGTGAATTGAATGAGATTAGTGAATATAACTTAAAATACTTCTTTTATGATTTTTTTTAATTTTAATTTGAGTTCTTTGAATACATATTGGGTTGTATTTCCATACATACAACTTATAAATATATGAAAGAAGAATAATAGTTTATGTAAACATAGGGTTTGTTTGTTTGTTTTTTTTTTTTTTAACTTTAAGTCATTAATATAAAAATAGCCAGGTCTGAATACATATCATTTGGCCAATAGAAGCTACCAAGTCACGATTCTCTAGTCTCTTCTAATATAATTACAATGCCAAGAAGACAACAAAAAGAAGAGGCATTTAATGTTACATACTAGTGGATGCCAAACCCAATCAACAACAAAAAAGTGGTTAATGTCCTCCCCATGAAGCGCCTCAATCATAACCGCGAAATCACCAAAAAGGAGCTCGGTCTTCCATCCTTGAGCCTGGATCAAGAGCATCGCACCTCTCCCGCATAACATTCGGTCATGGTGTTTTCCAACACTTTTCCAGTGATCAGGCCAGCAACTGTAGCAAGCACTTGTCCCTGGAGGTCCATTGCTATCACCCCAATTGCACTTTGCTTAGAGTGGGCAAAAAAACAAGCATCAAAACTGAAAAGTATCATTACAAGGTCTAGATCAAGAGGAATGGGGTGCAAATGGTTGAATGGGAGGTTAAGGCTATGATAGTGAGTCGAATGAAGTTGTGCAGGTATGAGTGTAATACGTCTGTAATCTGGTGCCAAGTGGTGGGTCAAAGAGAGGTTTTGGTGGGATGTTGAGGTATTGGAGGCATTCTGATTGTTTGTTTTGGCTGTGCGAAGAATATGAGGAGCTGAGTTGAAATGAAAAGGTGGCTTTTCAGATCGGGTGCTAAACCAATGGGTGTGCCAGGCTGACCAGATGTGATGAAGGGGTGATATGAAGGATTGATGACAAATTTTGGCTCTGTGAAAGATGATTTTGTTACGGTCGTGAACTGTGAGAGCATTTCATCAGCTCTGTAAGGATGAGTAGTACGTAGTTGTATCCCACATAAACCCCAAGAGAGTGGATACAAATAAGGGGTTGAGATTGGTGTTGTTCCAATTAATGGGTAACATAAAGAGCATCCAACATCTATTGACAACAAGACAGAGGAAGAAAAGGTGTAAGACATCCTCTGTATGATTGTGACAAAAAATGCAACAGTTGTCAATAGGTTTGTGAAGCTTAACTAGATTCGACATGGTATGATGAATATTCTGGCTAATCTTCCAAAGTAGAAAGAGAGCAATGGGAGGGCTTTTATCCTCCATAGGGTGCAAAACTGCTTGGGTCCCAAGGGGGGAGAGGGGGAATTGAGGTGGAACTTTCAGACTATTCTAGGGTAAAAGCTCTGGTGGCATTTTTAACCGAGAAAGCTCCTTTCTTGTCAGGGAGCCAGATAAACCTATCAGGGTTGAGAGTTCTCTTGAGACAAATATCCTAGTTATCTTTAGCCACAGGGGTCGGGAAAAGGGAGTTGATTAGGTTTGAGTTCCAGTGGATGGAGTGATCACATAAATCCTGAATGGATTCAGGAAGAGAAGAATCCATGGGATTAGGGATACAATCAGGCAGCACCAAACCTGGTTTAACCCAACAATTCCACCAAAGATCAATCTGCTCAGCTGAGATGACTTGCCAAATAAGATGACTCTTCATTCTGTTCAAGGCAGTGAGGTGGCCTTTCCAAGCAGAGGAGGCCAGAGAGGGAGTTTAGAGAGTTGAAAAATACTCTTCGATTTGAAGTATAAAGCCTTGAGTTGGCGGGATCGAGTGTTTTGTGGAATGGAGATAGATAACATTCCACATGCTTTTAGCCATCAAAGCAAGATTCCTATTCATATTGGAGGGAATGTGGTGTTCTTATCTCCGGCGAAGTTGAGTGGTGAGATGGAAGAATTTGGTGTTCTTATCTCCCTCTTCAAGCCAGGAAGCTCCTGATTTGTTATGCCGAAACATTTCCTCTCTTATGAAGAGTTCAGAAAGTTGTTCTTCCAAAAGAGATATGGCAATGGTGTTATCTTTGGAAGGCATATTGTTTTGAAGATTAGTCAAGGCCTGTTGGGTTTCGGAAATGCACAGTTGGATGTTCCTAAACTCATGTTTGTTCCAGTGTGTTAAACTGTAACTGAGCTTCTTTGTTTTAAGATGAAAGTTATGGGCCGGGGATGAGTGTTTGCGAGTGGTCCAGGAAGAACGGATAAGCTTTCTACAGTTGGGGTCTCTAGTCCACATGTGAAAAAATTTAAATGGTTTGGGCTTGTGGTGTAGATGGGATACCAGTTGTAAGGACAAGTCTCTATGATCAGAGGAAGAGGTGTGAATGGTTCTAACATTAGCTGAAGGGAATAAGTTCGTTAGTCAGTGGTAGTAAGAATCTAATCAAGTTTGGTTTTGATTCCATGTCGGTCCTGACATTTATTATTCTAGGTGAATTGAGAACCATTAAGAGGGAGATCCAGGAGATGGTGTCTATCAATAAAATTCCTGAGGTGTTTAAGGTTTGTGCTAGTGGGTTGGTTACCTCCCAATTTTCACTAGGATTGAGAATAACATTAAGGTCCCCAATGATTATGCCTAGGAGAGGTTGAAGATCATAAATTTGAGAAATAGGGGTCCAAAAATGAGTGCGGTAGGCCGGGTTGTGTTCGCCACACACAAACAAAATCGACCTAGTAACAATAGTATAATAGTCATGGATAGTGCAATTAATGTAATATTTACAAGAAGAAATAATGGTAAGATGAATACCTTCTTTCCAAAAGAGAACAATTCCTCAAGATTGCCCCTGCATTGGTATTGATGCTCCATATTTGAAACCCAGTCTCTGGCGAGTGCCATCCATCCTAAGTGAAGAAGCCTTGGTCTTAGAGAGGAAAACAATGTCTATTGCATTCCATGAGAGAATCATTTGCACATTGGTGACCCTTTACCGGCGGCCGCCAGTACCCTTGTAGAGGATGCAAAAGTAGTCAGTTGGCTAGGTTGTCTGTCTGATCTAACAACATGGACATGCACCGTAGTAGTGGGGATGTTGTGAGTGGATTTATTAGTCTAGGTACACTGTGCTCGCTTAATTGAAGATGAAGTGTGCTGGGGAGAAGACATGAAATGCTTTATTGAAAGTGTCTCAGAATTAACTGAATCCATTTTCCTTTTGCCCAACTGAAAGGCTCTCTCCCTTCTAAGACTAGCTTTAACGATGTCTATATGCTTCCGTTGAGTGGAAAGGATCATAATAGGAGAGTCTGCACTCTGTCTGTATGGTGATACTGAAGACTCTTGAGTGGAAGCCACAGTCTGAGCATTGGCGACCTGAAAATAATTCACTGATTGTGTTGTGACCTTAACTGTTGTGGTGTCAGTCTCAGTTGCAGATATGTGTGCCGAGCAGGAAGTAGAATCAATGTGGATGGGCGTAGCAATAGTCCTTGTTGCAGGACTGTCATCTAACAATGCCACCTCACGACTGTGGATCATCAGTGGTAGCATCATGAGCGAAGGTCTCATATTCAGATAGTGGTAGGGGAGGATGGTGGGTGATTGAGTGTGAATAAGTGGTGGCGAAGGAGAGTATGAAATGTAAGCGAGTATTACAAGGTGGTATGAGAGATGTAGCGTTGCATGAGAGGTTTGAATTGAGTAGAGAGAATAAGAGATCCAGATTTGACTGTTATGATTCCAATATTGGTTGTGACTTGTGATTATGAGGGTCGAGTGGGAGGTTTGAGTTGAGGTGAAGGCTGGGTGAGGGGAATGGTGGAAGTTTTGTAATGGAGGTCTGATTGGGCGTGTTCAAAAAGATGAGTTGAGAGGTGTGAGTGAATTGTGAGATACTGTTAGAAGTAATGTGAGGAAGAAAGGGGGGACGGTAAATATATAATCTGATTTTGTGTATCCAAATGTGAATGGGAAGGCCCAATAGTTGAGAAATTGGATTGGAGACCCAAGCCCAACACGTTTGGATGTGAATCAATAATTTGTTTGGGCAAACTAGAAACTGGCCCATCAGTTGTAGCCCAATTCTCACTATCTAGTGAGTCCGTAGCAACATAGGCATTGCGCACCGCCAGACTGGCCGTCGCTGGATCAAAAGGTGTAGTGAATTATGCTTCATAAGATCATGCAAAGTGTAGAGAATCCTCACTGTTGGATGAGACGGTAGGTAGGAAAAGTAGATTTGTCAATAAACTCAACTCATTTAAGGCCCAAGAAAAGTGAGCATTGAATGCTCCTTATTGACTTTGTGATGCGCAAGACTTTGACGAAGTGGTTAAAGCATCGGCGGTGGTGGTCGGTGGAAGCACCAGAGAGTTCTTTGTAGGTGCATGGTTGCCCAACCAACTCCGATGGGCATCCTCGAATAATATTGCCGGTAAATTGTACCATGTAATAGTTATTGCCGGAATCCTGTTTTCGGTTTAGTGTTTCAACATGAAATGGTAATTGGTGTCCCATTGGGCAACCATTATGTGGGCGAACACTTCCTTGCGCAGCCGGTGACAATATTTGGCCACAATACGCAGCTTAGAATCATCTTGAACACTAGCATTACGGGCTTCAAAGGTAGGTGTAGGTAATGTCAGTTCTCTATCCAATTGTATCTCCAAATTCCGTATGAGCTCGGTGGGGTGAATACGGATCGAGTCATGGTCTGGGTTTGGGTGTGTTGGCGAAATGGATTTGGGTTGAACTGGATTGAGCAGAGGTGTAGACATGTGTTGTGCCAACTGGACAATGGTACATTGGGAGGGTGCGATTGTTGGGGAAAGCATGGTGAGGGAGGGGTGGGTGGAGAGCACAGGTTGGGGAGTTGTGGTGCTACCAAAAAAAATCATTAGAAGTGCTTGAAAACAAAAGTGAGCTTGAAAGATGGATACAAGCGAGCCTGGAGAAGAAGTTGTTATTTGAATTTGGTGTGGAGGGCTAGTTCTAATTGGATAAGAAGTGCTCTGGTAGATTACAATCTGATTATGGGGATTATTAATGGTATGGGAAAAGGGGGGTTGGTTCCTCATGGTGTTGAATTATTGGGATTTGATGCGGCGACGGCTAATTAAAGAGGAGTGATGATTGAGGATGGGGTTCAGAGCTACGTGATGGTAGAACAATGAACAAAAGAAGAGGATCGAAAAATGCACTTCGCCCGAGACTTGCAAAACAAACATAGAGAAAAACAGTAAACCAACAACAAGAGCAATACGAGAGATTGCTCAAAGAAAAGGGGAGAGAAGGTATGATTGTGATAAGGATGAGGGGTTGGTGGAATCAAGGTGAAGAAGGAACAGATCTGAAGTGTAAGGAGAAAGAAAGTATGAAAAAAGTGAATAGTATAGGGAAAATTAGAGCTTGTGTCCATTGCAAATTGGGACTCAAAGAAAACTCATTATGTGAACATAGCTTAAATCCTTCTCTTATGAACAAAACTTTTTGTGAAGTAATAAGAACCTACATGTCATAATGATTTGTAAAATTATAAAAATAACATACAAATCATTAAAATAACAAAATGCTGGCTATGGGGTTCGAACCCATGCGCACTTATGTGCAGAAGATCTTAAGTCTTCCCCCTTAACCTCTCGGGCAAACCAGCCAGATGTGACCAAAGCTACAATTTTAATTTTCTAAACTTGGAAACCACAGATACAAGCTACTTGTAACAATTAGTTACAAGCCATCACAAGTTGTGGGCCGAATTTATATTGGTTTAAATTGTCACCGCTAATCACACCCAACATATGTGCAACTGTACAAGGAGAAGATTTGGGAGAATTAAACCTTAATGATTTGCAAGCTCATCTATCTCCTTTATTATGGCATTCTTTTGTGGAAAATAGAGTTTAGGCGTTATAGTGAATTTCTGCTTCCAAGTAATCTACATGTGAACTAAATCAAAGAATGGCATTCTTATTTTTATTTAATTATTTTGTTAAACCACTATACCATTACGAATCTTGAGCAAAAGCAGAAACAAAGAGTTTAGCTGCTTGGGTCAGATCATGGGCCTGGACCAAGCTTAGGTTTGCTGCTCTAGTTACATATTTAAGATGCAAAAAGTTGGAAATAAACAGAGATTGATTGCAGCTTGGGACCCTGGAACACGCGCACAACATCAAGCAATCCATGTGAATTCATTTCAGTGATATTTTAGACAAATTTTGATAGCCTCCATTCCTGCCATGACTCAGCTTCAAAGCTTGATATAGGGTGCTCAACAGAAGTAACTTCCATTGCCTTCCCAAAGTGTCTCGCTTTGCCCATCTTTAGCTACAATCCCATAGGCACCTGTACACACATTTAGATCAAACCCTTCTTCAATATAAATTGTAATCACTGCATCTCCATTGTTCTGCTCAGTTTTAATCTATGTGATGTCTGTATTCTCCTCTTCCCGCCTGTCCTGATTTTCTTCCATGTTAAAGGCCTTCTCCCAGTTTTTTTTTTTTTCCCTCCCAAATGATCCTACTCGGTGCATAGACATTAGGTTTGGTGCCACTAAAAACACCTCCAATTACCCCCTTAGCTTTTTAAGAAACTCTACCAAATTAATAATATTTGCAATTTTGCCCCTTTAAAATTTTAGATTGCCTCCCTCTTATAGATAATGGAATACAAATATACACAAAATTGCAAACCCTTCGCAAGTTTACCTCTCCGCTTTTTCAATTGCCCAAAATGATTTTAACAAAGATCGATTTTCTCCAATCGCACAAGACGATTTCAATGGAGATCGATTTCTCTAATCGCACAATACGATTTTGATTAGACATAGATTGATTTATGGAGGTGGTCTTACTATCTCTCTCTTGCTTGTTTGCTCCTCATCGACACTCTTCAGTCTTCACAGTAGCCTGCTTCAGTTAAGCAATTGGATGATAATATTTTTAATATTACCAGTTGTCCACCAATTGTAGCTCAGTTGATCGGACATCAACTCTCCTGTAAGAGGTCGCGGGTTCGAGACTTACCAGTTAGGATTTTGTGAGTTTTCACCAGATTATTAGGAGCACATGTGCTACGCCGTGGATAAGTCGTCTTTATGCAAGGTGGAGACAACAGACCGGAGCAAAAGCAAGTCTCCATGCGAGATGGAGGCGACGAGGATATTAAGTGGCAACAATACTGTAGCCTTCAGGCCTGGTTTGGTAAACCCTATAGGGTCAGTTATGTAGCATTCGGCCATGGATTAACGCGTAAGAACCTGCCCTTGGGAGGGGAACAACAGCTGGAAACGGCTGCTAATACCCCGTAGGCTGAGGAGCAAAAGGAGGAATCCGCCCGAGGAGGGGCTCGCGTCTGATTAGCTAGTTGGTGAGGCAATAGCTTACCAAGGCGATGATCAATAGCTGGTTACTAAATAAATAAAATAATAATAATAATAATAATAATACTAATACTAATACTAGTTGCAACTTCCAGTGTCAAGAGAGTTTTTTCTGCTATGAAGAATACCAAGAATCAATTACGTAATCAGATGGGAGATCAATGGAGGCAGATAGTTTGATTACATATGTTGAGAAATATATATTTAATGGAATCGATGATGAGGTGGTTATACATTACTAGAATACGAGAACTCGCAGAGAGTTTATACTACAATCCAATGTGCAACAACATTGACACATAAAAACTGTTTCCCTTGTACTACTTTTGAAACTTTGTTTTAATCATATTTATCTATTTATTTTAAGAATTAAATTATCTGTGATTTAATTTTTTGCCCCCCTTTGTCTGCAATCCTAGCTCCGCCCCTGCTCAAACCCTCTTCTTTTTTTGCCTCTCTTCAGAGCATCCCACTTGATCGGATAACAAGGCTCAGACTCATTGTTCTCCTCCACCAGAATGATTTAATTTGTTGATCACTCTTATCACACATGTGCTTAGCGAGCACAAAGGTTTGCATGATGTAGTTAGGAATGGAAGCTAGAACAAATTTGATCAATGTGGTTCTACTACCAGCTTCGGATAGCATGTTATCTCTCCAACCTGATAGCTTGGGATAGTTTCTGATTGATCAAATCCAAGATATAAGAAAAATCATTTGCTTTGCTTCTAGTTGAGATAAAAGGTGTACCTAGGTATTTTTGCTTGAGATTAAAGAATTAAACCCCAAGCAATCTTCTTATCTTCTTAGTATGTTCCTATGCCTTGGATGACAATTAGGCTACATACAGATAAGATTTTTGATAGTTAACCTCTTGACAGAAGCTTCACAATGCAAATTATATCTTTGAATAATGAGATCATCAGTAAAATAACGAGATCATGCAAAAAATATATTTGATAATGCAAAATAGAGTGTTTAGGGAGATCAATCTTATCACACATGAGTGCTTAGGGAGCACAATGGTTTGCATGATTAAAAAAACCAAAGTTTGAATGTGAGAAAAAGGTAGATAAGAAGACATGTAAACTAAATGAACTACACAAAGATTTCATTGCTCTCAAGAGCAAACTCTCGATGGTCTAATTCTATTTCTTGAATGCTACATAGAAAGAGGCTAAACAATTCCAAAGCAAAACAAATAAAACTTATTTGTACTACGAAAATGATTCAAGTTTTACTTTCCTTGTCCTGCGAGGATAACTGTAAGGTATCATAAAAAAACTGAATTAGAAGGTTCGAGAATTCTGTATGATCACGGCATATCATAACACCCGATATATTTATTTATTTTTATTTTTAGATTGATGTTTAAAATTTGAACTTGATGAGCACACATACCACATAACACCTGATGCACATAGAAATACCATAATAATTGTATAAGTCAAACCAAGTTCATGTAAGCTATTTGAATATTAAGCAGAGAAATTAGATTAAGACTGATGAATATATAATTTTATACATGTATTCGTCAATTAAAATTTTGGACAACAACTGGTCCATTGTTAGCTCTATTCCGTCATTTTTTTAAATGGTTTTTTTGGCAAAGCCTTAGTGAATGTGTGTAATTGTATAATAAAATGAGTTTTAATGAATGTGTGTAATTGTATAACTTTTTAGGGTCACTAGCTTGAACGTGTATGGTTGTGATGTTCCTCACATTACCTAGTAGAGAAGATATATATGTTTTACATGCTAGGATATCCATACGTACCAGAATATTATCCATGTACAACATACAAACCCATGTTGTAATATAATCAATTATTATTACATGTTCGACTAGTGGTGGTTTTCATTTTCACTGTTTATTTATGAAGAAAATATTAAACAAAAAAATTAGCAAGTAGTGGTGGAGTAAGTAACGCCGATTGGGAGGGGGTGTATTGATTTGAGAGTTGTTCATCGTATAGAAAACAATTTTTCTAGGACTGGATGTGGGAAATTAAATGTTGTTAAAGAAGGAAAAATGGATCGCAATTGTACCATTATCTTTGTTTGAAATTTTATGGACGCGCCTTTGTTTGAAATTTGAAATGATCATGAATTGCCAAATGAACTTATTATTATGGAAAGGTAAAAGGGATACAGATTTTATATCTGAAGAAAAAGAGAACGAATATTTGCTTGCAAGGAAAATTTCTAGTAGTAGAAAGGAATCATGGAAATGATACTGAGAAGATTTAATACCTATGAACCTGATGATTTTTTTCTTATGAATTTCACTTTCTTTTCCCCTATATATTGGATTGCATATGTATTCTTTTCTTAGTCTCTGTTAGAATCATTTGGCTAGTCTGTTAGACAGCAAGAGTTAGTATATTATGGCTTCATCGTTGTCATCTACACCTGGTGAATCTGGGTTGGGGTTGGAAGAGGAAGTTCATGTTCTTGCTGTTGATGATAGTGTTGTTGAGCTGAAACTCATTGAGAAACTCCTCCAGAATTGTGATTTTAAAGGTATTATCCAATACTGTTTTTTTTTTTTTTAACCTCCTAGCTTCAAGTAGCTCTGTCGATTCATTGGTTTATGAATCCCAATGGTTTATTTTGTTGAGAATAATGTTATTGTATACTTCAGTGCAGTAACATTAGTCTTTATAAACTCGTGTTTATTTTTAACTATTAACGGTTGGTCTATTATAATTGATACTATTTGGGTTTTGCATGGTACCTTACAGTGACTACTGCAGCAAGTGGGTTACAGGCACTGGAGTACTTGGGCATGGCAGAAGAGCAAAACACCCCAGAAAGCAAAGTAACTCATCAACTTCTATTCTCTGTACTTGATTGAAATCAATCACCTTTTTTTTTTCTTTTTTTTTTTTTTTTTTCTGGTGTAAAAGAGTGTTTTTAATCATAATGATCGGGTTGGCTACTCATAAAAAACATAGCCTGTTTCCTAAAATCGGTCGCACCATTGTGTGCACTGAAGAGTTCCTGCTTAACCAAACAGTACGATACAGGCATCCTTGGTTATTCGTCTATTAAGGGTCGATATTGCAAAAGGTTGTCTGGTGCTTTCTTTTCTTAAGGTGTAGAGACTGAATCTCTACACTATGGTGCAAACTATTCGGACTCTGTATTAAATAACTGCTATATTTAGTTCTGGTTTTATTGCCCAGATACATTAATGAAAATTTATATGATGGTTTTTTTTTATTCTTCTATTTAAAAAATTTGAAACTTTCCGACAATTGTTCTCTAATAATTCAAATTGTGATGTTGGCGGAATGATTAGAAAACATTACACTTGTGAATATCCTATTCTAGGAATTTCTTCTTTTTTTCCCTGCCCAACTGTTCATTACAAACTAACTTTCTTTTATTATTTACTTGCAGAAAATGAAGGTAAATATGATAATCACTGATTATTGCATGCCAGGAATGACAGGATATGAACTGCTCAAGAAAATCAAGGTAATCTTTTGTTGTTTGATGCAAATTATAGTTATTAATCATAATTATCAGATAACTGGTTTCAGATAGACATTTTAAACAAGAACAGGAATTAAATTGAAATTTCTATCTTAGAAAAGCAAACATTTAAGCTAGACTGGGTCATCTAATAAATGGATTTAGATGGTCTGCACCCCAACCTGTCAAAAGTACCTGTTACTGTAGCCTGTTAGAACATATTTATTTTGACAGAGAAAAATTTATCCTACACCTAGGAGCAGATGATATGGACTGCGAACAACCCGGGATAGCTTTCCTAACTATATATCATATATTCATTTTCGTTTTTGCATAGGATATATCCATTAGTTACTTTCTTTGTTTCATTAAACTATTTATTAGAAAATGAGAACAAATCCTGATAAAAAATGCTTGTCAGTGTAGATAATACTCATGTACATAAAAATTAGAAAGATAATGATACTGTATCCATTCAAATCTAGCTTAATCAAATCTAACAAGAATTAGTAGCACACTCCAGTCAAATCCTGGAAAATGGCATCAAACATGATTATGAAATGGTACCTTACTAAAGCATCTTGTTCTGAAAATTCATTCTGAACTATAGTCATCATCAGCATTATGTTGTTTTGTTATCAAAAAGTATATAATTCATCTAACAAAATGACTTGTGAATTTATGATATTTGTGAAAAAAATAATTATTTACAAATTTGCATTAAGGATGATAATACACCATGTTAGCATGACAATAATTCTCAATTTTCTTTGACCAGGAGTCATCTACAATGAAGGAGATACCAGTGGTGATAGTGTCCTCAGAGAACATACCAACCCGTATCGACAAGTAACCAACATCATTTCTACACTGACAATCTGTTTCTTTAATTCTCTGCATTTTTAGATTTTTCTTATTTTTCTTTTTTCCAAGTTTCACAACTTTATGTTACATTCTTAGTAGCAACTAGATTGATAATTTTTATTATTTGCTAATCCATATGTTGTGAAAAACAGATGCCTAAAGGAAGGAGCCCACGACTTCATACTGAAACCTGTCAAGCAGTCGGATGTGAAGAAACTGAAAAATTATATTTCAAAGTTTACCAAATCATGTAAGGGGACATTCTGCTTGGGAAGATAGAATAGATAATGAAATGGGGAAATATTCTCTGTGGCATTCATGATTTACATTTACTGCAAATTTTTTTGGCATTCCTTAGAGATTATAAAGAGAGATCAAAGGAATATATCTTTCTCCTACTTTTTTTTTTATGTTTGTTAGAGGGATGCATGGTAGGAAAAAAAAGAAAATATAATGGAAGGTTTATTCGGAAACTAATCAAGTAACATCATTGGATAAGATGGTACCTCGTCATGCTTTCCCATTCTTGTAATGTTTCTTCCCTGTCGAAGCAATATATTTATTCCTGCATTAATTGAAAATCATATTGTTGTAATCTGTGTTTGGTTCTAAAGAAAAATTTCGAAAAAAGAAAGTCTTAAAACAATTAGAAGGGAAAGGAAAGAAAAGGGAAAAAGATAAGTACTTTGATGTTCAAACATTTTAAATTTCACATGAATATGATTCCAGTCTTGAGAAAACATATGAAAAAAGTGTGTTAATTCTCATTTTTTCCCTCCTCATTCCCCTTTTTTCTTTACTTTTATTGTTCTTTGAAACTTTTTTTTTTCCAACTTAACCAAGTACTAAGAAGAAAGTGTTTATTAGTGAAAAAACAAAAGAAGAATATGTGTTTATTAGTGATAAAACAAGAAGAAGAAAGTGTGTTAATTCTGAAGGCATTACCACCATTAGGGCCTAATTTGAAAGCCTTAAACTTGCAAATATCACAAAACCGCTAACATTGTTACTGAATCTAATTCTCAGGTGGTGCTTCAAGCTCTATGCCTCCAAACAAAGCCAAAATGGAGTCTTTGCCATCTGATCAAGAATTCCAGGAAGCTATTTGCCGAGCTCCATAAAGTGCTTGTGGAGAAGATGCCAGGAGAAATTAATTTTGTTGGCGGACTACTTCGCCACCAAAAGAGCTAGCTTCTGGAGGTGTTTTTAATTCCTTTCTCAGAGCCCATCCCTCCTTCCTTACCCAACTTTTGAATTTTCAGTACTGGAGTGTCAAGGTTATCTAGTTATTTTATTAGGTTATGTTGTTTGTTGTGTCTGTTGGTTGTGTGTAATATCTAGTTGTGCTACTGCATTGTTTTTGGTTGGCCATTTTGTTGTGTGCGATAACTTCAGTTTCCAATAAATTTATATTTTGTTATTTTTGTGCTTCAAAAAGCAAAGAGTGTTACGGCTTACTGATTTGGGAGCAAGAAAAACAGTAAGGCTGTGTTTGGTTGAGGGGTAGGGAAGTAAACTAGTTCTATGGTTCCCTAATTTGGAGGAATTACAATTTTTGGGGGGACCAAAAATTTCATTTCCTTGATTTGGAGGAACTACCCACTTTTTGTTTCCAAAAATCACACGTGTGAGCTGATTTACCTACTTTTGGTTGTCCAACCAAACAATGGGAACTCATTTGGTTTCCTTGAAACGTGGCCATTTTTGTGATTTCCATGGAAATAGGCTTGTGTCACGGACTAGCAATCCGTGCGGCACTAGCTATCCAATTCACTAATAAGCCTATGAGTAGTTACTTTGACGGGAACAAATATTAACTTGAGAATGCACAATATCAATCTGTAGACAATATAACGATGCACAATAGTCAGCAAAAGCTTTCATTAACATTCAATAGATTACAATGGGGAGGAACGTTCGAAAGGACGTTGCTCAAGACTAGTTCGATGTTATCGATCGATGGAAATACAAGTTTGAAGTTGAAAAGCAATGCAAAGAAAACAATAAAAATGCTAGCGGTACAGTCTGGCCCGACTATGCAATGGAGGCAACACGTCCTCACTGTCAAGAGCTCAAACCTTTCCCCTATAATATAGATGCTAAGCATTTTGGCACTTTTCAAAAGGGAACATTGAGTTTTGAGACCATTAGGAAAGTCTTGAAAGGCCTCTGACGTTGATTTCCCTGACCAACGGTACTAGTCCTGACACTCTCCCACACTCAATTCGCTGACGCCCTCACAGTGAACTTTTCCAAGTACTCTTCCAACTTTGAGAGGTACGACAGCAGATGCTCGACTGGCTCCCAACTGATCTCTGAAGGAGGCTCATCCTGCCACTTGACCAAATACTCTCTATCCGGGCCTGTGTTGTTGATGAGGCGGTCAACTAAGATTTCTTCCACTTCTCGATCTGGCTTAGTAGGATGCTTAGGCAATGCGCGGGTAGATACATTTCTTGTGGGATCAGTGGCATCTGCATGGTAGGACTTCAAGTTACTTGCATGGAAGACAGGATGGGTGAAACGGAGCCAATGTGGTAATTTGACGCGATAGGAGACTTTGCCTACTTTCTCAATAATCTGTACCGGTCCCTCATACTTGCGAAACAGATTGTTGTGTGCTCTAGCTGTCCGTTTATACTTGTTGAACATATCTAGTTTCACCAATACCAAGTCCCCGACTTCAAAAGGATCAATTCGTCGTTTCTTGTCGGCCCATTTCTTCATGTGACGGGAGGCTTTCTCAAGATAGGCTCGAGCAACTTCAATGTTTTTCTGCCAGGCTTTGACAAATTCAAGAGCTCTTGGGCTGGGTCTTTGGTATCCGGTAAGCACTGTATGTGGTGTCAATGGTTGCTGACCAATGACCAACTGAAAAGTGCTAGAGTGAGTAGCTGAGCTCTTTTGTAAGTTGAAACATAATTGTGCAACATCAAGTAGTCCCACCCAATTTTTCTGATTTGCACTTACAAAATGACGAAGGTATTCTTCGAGCATAAAGTTAAAGCGCTCAGTCTGTCCGTCAGATTGGGGATGTTGGCTTGTCGACATATTAAGTTTGGATCCCAAGAGCTTGAACAACTCCTGCCAGAACTTTCCTGTGAAGCGAGCATCACGGTCGCTAACAATGTTTTCGGGTAGTCCCCAATACTTCACTACATGCTTGAGGAACAATTGCGCCGTATCTTCGGCTGTGCAAGTCAGTCCGGTCGGCACAAAGGTCACATACTTTGAGAATCGGTCAACCACTACAAGGATACTCCTGAAATCCTCCACTTTCGGTAACCCAGTAATGAAGTCCATGGAAACACTTTCCCAATGACGAGTTGGAACAGGCAAGGGCTCTAGTAAGCCTACTTGTCGATCTCTTTCAACCTTATCTTGCTGGCAAATAAGACATGTTCGAACATAGGCCATTACATCCTCCTGTATCTGCGGCCAATAGTACCCCCTCTCTAGCAATGCAAGTGTTCGTCTCCAACCTGGATGTCCCGCCCAATGGGTGTCATGGCATTCTCTCAAAAGTTCTTTCCTCAAACCAGAAGTTCTTGGAACATAGAGGCGATTACCAGTTGTGAGTATTGCTCCATCTTTTATCCAGAACCGTCGAGTTTTGCCCTGCTTGATCAACTCTGTAATCGCCTTTTGTGGGTCTGTCTGTAGGCCTGCTTTGATCTTCTCCAAGATGGTGTGATTCAGATCGGTATGGGTTAGCACTGCAAGGTCTGCCCTTCTACTGAGTGCATCAACTACATTGTTAGTGCGCCCTGGCTTGTATTCCAATACTAAGTCAAATTCTGCTAATTTTTCCTGCCATCGAGAATGCTTGGAGGTTAGCATCTTCCGAGTAAGGAAATGGCTTGCTGCAGCATTATCCATTTTAACAAGGACTTGAGATCCCAAGAGGTAGTGTCTCCACACCCGTAAACAATGTACAATGGCTAGCAATTCCTTTTCCTGAGCTGAGTAACGAGACTCTGTATCATTCAACTTTCGACTCTCATATGCTACCGGGTGACCATCTTGAAGCAAAACTCCCCCTAAGGCATAATCAGATGCATCTGTTTGTACTTCAAAGGGCTTGGTGATGTCTGACAAGGCCAATACTGGATCTTTCATCACGGCCAGTTTCAAGTCTTGGAATGAAGCTTCACACTGCCTATCCCATTCCCATGCTCGGTCTTGTTTCAACAAATTTGTCAGTGCAACAACTCTCTTAGAGTAATCCCTTATGAAGCGACGATAATAGTTTGCGAGTCCAAGGAAAGAACGTAGTTGAAACACGTTCTTAGGAGTGTTCCAATCATGGATTGCCTTGACTTTCTCCATGTCCATCCGAATCTTGCCATTGCCAATAACATGACCCAAGAAATTGATTTGGGTCTGGCCGAATGAGCACTTCTCCTTCTTGACAAAGAGATGATTATCCCTAAGGATTTGGAACACTTCTCGCAAATGATGTAGGTGTTCTTCTATAGTCCCACTATAAACCACAATATCGTCAAGATAGACAACCACGGACTTGTCCAGAAGGTGACGGAACAGGCCATTCATAAGGGTGCAAAACGTAGCTGGAGCATTGGTCAAGCCGAAGGGCATTACTAGGAACTCATATGACCCATATCTAGTAGAACAAGCAGTTTTGGGTTCGTCACCAGCAGCAATGCGGACCTGATGGTAACCTGATCTCAAGTCGAGTTTTGTGAAGTATTTGGCGGATCCAAGTTGGTCGAATAAGTCTGCAATGAGCGGTAGCGGGTATTTGTTCTTTATGGTGACTTTGTTCAAGGCTCTATAATCAACACAAAGGCGAAGACTGCCATCATGTTTCCGCTGAAAAATAACAGGTGCCCCATAAGGTGCTTTAGAGGGCTGAATGAATCCCGACTCCAACAAGCCATCTAGTTGTTTTCTCAATTCGGTCAACTCTGGAGGGCTCATGCGATATGGACTACGTGCGGGTGGCTTGGCACCAGGCACTAACTCAATTTTGTGATCAATGAGCCTTCTGGGAGGTAGATTCTTTGGCAATTCATTCGGCATCACTTCGCTGAAGTCAACAATAACTTGGGCAACTTCCTCGGGGATTTTGCTATTATCATCTTCCATCTCTAGCTTTGCCACAGCTAAGTATGTATCTTCTCCTTTGGCCAAGCCTCTCTTGACTTGGAGCGCCGAAAATATTCTATCATGAGTTGTGGGTCGAATTGAGGTTGGTACAATGCGTAGTCTGGGTCCGAAAAAGCCCAAGGAGTCCATGAAAGGTAGTGGTCCTGATGCAGCTCATCGGAAGAATTCTTAATCACCTTAAAATCATCAAGTGGGATGGCCAAGAAGTTTGACCTTCCTTCCCATGGACCAACCTGTAGTGGCACAGCTCTAGCCATACCCTTAATAGAGATTGCCTCAGAGTTGATAGCTTTCAACTTACCCACATATCCTTCTAAGTTCAGACCCACACGTCTAGCTTCCTCTGGGGCAATAAAATTGCCTGTCGCTCCTGAATCCAACAATGCTTGGGAAGGGAACCCATTGATAGTGATGTCGATGTATTGCAAAGCCTTCTTGTGTGGGTGCTCATACATTTCTCCTTTGACAGCATTGAGCTTGCGTAGAGCTCCCATCTGGGAGGTCTCACTGTTGGTGGGGTTCGAGCTCGATGCCGTCGAGTTAGAAGGTTTTGTTTGAAGCAAGGACATCAATGAGTGTAGGGCTGGTTTGGATGGACATTTGCTTGTTGGGTGATCCCTGCTATTGCAAAGAATGCATGGGGCAGGTGCAGATGGTCTCCACTGCCCAGAGTAGTTTTGCCCTCCTTTGTTGTTGTAATTTGAGTTGCTAGGGCTGGCATTCCAATTTCTGTTGGAACTCCAATTCTGGTTGGACGGCCGAGAATTGTAGTTTCCTCCCCAGTTTTGGTGAGGTGATCGAGCATTCGACCCTGAGCTTGAATTGGTACTGCCAGTTCTAGCTGTGGAGTGATTGAGCAAAGTGGATCCAACCACGGGCATATAATCGCTAAACCTTTCTGCTGCTGCAATAGCACTTGTAATATCTGTCACCTTCTGCCTTTGCAATTCTGCTTGCAGAAGTGGCTGAGCTTGTTCCATGAAACAGAAAACTTTGTCCTTCTCAGACATGTCTCGAATATCTAGCAAGCAAGTTGAGAACTGCCTGACATAGTCTCGAATATTGCCTGTCTGTTTGATGGTGTGGAGCTTCCTCCTTGCTAAGAAATCAGTGTTCTCAGGCAAGAATTGATTTCTGAGTTCCTTCTTGAGGTCTGCCCAAGTTCTAATAAGGATGCGACCTTATTCCATATCTGCATACTTGGTTCTCCACCATAGTTTCGCATCACCTGCTAAGTACATGGTCGCCATGGTGACCTTGGCTTCTTCTGATTCGGGGTTCACCGCGCGAAAATACTGCTCCAGATCAAACAAGAAGTTCTCTAGCTCCTTCCCATCTCGTACCCCAGCATATGACTTTGGCTCAGGCACTTTCATCCTAGGGTGATCAGTCGTCCCTGTGGCCTTGGTCAGCAAGCCAACCCTTGCAAATAAGTCCTTCAACTGTAATTGGAAGTCACTCATCACCTGAGCTGTGGGGTGAGGTGACTCTTCCATAGCGACTGTCCGTCCCTCTAAATTATCGACGTGCTCAGCCAGCGAATCCACTCTGTCTGCCAAGTGAAAGAGTCCATCAAGCCGACTAATCTGTTCCCCCAAACTGCTCAACTGGTCCATTCTGTTTTCTAGCCTCTGCATTCGACTAGCCTGTCGTTCCTCCATAGCGCTAAGGCGCTCGCTCAATTCCTGCATCCTGGTTTGCATTCAACAAGCTCTGGCTCTGATACCAATTGTCACGGACTAGCAATCCGTGCGGCACTAGCTATCCAATTCACTAGTAAGCCTATGAGTAGTTACTTTGACGGGCACAAATATTAACTTGAGAATGCACAATATCAATCTGTAGACAATATAACGATGCATAATAGTCAGCAAAAGCTTTCATTAAAATTCAATAGATTACAATGGGGAGGAACGTTCGAAAGGACGTTGCTCAAGACTAGTTCGATGCTATCGATCGATGGAAATACAAGTTTGAAGTTGAAAAGCAATGCAAAGAAAACAATAAAAATGCTAGCGGTACAGTCTGGCCCGACTATGCAATGGAGGCAACACGTCCTCACAGTCAAGAGCTCATACCTTCCCCCTATAATATAGATGCTAAGCATTTGGGCACTTTTCAAAAGGGAACATTGAGTTTTGAGACCATTAGGAAAGTCTTGAAAGGCCTCTGACGTTGATTTCCCTGACCAACGGTACTAGTCTTGACAGCTTGAACCAAACACAACTTAAAATATATTTTTTTGAAGAGCCAGCCCAAAATATTATAAAAAGAGAGAAACTATGTTTGGTAAAAGGTTGAGCTTTGGCGTTTAATGTCAAATCTCTTTGTTCAATCAAATTTTTTTTTCCAGGAAAAACACTAGTGTGTGGGGGTGGTTAGGCAGACCCCGACCAGTTTATTAACTTAAAGCAAAAGGAGGGTGTAGAAAGAAATACTTCAATTTATGTGTCTTTGATTCATCCCCCAATAGGGTATATATACAATAGGGTTTCTTGTCTTACAAGAAACAATCTTACAGAATATAGAAACAACCTTACAGAAAATATTCTAGGTTACCTAAATATGAAATTAGGATATCCTAAATATAATCATGTTTCTATAATCTATAATTAGAATATACAACTTTCTATACTCCCCTTCAAGTTGGTGCATAGATGTCTATCATGCCCAACTTGTCAACTGAGTTGTCAAACACTTTCTGAGATACCCTTGTAGTAAGAACATCAGATAATTGCTCCTCTGAGGTTACAAACGGAAAGCGAATAACTTTCCTGTCAAGATTCTCTTTAATAAAATGGCGGTCAACCTCCACATGCTTTGTTCGATCATGCTGAACTGGATTATGTGCAATCTGAATGGCAGCTGTATTATCACAATGTAAATCCATAGGCCTTTGTAGCTTGAAACCCAATTCCTTCAGGACATTACGGATCCACAACATTTCACAAACTCCATGTGCCATACCTCGAAATTCAGCTTCTGCACTTGATCTAGCAACAACTTCAATACCCAGAAAATACTTCAGTTGCTCGAGATCCTCATTTCAAATTCCTTCTACAGATACTTTTGCAAATCATTTATTTCTTTCGGATCATCTCCTGTAACGATCATGTCATCAACATACACAATTAGAGCTGTAATCTTACCATTCTTGTGTTTGATAAACAAGGTATGGTCGGAGTTGCTTTGTTTGTACCCAAAAGCTCTCATGGACTTCGAAAATCTTCCGAACCAAGCTCTTGGAGACTGTTTCAGGCCATACAAAGACTTCTTCAATTTACACACCTTACCAGCGTCTCTTGGGTTATTCTTCACGCCTGAAGGCATATCCATGTACACTTCTTCCTCCAAATTTCCATTGAGAAATGCATTATTCACATCAAGTTGGTGCAAGGGCCAATCTTTATTTGCTGCAAGTGAAATTAAAATTCGGATAGTATTAATCTTCGCCACTGGTGCGAAAGTCTTCTCATAATCAATTCCATGGCGCTGTGTATATCCCTTGGCAACTAATCTTGTTTTGTATCTATCAATAGTTCCATCTGCATTAAGCTTCACATTAAACACCCAACGACATCCTACAGTCTTCTTTCCAACATGCTTGTCTACTACCTCCCAAGTGACATTCTTCTGAAGAGCTTCCAATTCTTCATTCATTCCTGCTGTCCATTTTGGATCCTTCAATGCGTCCTACACGTTACTAGGAATAGATACAGTAGATAATTGATTAATAACAAGTGCATGTGACTCAAAAATCCTATGGTTAGACATAAAGTTAGCTATAAGATATTTAGCTTGGGCTTTGATGTTTGGTTCATATTGTTTTTTAGGAACTCCCTTAGTAACTCTTTGTGATTTCCTAGGTTCAACACTTTCTAACACAGAAGACTCATTAGAGGGTAAAGATACCTGAGGTGGATCATTCTGGGCGAGATCTTCAGTTGCTGATGTAGAAGGGGAAATGTCGTGTGTGTGAGTTTCAGATACATTTTGATCATTCTCTTCTGTCTCATGAGGGAATTGATCACTAGGAACTAAGTGGTCAATTGTCTGCCCATTGGAAGTGTCTATCTCTCGAGACAAGTCATTTGCTGTTGCTGCGGGAACAGTTTCTGCTGTGACAGGAACTTCCAATTGTTCCTCCAAGTGTTCCAATTCTTCAAAGACATCAATAGAACGATGATTCCCTTCACTATCGCTCTCCCCCTGAAGGGAAGACTGGGAGACTCCCCCTGAGTAATATGGCTCAGATTCATGGAATGAGACATCAAGAGATATATGCATTCTGTCAGTGAGCGGGTCATAACACCTGTACCCCTTTTGGAGCTCTGCATAACCCACAAAAATACAATTCGTCGCACGGGGATCAAGCTTGCTCCGGTGTTGTTTTGGTATGTGGACATAGGCTGTGCACCCAAACACCCGGGGCTCCAAATTAGGCATAGATGGGATGGACAAAAGTGTATGAAGCTTCTGATGAGGATTCTTGAACTCAATTACTCGTGAGGGAGTACGGTTGGTAATATATACTTTAGATTTCACTGCTTCACCTCAATAGGATTGAGGTACATTCATGCCAAACAGGGAAGCACGAACAACTTCCAACAACTGCCTGTTCTTTCGTTCTGCTAAACTATTCTGTTGAGGAGTATCAGAATTGGAGGTTTGATGACGAATTCCATTTGACTGGCAAAACTCAGACATAGGGCCATTGACATTCTCTCCACCATTGTCAGATTGAAACACTCTGATGGATTGTTGGTACTGTGTCGCCACCATTTTGTAAAAAACAGTAAACCTTCCAAATACCTCACTCTTTCTTTTCAGTAATGACACCAAGGTCATCCGAGTGCAATCATCAATAAAAGATACATAATATCGAGCTCCAGACAAAGAAGGAATTTTTGCAGGACCCCAAACATCAGAGTGAATTTTCATAAAGGGAACATGACATCTATGAATACTTGGCGAATATGGGATACGGTGGCTCTTGGCCAATTCACAAATGTCACAATGAAATTCTGATTCACTAACAACCGAAAACAAATGAGGCTGCAACTTCTTAAGATAACGAAAAGACAGATGTCCTAAACGACGATGCCATAACCATATTACCTCCTTCGCATTATCGACCTGAATGACCTGATTAGCTTGCCCCAAAAGATTCTTGCGTTTCTCTTCCGTCTCTGTCAGATCCAAGTAGTACAGTTCCCCCCTTCTAACACCATAACCAAGAATCTGCCGAGTCAGAATGTCCTGAAACACACAGAAAGATGGATAGAACGTCACAATACATGCAAGTGTTCGAATATTTTGACAGACAGACAAGAGGTTATAAGCTAGTGATGGAACAATTAAGACGGATTCAAGAGTTAGGGTATCAGATAACATAATGGAACCTTCTCCGCTAACCAGAGTTTGAGAGAAAGCTCTAAGATTTACCACAAGGTTAGGGTCATTTGTCATATGATCAGATGCACCTGAATCAATTATCCATGTACTATTCGAAATAACTTTATCATTCATACGTGATTGTGCTACATTAGCAAAAACACTGTCTAGATGTTCATTCCCAGCAGTATCAATGGCAGCCTTGAGTATATTCTTTCGTGGCTTCTTGGTGAAGTTCCACCAATCAGGGTAACCAATCACTTCATAACATCTCTCCTTGCTATGGCCTAATTCTCCACAAATATTACACTTCTTATTTGCATATGGATTTGATTTACCTGTAGGACGACGAGAAAGATGATTGGAGAAGCCTAGAGGAGTAACTGCCCTACTCTGAACAGCCAAAACAGAGGATTGCATGGTGTGATCGACTATTGGCTGGGGTGTGAATAGCATAAGAAACCTATTTTTTTTTTTTTTTTTGCTTTTACAAACGCTGCAAACTTCAAGAACAGGGGCATGTTTTTTTTTGTTTTTTTTTTGAGAACAAGAACACAGGTCAATTTCAATTGAGCAGAGCCAATTCCCCAGATCTACTTCGACTTTGAAGCAAATCAGAACCAATTTCCAAAAAAGAAAATGTATAATTCAGTAATTCAATCAAATCGAACAATTTAAGAGAAGCAAAGAATTGGTCTGAACAATGTTGTGAAATATTTCGCCCAAGAGGATATCGTCCTTGAAGATCCTATTGATCTGAAGAAAGGCGTTGTTGGTCTTCACAGAGCCACTGTTGTTCACATCATACACATGGAGGATCACTTCTGTTGCCATCTTATCGTTGTCCTTGTCGAGCAACCAAACCAACCGACGGATTGAACATTGAGGGAGTTGAAGAAGCTGAGTGTGTTTGCGATTTCGATGGAAAGAAGTTGACTAGGTTGGTGATTCAGGGTTTCTTCGACAAGTTGGTGTGCAATAAAGATGGTGGCTAGGTTGGTGATGACGGCAGTGAACGGAGATTGCAGCCTGGGTTTGCGGGGATGTGTTCCGGGATTCGGGATTCAAAAGAAAAAAATATGCAAAACAAGTTCAAAGGATTGAACCTGCTCTGATACCATGTAGAAAGAAATACTTCAATTTGTGTGTCTTTGATTCATCCACCAATAGGGGTATATATACAATAGGGTTTCTTGTCTTACAAGAAACAATCTTACAGAAAATATTCTAGGTTACCTAAATATGAAATTAGAATATCCTAAATATAATCATGTTTCTATAATCTATAATTAGAATATGCAGCTTTCTATAGAGGGAACATAGAGAGCCTTACTCCTGAACAATGACCAAACATCCTAAGAAAAAAGACTAATGTATGCAAGAGCAAGGATGCTCTTGTACTTGAGCTTTCCAAAACAAAACACAAACCTGGAATCTTTTGATTCTAACATTTTAAAAACCTACGCTCTTGAGGGGGATTAAACCTAATATATGGAACTCCTTTATCAAAGAAATCATTTTTCTCACCAGATTTGGAAGAGCCACCTCCATACACTCCAGAGTTAGAAGAGTGTCTCGCCTTATCAGCTAGCCAATCTGCAGTAGAATTAGCTTCTCTGAAGATATGTTTGATTTCAACTTGTCTTCCTTCTACAAGCTCTAATATTCTGTCCCACCAAGCTCGCAAAAACCACGGAATTCTTCGGTAATTTCCTAAAAACCATATTTGTTTGGACCAGCTTTGAATCTGTTTGTATTTGAATGTTTGAGATGCCAAGTTCGATTCAAAGGAGCAGACCAATCAACAAACTTCGAATTTCAGCATTTCTCTAAAAACCTGGTTTCTGCTACTGAGACCAACTCTATCTGAAATGACCAAGGATGACTTAGCAAAATCCCCAAAAGAGAAGGCAAAGGTTTCATTACGATCTAGGCCAACAAAACAACTTGTTTCAAGAAGCACAAGACCACTAACTTTATAGGTTTAAGGAAGGCTACTGAAGAAGAGCCTGAACATATTTATTTGAAAAAGCCAAACACTAGCTACAGTCCATTAGCAAAAGGTCTGAAACAGTGAGACAAAACTCAGCTTGATTCCTAGCTCCTTTCTGATTTCGTCAACGCTAAATTATTATTATTTTTTTAAATTGGGTCGTTGACCCTTTTTATTTATTTATGAATCCATGCCCGAAGGCTACATGACTGACCCAATAGGGTTAACCAAACCAGACCCGAAGGCTACAATATTGTTGCCACTTAATGTCCTCGTCGCCTCCATCTCGCATAGAGACTTGCTTTCGCTCCGGTCCATCGCCTCCACCTTGCATGAAGACTCGCTTTCGCTTCTCTCCGATCTAGTCCATCTAATTTTTTTTTTCGTCAACGCTAAATTGGAGGATGATCCAATCAAGGAAACCCTTCTCTCCAAAATGAATTTTCAAGCCAACTATTGTGTTTTTTGGGTTTCTAATCGCATTTCTTTTCCAACAACACATGCTGAACTTTTATGCTATGCTCATCTTTCCTGGCAAATTCATGACCTTAGATACATCATTAATTCTGAATTTCTGATATGCCACTCTGCGATCTTATCTAATATACTCTCAGTAAGGAGACGTGAATGTCCATGTGTTATGTTTCAGAATACCATGCTTACTGTTTTCATGCCACATATTTTCAATGGCTTGGTATCCGTCAATATATGCAATGCATATTTTTGTTCAACTTCAGAACTTTTGCTTAAATTGATGAAGCTCAAGTCTCTGTCTGTCATTGGCTATAATCAAACTATATGAGCGTACGTGTTATTGATGTTTTGACACTGTTGCACCCCTAGGAGGGATACCCTGTAGCACTGCGGAAGCTAACCACCTGAAGAGAAAAACCTTGTACCAAAACTTACACCAAGTTCCACAACCAACAAGCAATGAACTACACAACTAGCAACCAATCAAAGTAAACAACTACCTACGAATGTAAATAACAAGTAGATATACTCACACACGAGATTTACGTGGTTCGGCTATGCCTACATCCACGGGGTGATGAGAGATTCCACTATAATGAAGAACACCGACGACTTGCACAACCCACAAGTTCGTCCCAAGAAGGAGCTTTGATCTACCCAAGAGAAGAACAACCTCTTCCTTGTACAATCACTCCAAGCTCACACTTTCTACAAGTTTCTCCTTTTTTTTCTTTTTTTTTCCTCTCTTGAGTTCTACCACTCATACAACCTTCTCACCTTACCCATATGTTCTACCACATATGTGTTTATATGCTTGACCACATATCTTGTTAGTTGCACCCTAACAATTGCTCTTTTATGTTTTACCACACAAAGAACAAAGTTGTTGACAAACCAGTCAACATACAAGTCTACCAGTCTATGAATACTAATGTGCTTTGTGTTACACCACATTAAACACAAAACTATTGACAGACCAGTCAACACATAGACCTACCAATTCTGTGAGCAGTTTTGAACCCATGCTTCACAATTCTCCACCTCGTACATCATTTGATAGACCTCAAAGTTTGGACGAACACAAGAAGAAGCTGCAAACACCTTAGAACTGTACCTCAACAAGACTGATCTGTAGACCCAACCGACTGCACCATTTTGACCATGGCTGCCTACATACCCTCACAGGGATCAAGCCACCGTAGTTCTTACAACTGGGTGAAAACTCCACCTCACCCCAACACCGCCCCGCAAGGCCTCGTTTCTATTAGGGAGTGGACCATCTCCTTATAAACATTTGTGACAACTCTACCTTGGCGCGAATCGCTTCTCCTCAAGTCTCATGTGCAACCACGATCCTGTGGGTAGCACTCGGTGTACGGGCTCGACTATTTCCGGCGTTGTTGGCTCCACCTAGTCGCAACCTCCGCACTAACTCCACCTTGTCCAGACTTGTAGGATACTCTTGGACACCATCTCGGCAAGGATCTGGATCATTTGCAACCACGATCCTGTGGGTAGCACTTGGTGTACGGGCTCGACTATTCCCGATGTTGTTAGCTCCACCTAGTCGCAACCTCCGCAATAACTCCACCTCGTCCAGACTTGTAGGATACTCTCGGACACCATCTCGGCAAGGATCTGGATCATTCATCTGGCGAACAACGCACCTGCGATGCTCCACCTGGTCTGGCTCTCTGCCATGCGCCTACTCTCCTTGAACGATAGAGGATGATCGTTCACTCGAAGGACCTGCGCTCCCACCTGGATCTGGCTCGCTGCCCTGTGCCAATGCCTATCCTCTGAATAATGCGCCACCTGCACCTCCACCTCGTCGATCGAGTCTCAGCCGAACCATCGGCTCTGATACCAATTGTTGGGGCGTCGCGTACGTGCACTTGCGCGCACCCCTTAGTCCACTATACATAGCAACGATATTGTCCCCAACTTAAACACCACCTATCGGGTCTGGCCTTCCAATTGGGCCTAGGTGGTGTGGGGTTTTTTTCCTTAAAATGCCTCGTTGCTATTAGGGAGTGGATCATTTCCTTATAAACCTTTGTGACAACTCTTCCTTACTTGATGTGGGACTATTCAAGTAAGAAAGAGTTGCTATTAGGAAGAATTTTTTCTTCCTTACTTAAAAGGCCTCGTTGCTATTAGGGAGTGGATCATCTCCTTATAAACCTTTGTGACAACTCTTCCTTACTTGATGTGGGACTATTCAAGCCAACAATTTCCCAACAATCTCTACCTTGGCGTGAATCGTCACACATCCTACAATCGTCATCTGGCGGACCGCGTACCTGCGATGCTCCACCTGGTCTGGCTCTCTGCCATGCGCCTACTCTCCTTGAACGATAGAGGATGATCGTTCACCCGAAGGACCTGCGCTCCTACCTGGATCTGGCTCGCTGCCCTGCGCCTACGCCTATTCCCTGAATAATGTGCCGCCTGCACCTCCACCTCGCCGACCGAGTCCCAGCCGAACCATCGGCTCTGATACCAATTGTTGGGGCATCGCGCACGTGCACTTGTGCGCCTCGTTTCTATTAGAGAGTGGACCATCTCCTTATAAACCTTTGTGACAACTCTTCCTTACTTGATGTGGGACTATTCAAGCCAACACTTTCCCAACAGACACAAATTTGCTTGTATGAGTAACATGGATTGTTGGTTTACAGTTTTGTCAGTATGTATACTAGATCCGATTGGTTTTATAACTTTTGTTGTTCCTCCAGTGATAGGGCCCGTGTGATTCCCTCTTGCAGAGTCACCCCAATTTCCATGAACCTTTCATGGGCTCGAGGATTAGGAATAGAATAAATATCTTAAACCTCTCTTTTGGTAAACGATGGATCTTATTCTTCAGGATCCTTCTCTACCCTTAGCTTCAGGCTGGGGACTTCCAATGCTATTAGAGACAGCTATTAAAGGATGAATGGTAAATATCTTTCAGAACAAACTCTTCACTAAATAATCGTGATCTCATTTATTTCATATCAAAGCCTCCAAATTCACCTGGAAAAATAAGAGGAAAGACATTGCACGTATCAAAAAAAAGAAGACGATATAATCCCTTGTCTGAACCTCCTGGCTCATTTTTTCCCATCTGTTCACACCTGTTCCTACCATCGTGCCTTTGTTAAGAACTTCTCTTCCCAATGCACTATGATTTACACTTTTTTGAGTTCTTCAAAATATGGATAGACATCCTTAGTCTAAAAGTTTTGTTAAGTCCGGTTGGGTTCAGCTGGCCCATCATTCACCTGTAGCTAATCTCATTAAAAGTTGTCTCTTTCAAAATGAAAGAAAAAAATAATAAAATAAAAAGCTCGCTTCAACATAACTCCAATTTGATCCACATTAAACAACTTGAGTTCTTGGTTAATTACATACTAAAAGAAGAATTGTTTGACAATACAAATTGATCTTTTTTTGTGTTCTACAATGGGATAGAAACAACAAATTCTTCCATATTTGTCTTCTCCTGCTCTTCTCAGTAGGAAAAGAAATTGTTTATCCATACTCAAATATTCTACTTTGGATTTCAAAGAAACGGGACGCCATCAACTTTCTTCTTCTGATTATAACACGAGGAAAGTTCTCACTTGCTCTGAGACAATCACATTCCTTGAAAAACATTTGGTATCTAGTTTAGCCACACCATTTGTTAATAGATTTTGAAAGCTAAATCTGCTATTGCCAGATCAATCTCCTTGTTTAATCCTCAAACTAAAGCTATTTACCTGTTGCTAGGGGTGGGCATCCCATCCCGCGATCCCGTTCCCGTCCCGTCCCGTCCCGATTTTTGCGGGTCTTAATGGGATTGAATAATTTCATCCCGATCCCGTCCCGTCCCGATCTAAAATGGGATGGGATGGGATGAAGATTTTCAATCCCGCCAATCCCGTCCCGTCCCGAACTAATTAATTAATATTAATTATTAATAATTTTATTTAATTAATTATTTTAGAATTGTGGATGCCCATATTTTTGTGTATGTAGAACATATAAATTCAGTTTCGGATCCAAAGGGAAGGAAGAAGTGAGGTACATGTCTATATTGCATTGTGAATTTTAATCCATATAGCTGATTTTAGCATAAACCTGCTGGAATTTTCTGTCTAGTAAAATATCTCATATCCTAATGCAGCTAGTTTCCTTGAAACTCAGTGCTTTGAATAGATATCATCAGTAATTGTGGAATGCATTCTTTCCCCCAATATCATGCAACATATGAACAATTTTTTTTTCTTTGCTTTTCGGTTATGATGATAAATAAGTAAATCATAGTTAGGTTAGTTTTGTAAGTGACAATTAATCTCATCATATTCTGCAGAGAAAATATGGAAATTTTAATTGGTGATAGTAGCATGTATGGAGTGCCTAAGAAATAATGTTTTCTAACATGGATTCTCGGGGCGACGCACTTTGATGCCTAAAGTGCAATAAGAGCTGAGGCATGAATGTAACTTGCACAGCTTGTGGTTATTCACTTGTTCCTATGAAAGTAGATGATTTGAAATATATGATATAAATAAATCGTTTAAATAAATTTATGATACAAGGTATAAGATCATAGGAAAGAAAGACATATTTCCTCTTTGGGATTTGATCTTTATGTTGATCATTGTTAATCTAGAATAGCTAAAAGATTTTAGTTGAACTTTGAGAATTTGCACTCTTCCTCTACGCGGTCCATGATTAGCACGCTGATCCCGTCCCGTCCCGAACCCGTTTGGGATGGGACGAGGTCTGGATGAGGTTTTTCCCATCCCGTCCCGTCCCGATCCCGTATGAACGGGATGGGATAGGGATGGGTATATCTCGTCCCATCCCATCCCGTCCCGTGCCCACCCCTACCTGTTGCTCCTCAAGCCAACCATTGAGATTAGGGAGACCTCGACACTTGGCCTCTTGACGCCACATTAAGCTAGTCATTTTCCAACAGATCAATAACCTTAAGCTATTTCGTAACAAATCTGTTGTTGGACTTTATGATATAGAGTGACAGCAATTAACAACTTAATTCTAAGAAATAAGACCATATGTGGAAACATAACTGACGTTTTCCACCAGTAGATGGGACCATGGACAATTTCCATATCTCTAGGAACATGATATTCCTAACAATAACTTTCTGATTTTTAAGGATGAGAAAGGATAGATCTCTAAAAAATAATGGCTGCTATCAAGGGAAACGGGGGTAAATGATGTGCCAGTACCCAACCTTTACCTGGTAGGCTTCCAAGATGCAATTTTATGAGCCAGTGAACCTTCTTCTCCACCAGTAAATCATTCGATGGGAATGGAGAGAATGAAGCATTCTTAAGCAAGGGTCAGACGAAGGACCGGCAGGAATGTAGTGTGGGGCATGTGGCTGGAGAGGGCTCAGGGCTAGCGAAAATAGGTTCGCAAAGGCAAGATCAGCAAGTGGATGGTTGGAGTCAATTTAATGAAGACCCGCTTTCTAGTTTCCTTGCAAACCTGCTCAATCACCCCATTAATGAAATATAGGGGTTTGTATGTCAGCAGTGATCAAATTCACGTTTGATCTTCTGAATTTCCATCTCTTGATTTTACTAGTGTTGTAGCTTATATGGTAACTCCTAAAACCCAAGAACACAAAATTTACATAAAAGGGTAATCAGAGCACCTTCATTACGAACAGAGTGATATAGCATAAGATGTGATGCATCTGCCAGTAGAAACATGATATAGCATTGCCGTATCCATCCATACCTTCATTGTGGGTAGCAACTGAAATTTCAATAACATGTGATGCATCTGCCAGTAGAAAATATGATATATCATAAGATATTTCATACAATTGCAATATATCGGGATTTACTTCATTGAACTAATGGTATTTATGTTTGAATTTCTCATGTTACATTGACATACTTTTATCACTGGTTCTGGTGCTAACCACAGGCCAAAGCATTTCATCTTGTAGAAACTCAATTAATTATTTTTAGTACAAGTGAAGGTAAATGATATGTTTATTGATTGAAAACCGAAATATGATTAACTTTACTATATTTTAATCTATTTGGTGTTAAGAATTAAGATAGTGGAAGATTTTGAACTCAATTTTTTTTTTAGAAAGTTTCCTAATCAAATCTACCGCCTTATCAATTATAAACCAATAAATTGAACACATTGGAGCCAATAAAGAAAGCTCTCTTCATCTCGGGTTTCTCTCTTCCGCTTCTGCAAACATTCACAGACTCTCTTTTTCTCTTTCGTTCATTCTTCAGTGTTCCGCTCTCTGTACAACAACTATGTCATGATCTTACCCGAAAATTTGGGGAAAAGAAAGCAGGAAAAACTGGTGCTTTTTCTGCAACTTTTGAAATTCAAAACAAGGGCAACTTAGTCATTAAGAGAAGTTTGTTAGTTGAGTTGTTAGGATCATGACACTTGTCACACATCCAATAGGTAACATTTGAAATTCAGTTTTTACTGTAGCTATAAAAGAGGGAGAGTAACAGAGAGCAATACCAACTTGTAGAAGAAGAAAGAAAAGCTTCAGTGGTCAAAAAACCACTAAGCAACTTGTAGTTCTGCTATTTTGAATATCAACTTCATTTTCCTCTTCCATTTTCTCTATATAATTGAGGTCAGATCCTTGAGAATCTAACACTTGGTATTAGAGCCTGGACGAACCCTAGGTTTGTCCTGAATCCTACCTGCAATCACAATGGAGACAAGGGCTAAGGAACTAGAGGCCTTCATGAAGGAGACTAAGAAAACCATCGCAGAACACACTGGACAGATAGATCTAGTGAAGGGAGAGTTGAGGAAGATCTCACAGACACAGGATCAGATGGAGAAGAGAAATGAAGCTCGGTTTGAGCAACTTCTGCTCTTATTACAGAACCCACCAGGTACTCAATCTGGAGATCGAGCAACAAGTGGCTGGAAACTTGGCAAGCACCAGCAGATCTACCATCTCTCAACCTACTGGGAGGATTGATCCACCTCTAAGTCCAGATCCAACAGTCAGACCACACTTCCAAAATCATTGGGAGAGTCAAGGTAACTATTTTAGACTCCCTAAGTTAGATTTTCCACAATTTGATGGTATTAATCCAAGGTCATGGATCAAGAAAAGTGAGAGATACTTTAATTTCTATCAAATCCTGGATGAGAACAAAGTGACTATAGCCTCTATTCACCTGTCTGGAAAGGCTGATCAATGGTTTCTAGACTACCAAATAGGCAAACAAATGATCCAATGGGAAGTTTTCACCCATGACGTGTGTGAAAGATTTGAAGAATCAGTTATGGACAACTATGTTGATGCATTTAATAAGTTGAATCAGGACTTCACAATTAGTGACTACTATGACAAGTATGAAGAACTCAAGTCCTTAATGCTCTCCCACAACCACCACCTAACTGAACACTACTTTGTACTTAGCTTCCTAAGTGGCTTGAAGCCTAAATTAAAGGCAATGGTTCAGATGTTGAAACCCACCACAGTTGCCCAAGCATTTTCACTGGCAAGACTACATGAGTCCTCCCTGTCAAAACAAATACAGTCCAAATGAACTACTCACCCTAACCATAATACCAGATATTATACCTACACCACCACCAACCACAACCCCAGAAATGGGCCTCATATACCACCCTCACAGACTACATATCATCCCAACCCGCCCACTTCCAACATGGCCAAACCTCAATACAACAACAACACCACCACTACAAGGTTTGCTTCAACCAATCCCCCAATAAAAAGACTCACACCACTCTAAATGAAAGCCAAGAGAGATAAGGGGCTTTGTTACAACTGTGATGAGCAATACAAGTATGGACACATATGCAAAAACCAATACCTATATATGTTGGTACCTGATCAGGAACTTACTGAGCCAGAAGATGAGCCTGACCCTGAAGAATGTGAAAATCTAATTCAGGAAATCTCCACTGACATGGAAATCTCCTTACATGCCATTCATGGTAGTATTGCTACCATACCCTTCTGTTGAAAGGCTCTTTGAAGAAGAAGTCCATTTCTATTCTTGTAGACACTGGTAGCACCCACTCTTTCATAGATCCCAGGGTAATCCAACATATCAAATGGCCTACAACATTGACACCCCAAATGATAGTAAGGGTGGCCAATGGAGAGCAACTCATCAGTAATGCCATTTGTCCTAATTTACAGTGGACAATTCAAGGAATTCCTTTTGAAGGAAGTGTAAGGTTGCTACCACTTGGTGGTTATGATATGGTACTGGGAGGAGATTGGTTGAGGGAGTTTGGTGACATCACTCTAAACTTACAAAAACTACAAATGACAGTGAATGTACGAGGAAAGACAGTTACTCTTCAAGGGAGTTCTAATACAGGAACCCTATGTATGATGGATTCCAAGGGAATCAACAAGCTCCTGAAGAAGCACACTCCCAGTTTCCTAGGGAAACTATTTTCCTTAGATACTCCTACATTACCTACAACACCCAACCAATACTAAATGCTTTTTCTGATGTCTTTCAAACACCTAAAACATTACCACCACCAAGACACTTAGACCACAAAATTCCCTTAAAGACTGACTCCTATTGCCCTGCTCAAAATCATACAAAGTGACCTACCTACAAAAAGGTGTTATTGAACAACTTGTCACAGAAATGCCGAAAACAGGTATTATACAGCATTCCCACAGCCCATTTGTCGCTCCCATACTACTGGTTAAGAAGAAGGATGGATCTTGGAGGTTCTGTGTAGATTATAGGAGGTTGAATGATATTACAATAAAAGACAAATTTCCAATGCCTCTTATAGATAAGCTCGTAGATGAACTCCATGGAGCAAAATTATTTTCTAAGCTAGACCTGAGATCAGAATACCACCAAATTCTAGTACACTCCAGTGACATCCACAAGACAGCTTTCAAGACCCATCATCGGCATTTTGAATTCAAAGTAATGCCTTTTGGACTCACTAATGCTCCAGCTACCTTCCAGGCACTAATGAACCATGTTTTCTCTCCCTATCTCAGAAAATTTGTCCTAGTTTTCATGGATGACATTCTAGTTTATAGTCCAACAGTGGAGCTACACCTTGAACACCTACACACCGTGTTGATCAGTGTTCTAAAAATTGGCCTAGGCGCTAGAAGGTGGAAAACAACCCAGATTAATGACTGGGCGGGCAGTCTGAGCGGTTCTGGGCAGTCTGGGCGGCCTAGGCGGGGTCTAAGCGGTCTGGGAGATTTTTATTTTTTTTATTTTTTTAATTTTTTAATTTTTTAATTTTTTTTATTTTTTAATTTTTTATTTTTTTATTTTTTTAATTTTTTAATTTTTTATTTTTTTAATTTTTTAATTTTTAATTTTTTTATTTTTTAATAAGGCTGATTGTGTTCTTATTTTATTTTTCTTTCATCTTTTTTAGAAATAAACTATTTAATTGTTTTTTATTCAGTTTATGTCAGAATGTAGCAAATGATGATTACTTAATGAAATTCTCAAAGGATCTGCCGGTACCAATTTTACTAATGTAGATTTTATCAAACATGGCTGAGGTTATTCATGCAGTTTGAAGAAAAATGAAAGAGTAGGTTTGGATATTTGTCCACAAATTCAATTTTATATAAAGTACCCATCATGACAAACTTTAGTCATTTGAGTTTCAATAAATTTTGTTCATGATTGTTAATTTTTCATGTTTTTAAATTTTGCATATGTATATTGGCATTAAATTGGATGTAATTGATAATGTATTATGCTTAACTTTTGTAAATTATTAAAGTTATAATACAAAACCTAAGACCGCCTAGGCGCTAGGCACCTGCTCGCCGCCCGCCCAGCGCCTAGCGATTTTTAGAACACTGGTGTTGACCACCCTAAGAAACCACTTTTTGTTTGTGAAACTATCCAAATGCTCATTCCTACAACAAAAACTGGAGTACCTAGGACACATCATAGGCCTTACTGGAGTAGAGGCTGACCCCTCAAAAATAGAAGCCATGACCTCTTGGCCTACCCCAACCAATATCAAACAACTCAAGGGCTTCCTAGGTCTTATTGGCTATTATAGGAAATTTGTCCAAAACTATGGTATCATTGCCCAACCTCCGACTGATTTACTAAAGAAAAACTCCTTCCATTGGACCTTACAAACTACAAATGCATTCCAACAACTCAAGGAAGCCATGTGTAAGGCTCATGTTCTTGCATTGCCTAATTTCAACAACCCATTCACACTGGAGACAGATGATAGTTCAAAAGGAGTGGGAGCAGTGTTGTCCCAACAGGGTAGTCCTATTGTTTACTTTAGCAAGGCCTTAGGACTGAAAAACCAAACCCTATCCACCTATGAGAAGGAGTTACTAGCCATAGTCATGGTTGTTCCAAGTGGAGATCCTACCTCCTTGGGTCAAAATTCTACATCTACACTGACCATCAAAGTATAAAGTATTTCCTTTCACAGAAGGTTACCACTATGTTACAACAAAGATGGCTATCAAAATTACTAGGATTTGACTATGAAATCTTCTACAAAAAGGGGGTGGAAAACAAAACCGCAGACTCATTGTCTAGGTGCATGGACAACACTAGTGGACTACTGGTTGCATCCTCAACATGGCCTACAAGTGATCTTTCCTCAACAGAGACTACACTGCAGGGAAACCTTATGGCTACATCTACAATCACCCCCCAATGGCTACAAGAGGTACTCAACAGTTACAATGGGGATGAAGAGATCCAGGCTCTCATACAGAAGCTCTCTATAAACAAAGAAGCTTGCACCCCTTACTCCTTATAGCAGGGTATACTCAGGTGGAAACACCTAATCTATGTAGGCAACCATGGACCACTAAGACTACTCATCCTAAAGGAATTCCACCACTCAACAATTGGTGGACACTTAGAAGTCTCAACCTCATTTGAAAGAGTTAAGCAGTACTTCTACTGGCCCAACATGAAAAAACACATCCTTTCTCTCATTGTTGACTGTGATACATGTCAAAGAAACAAGGGAGACCATAGACTCCCCTCTTTTATTGGGTTTACAGTCATCCTAGTAGTGGTTGATCGACTCATAAAATACTCTCATTTCATTTCTCTCTCCCACCCTTACACAACCTCTCAAGTTGTTGATGCTTTCCTCAAGAATGTGTATAAACTTCATGGGTTGCCATAATCTATTATCTCAGACAGAGACAAGATATTTATCAGTGCATTTTGTAGAGATTTACTCACAGAGCTAAGAACTCAACTCAACCTTAGCACTGCCTATCACCCCCAAACCGACGACCAAACTGAGAGGACAAATGCATGCCTTGAGACCTACTTGAGGTGTATGACAGGGGAAGTTTCATACCAATGGGCTAAGTGGCTTTACCTAGCTGAATTCTGGTTTAACTCAACCTTCCATTCCAGCCTAAAAATGACCCCCTTCAAGGCACTATATGGATACAACCCTCCCTGTTTGGCTTTACCAGCTACACCACACCTCTCAATGCAAGATGTACAAGTGTATTTGCAAAAAATGGACCACATGCTCAACATAATTAAAGAAAAATTGGCAAGAGCACAGGAACGAATGAAACACTTTGCAGATAGAAAACGCAGTGACAGACAGTTTGAAGTGGGTGACTAGGTGTGCCTTCGATTGCAACCTTACAGGCAGACAATAGTAAACTTGCGTAGGAACATGAAGCTAGCAGCCCGATTTTATGACCCTTTCCAAGTCCTTGAAAGGATAGGCCCTATTGCATACAAGCTGGAGCTCCCACCTAGGTCACGAATCCACCCGGTCTTTCACGTGTCCCAACTGAAAAAGAAGCTTGGTACGACCGTGATTCCCGCTCCTCTACTTCCCCTAGTGGACCACCATGGAAACTTTCGAACAGAGCCAAAGAAAGTCTTGGCTAGGCGGCTGGTTCCTCGCCATAACCATGTGGTCACACAGCTCCTTGTCCAGTGGACCAACTCGATTGCAAAAGAGGCTACGTGGGAAGATCTTGCTCACATTGAAGCTATGTTTCCCTCCTTGAGGACAAGAACAAAACAAATGGAGAGGGTATGTCATGATCTTACCCGGAAATTTGGGGAAAAGAAAGCAGGAAAATCTGGCGGGAGAATTGGAGCTTTTTCTACAACTTTTGAAATTCAAAACAAGGGTAACTTAGCCATTAAGAGAAGTTTGTTAGTTGAGTTGTTGGGACCATGACACTTGTCACGCATCCAATAGGTAACATTTGAAATTCAGTTTTTACTGTAGCTATAAAAGAGGGAGAGTAACAAAGGGCAATACCAACTTGTAGAAGAAGAAATAAAAGCTTCAGTGGTCAGAATGCCACTAAGCAACTTGTAGTTTTGCTCTTTTGAATATCAACTTCATTTTCCTCTTCCATTTTCTCTGTATAATTGAGGTCAGATCCTTGCGAATCTGACACTAATGGATTGTAGACTACTAGCGATCTTCGTTTTGTAAAGCAAGAGACCCGTCTCTTCACTAGTTTGTTTCAACCTGATCATGGTGATCAACAATTTCAAGATCATCAGCCATACAGCAGCAGCAGGGCTTGCAATGATGATTCCCTGTTTCACTTTCGCATCCAATGCGTAGACAAGATGATGATGCGGTTGCTTGATAGATATCCATAGCACTGTTGGCCCCATCGAAACCAAATCTTTCTACAGCAATCCCTTGTACTCTAATGAGCAATCTGTTTCTCATATACTTTCTGAGGTAGAATTTGAATTAGGATTGGATCTTGAAACAGATACCAAGGAGGATCTGCTCAACACAGTAGCTTCTTATGCATGTGAGATCATGGCCCAGGATTCGGTGGTGGACTAACTATGTTCCGGTTCAGATGTGTATGGAAATCAGAATTGAAGAGTCGGCAGTTTGGTGGTTCTGAAGGTTAAGTACAATATCAACGTTCTGCAGTAATGCGCGCGAGTTAAACTCATATCATGATCTCAATGTATTCAGTCAGCAGAATCTGGAGCAAAATTGTAATGTAGATCACAATTGTTTGATCAATGTTTTGTTTTTCCGAGTTTTGCAATGTTAAAGCTGATCTCTTGTTTGTTTCATCTCAAAATATATCATAGTTGATGTTACAAGAAATAACTCGCCATGTGGACCGATAGGGTTACATAATAAAGCTGATGTTAGCATGTTGAAATTATATAAAACTGAACTGAAACAATTAGTTTTTCCATCAGGGTACCAGAACCTCCAATCTCCAGGATATAAACATTGAATTAACTGGCGACAGAAGCAATCACAAGTGCGATAGTTTTGAGCATCCTGCCTGACAAAAAGAGAATGATCTATTCAAGCTAAGGAGTAATCAACATGTTTATATCATTTGTGCCGTTTACCAGAATAGAAATGAGGCAGTGCTGGAGGCATCTTAAAAGCTTTATGTTAAGCTATAGCCTCGAGTATTTTGTGTACTGTACTTCTAAAATGTTTTATTAATATTAGCGCTTCCACACATGTAGAGTGGCAGTCGGTTGGGTATGGTGCAGGTTGCCATACCTATACCATTCCTTGGTCCACATTTAATGACACATACCTGCCCGCATTTACCACGATACTATCAACTATGTATTCCTGAACCAGCCCTGCAAACTGCACATAAATCCATACAAAACCCGACCTGGCATACCAAAATGCATCTTTATGAAATTTAAAGAGTTTAACCAAGATATTAATCATAGTTGTATTTTTGACAAATGTAAAACTCCATTTCGTTTCTAACGTACTTCTATGTCTGTTGAGATATTATTTAAGAAACTGTGGACTGTGGTGCCTAGATAAGGAGAAATTTTACAGAATAAGAAACCTCTGACAGACTTCATTGTAGATTGATAAGTCAAGAATAGAGTAAATAGTTCTTAATATCACTGTTATCATTATCACTTTCATTGCAAAACTCTTCAAGAAGCATCATACAGTCAAGGGAACATGGTTGAGTTATATGGTCCTTAACTCAAGAAAGAAAGTGGTCACCAAGCACCCTCATTTATATCAGCCATTTACAACCTCAAGATCTGTTTCTTATTAAATATCAAATCCTTGTTACAAGTGCTACTGTTTTACGAAAGGGGTTCGTAACAACACACAGAAACACAACCTCTTCTGAACTTTATAAAATCATTTAGATGTGACCACAGTGCACAACCTTTACCTACTAAATGTGCTTCTTAAATGAAAACAGGGACTTCTAATTAAAACTGAATTGTGTCACGGTCATTACCCTTCAAAAAAGAAAAACATGGCCATGTTTTCTACATTAATTATGTGAACAGAAAACTGTAAGTGACACCACAATAGTCATTCAATTATACGACGAACAGGTTTGTTCAAGAACCATGGAAAAGTTGGTAAGATTCATTTACTACCGAAACACGAAAAGATCCCTCATTAGCACGCACATAATATATATATTATTTTTTTATTGAAATCAAACCAAGGCAACGGATTCTTCATTTATCTTCTTCAGGCATTTTGCATGCAAATATTTTTACTTCGTCAAACCCCTTTCCAAATGAAAAAAAAAAAAAAAAACTTTTTACTTGTGACGGTATTTTTACTGACATGATCTTATATCAAGAAGTTTTGAGAAATCTCTTTGTACTTCACAATCTCATTCGATTTCCTTATCTCATCATCTACTTTCTCTTTGCTTGCTCTCACTCAATTAGCATTTCTATCCTCAACTGTTAAAGCTCCATCATCAAAACAATTCCTCCTTGCTTCAAAATATTTGATATTCTCCAAGTATTCTTTTTCTCCTTTAGGTTTTGTTTTATTGAAAAAAAAACAGAAAGAAGAAAGAAAAACAGTGGGGCAGACTAGAGAAGGATTTTCTTTTTTCTCCTTCAATCAAACACACCATCAGTAAATAACCTTTCGTGTAAGGCTGTATGCCTGTAACACAATTTCTTCACTAGTTGCCAGCAAAAGAGACTTCATTCAATCCACTTGGTTTTGGATCCCTTTCACCATTAATACACTTGTATACTACTGTTGCAAATATATCTTGTTTGATGATAAACATCTCTCAAAGTTTCAGTTCTCATCCTCCACATCCACATTACTGCTCAAGGTCTACCATTCCCCTGATACCCATTCAGTTCTGTTGTGCAAAGACCATTAACTCTCAACATCAATTTCTACATTTTTCTAGTGACATCAAAACATACAACTTTCGACAAAGCCAGTCCTAAGTTCAAAATTACAGTTATTTCTTCGCCAATAAACAGCATCAAGGCCAATAGTGTTATGGTCTAGTGGTTAGGGCTGTGTGGGTTTGTCATCTTAGGTTCGAGACCCACCTGCGGCATGGTTTCTTTCTTATGGTTGTTGACCTGTAGGTCGCACCTTGTTGATAGATTGTGGGATCCTTAAAAACCCCAGCTCGCTTTCCAAAAAAAAAAAAAAAAAACCAGCATCAAGATTCTCTCGCATAGTGGCTTGTAAATTTTGAACTAAATTACTAAGTAAAGTGAAGCATCATCATTGGCTGTTTCAATATAGAATAGTGAAAATGCTCAAACACGCTAAATGCCATCGGCAATAGAAATCTTTGAAACGTAAATTAGATCTTAATTTGAGTAGCCCTTCAGGACACTCATCACTAGGCAACCAAATACAACACCTAATGACCTAAGTAACTCCACCCAATTTCACTTGATTATGTGCCCATTATTCCTATATTTAGTCATATATTCAAATTTTGATATGGTATTCCTTAGTTCTTACAACCAATCTCTATATAAATGACATAACTAAATATAGCACATTATCTATGTGCTTGAGTGTGACATAGACTTGAGAAGGCTCATTTAGCAAGGCAGTTTAAGTTGAGTGAAGGCGGCATTTAAAATCGAAAGGGTGTCTGACGCAGTAGTGCGCTATCCACCACTAATTGACTCATAACATTGAGTATGAACATAGATGAAACGATCCATGTAATTAAAAGTTGAGGTAAGACATTAAAGATGATACCCACGTCCGTCTAGATAACCAAATCAGATTAGAATGCTAAATCGTCAAACCAATGTAACAGGGAGGTTGTAGAACGAATATTAGGACATCAGACTTGTATGAAATTAACTTCTAGTACAATGGAAATCATATTTTCATCAACTTCCTACCCTCAAAATTTCAAAACACTAATGATTGCTAATGACTGACATGTTGACAGTAATTTTTAAGCATTCAGTTTCCCGTTCAGGGATCCCGTTATTGTCTCATTCAAGGTCCTCAAGTAGTGTAAAAGGAAAGCAAAAAGAACGAAACTTGCAGAAAGTGAAGTTTTGAATCAAATCTATATTTCATTAATTTGAATCATGAACAACATATATGTAGACCTTTCTCTCTACAAAATTGTGACAGGGCTATGAACATCTGTCTTTCTCTTTACAAGAACAATGCATTTGTAGTCCTTTCTCTCTACAAAATTATGACAGGATATGAACATCTGTCTTCTCTTTACAAAACTTTATATGATAAAAAAATGAAATTATGGTTGGAAAAGAATGATGAATGAGGGAATAAAGAATGACTAATTGACAAGTAAATGAATTATGACTAAACAATGAATAATAATGATAGATTTACAATTGGCATACTGATTGTGTACTTCTCCACCAAAATTAGGTAGCATTCACTGGTGCTGCTGCAGATACCAAGCTGAAACTGCAGTTTAAGGAAAATTAACAGTTAGCCATGAATAAATAGTGAAGAAACAACTAATAGAAAGGAAACCATCAAATTGTAGCAAAATAATACCTCTTAAACTGTTGGATTTCGGAGCGCAGAGCTTTCAGATCGGCATAGAGTGTTTTTGAGATTGCTAAATCTTGCACTGAAGAAGCAGAGGCACAATTGGGCAAAGTAGTTGTTTGGTCCAATGGCTTGTGAAGCTCTTGCTCTTTCTTCTGCAGGAACAGAAACATGAGACAAAACCAGTCAGGTAAATCCCTAAGAAGAAATCAAACCCATTTCTAGAATAGCATGAATGTGCAAACCATTCAACAAAATTACATAAATTTGGATGATTTCAAATTGACCATAAAACCCTAATTATTGAATAAAATCCTAAAAAAATGCAAAACCCAGATGAAATTTCGGAAGGGTTGATGAGAAAATCAATCAATTCTTCTATAAAAGAAAACCCTGAAAATGAACCCCATTTCTCAAAAAGCAGAAAAGCCCCAATCTTTATTGAATGAAACCCTACATTTTGAAAATTTCAAAAGAACGCATAAACCCCATTGAACAGAATCAATAGAATGGATGGATGGAATTACCTTCTCAGTCTGAATTCGAAGCAAACCCTCGGCATCAGAATCAACAACAAGATGGGGTTGATGTTGAGGATGAACGGAAGTGGAGATGAAGGTGGAAGTAGAAGTCCTCCTCCGTTTGATACCCCAACAATGTAACATCGGAAATGAGTGAAGTGATTCAGATCGGTGAATGAAGTGTGGAAGGTCCAAAAGAATTGCAGCGACTTCTCGTTGTTGAACAAAGCAAGCTCTGGGTCTCGGTTTGAATGTAGAAGAGCTCCTCCTCTTCCTCTTAATCCATATCGGCATTGATGTTCTTGAATCGGAAAGAGAGATGATGGAATGGGAAGAAGAGGGGTTCTTGTTCTGCATCGTTGAGTGACTTCTCAACGGGGGTTTCATTGTTGATCTGACCAATGATGGGTGCAGAGTAACAGAGAGAGAAGCAAGAGAAATCGGTGTAGGAGAAGAAGAAGAAGAAGAAGCAGAGACGATTGAGTTAAAGACAGTGAAACGCAGAGACGAAAGAGAGCGCAAGATTAGAGTGAGAGACTAGTGTATTGTGGGAAGGCAGATATAGGTTTTACAACGGAACACGCTTTGCAGGTTTCGGATATGTAAGTTATCCCGCCCAATCCAACGTCTCTTTGTTTGAATTTCCCATAAAGATATTTCCGCCACACTAGTTTGCTTGTGCGCCACATTGAAGGCTAGGGCTGCAACTTGTGCAGGATTGGCAAGGCCTAACTCGGATTGGGTTGGGTTGGGTGGGATTGGACTCGAGCAACACACTACAAAAAAAAAGCATTAATAGCTACAGAAACTAGCGACGGTTTTTTGATACCATTGCTAATTATAAGATATGCGACGGCAAAAAACTGTCGTTAATGTTTTTGATATTGTTTCAACCCATAATTATAAAAAACCGTCGCTAAATATTTTGCGACGGCATAAAACTGTCGCTAATTCTTGTATTAGCGACGGTATCTTAGCCGTCGCTAAGCTTTACAAAAAAAATCATTAGCTACAAAAAAAAACAAATATATAAAAAAACATTTATGAGCCGTCGCTAAGTTTTACAAATAAAATATATACACAAAAACATTTAGCTACGACAAACAAACCGTCGCTAATGTTTACAAATATTTTTTTATTAGCTACGGCAAAAAACCGTCCCTAATTCATTTTTTTGAAAAAAAAAATTATACATAAAAACATTTAGCTACGGCAAAACACCGTCGCTAATTTTTACAAAGATTTTTTTATTAGCTACGGCAAAAAACCGTCCCTAATTGATTTTTTGGAAAAAAAAATTTATACACAAAAACATTTAGCTACGGCAAAAAACTGTCGCTAAGTTTTACAAAGATTATTTTATTAGCTACGGCAAAAAACCGTCCCTAATTGATTTTTTTTAATTTACACACAAAAATAAAACCTCATCTCAACTGTCAATAACACCCAAAAACTTTAGCTCAATCTAACGCACTAAACCAAACCACGTCACCGATCCGCGTGAAACAAACTCAACCAATCCCCTTTAATTACCTCTCTCTATATATAAATTTAAATTTTCTCTACCAACCAACTCAACCAAAAATTTTCTCTCAACCCGCAGAGAAGAAACCCACAGAGGAGAAGTACGCCGTGGCAGAAAAGACCCCAGCAGCAGAGAAGAAACCCAAAGCCGGGAAAAAACTCTTACTCGACACCCATCCCGGCCGCCTCCCTCTCCCCTCCCTTCCCCGCCTTTCCCTAGCTACAAGAGATCTCAGAGATCAGAGATCTCAGATATTCTATTTGATATAAGGAGGACGACGGTGGTGCCGTGGTGGTACTATCTGTCCCTTATTCTCTACTCTCTATCGCCTCTGCCCACTCCAACCCTGCCATCTCCTGCGTGCGTCTTCTTCTTCAGGTGAGAGATAAGGTTTAGTAATTCATAACCAATGCTAACATTTGTCGAATGTTAAAATTGCATACATTTGTCGAATGTTAAAATTGCATACAATTTTTTAATGGTGGTTGTTACTTCACTGCGTGACTTAAGCAAATGAGGCTTATCGAGAGGAAATGTTCTTTGTAACAGTTTTTTTGAAAGAGAGTGCTTAGTAATTCTTTTAGCTACAGTTTCTTTGATACGGTATAAGTCGTCCCTGCATCTTACCCATATTCTCTTTGATATTCTTACCACATTCCAGTCAATTTTTTACTTTTTTTGACTAGGTGAAGTGCATTCGTTTTTATGCAGGGCGAAAGATTGTTTGATATTTATAAAACTTGCAGACGCTCTTCATCGGAGGGATTTCATGGGAGACAACAGAGGAGAAGCTCACGGAGCATTTAAACAATTATCAAGGATTACTAACTCATTATCATTTTTTTCCTTTAATTGTTGCAGAAACAACTCTCAAATTAGTCTTTCAACTAATGAATGTGAAAGGACTTAGCAACTAATGAATGTGAGAGGACTTAGCATTGCCCATGTTAAAAGCCATTTGCAGGTATGAGAATGATTTAGAATTTTTTTTTGGATCATCTCCTGGATCTTACCCATATCCTCTTTGATATTATTACTGCCTTTCAGTCATTTTTTTACTCATATCCTGCATCTTACCCATATCCTTCATCTTACTCATATCCTTTTTTTACTCATATCATTTTTTTTATCATCTCCTGCATCTTACCCATATCCTTCATTTTTTTCAGGCCGAAAGATTGTTTCATTTCTTTAAAACTTAAAGACGCTTTGAATTTGGACGGGGAGAAAAATTTATTAAGATTGAAAAGGCATGGACACTCCGAATTTGTCTTTCCAAAATCCTTTTTGTTGTTAATTGTTAAACCTTGATTCAAAATTGGTAAGTTTTAGTTTGTCCTTGATTGTAAATCCATGTAAGTTTTCTGCTTATGTAGCCCCCTGAATCACATATATATGATATCAATTTGAGATTGATAGAGTATAAACTTGTTTGAGATTTACAAATAAAAACACTTTGCTACGCTTTATGCCGTCCATAAGTGTTTATTTGAAAAAAATAATATATACAAAAAAATTACTTAGCCACGGTATATTAACTCTACGGTTTTTGCCGTCCCTAATCGATTTTTTAAAAAAAATTTACACAAAATAAAAAGCTTTCGGCGCGAATAAAATTGGGAAACCCGCGTATTTGTGAAGAGCGTATTGCAGAGGAAGACTTTGAGAGGACGAAGCAGTGAGAGGAAAAATCTTTGAGAGGAAGAATCCTATTTTGAGAGGAAGAAGCTTTGGAAGAGAGATTTCAAGAGGACGAAGCTTTGACATCCCGCGTCACGGTATTTTGAGAGGAAGAAGCTCTGCGAGGAAGAACCCACGATTTTTAGAGGAAGAAGCTGTGAGAGGAAGAACCGTCGATTTTGAAAGGAAGAACCCTATTTTGAGAGGAAGAACACTCGATTTTGAGAGGAAGAAGCTTTGAGAGGAAGAACCAGCACCGCGTCACCTGCTGAGGGGCCTGGAATCCTTCTTCATCCAAGCATTGGGCGCGAATTAGGAAGATCATCTCATTATTCATCTTCTTCAACTTCAAGGTGGGAGAAATTTGGGGTTTTTGTGCTCTATTAAGGGTTCAAGGTGAGTAAAAATCAAATCTCTCACTTAGGTTTATATTGTTTTGCAAATTTTACCTAATCATATTCTTTGGTTTGTGCAAATTCTCTTATTCTTTGAAGATGTTCTTGCTATGTTTGTTTTTGAGTTTCTGAGTAAAAAGTTCTTAATTTGGGTCTCTGAGTTTCTTTTTGTTTGTTTTCTAAATTTTATCATATCTAAATACCATTTTGTCTTAAAACAAATGAATGAGTAGGTCCCTTCTTGATTACTTATCGAAACATTATATCTGGAATTGTGATGTTGTCGTTCGCTTATTGTCTGGAGAGGTAGGTCTTGAATTTGTGTCTACATATGATATACAAGATGAACGGATGGTTTAGTCTTGTAAACCTTGATTAGTTATGCATACATAAGATTTGTCAGATTTTAGTTTTGCATTCAGGGATTAAGCATCTTCATAATATATGAACATTGTTTTTGTCTGAATTGGTTAGAACTGGTTGTTTCTGTAAATAATAACTGGTAAGACCTTATAGTCTAACATGTGACAAGTGATTTCAAATGAATCTATGAATCATATTTCTATGGTGTATGCTTAAACATGAAATAGGACTTGTTGCATATGGCTTTGGGCAAGTTGTTTTGCAATTTGATTAAATGTTTCAGTCGCCGATGTCTTGATGAAAGGTTGCTTTAGGTTTATCCTAGTTCTATGGTGTTTTGGTCTGGTTTATGCTAGTTTTATGCTAATATGAATGAATGCTCCTATGAATGTGTGCTATTCTGAATGTATGCTGAATGCTAATCTGAATGAATGCTTGAATGCTAATTTGAATGCTGAATGATGCTTGCTTGAATGCTAAAATGATGAAATGCTTTAATGCTGAATGCTGAAATGTATGCTTGAATGCCTGAAATGTATGCTGAATGCTGCTTGAATGCTAATTTGTATGCTTGAATGCTAATTTGAATGCTGAAATGCTAATTTAAACGCTGAAATGCTGCTAATTTGAATGCTGAAATGCCAGTATGTTGTTTGAATTTATTTCAGCGTTTCAACATTTATTTCAGTGTTTATTTTAGCGTTTCAACATTTAATTCAGCATTTCAGCGTTTACATTTCAGCATTGTAGCGTTTAAATTTCTTTATTTCACCTTGTTAATATGTTCCGCTTACCTTTGTTGATCGTACAAATGCACCAACTCAAAATAGAAAAAAATATTTTGTTCTATCTAGTAAGATGTTGATTAGTAATGTAAAAAACATCTTAGTTGTAACTTAGAGTCTGCATTTGAATGTGAAACTTTATGCGATTTGTATTACATAGTTTAAGCATTCAATACGTTTCTCATGCACTGCTCCTTCAAATTTTACAGGTTTAGGTGTTGCTGAATTGATATTGGTTTTGAAGTGGAAGATATGAAATTTTGAAGTAGAAAACATTTTGTGGGATGATCGATATGGTGTGCAAGATCACCTGAATTGTTGTATGTATCATTTTTGTTGTATGTCCCATAGACGATCACTATGATTTATGTAGTTATTTAACTTTAAGTGAGTTATATCTCAAATTGTATATATATTTAAGTTTAAGTGAGTTATATCTCAATTTCAATTTGAGGTTGACAGAGTATTTTTTTGTGATGGACAACTTATTTATTATACGAAAATTAATATAATTGTGTTCAGGTTTGAGATGTTTCTTCTGAATGACAAAAACAAAGATATGACAAATCTGAAAATTAATATAATTTTATTATAAAAAATGAATTTTCATTTGTAAATTCTTTAGCCACGGCAAAAACCGTCACAGTTTTGTCAATTTGATTTGCAGATTAGCGACGGCTTCGAAGCCGTCCCTAACTAGCCACGGCAAATATCGTGGCTATGTTGTCAATTGGATTTGCAACTTAGTGAATAGCCACGGCAAATACCATCGCTAATGATCATTTGGATTTTCAACTTAGCGACGGCTTTCTTGTCGTCGCTAATGTTCATTTGGATTTGCAACTTAGTGATTAGCCACGGCACATACCGTTGCTAATGATCATTTTGATTTTCAACTTAGCGACGACAAGGAAGCCGTCGCTAAATTACTAAGGCAAATACCGTCGCTAATGTTCATTTGGATTTGCAACTTAGCGACGGCTTCCCAACCGTCGCTAATGTTCATTTTGCGACAGATTTGGCCAAAATTTGAAACAACTTTAGCTACAACACTTTTCGAATTAGCGACGGTTAGTAGCCGTTGCGAATTTGCTACGGGATAGTTTCCCATTGAGGATTCAAATAGCGACGATTGAAATAGCTACGGTATTGCAACGGTTGTTGAGCCGTTGCTGATTCATTTTAGCTACGGTTTTGTGACAATTAGCAACGGCAAGCCGTTGCTGAATTAACTTTTTTTTGTAGTGACAATAGGTGAATAAGTTCTTATCATAGCCTACATCAAGGGAAAATTCTTCCAAGTTTCTCATTTCTCAACATATATAACATATAGATCAATCTAGTAGGTCCAATTGACCCAATTGGCAATGGTTCCAGAGCCTTTTTGTGTGTACTAGGGGTGGCAAAAATTGACCCAACACAATGACCCAATTCGGCACGACTAATTGTCCTCATGGTTAATTGACATAGTCAAACTTGGTTATTATTTGTCATAAATGTGGGGCGAGGCCTGGTCAAGGTCAAAGTGTCAAAAAGCCATAGATAAATTAAGAAACTATGTGTTGAAAAAGAAGAAGAAAAAAAAGAGATCTCAAATCCTAGTTGAATATATATTTTTGTATGATGGTCACACATCAGTCTATTATATTGTTTGATTTGACTATATTTCAATTGATTTTCTTAATTACATACTAAATAACACCTTGGTCGCCACGTACATGAATTTCATAATCTAAGTTTGTCTTTGTCCACGGTATTGACTACTTGGTGCAATTCTATATAACTCTAAAATTAATGAAATATTATATCACAATCATATCCTCTACTAATTGATTGAGATAGCCATGAGAGGAAAGGACATTGAGGAAGCCTCAAGCTAAGATTGGGCAATTGGCTCAGTCTCTAAACATTGAATTGAGACTTGATGGTTGCTACAAATGTTATTTATATGTCATGATGGTGGAACCGATATATCCTCATAGTCGTGGAACCTCTTTGGTTTTCTTTTCAAACCACAACAAGAAGTTGAATCCCTTATTATGTCAATCTTCTTATGATGGTTGTTTGATATTATGATATTTCTAATTTGACGAATTAATGAATCATTAGTTATCCATCTCTTCTTATTTTGCCTTATTATTAGGGTTACTTTAACTTTGGTCATGCAATTCGGTTTATTTTTTTCTTAGCCACACTTTTTCAATAATTTGATTAGAGTGCACTTTTTTGAGGGAGTCATTATTGAAAATGTCAATAATGGTTTTTTTTTTTTTTTTTTTTTTTTTGTAAAAATGCAATGACATTAAAAACAAAACTATTATTGATTACATTAAGTAAACCTGCCCTTGCTAATAGACTTGACAAGGTTGTGTGCTTCATTATTTAAGTTTCTTGAAATATACTTAAAAGCCCGCAATCCATTGTTCCTGTAGTTTGATCATTAAAAAATGACACCACATTCTTTGAATCCCCAACGAAGTATCATTGCTTCTGCTGCGTCCAAATCTCGTCCTCCTGTGACTTTCACATGCAAAATAGATGTTAGACTGCCAAAAGCCACTTTTTGGTGGCCGAAGGCACTCCGATGCTTAAGTCAGCAACTATGTTTGAAGAAGAAAGTAAATCTAGAAAAAACTCAGTTAAAGTTGCATACATTTGTCGAGTGTTCCCTTTACCTTACATAATGGTCGTTGTTAATTCTCTGCGTGACCTAAGCATGTGACGCGCAACGAAAGGAGGTGATCTTTGTAACAATCTCCTCTTTTATGAAGATGTGTCCGTGGAGCCATAACTCCATTCACGACTATTTTTGTATGTAACGTTCATCTTCTTTATGAGAGAACTCGTGCCGGCCCGAATTTGGGCCACAATTATGACTTCTTATGAAGGGCCTTGTTTGGGCTTTTATGATTAGTTTTGCCTTCCCAAGTTTTATGAGTTGGCATGGTAGACGTGGTATTTGATCCTTGTGATGGATGTTTCCTGCCACGTGTATGGTTGTGATGATGATATATTTTGATGTATCATCAACTACCCCCCCTTAGTTATTGGGTATCTGACCCAGCCACTAACTTCATAATGGTTGGTGTTTCAATTCCATCATTACCTTGTATTTAATGTTGTCAGCAACTTTTGGAGGATTGGTGTCTCGATTTCCTGCCCACCCTTTCATTTTTGCGCACATTTTTGGGATTTCGCGTAGCCATTATATCTCACATGTTGTCCCATGAGCAGTCCCTTCATTTCTTGGCTCTATAAAAGGGGGCGTGATGAGTTTATTTTCCCTCTTTACGGTATCTTTGAAATTAGGGTTTTTTTCTTCCCATGTCTCTTTCGTTCTCTTTGCTTCTTCGTTCTTTAACGATGTTTGTTGGTGATAAACTAAGCGATAAGCTGTAGCTACTTGCGAAGCTTATTTTTCTCCCAAAAAAAGTTTTTCAAGTGGTGTTGGACAACCTTCGTTTTGACTATAATTTTCCACCTGACCTTGATATTATTTTGCCTATACAGAATGACAGTCTTTGTCGTCCAAGGTCCTGGTACGTTGCACTATATCCGTGCATGTTTTCTTCTGGCCTTCGATTACCAGTTCCAGAGTTGTTTTGGGAGTATCTGGATCTTTTAGGCATTCCTCCTGTCCAAATGCGTCCTAATGGTTGGAGGGTGATGGCTTCTTCTTATGCGAGGGTTATTCTATCCGGCATTCCTTTGACTGCAAAAGTTCTGCATTCAGTGGTTGGTCTGATGGTGACCAAGGATATTTGCTTCCTCAGTTCTTCTATTTGTTTCGCAAAGCTTAATTATGACATCCGAGATTGGTCAAGGTCCTAGTTTTATGCTTATGTTAACTCTGGCTACTTCCAATTGCGAGGGCGTCTGATTTTGCTGTCGTTATGAGTTCTTAACAAACGAAAGGATTTACAGCTGACTGTGAAGGGTTAGTGACCAATTCTTGAAGCTTCCTGTGTTCCCTGTGGAGGCATTTTTCTCCGAGGACATCTTGGAGCATATCAGTTTGTACACTATGAACAAAGCGGAGCGGACCTTGCTTGTTGAATCCCTTGTTGAGGAAATCGTTACTCTCACTACCCGTACGGGCTTTAGTGGTGCTAACATTGATTGGGAAGTGAGTTCGGACAGGCGTGTTAAGGATCTCGATGCTCCTGTCAATGTCGTTGGCCCGGCCTCAGGAAGAGGAAGCTTGCGAGGTCCACTAGTCCATCGAAGCGATTGTTGGTAGATCCTGGTCGGGTTCCGAGGAAGAAACGACTCTCTATTCGTGGTGTTGCTTGTATTGCATCTCATTCGAGTCATTCTGGCAAGGATGTTACGAAAATTGCATCTTGTTCGAGTCCTTCCTGCAAGGTTGTTATGGAAAAGGGTCGTGCATCCCTCGAGGAGGCTAAGGATATGAGGTTGGTTATGTAGAGGAGCGAGAAATAGACTACTCGTCTATTGGACGATAATGAAAAAAGTTTATTTCTCCCTATGGTGTTTCGAACGTTGTTGAATGGTCTAATGATGATCCTCGGGTTATTGATGACAGACTGCTCCCAGTTGGCGGTGGAGCAATCTAAAGAGTTTGTCGGTAGTGGTCAGAGTTTGGAAGTTCTTCCTCCTCAGTCTCCTTCCATTAACGGCAGTGATGCGGCTGGATTCTTAGTTTCTTCTCGCGCTCGTTTGGACTATATTGCTCCTGCTGCCACTACTAGTCTTGTTACTGCTATGGTTGCTCCACGCCGGCAAGGCAAGAGTGGTTTTTCCATTGTCACAACCGTTTTGGTTGCTCTTTCGGCTGTTGGGGGTGGTTCATCTGTGCTTCTGAATCCCCGTGTTCTTTATCCATGAGTTAGCTAGACTGAGCCTAGCTTAGAAGATATCTGTATCAAGTCAGACGACAAGTTTTGTTGGTTTACTCAGTTTGGCGGTCAATGGAAAGACCATCGATGCATGTACTGGATTTGAGCGCTCATTTTGATTACACTCTTAAGCAGATAATGGATGGGATGAATCATCTCACTTATGAAGGGGTGATGGGCTCGGTTTATCAAGCCGGTCGTGATCAAGTGGTTTATTTGGAGTGAAAGTTGGCAGCACTATTGCTGGTATTTTCTCACGTCCTTTCCCAATTCAACGTGTTGAAAGCACAATGCACAGATTTTGAAAAAACTGTCGAGGCTGCTCGGGCCTTGTTGTTCGGAGCGAAAAGTGTGTGGGACAAGTCTGCAATTGAGCTCAAGTCCTTGATAACCAAGTTGGATGGGGTCTGTGCCTATTTACACGACGTGGAGAAGGAGTTATCCACCAAGAAGGCAACTTATGATGAGGCTTCATGTGTTGTGCTTGAGCAATCCGTTAATCGTGATATTGCTGAGAAACAGGTGGAACAGTTGAGAGCTGAGCTCGATGAGGTCAAGGCAGATACTTTCCTTATGCTTACCACCGTTGAGGGACGACTTCTTGCGGCCAAAAAATGAATTCGTTACTGCCAAGGACAAGCTTCGAGGCTGAAGATTGGAAATGAGTTGTTGATGAGCGGGTTGAGCTTCTTGATTATATCGAGGGGCTCGGTGTGGATTTGTCTAAGTACCGCCACCTAGTTGATCAAGCTTTCAAAGATGATGAAGGTGCCCCGAACCCTTCAAGCGCTACAGTAGTTGAAGGACCATTGCTTCATTCTCTTTCCAAAGAGAGAGCTTCGCCCCTTCCCATAGATGATGTTGCCAGCATTGTTGTGGTTGCCTCTATTTCCTCTCCTACTCATTCACCTTCTTCCCCAAATGTAACAAAATAGTTTTATTAATGAAAAGAGTTTCCCTTCTTGGTATTCTTATTTGCACGTTTTCCTAATTTATCTTGTCGACTCGTTGCGTGTTGCTTATACCTTTTTTAGGCCAGTCAAAGTAAGTTGTATCGCGTATCTCCAGTTTGATTTTTTCGACCGGCTAGGGGGCTTTTACGGCTATATTTTTATCATGTCGTAGTTTCGTGCTTTTACGCATTGGTTGCCTCGAAATGGGTTGGCTTTATCCTTTCTTGTTGATGTGTTGGAGCTTATTCGAGCAATATGACTTTTTCATCTCGACTTTTACTTCGCATTGGTTGTCCCAAAGTTTTATAAGAAAGTTGGTTTGTTCATCCAACTTTTACTTTGTTGGTTTGACGTGATAGTCGACCCATAGTTGCTCTTTAACTAAGGTGACATGTTTGTCCAACTTTTACTTTGTTGGTTCGACGTATTAGTCGACCCAAAGCTCTTTGAATTAAGTTGACTTGTTTGTCCAACTTTTACTTCGTTGGTTCGATGTACTAGTCGACTTGAAGCTCTTTGAATTAAGTTGACTTGTTCGTCCAACTCTTACTTCGTTGGTTTGACGTACTAGTCAACCCGAAGTTCTTTGAATTAAGTTGACTTGTTCGTCCAACTCTTACTTTGTTGGTTTGACGTAGTCAACCCGAAATTGCTTTTTAACTAAGTTGACTTGTTTGCCCAACGTTTACTTCGTTGGTTCGACGTACTAGTTGACCGGAAGCTCTTTGAACTAAGTTGACTCGTTCGTCGAACTCTTACTTTGTTGGTTTGACATACTAGTCAACCCGAAATTTCATTTTAACTAAGTTGACTTGTTTGTCCAACTTTCACTTCTTTGGTTCGACGTACTAGTCGACTTGAAGCTTTCTGAATTAAGTTGACTCATTCGTCCAACTTTTACTTTGTTGGTTTGACGTACTAGTCAACCCGAAGTTGTTTTTTAACTAAGTTGAGTTGTTTGTCCAACTTTCACTTCGTTGGTTCAACGTACTAGTCGACCTGAAGCTATCTGAATTAACTTGACTCATTCATCCAACTTTTACTCGTGGTTGATCAGACTAGAAGTTTATTATATATATCCGACTTGTCTCTTGATTTCTTTTGGCTTGATATGCCGATTGCTATGTCTGTTCGAGTTTGATGCCTTTATTTTGTTGTCCATGGGTAAGATGGGCATTCCGAATTTGTAATTTTATTGATATTCCTTTCTTGATATTCTAACCAACCCTAACGGTTGTTCTTCTTGAAAAGTTATGATAGATTGTATAGTGATTTGTTTTGTCTTCCTGACCTTTGCTTGGTTGATGTTGATCCTCGTGTTGTTAGAGATTTATGTCTTTGTTGTTTTGTCTCGTATCACCTATATCTTCAAGTTGTTGGGTTTGCTATTGGTTATTTTTTGTCATTTGTTGGATATGTTATTGTAGCTAATGGACTCGGGGTGCTTTCTGACTCGGTAGCTGAGCAGTACTAATTTGTCCGATCATACTCACATCAGCGCAAAAACTGTCCAATCATGCTCGCCAAATTGTCCAATCATGCTCACATTAGCGCCATATTGTCCAATCATGCTTACATCGGCACCGAATTCAGCACCAACTGTCGAGGTTTTAATCGAGTTTGTTGCCGTCAATTTCGTCGTTGGTAATTTGGGTTGGGCTTGCATCTGTCAATAGGGTCTTTGAATTGTGTTAGTTGATTGATGCAAGCTTCTCCATGTTCTTTTACTGTGCATTGGTAAAATAGTTCGTCTAGTTTTGTTTGGCGTTAGTACTCTTACTTCGATATAAATTAGTTCGAGTGGGAGGTGTTTCCGGCTGCTTCTTCAGTTGGGTTGATCGTTTTGTTCCTCCGGCCATGCAGTATAAGGCGTAGATGTTCTTTTGATCCCGTAGTGGTATCTGATTTTTCTTTTCCTTTGAGTTGTTTGTCTGGCGTTCTGATGAATTCGTCGAGTCATCCTCTCTGAACCCAATGCTCAATTTCATCTTTTAGATTGTAGCAGTTTTCACTATCGTGCATGTGATCTTTATGAAGGAACAATATTTTCTTTTGTCTCTTCCTTCTGGATCTCATCTCATTCTGAGTGGCTAGTTGATGTCTTCCCATTTCGCCATGTGTTTAAGTATATTGGCCCGACTCATTTTCAAGGCTGTGTACGGTTGTATGTCTTTTTCATTACACTTGTTACCCGCTCGTGTCTGGGCCTTGCTGACTAGAGCTTCTCGAATTCTCGTTGGTTGGATTCAGTCCTTCCTCCATTCCGATGCCTCTTTGACTGAATGCTATCCTCCCGGGGTCCATCATCTCATCTTCTTTCCTCCCTCATTTCTTGTGTTCTTTGAGTGATTTTCCCTTTCTTGGTCATTTTTCTTCCTGACAGTTTTCATCTCCTTGAGAGAAATGTGCTTTTGGCCTGTTTTCAATAGGATTGCCATGCTTTTTGGGGGTTCCAGGTTGAGAGCATAAAAAATGGCCTATTTTCAGCCCGACGGTGAAAGTAGCAATGGCCATGTCATCGCTGCATCCATTGAGCATTGTTAGCTCGTTAGTGAAATGAGTGACGTATTCCCTTATCATTTCCTCTGGCTTTTGTTTGATGTGGAGGAGGGTAGTGTGGTCCTTTCCTCATCCGCTCACCGAGTGCACAAAGGACTTCTACGCCGATATGAAGGACTGGTACCTATCGTTGCTCGTTTGGGAAAAGTCTCCTACAAAGTTTAACTACTGTGCTGGCTCCTTTCCCGCTGCTAAGGGAGAGCAAGAAACAAAAGAAAATGCTTGTTTTTTAACCAATGCCCCCTTACGATGAATCTTGTGATAAAGGCAGTGATTAGTGCCTAGAAGGTGTCTATTGACCACGGTGGTAAGTCGTTGAACCAATTCATTGTTGTGGAGGTAAGACTAGTCTGAAATGTTTTGCACAAAATTCACTCCGTAGTCTCCTTCAACACTATCATGTGGTGAAAATGTCTCAAATGATCTGTTGGGTCGGTGGTGCCATCATACACTTCGAACTTTGGTGAGGTGAACTTCTTTGGCATGGGCGTTATCATGAGGGCATCGAGAATGATAGCTTGGCTAATTCGTACAATATGTTGGGACTCGTGACTTCGATTTTGAACGAAATTTCAGCAGGCGTTTCTTCGCTCTGTAGAGTCTTACCCTGGGGAAGTTCATTGCTTTCAAGATTTCCCTATTGAGGTTCTGCTGAACCTATTCTTTTTCTCGAGTTTAGTTGGTAGAGTTTTGCTGGGGCGGTGTTTGGATAGGGTTGGCTGACTGACTGCGTTCTTGAGTGAGTTTTTCCAACATCTTTGACATGTGGTTCATCTAGATCATAAAAAGATCTACCCAAGGGTTAGTAGCGATGTTGTCAGATGTCAGGGTTGTCCGAGCTATTGCATGTTGTGGATCTTGATTGTTGAGTGCTTGCAATATAGTGTTGCTAGTAGGAGGGTTACTGTGATTATCACTGGGTTGAGGGTCTGTAGAGTGTTCCATCTATTCTGACAGCCTGTCGATCGTCGATCAGATTTTGGTGAGCTTTGTTACCGTGGATCTTCTTTTTAGAAAGGAAACTTGTCGTTTCTCACAGACGGTGCCAAACTGATGCATCCAAATCTAGTCCTCCTGTGAGTTTGACCTGCAAAACAAATGTTAAACTGCCAAAGACCACATTTTTTGTGGTTGAAGTCACTCCAATGCTTAAGTCAACAACTCTGTTTAAAGAAGGAAGTAAATCTGGACAAAACTCAGTTAAATTTGCATACCTTTGTCAAATGTTCCATTTACCTTATATAATGGTCGTTGTTGATTCTCTTCGTGACTTAAGCATGTAAGGCGCAAAGGAAGGAAATGTTCTTTGTAATAGTCTCCTCTTTTATGAAGATGTGTCCATGGAGTCGTAACTCCTTCCGCGACTCTTTTTTATGTAACGTTCCTCTTCTTTATGAGAGAACTCGTGTGGGCTTGAATTTGTGCCACAATTACGAATTCTTCTGATGGGTCCTGTTTGGACTTTTATGATTGGTTTTGCCTCTTGGATTTTATGAGCTGACTTGGTAGGTGTGGTACTTGATCCTTGTGATGGATGTTTCCTGACACGTGTATGGTTGTAATGATGGTCTATTTTGATGTATCATCAGCTTCCATTGATGGTAGTAACACATAAGGGCTACTGCTTCAACAGATCTGCGAGTGAATTTTGCAAGCCAGTCTTGCCAAAATTCTACTAGACTTCTCTTTTGCTAAAACTCCAATAGCACCCTGTTTAACAGTATGATCAAAGCTAGCGTCGAAAAATATCCAAAATTTCTGAGCAAAATCCTAAACATTTAGTCTAGAAGTAGTATCATCATAAGCCCCATTCTGACCAAATTCATGCAAGTCATTAATAATGGGAGACGACAATTCAAAACTTGGATAATCTTGTGCTATAGGTCTTTGGTATCTGATGCAAAGCAGCAGACGTAGTGGGAATGGTTGAAACATTTGCTGCAACTGCAATGACATGTCCATCGGATTGCAAAATAGAATACTTTGTGGTCTTATCATAATCCCTTGAAGAAGAAAAAAATTCCCATTTTCTCCATTGAGTGGAGCATGCAAGTGTGAAAGATAAAGGAGAACCCTTCCATGTGTCTAAAACTACCAGTTCCTTGTTTTCCAAATCACCTGCAACGCCAACACTATCTTAGATAGCAACTCATATTTGTTTCTTTTGTCCACATAACATGATTCAAAAAGCACCCCAATAACATGATCCACACTGGTTGGTTGTAAGACTTCCCACATAATGAGAATAGGAGAAAGCAAACACCATCTAGTCTTAATTTCACATTGGAAAACAAAAGATGAAAAACAATTTCCTCTTTCAGATTGCACACAGGGCAGATTGGATCAATTGGAACATGATGGTGAGCTAACTTCAATTTAATGGGGACGATATTCTTTATAATTTTCCACATTGTGAAAATGGCTGAAGAATGAGCTTTAATCTGCCATACTTGCCTCCAAAACTTAAATAAAAATGGAGAGTGACGTTGGTGAGATGTAGGCAGAGAAGAGGAGGATCCTTGGTCATTGAGAGATTGAAAAGCCTTGGCTGCATTTTTAATGGTAAATATATCCATTTTTGTTGAAGTTCCAAATTAAAATATCATCGTTCTCTCTACTCCTAAGGGTGTGTTTGGTTGGATGGAATCCTATACCTGGGAATACATGAGAGGACCACCTAAATTTAAGCTAATTTGATGTACACTCACCAATCCACCATTAGATTTTGTTGTCAATGGTGGGAATAGAAGTCCCATGAACATGTGAATCACATGCTTTGGGGGGACATTCCCATGTTCATGGGACTTCCATTCCCACCATTGATCACAAAATCAAATGGTGGATTAGTGAGTGTACATCAAATTAGCTTAAATTTGGATGGACCCCTCATGGATTTCCATGGCATAGGATTCCATGCAACCAAACACACCCTAATAGGAATTGCAAGCACGTCTGCTGCCACAGAGCTAAGAAAAAGAAGGCTATGGTTGATGTTATCTTAACCATAACTTTTATAAATTGTTAGGAAAAAAAAGTAAAAAAAGCACAATATTCTTATGTGTCCTATAATCAATAAAATGTCAATTTTATAAACCACATTTCTAACTACCGCACTCTATGGTCTAACAAATAAATGAGGAAGTTAAATATATTTCCGTTCCTTATTGCCCAAGAGTACAAGTAGAAAAGACATGGAATGTAAAAAAATCATCTCAACTTGAATCCCCTCATGATTGATACCTCTCACAGCATAGAGCACTCATCTTCTCTCTAAGTTTCTTCCTCAGAGCACTCATCTTCTTCCTTTTAGCTAATTTTGTGAGCAAGATCAATACTCTACAATAAATCAGGTTTGATTTGGCTAATATCAAGGTGATAGGTATCTTTTGATTTGGTTTCCAATCACATAAAATTAGGAATTTATCTTAGCTTTTTTCCTCTTGATTTCTTTTGATTTTGTTCCTTCCTTTCATTTATTTCAATTCTTCTTGTAAACACCATGTTATTCTCATTTCCTATCACTTAATACTCTTCTTCTCTTTATTCTCTCTCTTTTTTTTCTTTTTTTTTTCTTCTCTTTTCTCATTTCCTCATGGAGCCTAACAAATTTTCTAATACTTCTTCTTTTGAGATGAACTCTCTCAAACAATCAATCCCATCTGACGCCTTTATACCCAATACATCTAAGGAATTCACTTTCGCAGAGGAGGCGGAAGGAACATCCAACGCTTGGTAGTTTGCAGTTCTAGGGAAATTCCTTTCACCACCAAGGTGAAAAGTGAGAACATCCATGAAGCGCTTATCAAACAATGGGATCCATCTGAAGAAGTTAGCACTATTTGGCTTAGCACATGTGTTTTTATCTTCAAGTTTGAAAAGAAAAAGGATATGGAGAAAGTATTAAATCATGGTCCCTAGGAGATTAAAAACTTTATCATGTCAACCTATGCTTGAAGGCCAAAAACACCTTTGACATAATACCTGTTCAATTTGATACCGGTGTGGGTTCAATTATTCGGAGTTCCCCTTGAGAGATTTACTGCGAAAGACATCCAGGGCTTGGCTAGCACTATTGGGGAAGTTCTAGATGTGGATCTTACCAAAAGATTTGACAATAAATAGCTATTTGGCAGAGCTAGAATTTTATTTGATACTAGAACGGAGGTGACTTCAATGATCAAGAGTTCTTTTCAGATGGGTAAGCACATCGAGGTCCTGGATTGATATGAAGGTTTTCCAATGATATGCTTCTATTGTGGAAGCCTAAAACATGGAGTTAACCATTGTGGGAAATGGAAAAGAACAATTCAACAACACAGGGATCAGAATCCTCGAGCCAAACTCCCATCACAAATTACCATGCATCCAAAAACAAGGACAAACAAGTTGTCATGAATCACAGAGATTAAGACTAGGCTCTCAGCCTCCACCCTTCGCTATACACCCCTTTGTCAAGATAGAGAACAGGAACAGATGGAAGTTTCTACAATTACAAATCAGAGCATGGTGGGCGTAACATCATACATGATTCTATCAAACTCTCAAGAAATAAACGGTTCACTAATTAGTGTTTCCTTAGCAAAACCATTCAATTTTCAATCTCAGAAAGGAAAGAAATCCGATACCCAAACCCTATATCTGACTCACCTCAATTCTCCATCAGTTACCCCCCAATTCCCTTATTTGCTTCACTCCAATCTGCCCCTAATTAACTCAATCCTCATCAATTCGACCCCAATTTTCCCCAATTCAAGCAATACAGTTATGGAAAACAAATCAGAAAGGTTTTTTTTTTTTTACATAAATCCATATTATCCACCTTTACCCAAATTCAAGACATAGCAATTAATGGGGGAAAAATGAGAAGTTCCCAAATCGGGCCCTTACCTCTTCAATCTCTGGAACCCAAATGGAAAGTAGGAATTATGATCGTTCTTCCCCAACAGTTGTAGACGTGAGAACAACTCCTCATTTAGCAACAATATCTTCCCTTCTCAAGCAAGGCAAGGGATCTCAACGCCCAATTTTTCTTACTCCTGCAGGTATGCTTGACAAATATGAGTTTAGAAATTTTTTTTGGCCCTTTTCACTCGTTACAGTCAAGAGATAAGAGAGTTTACAACAGAGAAGATGAAGTTTTGAGGAAGGTGATTTCGTGCCCTAAAGTGGGTTATGAAATTTTACAAAATTTTATCCATATGTGGACCCAAGAGTGTCGAGGTCCCAGAGTGTGGGGCTTTTCGATATCTAGGATCTATAATTCAAAAGAATTGGGCTATTCGAGAAGATGTAGACCATAGGATTAAAGCTGGGTGGTTGAAATGGAGAATGGCGTCAGGAGTACTATGCGATAGAAGGATGCCTGCAAGGCTAAAAGGGAAATGCTATAAGACAATTGTTCGACCAGCCATGTTATACGGTTCAGAATGTTGGGCTACTATGGGACAACACACGCATAGGATGGCAGTAGCAGAAATGCGTATGTTAAGGTGGATGTGTGGTAAAACTTGTAGGGATAAAATTCGAAATGAAAAAATTAGGAGATACTTAGGTGTAGCGCCCATAGAGGACAAAATTAGAGAAAGACGTTTAACTTGGTTTGGTCATGTGCGGAGGAGACCAAGCACGACGCCAATTAGAAAATGTTTAGATTGGCAAGTTAATGGAGGGTGTAGACGGAGGGGACGACCGTTGAAAACTTGGATGAAGACGGTGAATGAAGATATCATTGAGCTTGGATTAGACGAGGAAATGTGGGAAGATCGCATTGCTTGGAGAACCAAAATCCATGTAGCCGACCCCGAAAATCTCGGGAATGGGCTTTGATGATGATGATGATGATGTGGACCCAAGCCCAATTAAACTTGTTCCTAAGTTACATTCAAGCCCAATTCAAACAACTCCTGACCTAATGAATATTAGCCCGCCCCCCAAGCCCATTAATTTATCACAGGACCTTGCCCCCTATTTGAGCCCGATGGACATCACCCCACAAAAAATTAATTTGGCCGAGGACCTTGGAACCAAATTATGGACAGTCCATCAACAAAGAATTATAGTGGCAAAATTATCTCTAGGAAAAGAAATCTAGAGATGACATATGGTTTTTCTCATTTCCCTCTGTACAAAATAATAATAATAATAAGGGTCAGGAGTATTTTGTGACTTTTCTAGAGGAGGAACAAACATAAAGAATGAGCATATCAGAACCAAGTCAGGAAAAAGAATTTGCTTTGAAAATGCCAAAATTGGTGAAGGATAACGGTGAATTCAGGCAGGAAAAAAACTTGAAGTTTCTCATAACATATTGCTAGACCTATACAACAACCAAAGCAATTGATAGGACCAGTGAACTTTGGCCAAAGATGAGCCAAAAACTTTTCCAGAGGAGGAACAAATAGAAAGAATTGATACCTTTGGCCTCATTGACCTTCCTTCCAAGGGTGTGAAGTTTACTTAGACCAATAAGAGAGTAGGTAAAGACCATGTTAGGGAAAAAATTGATAGGGCTCTGTACTACACCAACTGGAATCAGTTGTTTCCAACTACAAACCAGTATTCTGTTTTTGCACATTGTTCTGATCATAGAGCCATCATTCTAAACCTATACAACAAGCAAAGCAAGGGTAACATGCTTTTCAGATTTCTTGAGATGTGGTCCAGTGACCCAACGTGTCAAACCCTTGTTGAAGACACATGGACAACTATCTCTGAATCTTCTCCTCAACATGCTCATGCTCATCCCCCTGGGCTATTCAATAAACTCCATAAGCTCAGGCATATTATTTTTTATGGAATAAAGAACATTTTGGTAATATATTCCATCTCATTAAGGGTGTCAGAAATCAAATTGACCAGTTACTCACTTTCCCTATTACATAGCAGAATACCCTCTAGCTGGTTAATCTCAATAATTTCCTTAAAGAACTCCTGATCAGATATGAATCTTATTGGAAACAACATTCCAGAAACAATTATGTTTCTCTTGGGGATAAGAATAGTAAGTTCTTCCATACCTCCACCATTCTGAAAGGTAAGAAGAATTTCATTACTAAACTAAAGAACATGGAAGGTTAGTGGGTTTCCGATAGAAGCGGTGTGACAACCCTTATATCAAAGACTACTTTCAAGACATTTACACCTCTTTTGAACCAAAATCTAACCTGAAAATTCTTCAACTTTTCCAGCCGTGCATTGGTAGTGAGGAAAATAATGTTCTCGATGCTATACCAGGGGAGGAGGAGATTTGGAATACACTAAAGTCTTTTGGGAACCTTAAAGCTCTCAGGTCAGATGGCTTTCAAGCGATTTTTTTTCTTCAAAAAATACCAGACTATTATCAAAGTGGATGTTATCAATACGGTCCAGCATTTTTTTTTTTATTAATAAACATATTTCCCCAGCCTGGAATTTCACATACATATCCCTCATCCCCAAATGCCCCAATTCAACCCAAGTTTCACAATTCAGACCCATTAGGCTTTGCAATGTCTGCTACAAAATTTTCTCTAAAATCCTAGCAAACTGTCATAAAGTCCTTCCTAAATTCATTTCTCCCTTTCAAGGAGGTGATGCATCAATTTTAAGAAATTTAGAAGAAGGAAAGACGGATTGATCAACATCAAAATTGATATGGCTAAGGCTTACGATAGGGTCAAATGAGGTTTTCTTCTGGAGGTTTGCTCTGCACTGGGTTTTTCCAATGGTTGGTGTAGCCTACTTCACTGTTGTCTCTCTTCAGTGGTTTACCATGTCGTCATCAATGGGAAACATGATCCTTTCATTAAACTAAGTAGAGGTATAAGACAATGAGACCCTCTCTCCCCTTTCTTATTCATTATTCTTGCTGACAATGATGATGAAAGCCCAAGCCAATGGGGAAATAAATGGTTTGAAAGCAAGAAGATCCTTTCCAAGTATCACTCACCTTGTGTTTGCAGATGATTTTATTCTTTTTCGCAAATCTTCTCTGGATCAATGCCACCGAGTGAAGAATATCCTTAAGGACTATTGTACCGTATCTGGTCAATTGATTAACTTTGAAAAATCATCTGTTATATTTAACCCTAATGTCCACCATAGACACCAGCGCGTGATTTTAAGGGTGTTGGGAATGAGAGTTGTAAACAAAAAAGAAAAATATTTGGGCCTCCCACTTACTCTCTCAAGAAACAAAATCCAAGATTTCAACTACTTGGTTGATAGGGTCAAAAAATAAACTCCTGTCTCAAGCTGGTAGAACGACCCTCATTAAATCAATGTCTTCTTCTATCCCCATATAACCTATGCAATCTTTCATGATCCCAATTGCTATTCTCAAGAAGTTAGATTTTTTAAATGGGATGTTTTGGGATTTAATATCACATTTTCTTGCTAAGTGGGATTTAATATCTGCAGCAAAAATTATGGGTGGGGTTAATATTCAACTGTCTAAACCTAAAAATCTTTCCCTATTGTCCAATATGGTGGACAAAATTTTAGATCGACCAAATGACCTTTGGCCAATATTCCTCAAGTCAATATATTTCAAAAACTATAGTTTTTTCCTAGCCTCTTTCACCAAAATGGGTTTTTCCTTCCTTTGGAGGAGTTTGGGGAAAACTCTTAATACTCTAAAAATGGGGTTATTGTGGACGGTAGCAAATGGGGAGTCTTTCAATATGTGGGAAGACTCGTGGCTAACTGATTTTGTTCCTCTGAGAGACTATGTGCATCCCAATACCCTCTCTCTTTTTTATTCCGTAAAATAACTTATCATTATGGAAAAAGGGGGACAGAAGGAATGGGACCAGCCTACTATTAAAATGTTTTCCCCCATCAGGTAGCTATGGCAATCTTAAACACTCTCATTAGATATTCGAAGGAAAAAGATGTGCTTATTTGGAAACATGAGACCAAATGAGTTTTCACTGTGAAATCAGAATCCTTCAGGAGTGAGATGGTGGTTTCTTCTAATGCTTTTTCATCCAGAGGCAATGATAGAAGATTGCTCCAAGGTATTTGGAGACTCAAGATTTCCCATTGAGTTCAACTTTTTTTCTGGAAAAATTATAAATGATTGATTCCTTTGTGGGGGGAGGGGGGGGGGGGGGGGGGGGTCCTTAGACATCATCATATAGCAGTGGGTGGTTGCCCAATTTGCAACACTGAAAAGGAAATGTCAAGGCATGTTCTTATTCAGTGTCCTCTTGTTGTCAAAGTGTGGGGTATGTCTAACATACATGTTAGATGGGATAGAGTGGATTTTTTTCATGAAAAAGATTTTATGGAGTTCTTGTGGTACATTTACACAAGTAAGTATGAAAGCGAACTAGGCATGGTTAGAGCAGTTGCAGTCTTAGATCATATTTGGCAGGCTAGAAATAATCTGGTTTTTGAACAAAAAAATTTCAGGGTACAGATGATAGCAATACTTGCAGATAGTTCAGTTAAATTCTGGCAAGACTCAAACAACTTGGAACAACAACAATCAAATGCCAATGATGTCAGAGTTGACACACCACAAGGAGACGCAAATGCAAATAATTCTCCTATCTCAATAGTCATTGAGCTGGCAAAGACATTAGCAGGTCATGAATTTATTATGCTGGTCACTGATGCTGCTTTCCACAGGAACATGTGTGATGGGTGTTTTGCTTTCTACGCAACTAATGTAGATGGAAAGATAATAGGGATAAATAAGGGATGGTGCAGAAAAGGCATGAAAACAAGTTTTAAGCTGAATTGGAAGCAGTCAGACTAACAAGTAAATGGGTGATGGCGAAAGTGTACAAAAAGGTTGTAGTGATAACTAATAGCAGAGACATTGCGAAATTGATCAATGGCAGAAGCGAGCATTTATCATAACAACAGACAGTTACTTGGCAGTATCGTCTGGAATACAAACTAGTATATTTTGAACCTAACAGCTCATCGGCTGATTGCATCAGTCTATGCTAGTAGTAGTAGCAGTAGTAATAGAAATTATGATGAACTAGAAATGGGTTATACTTTGAACCTGAATGGTTTTTATTTTTAATGCAACGTTGATAAAAAAAATTTCTCCTAATGGATGGGAACTTGGGCAAAATCAGCTATTATTTATAATATGAGGCAAGTTGAAAATTTCTCATAAGACAATATGAAGTCCAATCGAATTTTTATCCTCAAATGGTTTGTGATAAATCAGAAACCACTATTAAAGAACTACATTTCCAACAGAATACTGGAAGGATTCGTTTACTAACAACAATCAGTGCCACTGCCACATGCCGCCATGTACATAATTCTAAACTGCAACATCAGTTCATGGTAATGGGTCATCGTTGACGAAGTAACTATGGCATCCTTAGAGCCCCACTTACGTGCATACATTCCTTTGAGGAAAGAAGTCATAAAGCTGGAAGTCAGTTAATCTGTACATGTTCTTCTGATAGATACTAGCCAATCAGCCATTATTTATGAGATGGATAGAGAGTTCTAGGGTTCCCGATCCTTTTGATGGTTTCAGTTTACCTCCCGGGAGACTGCTGCTTTATTCATTTTAATGAGTTACAAATATTAGTGGATAACCATAGCAACATTATTTGCATGATATGAAACGTTTGAAACTGACACATCTTTTTAACTCATGCTACTAAATCCAATTTATGGTCTAGTAACTCCCAGCCTCAGGCTCTCGCTAGAACCCTTGGGGGATGTTTCATTCCATCAAATCCTATTCCATGGAATTTAAACCATCCCAAAGGAATTCACAGGCTGGTAATCGCAGGGCAACATGTAAGTCAAAATTATAACGAAACAAGCAACAGATAAATTCCAAAGAGAAACCAACTACCTCATAATAATTCAAAGAATTACACGGTGAGATATTGCAGAAAATCAGGGTATACAAAGCATTAATCCGAAATGTTTTTATGTAAAGCAGGCCAAATTTTATGATAAAAAATTATCCTAACTGCTATACCGAAAGAAGAAAAGTACTGATGCGATGAATAATGAAGCAACTGGAATCAATGAGACCTATAAGCTACTGCAGAACAAGAAGTCAATCCTGAGATCACCAAGTGATTGCAACACTAATTAGCGGCTCCAGCAGAGGTATTCTTGTTGGGTTCAAAGACGTACTTGATCAGCGAGTCCTTGATCGGTAACAACTCGGGAAATTCATTCTTTAACTTAGATGCATCCATCTCATTGTTGCTCCGGGCAGCAACTATTACCTTTGCCTGCTCTTCCAATGTGAAGTTGGCATACTTAAATGTGGGATCAATATAACTCTTGTACATCTCTAATATCTCATTATGGCTCACAACTCCAGGATTTGTGAAGTTCCATATACCCGTTAGATTTCTTTTTGCCATCTCAACTGAAATAGGCAGAAGCTCATCTAACACAGTCATGCTATTAGGAATGTTGACCACCTTGTTATAGCGGGATATCTTCGTAATGAAGTTGCGTGGGTTGCTGAGGTCCGATGAAATCGGCATGCGAACTCTAAGTGTGCAAACGTTGTCATATTCTTTCAAAAGCTCTTCAACCTGATTCACACATCAAAAAGATAAATTAGATAATTACGAATTAATGTAGCAGAGAAATAATTCAAGAAGGGATGGGGTGGAGATACCATGGCTTTGGTCTTCGAGTAAAATGAGCCATGGAAATTGGGTGTGTCTTCTTCCTTGAATCCAATGCCAGATCCTTCTGGATGTTTAGCATCATACTCAAATATGCACCCAGTGGCATAGTTAATCACCAACAACCCTTGCTCTCTGCAGACATCTGCTAAGGTCAAGGTACCTGCCACATTGGTCCGAATAGTCTCTGTCTTGTGAGTCTCGCACCAGTCAACGTTAGGCCTACCAGTCACACCGGCAGCATTAAAAACATGAGTAGGTTTGACATTCTGAATGTCTGCGACGAGCTCTGACCTGTCCTCAAGACGCCCTCGGCCATACTCATAGGAAATACCTTGTTTCTCACATATCTTCCCGAGGAGACCGCCAATCCAACCTGTGCGACCATAAATTAAAAACTTCAAGGATGGCTTTGGTGCAGAAGAGTTGCTCTTTGTAGTTGGAACCACCATCCGGTTCTGATTGGTGTTACTATTTGAATAAGAAGTGACACCATTGCCATCTTCAGACCCTTCAAACTGTCTCTCTATCCCTGGCATCATCAACATTCTTGGATGAGGCAGCAATGCTCCAGAAACATCACCCCACCAATCAGGGTTGGCAGTGTACCACTCTATAGTTTTCTTTAGGCCCTCTTGCCACGTAGTCTTTTCCGACCACCCCAACTTCTTGAGCTTCTGATCATCCAAGAAATACCTCTGGTCATTGAATGGCCTGTTATCAACAAACTTAATAACCGAGTTTGCATCCAGTGTGAAAAGGTTGCATATGTCTTTTGCAACATCAATTACCCTCCTCTCTTTCGTGGTTCCAATATTGTAAACGTGGCCAACTTCTCCTTTGTGGAGAACCACTTCAAATGCCTCAGCAACATCCTCACAGTAGAGGTAACTCCGTACATTAGATCCATCCCCATGAATCGGGAGTGGTTTCCCTCTCATGGCCAAGAGAATAAACTTTGGAATTAGCTTCTCGGGGAACTGGTTTGGCCCATACACATTGTTTCCTCTGGTTGTTATAACAGGTAACCCATATGACCTCCCATATGCCATGACAAGCATTTCCGCTCCAGCTTTTGTTGCAGAGTATGGGTTTGTTGGGAGGAGCTGAGAAGCCTCATGGTTTCCAACCAAAGCATCCTCATCTGTTTCCCCATAGACTTCATCAGTGCTCACGTGAATGAACCTCCTAATTTGACCAGTGACCTTGCAAGCTTCTAAAAGAACATGGGTACCATATATATTGTTTTTGGTAAACTCAAAACTATTACCAAAAGAGTTATCAACATGAGTCTGCGCTGCAAAGTGCATAATCGTGTCGATGGACTCAGTAATGAGCAGGAAGTTGACTAGGTCAGCACTGCCAATATCTCCCTTCACAAACTTGAAATTGGCAGATGACCGAGAAGGAAGGAGGTTTTTCAAATTCGAACAGTAATCAAGTTTGTCTAGGACAACAATCTTGTAGTCGGGATAGTTTCGGATGAGCCGGTTGGCAACATGGGATGCAATGAAACCAGCAGCCCCAGTAATGAGGATGTTTTTGGGGCTGTAGGAGGCCATATCGAAACAGCCTCTGCATTAAAATTTAAATAAAAGATTTAGTGCCAAACCAGTAATCAATACACACTATTTCATCAAGCAAGCAGATCGAGAGAAAATAAGAACTAAAATAGATAACAATCAAATGAAAAAACAAACTAAACTAGATCAATAAACAGATGCCTTACGTAGTCCTAATTATAAGTGCAAGATGATCAGCACTCACAAAGATAAAAATAAAAATCTAATCAAACAATTCAACGAAAAAGATCGGAAGACATATGGGCTGGCTTATAAATCCTCAATCACTAGTGCAACTTAATATTTTTTTTATCACCAAAACTTAATAAACTTGAAAAAATTTCATTGCATCGACGTGCACTCATCACCATGAACTTCACATTAGTCATTCAACAACGAATAAACAGAGATTACTCCCAGGAACACAACAAGGTACATTTCACGATCAGAAACACAATCGTATCAAGGCCTCAGGCCCAAAAACTTACTTCAAACAAGCGATCTACAACAAAGAGATTCCAAAATGTGATAATAACATCAAGTCAAGCAAAATCAAATCAAGAAACCGTAAGTATGCACATTACTCTATTGGAATTGCGTTAAATTCCAAAGCAAACGTCAGATCTGATAACAATACTCGTGCAATTTAACGTAATTCCAACAACAACAACAACGAAATAATAACCTTTAAGATCTAGATCGAAACGCATGAAACATGTTTGAAGAAATTCCACGACGAAAGAATGAAATTCTCATTGATCATCAGATCTAAAAATTCTAGTATAGCAGTAACACGAAAATAAACGATGCCGAAAACTGTAGCGATATGTTAGTGTGATCTAATGGAAGAAAGGAGAGATCAAAGACCAAAATTGACTTACAGATCTGGAGAGAAATCGAGTTGAATAGAGAGAGATTTTTTTTTGTGTGTATTCGGACACAGAGATACTCGAGCGAGCGAAGGTTAGTTATTAGTATTAGAGGGAGGGGGTCTTATGGAAGAAGTTCCTGCTGTGATGCCGTTTCGTTTCTCTTTTGCGTGTTTAGCTGTGAAAGAAAATGTGCATTGGGCGTGGCATATTAATGCATACGCGTTAATAAAGAGCACATACACACCAAAAATTCTAGAGAGCCATGCGCACCCTAATGCTCATCATCCTCCCTATTTAACATTAAGGCTTTTTAGACATATTCCCCGATTCATAGTTGAGATACCCCTAACATCGGAGCATCTTTAATAAGCATCTCTTCGAAAAAAATTAAAATTATATATATATATTGTTAGTAAACATAAAAAAAAAAAAGGCAGCCTCAAATAGCCATAATAAAGAAAAATTACATAAAGTTGTTATAGAAAATGTTCTTATGATTATGTTATCTTTTCGGGACTCACATGATAAAAACAAAAACAATAAAATAAGAATAAAAATATTTTATGAGAAGTATAAAATTAGAAATAAAAATATTTTTTTTGCCATTTTTTAAAATCTCTCCAAAGCCAAATCATGTTCTTACAAAAGCAAGGTGAGGTTTTATAAACCTTTAAGAGCATTTCCAATGGTAAAAGTTAAAATAGGGGATCAACCATCCTCAATTTTAATTAAAAGCTAAATTTAGGGATCCCTTATTTCTTCATCACTTCAATCACATCCCCTATTTTAATTTTTTCATAATTATTTAAATATATTTTCCACTTTTTCGTCCCCCTGTTCCTTTTGTTTTGATTTTTGATTTTGTTTTTAAATTGAAAATTAAAGATTTGAAATATTTTAATGATATTTCAAAATTTAGGGGATGGTTATTTGCCCCTAACTTTAGGGAAAAGTTGAATGTGAAGTTAAAATGGAGAATGGTTTAGGGGATCTATTGGAGCATGTAATTTCTCACATAAGACACCAAAAATAGTTTTTTGGCTATTTTAGGGGATCCATTGGAGATGCTCTAAGGAGGGTTTGCCGGTGAAAACTTGCTCCACTCCGCAAACTTTGTTTTTTGGGTGAGTTTTGAGTCTGCATTTGGTATGCCTCTTGATAACCCCAATTTAATACATATTAGAGATATTCTAATAAGGATGTGTTTGGTTGCAGGGACATGGAGTTCAATTCCATGGAATCTATGCAACCAAACACACCTAATTGAAATTAGACTTGCCCTTAAATGGATGGAATCTTCATAGAGGTGTGTGTGTTTTTGTTTTTTTTTTATTTTATCATAATACCCCTAGATAGAAATGTACCAAAAAATGTGTGAAAATTTTTGTGATCCCAAACCCAATTTGGACATTTTGAAATAAGATTGTGGTATGAAACACAACCATTAGAGCTTCAATTACAAAAGTGGGAGACCTAAGTGGATATTTCACATCGAAACCTAACTCGTAAAGTTTTTTTTTTGTCCATTTCAATCAAGGAACATTATGATAAGGTAAAACACATTCAATGGAGATTGTGCTCGTTTAGAAGGCAAGTCCAATTTCAATTCATTTAGAAGAGTATTTCAAATATTGATTAGCAAATAGGGGGCATGTCTGAAAACCCATTATATATAGAGTGCACGCACTAGTATACTTTATAAGAGGTAATTCAATGGGAAACTTTATGTGAGATATACACCTTGAATAAAGTCTATGCTATAGCCTATATATAAACTCAACTCTTATGCCTATTTGTATTAGGCATTGATAATTGTGTTGAGGACATTGTAATAAAGTTAAAACTTTTTGAGAGTGTGAGAAGGTATTTTTAAACTGGAACTTGTCCAAACCCGCTTCATTTGACATACTTTACTGTTAAGGCTACTCCTTTCTTGTCTACAATGCCTAAATGCTTCTCTAAAATCATTTTAGATTTCAAATCCAACGAAATCCCCATGTAATAGGTCAAATTAATTCTCCATTTATCTACATCATCACACTTCCCACCAAATATAATGTTATACATAACCTTTGGTACAAATGTCTTCAATAATCTCTTCATCCCCCAAATATAATGTAATTAGACCTCGATACAAGTCATTCTCGCAAGCATTACTGGTCCATCTCGGGTCAGGTGTCTTTCTAATACACCACACCTCAAGATTTGGGGGGCTCACTCTAAATTGGTGGTGTCATCTATCAAAGTATGTATTGAGTGGTGGCCCTCAGAAAAAAAAAAATGTATGTGTTTGTTTGTTTGTTTGTTTGTCGAAGAAGACTGGAAATCAGAGATGGTCAGTGACGAAGAAGAAGAACACCACCATTTCCATTCATTTTCTGCAAAATCTCTCTCTCTCTTCTTTGGCCTACACTGCAATGTTGTACCGTTGAGTTACAGATGTAGGTATGTTACCCATCTCTCTCTCTGTCTTAGCATTTCAGACACCAACGAAGAATTGAGGATACTGTTTGAACTCCACTTTTGTTGAAATATATTTGCGTTGTTTCAGCTAATAAACGAGAGGATCATTGGATTCGCGACCAATTGAAATGCATTGAACAAGAAACTCCAATTCGGAGATTTGTTTTTGTTTTAGATTCTTTCATTTCTCTTCAATTATTGGTTTCTGGAGTATCTTTCCTGCCCTATTTGATTCGTTTAGAGTCCCTTCGAAAGCAAACTAACGCAATTCGTTTTTTAAAATAGGTAATCAAATCATACTTCGTCGGATAATTTCTTTTTAATGAGCCTATGGACGAAGTTGGGAACTTCATTCCATTCCTTTTAACCATCAGTTATAGAAATCATGAAGCAAAGCTTCGTTTATGAAGCCTAAAAAAGAGGTGTTACCACATTGTAAAACCAGTTGTTATATGTGACTCTTCTACTCATGCTCATTTATCTATGTGGAGTAGGCTTTATCAACTAAGTTGGTAACTAGTGGTGAATATTTTGCGCCTCATTTACTTATCTTGCACATTTATTTTATTGTGTGTATTTGCCCTAGGAATCCATGAGCTATAACAATCCAATTGCAAATTAAGAATTTTCATTTTTCTTATGATATAATGTGTTTATCGATTTGTATGCATTATATTTAGTTTCTCTATCTATCTATTTGTGTGTGTGTGTGTGTGCGCGTGCACATAATAATTCATAATTTTCGTCGTGTCCTTGCAACCTTGTGTTTTATCTCAATAATTTTGAGTATTTCTCAAACTTGAGTTTTTGAGAAAGTGTATAGGTTGAGTTGGTTGGGGGTTTGGATTTGGTTTTGGTTTTGGTTTTGGGATGAGTCCGAAATGAGATTTTGATTGGATTTGGTTTTCAGTCAAGTCTGACATTTAGGATGGGAATTGGATTGGTCTTGGTTTGGGATTTTGTTGAGTAAATGAGTATTGCGTATCGGTTTATTTGTTCTTTTGAATTGGTATTGATTTCAATTTGCTGGATCCCCTATCCATAGTTTTTGGATTTTCAAATTGTTTTATTCTGGTTTTAAAAGGTGTTCTTCAACGACCTGTTTATTTTTTATTGTTTTGAGGAGATAATCTCAGTTCTTCATTAAGTTCCATGTCGAGAACTTGAAATCTAAAAAATCATTATAGTTTTGATTTACTTTCATTGTGTCTTATTGAGATTTGTATTATAAGATTGGAGGAAACCAAATCTTGCTTTATTTGTTAAAATTATCCCTCTTCAAGTATAAGTCTAATTCTCTGAAATCACAATCTCACAATTCATGAGCGAAAAATATTTATCTATTAATACTTTAGAAATCAAGGTTTTTTTTTTTTGTGTAGCTATGGGTTGAGTTGAACAATTTATTTAGCTTGTAACTCCTTCAGTCAAATATGCTACCTTATGCTTGATTTGAGAATCATGTGTGTATCAATGGATTGAGGTTATTATCTCTCAATTCAAACATGCTACCTTTTGTGGTTGATTGTCAATTTGAAAATATCATCTACATGGAATAAAATGAATAGGAATTATCTTCTGGTGAGAACTTAACAACATATTATGTAATTGGTGTTAGTGGTTGAGTTGTTATGTGTAAAGTGGGTGATTTTGTTAGTGTTTCAAGACAATTAAAGGAACTTAAAGATGGTTTTCCAACATTTCCCTCCCATTGTCATCCCTTTCTTTCTTTCGTTTTTTTTTTTTTTTTTTTTTCCTTTTTCTTCGTGTTTCAGTGAACTTGACTTTTACAACCGAGTTTGAATGTTTAAATAATTTCCATCAAGTAGGAAAGAAAATGGACATTTCTTTTATGTGCTGAAAAAAATGTAAACTAAAACCGAGTTTAATGTTGCACACAATCCCGTTTCCTAATCAAACAGTACCGATTAGAAAGAATCAAATGTTACATTTCTCATTTTAGTATTAGTAGATGACTAACGGCAAACACTACCCTAAGAATAGGTATCATAAGCAATCTTCCCCACTTCAAGATCAATTTTATGTTTCAACCTACATAGGTCTCCAAGCATTGACTCAATTTACACACCCAATTAGACGATTAAAGTATTTGACTTGTCTCGTTTTTGAAATAAAGAATAGGTAATATATTTGTCCTTGTTTACTAATTCAAAGTTCAATTCTACATTCTGTTTTTACTCTTCGATGGTAAATACACTACTAAATACACTACTGCTTGGTTGCGTATTGTTGCTTTTCAGCTGGTGCAATTTCGTTTGGTCTTCACCAGGTGGCAATATACTAGTATAACAGAGAACTCAAAATTGGTTTTCAGTCTCTGATTGGGGCGCCATGGAAAAGGCTACTACCTTAGAATACATCAACCAGATGTTCCCCACATGTCTCCTTCCTTTTCTCTGAAAAATTAATTTCAGTTTGAACTCGTATTTATTTCTCACCCTTTGTTTTGATGTATCACAGATGGATGTTGTGTTTGATTGCTCACTGAATTGAAATTCTGTCACATGTTGGAATATCCAGAAGTATCATTATCTGGTGTGGAGCCTCTTAGATACGCCGCGTGGATGCTGGAATATTGGCAGCTGTTCGTCAACAGGTGATGATTATTCCTTTCCCATTTGTTTATATTCCACATGGACATTCATAATTTTGGAGAAATGAAGTATATGAGTTTGTCTCCTACTCTCCTTAGGCTAAGAGAAAACCTTGTTTGCAAGTAGTATAATTACACTGTTGGGTCACTACACTTGGATTTAATAAGGCAATACATTGTTCTTTTCAAAACCAATAAAATTCTTTTATGTTCTGCTGATAAAACACACAAATTAACGCAGACACATGCATCATTAATTGATGCAAATGTGCCAACAGAAGTCAATTGCAAACCATTGTACAAAGGATTTATCAAACGAAACCAAGAAGAAATTCCAACTACAAGATTTTTTGTGGGCAACCGGGAAAAGCTCATCAACAAAACAAGGATATATACGATGAACTTTAATGATGTTAACATATGTTTTTCCTGTCCAACTCTTATTATGGGTCAACTTCTCAACTTACAGAGTAATTCGGGTACCAAAGCCCAGGAATATCTTGCAGCTGCTACATGTGATGTTCAGGTGTGTTCATGTTATTCAATCCTAGGCAGTTTCTATGGTTCGAATTTTTAAGCCTAATTGAAACTGGTGGAGTGCTGGTTTCTTGCTATGCAGGAACTCATGTACAAGATCCTAGAAATTAAAACCAAGGCTGAGCAAAGTGAAACAATGGTTCGAGAAATATGTCGTGACATCAAAAAAGTTGGATTTCGCGAAGAAGCATGTAACAACTACAATTACAGCACTTCATCGTCTTACCATGCTTGGTTAGGTCCTTGTTATAGTCACCTTAGCATGCTTGATTACTTGTTATGCAAACCTTTGTGATTTGTTGCGTTTTATCATTTTTAGGTTCAGTGAGGAGAGTCTTCTGCACATGACATGATAGAGATGAAGGTCCTATTACTAAAAATCAAAACTAGAAATACCAGTATTTCCAAAACAGACAAGTGATCAGTCGGTCAAGTACAAACATTAGGAATCAGAAAAGAAAATAACTGAACAAAAGGAAGAACTAAACTGTATTGATTTGATTTGTTGAACAATGAAAAGTTGAAGTGACTGTAACTTGACCCAAAAGAAAGATACTTGTTCTAGAAGAAAGAAACTACCTCAACTAGACCCCGACATGTGCTCAAAGAACAGGTAAACCCAAATTAGGTATACTTGACCAGAAACTCCTACTTAAAAATTTAAAATAGGTTCCTACTTTGTAATGCAATAGATATTCTCTAGGTTTGATAACTAGCAGATCAACAAAGAAATGCTCCATGCAGGGTCCCCCTAGTATTGTGCGTGGGTGCCGTCTCATGTGGTGTATAGTAAAATGAGTTTGGTGATAGATGGATGAGGTGGGTTAAGTCTTGCATTTAGACTTCATTTCTCGACCTTGTTAGTGGAGAGCCGGTTGGTTTCTTCAAGGCATCAAGGAGCATTGTACAAGGCGGCCTCTTATCTCCTTTCTTGTTCACTATAGTTGTTGAAGCTCTTAGTACATTGATGAGTTGAGCTATGGAGTCGGGATTATTGACTGGTTTTCAAATTTCTCTAGCAGGGCAGCAAGTGACGCATTCTAGTTGGCATATGAAAAACTCTTTTTCTTATAGGTGGAGAATTTTAAGGTATATATCGCTGATTTCAAGCATGCTCAGGCCTTAAGATCAGGTAAAAAATATGGTTTTTGGAGTAGGGAAGGGGCAAATAATGCTATGGGTGCTAAGATGTTGGAACTAGTGAGTGTATTGCCAACAATTTATGTTGGATTGCCATGGGTCTGCAGACATCATGTCTTGCATTGTCAAGCTATCTCTATTCAACAAAATATTGAGAAGATATGCAAAAATTTCTTATAGGGGTCCAATCAAAATGTAAAGAACTGGGTCAAATGGAGTGAGGTCTGCAGATCCAAGGAACATGGAGGATTGTGGATTAGAAGATTTAATCTTTCTAATCAAGCTTTGCTGTCCAAGTGGATTTAAAGATTTGGGATGGAGCAACATACTCTCTGGAGAATTATTATTCAACAAAAGTATTGTCTGGAGGAAGGAGGTTGGTACACAAGACAAATTTCTTCTAGTCATGGTTGCTCATGGGGTAAGGCTTAATGAACTTGAAGAATCAGTTCCAGGCTCACATAGCTTTCAACGTGGCCAATGACAACATAATTAAGTTCTGGTAAGAGAAGACAACTGATACATCACAAAACCCTTTAATGAGATGTTCTCATCCCTCTACACTCTCTCTTACCAAATCCGCTATGATCTCCCAGTTATATCAAGGTCCTATTTTAAATTCTCGTCCTATTTTCAGTTCTCTAAGCTGGGATATCAAGCTTAGGAGATGGGTGAAAGATGAGGAACTCCCATCCCTTCTTTTATTATTGGAATTGCTCCACCAAATTGTTATTTCAGACAATGAAGACAACTGGTGTTGGAATGATAAATCAGGAACATTCTTTGTCCTTGACTCTCACCTTAAGTGACAATCTCATTTGTGCTGTTTGACAAGAAGTTCCTTTTATTGTTGGAATTGCTCCACCAAATTTTCAACAGTGATAAGCTTTTGAATAGGGGCTTCCTAATCACTAATAGGTGTGTCCTCTGCTAGCAGAATTCAGAATCAATAAATCACATCTTTTCTTGTCCCTTCTTCAGCAACTTGTGGTCTTCAATCTGTGGTGAGGCTAGATGCCAGCCTCCTGTTGCCTACAATTTGCTTTAGTGGGTGAAGGTTTGGGGGAGAACTGGCCTCTCAGTTAAAGGAGTGTGGCTTTGGGACAAGGTTCATTTTGCTACTATCTAGACTATCTGGAAAGAGGGAACCAAAGAATCTTCAAAGTGGTAACTAGAGATTTTCCACAATGTTACTAGAGCAATCAAGTCCCTAGTGTGGCAATGGGGGTAACCTTGGGGTCATCACAAACCAACCCTTTTCATGTGTGTATTTTTAATTGGGATAGCATTTCTTCTTTGTAATTGAAGTTGTTGCTTCCTTCCGTTTCAGCTAGTTGACCCTCTCAGTCACTAGCTGGTGTATTTGCTTTCCCTTCTTTGTGTTTTTAATGCATTGCTTGGTTTTACTGGTAAAAAAAAAAATTTATTTAGGGCTTCCCTTGGGAGCAAAAACTAGAAAGAAACAATTATGGGATCCAGTTGTGGAAGTTATGGGGAAAAACTTGCTATATGGAAGGTCAAGCTATTACCCTATGGTGGCAGACATGTTCCTATTTGTTACATTTTATTTTTCCACTTGCCAACTTCAATGTCTCATTAGATTGAGAGAATGACCAGAAATTTTGTTATGGTGTGGCGGAGAAGAAGACAAAGGGTCCATGCTCTGGACTGGGAGTTGCTATATTCACCTAAGGCAATGGTCCTCTTCTGTCACTGCACAAAGCATCATTGGGTAAGTGGTATGGAGGTTTGACAGAGGCAAAATCTTTGTGGAAGGTCATTATCAGGAAAAAAAATTGACCACATGGGATTTAGTTGGTTTCCTTATCATCCAACAACTTTGTATGGAGGCGACACTAGATATGAAGGTTAGATTTTGGCAGGATGTGTGGAAAGGGGTTAGAGAAAGGTTTCCTAAGTTGTACGCGCTTGCAATACGAAACAAGAGATGGTGGAGGAATATGGTGGACGTGTGAATGGGTTAATGGAGTGGGACTTTCACTTGAGGAGAGGATCATTATCGGAGGAGGTGCTGTGAGTTTGTAGCATTATCTGGTGTGCTGGAGGAGTGCTCTTGGGAGAGGAAGAAGATAGATTGGGTATAGAAATGGGATAGATAACGAGAAGGGGTTTTTGGTGTCTTCCTATTTTCGGTCACGGCTATGAATAATTTTACCTCCAGGTGTTTTTTTCAATGATTTTATGTTGAAGTTTGTTTGAAACTAAGGAGTGCCTTTTAGGGTATATTCTTTATGTGGATATCAATGTGGAATATGATTCCGAGGAAAAGTTGAATCTTAGAGGGTTGGATATTGATGAGACTTGAGGGTTGGAATATGAGATATTGATGAGACTTGAGGGTAAGACAACAGGATTTGAACTCATGACCTTAGTCTCAGTATCTAAAGTTGAGAACAATTCTAATACCATTTGAGCAAATTGGTAGTAATTAATGTTACAGACCTCAATATATTATCTAAAAGTCAGGGGCCCCAAAACTGAAAATTTAGGAGACTAAAATTGAAAATTTTGGCAGGCCCAAATGCACCGAATTGACCCTATGCCCTTCGAGCTGTGCCTGTGAGACTTGTACGTATGCGATTCTAATTTCAAGAATACAAGTCATGTCCTTCTTCATTTTTAGTGGGTTAATAGTTTATGAATGCATTTTCAACCTTTTTGGTGTGTATTGGGTTATGCCTAGATCTGTGGATGGTTTGTTAAGGGCTTGGAGGTCCCCTACACATTCCACCTTGAATGGGAAGGTGTTGTGAAAGGTTTATCCTTTTGCCTTGTGCTGGACTGCGTGGAAGGAGTGGGGAATTGAAGGACACTGGGGATCTATTGCAAGGTTATGATATAATATTTTTTCTTTGTTTGTGTGCAAAAGGTACAATAAATTTCTTTCTCATTGTAACCCTTTTATTTTTGGGTTTTACCGAAACACAATGATATTCCCAGTGTTGCTATAAAGAAAATGTATTTCTCCTCCTTACACTGAATAAGGTTTTGGTTGTCATTTTTTTTTAAGTTTTACGGGGATCAAGCAAGGGAAGTTTACCAAGCTTATGGAGGTTTTGGGTAGATTGTTGTCGAAGGCTTTAAAAAAAGATGTTATTTGGGGCTTTACGAAGGCTTTACTTTTTCTTACAAACTCCTTGCTCGAACCTTGGAAAGCGATGTAATGTAACATACCCTAGTCAAAATGGAAGGCAAACAAGCTCCCAAGACACTTCTTGGTAAATTTTGGAGAGCAAACTTAAACAAAGAGTGGAAAAAAGTTCTTTTTCCACCAACTTAGTATCAACTTAATGTGTTTTCACTAAGACATGATGAAAAATCAAAATAAGTAAACCTTTGAAAGTTGTACCTTTCATCAAAAGGCTCTGCCAAGGTGCTAGTACCAGACCTTGGCTTCTTGAGCCTCACCTCATCCCTAACAATACAGCAAAAAAATTAGACATCCTCGATGGCTTGTTTATCAACAAGGCTACCCCCTCTGTTACTTGTCTCTAGTATGAGGATATGCCATATTTTTTCTCAATAATAGGTTGGAGATACTGCTAATCGCAAAACCATTTTGACTCTATTTGGGGAGGCTTTGTGTCTCACAATTAACTTCTCCAAAAGTGGTGGAACATTGGGCTTCCTTTTGTGGGCAAAAATAAGTAGTAATATTTGTCAATGTCAAAACTTTGATATCTATTTGCTTATCTCTTTACTTCATGATTTATCAAAGTCAAATCATGACTATCTTTGAATCGCATCGATGTTGCATTTTTGGTTGATGATTGATAGATTCGAATTTGTAAATAAACAAAGAAATGAAAACAATGCGATAATTGAAAGCAAAAAAATTGACAATAAAACTGATAAACGAAATAAAATTTTATTCAATTAACCAAATAACAATAGACAACCTATACCCCTTTTATAATTAACCTAACTTCTAAAACAAGAAACAAACCCTAAACCTAATAGGAAACTAGTGTTAGAACCCTAATTGGAAATAGAAATTCTAATATTGCTAATTAACCCAATTATATCAACCTCCCCGGGTTGAAAAAGCTTGTCCTTAAGCTTAAAGCGTGCACTGGGTGCCTGATACTGCTAAGGAAATGAGTTCGCCTTCACCATCAACCGAAGGAACCTGGTCCATAGATTCGTGTTCATCAACCTCATTCGTCAGCAACAGAGATTTCCCTTTTGGACAATTACTTTGGATATGGTTAGTCTGACCACACTCAAAGTACTTAAGAGGACCCTCTGGAGCGGATCGCGGAGTGTAAGTAGTGGTAGTGCGTGGAAAGGGCGTCAAGGTCTTTTTCTCATAACAGTTCTGCAATTGTAACTTTGTTTCTGCTCGTTTTGCCACGTTCTTAGCTGCCACAAGAGTATCAAAATCCCCAATGCTAAGACAGACTGAAGTCACGCATCCAAACCATGATAGAAGCGGAAGGTTGTTTGTCGTTCTGATTTTCAGGTTTAGCACGCATACGCAAACTACAGAATTCTGTAACATAATCAGTAACTATACGCCCATTGAGAGAAACTCCCATCAACCGTCCAAACAACTCGCGCTCATAATAGGGCCTGATATTAGCTGGTATTCAACTGAACCACCATTTTGTGTGTTTTTCATCTTGCAGTTTAACTTTCTTTTAATCTGAACTACCAGATTTTTTTTATTTTTATTTTTATGGAATTTATGTAGTATGAGTGATTATGCTATTTATAAAAAAAAAATGAAAAAAAAAAAACTCCATATAGTCAAAGGAAATTGAACATTCTTGTATATGGAAATCAACAATAACTAGCAACTTCTTTTCATTCATTGATATATGTGACATCAAATTACTCATTTTTTTGCACAACTTCGTGTAGATGTTGCTAGATACACAAGCTGTGAAAAAAATCCTTCTCGATATCCCCGTCTTGGAAGACAGGTAATTAACTGCTTTACTCAAGTATTTGTGGTTCTTATCTCCCAAGGTTTTGAACTATATATCCTTTTAAAAAATATGAATGCAATATTGTATAAATAGAAAATGAAAACAATACAATTGTGTACTAATTCAGTTTTGACAGGTATTGACATAGAATCTATTTGCATGCCAATTTTTTTTTCTTTGATCAATAAACCGAGCAAATATATTGAACAAAAACTGGGGGAGGAAAAATACACTTGCTAGAGGTTACAGGAACCAACTAGCTGTAGACAAGGGAAATCAAAACCCAACAATTACAGGAAAAACAATCTATCCCAGTTAAAAATACACATGAAAAGAAAGGTCGGAAATGATCCCCCAATAAAATAAAATCATTTCCTGCCTAGTATTGGAAATGAAACACTTTTAAGTAACTTATTTTCAGGAAATTGACAATGCTTCAGAATCTCTGTACAATCAAACACATCTTTCTCTAAACCAGTCTGTCAGATTATACTACTTTACATGCTATGTGAACTAATTCAAACAGAAATGTACAGGGCCTGAAGAAAACAGAACACCAAAGTATATATACTTGATGATTCAACAAGCATGCGCCAGCAGTGATCATGCAACCTTCTCTGGCAGCACCATTAGTCGTGCCAGCATCCCCCAGTGCCCCGCCTACCCGTGCTGCAGTGTCGAACCAAGCTTCAGTTGGAGCAATTGCCTCCCGAGAGGATGTGCTAACTCGAACTGCTGCACTTGGAAAGGATTCTTATACAACTGGATTTAAAAGGTTCCTTGCTCTAACGGAAGCAGGAAAGGATCGTAAGGATGGACCACTCAGGAAGCTCTTCAGTCCATGAAAACCTTTTCATATCACAATCCATGTATACTTAGCTCTAGTCTTAAAAAAAGGGAATGGAACATTTGTATGTGTAGATGACCTTCAGAAGTTGAAGTTGACTTTCTTGCTAATGACATGTTACGAGTTATCTGAAGGAAGCATTTTCTCACATCACTGATCTCTGCGTCCTTCTGACTATTAGTTGCAAATAGCTTGATCTCATTTCTTGCTTTTGTTAATGTGCAGTTGCTCTCTTATATTTTCATTGTTTCACTGTGACTTGGTCATTGTAAGGATTGAAGAAATGCTGTTGGTATGCTTGAACACAGTAAAGTCAAACTGTGTTGGGTTCTGTATGTACATGCGAGTTTTATTCTGAATACAATTAGTACTGTCTGTAGCCATTTTATGTTGATTGGTTGAACTTCTTTGAAAACATTAGAAGCGCCGGAGCAGTGAGTTAATGAGTAATTGGCAGAAAGTTTAGAGAGCTTGTTGGAATGCAATGGCTTTGATGTGAATTATATTACCATAATATCTGCAAACTCGATCTTATCAATCAAAACAAGAACCGAAGAAATACTAGACAGTAACATATCTAGAAAAGAATTGTATATCATATTAACAAATGACTTTATATACAATAATTCCAGAGCTGACTAGCTGAGGGTTGAATTTATAGACTAAAATTAAGCACAGCGAAAACAAAAAGATAAAACAGTCACTGAGCTTTTGCCGTGGGCAGCGATGATCTGCACAATGGACATACATGGTTCTCTTTGAACCACCTAATAATGCACCGATGGTGATAGTAGTGTGCACAAGGAAGACAGGTAATCTCCATCCCGAGCTCGAACTCATCTAGACATACAGCACAAGAGGTGGTTGATTCATCATCATCACCTTTGAACTGAATCTTTTCAAGTCTTTGAACAATAGTTTGATCAGCTGGGGACGGTCTGCATTGGTTCTGAATCAGTGATTGCCTCAACATCATCTCATAGGCATGGGATTCATCGTATAGGTAGTGATCGCCAACGGTGATTTCAATGCGCATGGGCAAGATAGGGAGTCTTATGTTTTCAATAGAGTTGGTGATTTCCCGAGCCAAACAGAAAATTTCGTCCATGAGTTGTTGATTGGTATGCAGACTCAACCGGAACTCTGAATCAAGATGGGAGAGCATAAGAGAAATGATTTGGCGAAGCATAATGTGGAATTTGAAATGGGTATGATTCTTGAAGAAGGTTTTTGTGATGATGGGACCGATGACATCTGGAAGTTGGATAGTTGTTCCATCGAGCGATCGCATCGTAAACTTCTTGATGCGTCGAATGCGGAAGTCGAACACGAAATCTTCATCTTGATGATGGTCTTGAGAGTGAGAGATGGTGCAGAGTGTTTGGTGTGATAAGTCTGGTTGATACACCTTTGCAACCCATTGAGAACTTTGCCTTGAGAAACTCATCGCCATTGGTTTGATTCTGAAAGAGAAGAGAGAGTTAGAAGAGAATGTGGTGGATCGAAAGAGAAGAGAAGAGAAACAGAGTTAGAAGAGAATGTGGATGGAAGGAAAATTGAATGATGTTTTGGAAAGTGAGAGCGAGTGAGTTTCTATATTTGAATTTCCAACGGAAAACTTTCTAATTTGAATTTCCAACGGGAAACTAAGAAGAGTGCATGGTGGTTTCTTGAACCCTAAGAAAAACTAAACGCGTGTCAAAAACGCAACGCTAGTGACCGTTTTCACAAAGCTTGCCCTTGATTGGGATTGCCTGAATTCATCTCTTTGGAAATAAATAAGCTCACAAATATCCCATTGCACTACCCAATAGCCAAGAAGAATAAAAAGGAATGGGTTGGAGAGTAGAGAGAGAGAGAGAGAGTGTCATAATAGGAAAATAAAGAAGAGGGGAATTAGATGATGGCGGGAAATCTGAATTCAAAAAGTTTTGGCAATATTGTAAACTTCATTAGATATAGATAAATGGAGGAGGATCGACCACGTGTCTTTACCTTACTTGTCAATTTGAAATTCTGTTAGGAAGTTGTTAGAACTCTCTGTTAAATAGAGAGCTAGAAGGCATGAACAGGGCATGTTGTTTGTAAGAGAAAATCAAGGCTCTCGTTCAAAAGAACTTGAGAAGTTTGTAAACCTTCTTTGATTACTGAAAACCATTGTTCTCCCTGTTTTTCTCTCTATTTTGTTCATCCTAGAGTCACGTCTGTGACATTTGGTATCAGAGCAAGGTTACACATCTGAGTTGAATTGAAGGGATGGAAACTAGAGCCAGAGAAATGGAAGCTATCCTAAAAGAAACTAAGAAGAACCAGCTTGAGACAACCGGCCAGATCGAACTCATCAAGGCTGAACTCAAGAAGGTTTCAATGGCCAGTGAGGCTCAGGAGAAACGTGTGGACGCTCGGCTGGATCAGCTAATCCAGATGATGCAGTCTATGCGGAGAGGACCTGACATTGCTGAATCAAGCTCTGCTCCATCTGCTCAGATCTGTGAATCTACAGATCAGGACGGAGGAGTTGCTCTCCAAACTCCATTGGAGAGCCAAGGTATGTTCTCTCGTATGCCTAAGCTTGAGTTTCCTCATTTTGATGGAACAAATCCACGGTCATGGATCAAGAAATGTGATCGTTACTTTGCCTTATATCAAGTTAAGGAAGAGAATAAAATACCAGTAGCTTCCATTCATTTGGTTGGTAAGGCGGACCACTGGTTCCTTGACTACCAGATGTGCAATGAAAAGCTGGAATGGACTGTGTTTGTTCATGACCTTTGTGAAAGATTTGAAGAATCAGTGATGGAGAATTATGTAGGAACCTTTAATAAGCTAAGACAGGACAGCACTGTTGAGGCCTACTATGAGCAATTTGAGGAACTAAAAGCTTTAATGACCACTCACAACAAGACCTTAGATGCTACCTACTTTGTACTGAGCTTTTTGAGTGGCTTAAAGCCTGAAATCAAGGCTTTAGTTCAAATGTTCAAACCTGCAACTGTCTCACAGGCTTTCAATCTTGCCAGACTACATGAGGCCTCCCTTAACCATGTCAACACTCCATCTAGACATCATCACCAGTACACCTCTTTTCAACCTAAGCCAAGCACTACACCTACTCCTACTTTTTCTTCCTTTCAACCTAGACCAAATACTACATCTACGTCCACATTTGCTGGCTTTAAATAACCAAATGCACCTCCTATCAGTCACAACACCTCATCATCAGTACAGCCTACCACCAATCATACAAAAAACTCTTTCTCATCCACCATGCTACCCTCCAATAGAGTCAATACCTACACACCTCCTATAAGAAGACTTACACCATCACAAATGAAAGCCAGGCGTGAGAGAGGTCTGTGTTATAACTGTGATGAGTTATATAAGGCAGGTCACTTGTGCAAACAACAACAATTGTTCATGTTGGTTCCTGAAGAAGAGATGGAGCAAGAAGAAACGAGGAATCAATCAGAGACTATAGACCTGACCCAAGAAATACAGTCAGATATGGAGATTTCTCTCCATGCCATTCATGGCAGTATGTCTGTGAACACCCTTCTACTCAAGGGCCACATCAAGAAAAAGGGCATTTCTATCTTGGTGGATACAGGAAGTACACATTCTTTTGTGGATCCCCGAGTCATCAGTGCCACCAATTGGCCAACCACCTTAACACCCCAAATGGTGGTCAAGGTTGCCAATGGAGATCAGTTGATTAGCCAAGCTGTATGTCAGACTCTACAATGGTCTATTCAGGGCATTCTTTTTGAAGGAAGAGTAAGGGTCTTACCCTTGGGAGGATACGATATGGTTTTGGGTGCAGATTGGCTGAAACCTTTTGGAGATATCATCATTAATCTCCAAAAACTTCAAATTACTTTGAACATTCAAGGCAAGGCTATTACACTACAAGGAACTACAGAGGAAGGGACAGTATACATGATGGAGTCAGGAGGGATTGGGAAGTTTTTTAAGAGGCACACTTCCTGCTTCTTGGGGCAACTTTTCTCTATTACAGACACTTCGTCTCTCCTTGTTCAAACCAAGACGGACCATCCCATGCTGGCCAAACTTCTATCTGACTTTCAAGAGATATTCCAAGTTCCTCAGTCTCTACCACCTACTAGGTCATTAGACCATAGGATTCCAATCAAACCAGGTAGCTCTCCCCCTTCTCAAAGTCCTTATAAAATTCCATATATGCAGAAATCTGTAGTAGAAGGATTGGTTCAAGAAATGCTTCATTCAGGCCTCATACAACACTCACATAGCCCTTATGCTGCTCCCATCCTATTGGTGAGGAAAAAAGATGAGACATGGAGATTTTGTGTCGATTATAGGAGGCTAAATGCCATTACCATCAAAGACAAATTTCCCATGCCTTTGATAGATGAACTCTTAGATGAGCTTCATGGAGCCACACTTTTTTCCAAATTAGATCTTAGGTCTGGATATCATCAAATACTGGTCCACCCTCCTGATATACACAAAACTGCTTTTAAGACTCACCATGGCCACTTTGAGTTCAAGGTCATGCCCTTTGGGCTTACCAATGCCCCAGCATCTTTTCAAGCCTTAATGAACAAAATTTTTCAGCCATACTTGAGGAAGTTTATACTTGTTTTTTTTGATGACATACTCATTTATAGTACCTCACTCTCGACTCACCTTCATCACTTACACATCACATTCTCTATTCTTAGGCAACATCAACTCTATGTAAAGTTGTCTAAATGCTCCTTCATACAACCCAAGCTAGACTACTTAGGTCATGTTATTAGCACACATGGAGTTGAACCCGACCCAAACAAAATAGAAGCCATGTCTAATTGGCCTATTCCTACGAACATCAAACAACTTAGAGGCTTTTTGGGTTTAACAGGGTACTATAGAAAGTTTATCCAACACTATGGATATATAGCTCAGCCTTTAACTGACCTTCTCAAGAAAAATAGCTTCAAGTGGTCTACACAAGCTACACAAGCTTTCCAAACACTGAAACAGGCCATGTGCACTGCACCAGTTCTCTCCCTTCCTGACTTTCAACTACCGTTCACCTTGGAAACTGATGCAAGCTCAAAGGGGGTAGGGGCAATCCTGTCACAAAGGGGTAATCCTATAGCTTACTTTAGCAAAGCATTAGGACCTAAAAATCTCTCCATGTCTACATATGAAAAGGAGCTTTTGGCAATTGTTCTGGCAATACATAAATGGAGATCCTATCTCCTTGGGTCAAAGTTTTTCATCTTGACTGATCACCAAAGCATCCGCCATTTCCTTTCGCAGAAAGTAACCACAGTCTTACAACAGAGATGGCTATCAAAATTGTTGGGGTATGACTATGAGATCCAATACAAACGAGGTTCAGACAATAAGGCTGCTGATGCATTATCTCGTTGTATGGCGGAGCCAAGTCAGTGTAATGCATTATCACAGGTAGCTCCAATATGGCTACAGGAGGTGGTTACCAGCTACAAGGATGACCACACTTCTCAGAGATATATTCAGCAGTTGTTGGTTTCTTCTCAGGGTGTTCCCAACTACACATTCACTCAAGGCATTCTCAGATACAAAAACAGGATATATATTGGCTCAAAAGGTACCCTACGACATCAAATTCTGCAAGCTCTTCATAGTTCGGCTATAGGCGGACACTCAGGCATCTCAGCCACATACAACAAGCTACGACAACACTTTTATTGGCAAGGTATGCTAACTGAGCTCACCAAGTTCATAGTGGGGTGTGACATTTGTCAACGGAACAAAGCTGATCAGTCAGCTTATGGGGGATTACTTCAGCCATTGCCTATTCCAGATCACGCCTGGCAACACATTGCCATGGATTTTATCGAAGGTCTTCCTCCATCCCAAAACAAAACCGTGATCTTAGTGGTGGTTGACAGACTAACAAAGTACAGTCATTTTATTGCCATGGCACACCCATTCACAGCATCTACAGTGGCTGAATTGTTCTTACAAAACATCTACAAACTTCATGGGCTCCCATCTTCTATTGTTTCAGATCGAGACAAAGTTTTTATGAGTGCATTCTGGCAAGACTTATTTTCAGCCCTTGGTACAACTCTTTCCTTCAGCACGGCTTACCATCCACAAACGGATGGGCAAACCGAGAGAACAAATGCATGCTTAGAGACTTTTCTCAGATGCATGACTGGTGAGAGCCCTTCCCAATGGTCTAGATGGTTATACCTAGCTGAACATTGGTTCAACACAGCCTATCACACTAGCCTACAATCAACCCCATTTCAAACTCTTTATGGCTATTCTCCTCCCTTATTGGCCTTACCTCCAATTACAACTATATCTATCCCTGATGTTAACCAGTACTTGAAGGAAAGAGACCAAATGCTTCTTATTATCAAAGATAAACTTCAGCGAGCTCAAGAGCGAATGAAACATTATGCTGATAAGAATAGAACAGATAGAAACTTCTCTGTGGGGGACTGGGTATACCTGAGATTACAGCCATACAGGCAGACTTCGGTCAATCTTCGCCGAAATCTCAAGCTTTCAGCTCGTTTCTACGGCCCATTTCAAGTGACAGAAAAGGTGGGCTCTGTGGCGTATCGCCTACAATTACCAGCTCACTCAAAAGTACATCCCGTCTTCCATGTGTCTCAGCTGAAACAGAAATTAGGTGCTGCCATCACTCCATCACCACACCTTCCTTTAGTTGATGACCAAGGGAAATTCAAAACAGAGCCTGTTGCTGTTCTCGCTCGCCGCTTGATTCCTCGCCACAACAGGGCAGTCACGCAGGTGCTGATTCAGTGGTCGAATGCTTCAAAAAATGATGCCACTTGGGAAGATTGGACACACATACAAGCTTCCTTCCCTCATTTTCATCCTTGAGGTCAAGAATGCTCTGATGGGGTTGGTAATGTCATAATAGGAAAATAAAGAAGAGGGGAATTAGATGATGGCGGGAAATCTGAATTCAAAAAGTTTTGGCAATATTGTAAACTTCATTAGATATAGATAAATGGAGGAGGATCGACCACGTGTCTTTACCTTACTTGTCAATTTGAAATTCTGTTAGGAAGTTGTTAGAACTCTCTGTTAAATAGAGAGCTAGAAGGCATGAACAGGGCATGTTGTTTGTAAGAGAAAATCAAGGCTCTCGTTCAAAAGAACTTGAGAAGTTTGTAAACCTTCTTTGATTACTGAAAACCATTGTTCTCCCTGTTTTTCTCTCTATTTTGTTCATCCTAGAGTCACGTCTGTGACAGAGAGTTGTGGGGCAGTTTTGACTGTTTTGGATTCATGGGTTACTTGCCATTGTCATCCTCTGCTGCGTATGCGTTGCGTCCTCCTCCTCACTTTTAATATCATAAAGTCCCCTCTTTCATATGTTTTTCTTTGAAATTCAATTTAATTTCTTCCCTTCAATAATGTGGGCTACCTTGTTTTGATCTCATCTACTTCAATTCCTTTTATGAGTGGAATATTTTGTTGGGGAGGCTGAAACGGAGAGTGTGACTAGCTTTTGGAAGGTCTAATGTTTGGCTCACTACGCAACACAAGCCAATAGTCAACTTTAAAAAATTTCTTCTTGAATTTATATTGCCGAATGTATGTTCGATGTAGTGCCTTCTTTGGCAAGAGGTAAGTCACAACTAGTCACCATATGATATTCGGTTTCAACTCCTCAAACATAAGGGTAAATTACATCCCACAATCTCAAAATAGTCCACATTAAAAGCTTAAAACTAAAAGTAGCAAAAAGAGCATTTCCAGTGATACTAAAAAAACTCCCCTCTAAATAAAAATACCAAACTTTTCCATCTTTATCTTTTCAAAATATCCCTCTGAATGTACGTCACACCTACCAATCCGAAATTCGGAAGGAACTCAACCGCGTTTCTACAACTTACAACAATCAAAATTAGTTAGGCTCTCTTTTCTTTTGTTTCCCTCAACATATTATTTAGTAGTAAAAAAACATTCTTGCTTTCCTAAAATTCATGAACATATTTTTCTAATATAAATTAAATATGTATTTTAAGTATGAAGTAAAAAACTAAAAATAAATAGCTCCTTTTCAATTTTACCAACTAAAAGAAAATGATTGAAATTTCACTTGTACGTACGTATATTTGATAAAAATGTGTTTGAAAATGAAAATGACTAAAATTTCAAAAAACAGGTTTTGTGATAGGTAAAAAGAAAGTCATTTACGTCCAGATAAGATATTGTGCATCTCAAGGCACATCAACAATTGCTTTCTGGTCTGTCGTAAAATCTATTTCAAAATACATGTTAGATTAGATTATTGTTTCTAGGTATCTCAATTTTGGGAGATATAGTATTCCTTTTTCCTTGGGAAAGAAGACATCAAATTTTGCCTTTTGAAAAAACTGATATAATCCTGTTGATTTATTATTTTATTTATGATTTTTAGTCTCCGTCTCATCATATAGAGGTAGTCCTCATTTGGTACTCGGCCTTTCCCTTCTCTCCTTATTTGGAATTCTTTCAATTTGAAATTCTGCCTGTTTGTTTAGAACCTCATTCTTTTGCATGGAAAACTACTTTGGGCAGAACGTAAAGTTCAAATCCAACTCTTTGACACTTCAAGATTATAGTGATCGAATCTTGAAAGACAACATGGCTATAGTTGTATGAGAAAAGACGAGCTGAATTTTAACACCCAACACAGCCCACCTCCTCCTACGGAAAATGGAAGAAATGGAGGACCAATTTTAGCAACAAGGAAAATATTGAGTCATCACAAAAATATACTAATTTGCAAAAGGTGAGTTTAGTTTATAGGGAATTTTTTTTAAATTTATTTTAAAGAAAGCACATGTGAAGTACATTAAGGGGCGATTAACACTTGAAGAAAAATTTATGTTTGTTTCCTCAGAGAAAATGCGTCTGAGGCATATTAGAGGCTTAGACCTCTTTGCTTCAGAATCTGAGATGTGCAAGTCATGTATGAACACCTTGAGTAATGTCTATTGGGTGTTCTGTGTTGTTTCTTTTGGGCACGACTTGAGGTGTATGCTGTCACGATCGTGACTAGTTGAGATCAAAGTAAGAAAAACAAATTGATAGATTGAAATGGAAAATATGAAATTGCATACAAACCTCTCAAGTTCTACTAAGAATTGAGCCTCTTTTCTTCTTAAAACTTCTCTCCCTTTATCTCCCCTTTTACATTTCTATTTATAGAAAGAATGAACATTGTAATTCAAAAAAGCTATTTAAGAGTTTCGTGATGTTCATGTGTTTAAACCAACTAAAAGACGAAATATTCAGGGATATCCTTTGCTTTAAATTCAAAACTGACGCCAATTCTCCCGCCATATTTTCATAACCCATTTTAGATTGTTGAACGTGACATTACCCTCCCCTTCGCCAAATCCTTGTCCTCAAGGATTGAACACAGGACATAGAAGGAGCATCGAGCACATCTTGATATATACTGTCATGAAGAAGCAACCTACGGCAGGTCGTGTAACTAACCAGTTCTTCCAACAAAAGCAAACAACATGAACAAATAGCTTGTTGTCAGTATCATCCATGACAATTATAGCATAATCACAGATGTCGTGAACTCCTTGAACTTCGCCAATTCCTATTTGTGCCAAAATCACAATCATGTATACTTGCATAAGGAGAGTTGACTCCTTAGGTAGTCTCCTTCCCAGTGCTGGTAGCTCCAAAAGTACCAATAACAATAGAAGATCTGGAATGCCTTCTACACTGATTGCACTTGTAGGGACAATATCGAAATAATCTTCCTTATCCTTATTCTTGTAGCACAATTTTGAATTCAGACCCTGCTCTGTGAACTCAATGAAGGAAACATGTGACTGGAATTCATTTTCATGTCTCTGAGTTTCAATCTTGTTGAATATTGCATCCATGACTTGGGGAATAATTCCTTTTTGGTAACCATCTCTATAACCAGTTTCCATTGTATATGTCTTCCCAAAACCAGTCTGGCCTTGAGCAAGAACATCGACATTATATCCATGGAACAAACCATCAACAAGTGGAGTCAAACACTCTTCAAACATCGAAGTTGATGGGGAATTGTTGCTTTCATATACCTAGTCAAAAGAGAAAACATGTGCACCCTGTTGCTTCCTAGAAACTACAGTGACACGATCTTTACATCCTTGTAGCCGTTCATCGCCTATGAGTGGGCTTATATGCACCGCCACTTTTACACAACAATCTTCTGCTGCCTCCATTGCTAGCAAAGGATATTTATAAGAAGCAAAACAGAGCAGTGAAGGATTGAGATTACAAGAAGCAATAGGTGAATTGGGACAACTCTTCCAACCTTATTCAAAGCAACTATGAATTTAATCTTTCTCTTTTTCAAAAGATTCAGTGACTCAATTATCTATGGTTTCAATCCATGCATTATGTCAACGGCCACACCTTTCTCTTCCTCCTTATCAAGGAAACTCTGTGTCCCTAAATTATCTAGTTCATATGTCTCCCCAAGAAGTCGTTTAAGGACTTCAAACTTCTCAATGGAAATAGGCACATTAAGCCCAATACTGAAGCACTGTTCAGTCTTCAAACTCACAATCCCATTCGAGATCTTCGACTGCACTAACATGAGAAGTTCTGTCGTTGCACTTTTTTGAATCAAAGGAGTTCTAAAATAATGTATAATCTTCTCATTTGAATTCCCAATCAGACTCAATTCCTCATCAAATGAGGTTTTCACATTTCCAGAAACCATAACTTTGGTAGCAGTTATCGGAACAAGAGAACTTATCCTTGCATGCTCCCTCTCTTTCCTTTGCGAAGATCATAGGAGGCTTGAAACACCTATAACAAGTAAAGAACGAACATCAATGACAGATGCGAGCCTTGAAAAAGATTCAACAAAAGACAGACACAAAAACAGTCCAAATACACCGTCCCCTCTCCGTAGGTCAAGTGACTATATTTCGAAGTGCTTGAAAGAACTAGTTCATTGAAAACTTTTACTACCTTTAAAACACCAGCATATCCTCCAAAAACGATTCCCTCCTTAATCACATCAAGGCCTGTATGGTGCTGAGTTATATTTGGAACAGTCTTTTTGGCCTGCTGTTTAGCAACTTTTACAATCTCACGTGTTTCTGCCAAAGAACCAAGTTTATCAGTTGTTTTAAGAGAACTTATCCAATGTTTACGCATGTCAGCAATAACTGGAGCCCAGGAACGCGCTACTCTCAGCAACCCTTTCGAAGATACAACTTCATCAATAAGACCCAGCTTCATCCCTTGCTCAGACATAACCCTCCTCGTCAAATAAGCCTTGTTCCGACTCCCTCCAACAGAGGTAGTGTACAAATAAACATCACTGGGCACACGATTTGGAAACACCATTGAAGAGAAAAGTGTATCAAGAGTTTTCAGACCATTCTCTTTCTGTTTAGAAGGAACAAACACTCCAAATCCTTCAAGGGATGTCTTGACATTCTCCTTCTTAAAAGTGGTAATTATTACAGACAGTGGTAAATACATTACTTCTGGAAGAAAACCAAGCATAAAAGGGATTCCTCTTCTTGAAATCTTCTTTCACATGACATTGCGGCGTCATGCTGAGCTGAGCAAACTCCACTTCAAACCAGTTGGAACATGGAGTCGTGCATGGTAAAACATGACATAAATGTGGAGCATTCTCACTAACTTGTTTATGCTCCTCAAGTGCATGGGAAAATAGCTTGAGCTACCCATAGTCTATATTAAAAATGAGCTTTTCCAAGTAGCTAACCCCTCCATGAATCAACTTAGATCTCAAAGAAGTCCTAGAGGAGAAATCATCATACTCACCCAGCCCAACCCGGAGCCCTCTACTCTCAGCATCAAGTGCCACACCACCGCTAGTGGCACCACCACCAACCACTAGAATACCAAGAGGATTGGCAGAACTGGCCCCCATCAATGTGGATTGTTGAACCTCCCTTGACGAAACATTTGTGGTCACGTCAAGGATCTTTCGTCGAACACTCTCCTGAGCTTTCATCTTAACTTTTATACAAGAAAAATAAGTCACCCTTTGAAGCATCAGGTCGTACTTTTTGACAAACGAATTGGGGTCGTCTCTGTAGAAATTCTTCAAACAATCTTCGTGCAATGCGAGAACAACACATTCACCTCTCTTAGGAAGCATTTGTGGCCTGAAATACACAATTCACTTCCTATTGAAGAGCCATGTTCAACCATTGATGATCTCTCGCTGTTCTTAGTTGTTTTTCCAGTAATTTCAGTAGATGAAATACCTCAGTAGCAGCATCATCTACATGAGGCTTCTTAGCAACAACAATGAAACTAGCTTTAGTTGCTTGTTCATGATGAATTCTAGCATTTTTCTCCTTCAAGATCAAGATCAACACCTGTTGAATTCTCCACTTGTGGGACTTAACTTGCTTCCTCATTAAGACATAACACACTCTCGCTTCCTGATAGCTCTCCATCCTCTTTGAGATTTTCTGTGTCACCGAATTTGCACAACATCTTGATCTGAACTGATGGACTACTCTCGATTCCTGAATCACTAGATCCATCAATTCCAAGGTACCTTCGCAGTAGTTATTCCAACTGATCAAATCGCGCATCCATTCTTTCCTCCCATGTGGTTCCCATGTTTGCACAGATTGGTGGGATCCAAACCACACTCTGATACCAGTTGTCACGATCGTGACTAGTTGAGATCAAAGTAAGAAAAACAGTTTGATAGATTGAAATGGAATGAAATGAAAAATATGAAATTGCATACAAACCTCTGAAGTTCTACTAAGAACTAAGCCTTTTTTTCTTCTTAAAACTTATCTCCCCTTTTACATCTTTATTTATAGAGAGAATGAACATTGTAATTCGAAATAGCTATTTAAGAGTCTCGTGCTATTCACGTGTTTAAACCAACTGAAAGAAGGAATATTCAAGGATATCCTTTGCTTTAAAGTCAAAACGTGACATATGCCTCTGAATGCTTTCTAGAACTACTAAATGCTTTTGGAAAGGTTCGAACACTTTTGTTTTGTAGGCTTCTTAAATGAACCCTTTTCTGTAGCCGGTGTCGACTAGCGAGTGGTGGTAACGATTCATGCTCCCCTTGATCAACAACTGTCCGAAGGCGAAATAGCTAAGTTAACACCCATTTGCTCTCTTCAATTTTTTTGTTCTTTTCTGTTATTGTTTGTATGTGTGTCAGTTTAGCACCTTGATTAACATAGGACACAACTAAGAGGTTGGGCCTCAATTTAGAAGTAAAAGGGCTTTATTTCGGATTTTATCCATAGTCAAAGTGCCAATGGGGTATCAGCTCAGCGATAGACTTGTGACAGATGGAATCACAAGTCCAAGGTTCAAACCCTGCCGGAGGCATTTAATGGTTATGGGATCCAATAAAAACTCAGCTTGCCAAAGGATATGGGACTAGCAACTAAGGAAAAGAACCGGCCGAACACTACAACACAAATGCTCATTAATAGCGTTTCAAAAACGCTATTGTAGCCTATCATAGCGTTTTAGAAAACGCTGTGTCTATTTATAGTATTTTAGAAACGTTATTGTAAGTAGACCATTTATAGCATTTCTGAAACACTATTGTATACTGTACAATAGCATTTCTGAAACGCTACTGAATACTGTACAATAGTGTTTCAGAAATGCTATTGTATACTGTATAATAGTGTTTCTGAAACGCTATTGTATATTGTACAATAATGTTTAAAAGTGTTATTGTTTAGCTTGTATAGTTACCAATAGCATTTCTGAAACGCTATTTCATAAACGCTATTATCTTCCCTCACGTAGCATTTAACAAATGCTATTGTATTAGTTTCTATAGCGTTTCTCAAGGCCCTTTTTTTCTGTAGCACTCATCAAGTGTTATCAAATGACTTTTTATAACATCTTATAAGTTTTATTTCTAGAAAATAAAAACTAAATGTGCCAAACACTTGAACATTTCCATGAACGGCGAGGCACAGTAATGTAATTAATAATATAATGTATTACATCGAGTCACAAAATCTATCAGATAATAAATATCAGACTACATTTATTTCAATTGAAGCATGGTAAACAACTAAAAAAGGCTAATGGGATCATTGCAGTGATCATTGCAACCATCATGGACACACTCAAATGCAGAGATCATTTAGGGATGGCAGTGGGGCGGACTTTCACGGATATCCGCCCCGCCTGTCCCATTTGGGGCAGTTTTGGTTATGGTTATATGGATGTTGGGGCGGATACGGATATCCAAACAGTATCCGTTAAATATTCAGGGCGGATACGGATTTGGCCTTATCCGCCCCGCGGATATCCGTTTATGTAGAACATTTACCAAAATACCCTTAACCTTTAAATAGAAAAAGAAAACCCTAACTTTTATCATTCTCTCACTCTCCACCTCTCATCTCAATCTTCTCATCTACACAAAAAAAAACTCTCCATCATTGAACCGAAAAATCAGTTCATTCACAGTTCTACAATGGAGAGTTCCTTCTCCTCTTTTGATCTCCATTCGTAGTTCTACAATATTTCCATCGTAGAGGAGAATGAACTCTCCATTCAACAAAAAAATCAGTTCTTTTTCCATCATCCTAACTTTTATGAATATCAACAATGGAGATCGAAAGAGGTGTTCGAGTGCTTCTTATGGCCGTCTGATCCCAAAGAGAGGCAAGGTGAAGGTATGGATAGCCATTCACGAACAATGGATCTTGAATCTTGCTCTATATGCCCCTTGTCTGCCGCACTCCACTGAAAATTTTTATATGGGTTATCATGAAAAATGAGCATAGAGCCGATTCTGCTGGTGACATCCGCCGCACCCCTTTCAACTTGCCTTTGCCACCAATCATCAAGGCTTTCTGGGCTCCAAACCTCTGTTTGATTCCTCACATCTCTTGATACAGAAAGATCAATATCAATGGTAAGATCAATAATTTGAGGGTCTACCACTAGTTTCATCAAATCCGCCTCTTGTTCTTATAGATCTGAAAATCCTTGTAGATATGATAATCCTTGTAGATCTGATTACTATTGTAGACCAGATAATATTTTTGTAGATCTGCAATTGATTCTTGTAGATATGATAATTTTCGTAGATCTAATCATTTTTGTAAATTTGATAATCTTTGTAGATTTTATAATCGTTGTAGATCTGATAATTTTTGTAGATCTGGAATTGATCCTTGTAGATCTGAAAATCTTTGATAATCTGATGTTGAGCACCTTAACGGATAATCGGGGCGGGGCAGATATCCGCCAATCCGTGCGGAGCGGGGATGGGTTTTAAAAAAAAATTAAATGGTTAATCGGGGCGGATTCGGGGAATCGTTAATCCTGACGGAGCGGGGATGGATTTGGACAAATCCACCTCAATCCGCCCCGTTTCCATCCCTAAGATCATTGCAATGAGGCTTCCAGTACATTCAATGTTGCGGTCCACACCTCCATTTGTCATCTCGGCAATCACCTGATAATGAACAATCACAGCAAAACTGCAGTCAATAACAATATGATCCTTGGGGTTCACAAATTGAGGTTTGCTATGATCTCTGTATCAAATTCAGGCTTGCAATAACTGTAACCATGCAATTGAGAGCTATCAAGTAGTCATCTTCTTAGGTTGAAACAACCTTTTGAAATCGTGTAGGAACTCGAAGTCGGGGTGGCTGCACTTCCCCAGGTGTTCCAAGCTGACCACAGGCTGCCATCTGATCATCCCCTCTACTTGGCCTCAAGAGTACAACACACTCAGCTTCTGCTAGAACATTTTGAAACCCAATCATCTTGTTCCAAGCTGAAGCTTGTGAAGTAGCTTTTGCATTTGCCTTCGAACCAAATTCACCATCAGGAGGCTGTGAAGTTGGAGCGTGTAAAACAACACTCACATTTGCTTTCAAATCAAATTCGCCAACGTGAGCTTTAGACTCGGCAGGTAGAGCCTGAGTAGATGAATTAATGGAAGTAGAAGATATAGATGATGGAGCATGCTCATTCGCATTCGCTCCAAACTATGGCAGTTCGTGAAGCTTGAACTATGGCAGTTCGTGTAGCATTGAATGATGACCGTTCACGACCGTTGTTTGAAACTTCGAGTTTCATTCTAATCCAGTTCCATGGATATCTGTTTCTTGGAAGCATTGTCTCAAAAACACTAATTTTGTTCACTTTGCATTGTGCAAGACATCCATTCTTTCGAGCTACCCGAAACACTAAAAAGGAATCTGCTTCAGTAGAACAACGCTGGTCCACGTGTCACTGCTGTTGCCGCTTGCGTTGCTGCGCACCAAGGGGTGCCGCCATGCACACAACTCGCTCATTTTGCAAAGCCTGTTCCTTGGGAAAATTAGGACTGAGACCGTCCTATGCAAAGATTTCTAAAGAGTCCATCCCATTTTTACAGCGAATTCAAGGGGATATTTGTGGACCTATCTAACCAACTTGCGGACCATTTAAATATTTTATGGTGTTGGTTGATGCATCGACACGCTGGTCACATGTCACGCTACTGTCCACCCGAAATGCTGCATATGCTAAACTCTTGGCCCAGATTATTTGGCTGAGGGCTCACCACCCGGATTACCCTATTAAGTCAATTCGACTCGGTAATGCCGAAGAGTTTACATAGAAAACATTCGATGATTATTGCATGTCCATTGGGATTTATGTTGAACATCTGGTTCCCCATGTTCACACCCAAAACGATCTCACGAAAACCACCATCAAGAGGTTACAAATGGTCGCTCGGACGTTGGTTATGCGCACCAACCTGCCTATATCCGCATGGGGCTATGCAATTTTGCACGCAACAATGTTACTTTGTTTGAGGCTGGTTGCCACCCAACCATTCTATGTGTCACAGCTGATGACTGGGTACAAACCGAATCTTTCGTACTTACGCATTTTTGGGTGCGCGGTTTATGTGCCAACTGTGCCACCACAACGTACGAAGATGGGGCATCCACGAAGGATGAGTATATATGTGGGATATGATACATCATCAAGTATCCGCTACTTGGAACCCTTGACAGCTGATCTCTTTACCGCATGATTTTCGGATTGTCATTTTGATGAGACAGTTTTCCCATTGTTAAGGGGAGATAAGAACGTTAACGTTCAACAGGAATGACGGGAATTTTTGTGATCTGTCCCCACTTTGTCTCATCTTGATCCCCGAACCGCACAGTCCTAGAGTGAGGTGCGGAGAATTCTCGATCTTCAAAGCGTAGCAAATAAGTTGCCAAACACTTTCATTGATATCGCTAAAGTGACGAGATCACATATACCTGCTGCAAACGTGCCTACAAGGATTGACGTCCGCACCACAGGACATAGCGCCGCCCTGACGAAAATGGTGCGTGTGGTACCCTTGCGGCTAACCAGTCATCTGATCCCGCGAGGAAGCGCGGTAGACCACTAGGTTTGATGGATTCTCATCCTAGGAAGAGGACACAAATGGCACAAACCAATCCACCTGACATCGCTATCTCGATCGAACCATCCCATGAGAATATCTCGGACTATGGACATGTTCGAGAGGAGTCATCGTTGGGGGACGCCTCAACGTCGATACCTACTCCTGAGAATAGAAAACTCTTGGTCAATTATGCATGCATAGATGGGACATGGAATCAAAATGAGATCATCATCGATGATGTATTTGCATACTCGATTGCGCACGAAATCATAGCTTGCGATGATATTGAATCCCGCTCCGTTGAAGAGTGTCAACATAGAGCTAACTGGCCAAAATGGAAAGATGCGATCAAGGCTAAATTGGATTCCCTAATGAAACAGAAGGTGTTTGGGTTGGAACTGCCAACCCCTCCAGGTGTAAAACCCATCGGATTTAAATGGGTATTCATTAGGAAGCGCAGCGAGAAAAACAAGATTGTGAGATATAAGGCTCGTCTTGTGACACAAAGTTTTTCTCAAAGCCCTAGGATCGATTACGAGGAGACGTATTCTCCTGTAATGAACGTAATAACATTTCGCTACCTTGTCAGTTTGGTAGTGTCCGAAAAACTGAATATGCAGCTTATGGATGTTTATGACATATCTCTACGGGGATCTAGATACAGAGATATACATGAAAGTCTCGGATGGACTTCGTTTGCCCAAATCAAGTAGCTCTAAACCACGGAGCACGTTTTCTATCAGATTGAAACGTTCACTTTACGGATTGAAACAATCCGGACGGATGTGGTATAACAAAATAAGTGAACACTTGATCGGAAGGGGATACATAAACAATGAGTTATGCCCATGCGTGTTCATTAAGAGAACAAGTTCCAGGTTTGCTATTGTTGCATATTATGTCAATGACATGAATTTGATTGGAACTCTAGAGGAGTTAAAGGAAACCGCTGAGCACCTGAAGTCTAAATTCGAGATGAAGGATCTTGGAAAAACACGGTTTTGCCTCGGATTGGAGATCGAGCACCGTGTCGATGGGATTATGACTCACCAATCGGGCTATATTCATAAATTATTAAGGCGCTTTAATGAAGATAAAGCTAAGCCTTGTAGCACTCCCATGATCATATAAAGTCTCGGATTGTGAAGGCATTACTAGAGGCAGTGGTGCCCTACCTAAGTGCAATAGGCGCATTATTGTACTTAGCGCAATGTACGAGACCAGACATCTCATTCGATGTGAACTTGTTGGCTCGATTTAGTTTTGCATCGACACGCCGTCATTGGACTGGCATTAAAGACATATTTCGATACCTAAGAGGTATGATTGATATGGGCTTGTTTTATCCCTACAGAGAGATATCAAAATCGGACGTTGATCTTCACGAAATGGGAAAATTCCCAAAAACCGACGAAAGGGCCACCTCTCCCACCACCGTCTGGCTGTTGCTTGTCAAGCCACCGTCAACGCCGGCAAACGTGCTGCCGCTCGCTTTGGTCAGACTCCAAGTGATGTCTTGACAGGTTTTACTGATGCCGGGTATCTCTCTGTCCCGCACAAAGAACGTTCCCAAATGGGTTATGTCTTTACCATGGGGAACACAGCAACATCTCGGAGGTCGACAAAGCAGACTCTTATTGCTACTTCTTCGAATCATGCAGAGATTATTGCTCTTCACGAAACAGTTTGTGAATGTGTATGGTTGAGATCCATAATTAGGCATATTCAAAGTACTTGTGGTTTGGAGTCAACCACAGATGAAACTACAGGCATTTACGAGGATAATGTCTCTTTCATTGAACAAATGAATCTAGGTTACTTCAAAGGTGACAATACTAAGCATTTATCGCCGAAGTTCTTCTATAATCAGCAGCAACAAATGCTCTTGAAGATTGAAAAAAGACGTTAGATCTTATGACAATGTGGCAGATCTTTTTCACGAAAGCTTAATCGAAAGCAACTTTCGAGAAACATGTACGTAGTATCGAACTACGTAAATTGTCTGATCTCCCTTGATTCTTGGTGTCAAGGGAGACGTTGGCATCAGGAGGAGATTTGATGCACAATGAAGATTTTCTCGAAACGTTTACTTCATCTCAAGGAAAAGACGCGTTGTACTCTTTTTCCTTCGACCAAGGTTATTTTTTTCCACTGGGTTTTTGTTACTTGGCAAGGTTTTAACAAGGCAACATGGCATGCGTCATCAATGAAACGTCACGTTTGGACGTCATAAGGGGGAGTGTTGCAGTCAAACTAGGATTGTGTGACTAGTCCAAACAAGGAAGGATATCTTCTTTGTTATGGAATAGGATTTAGATTCCTTATTGGCATAGGTTTCCTATCTCGTTTCAAATTGGGATACTATGTAATTGCTACATGTATATATAAAGGCTCATATCAATGAATAAGATAACTCTCTATTTTCCTCCCTACTCTTGCCTTTTGCTTTCTTTACGTTACTTTCAATAGATCATTCTCATTATATAATATTTTAACTTTGACAAGTTAGGGTCTGAAGAAAACTTTAATTGATAATAAAATGTTGCAAGAGTTTGAACACGGATAGGAAATACATTATAAGAGGGTAAAGGAATTCACAATGGAGGAAAATAGAAATATCATTTATATTAACATTTACACAAACAAACATTTTAGGCATGACAATTGAGAACTCATGTCGCAGCCAGAGTCTGAACTATAGCAGCCTCGCTCAGCCCATTGCCACAACCTCACAAAAATTGATTATTTGTATTAATTGCAGATTGCATATGGTAAGATATTCAATTTAAGGATGAAGTTTGGCAATTACAAGTATGATCAGCATCTTGCTTTTACCTAGGTTACTTAACCTTACCAACGTTCCTTGGTATTTACTACTTGTGAGTATAAAATTATATCGATTAGGTGAAACTCTTTTATACTCTAGCCCCAAATCCTAGCATGCTTACTAAGTTGGCCACCTTAACAAACATACAAAGAAAAGTTCTCTATAAAGCAGTTAAGCAAAACACAATCACTAATAGCAAGGAAGATTAAATTCAATTAAATTATAAAACACATGTGTTGGGGCTTTGAATCCACTCCTAACTAAGAGGAGTTTAGCTAGACATATTAATTATGTTCAAACAATAATCCATATTCAATAATCAAGTGAAATAAGTAATGAGATGAGAATAAACAAAACACGGTAGCCTGAGAAGAAACAATAATCCATATATATATATATGATACTAAAAATTGTCTAATTATGCTCCTATCATTGGCTGGGATTTCAAAAAAATCAATTGTGCATGTCCGTTAGGGAAGTTCTCTGGCGTGAATCCGAGCTTTGATAGCGTGGATAAGTTGTGATTCACGGTTCTGGTGGTTCTGTGACCTATTTCATGCCTGTTGTGTGGTCCGAAGACGATCATACCGGAGTAGGGTGGTTTTCAGTGAGTTTTTGCCAAATTTTGGGCTTTGTCGGAGTGGTCGCTGATGCGCTATTTTTGTAGCACACAACTTAATACCCTGCTTTGTCATTGTAGTATAGAATAAGTAGGGATCGTTCTAGACCGGGGATTAGAGGGTTTGCCAATTAACTCTAAGAATAACTAAAAGACAACTAACAACCTAATTAAGTAAAAATAATGGGGGATTGGATTTTTTAAATTAAACTATGAAAATAACTATAAAGATAATAAAATTAAAGGGATGGCAAAGATGAGAAATTAGATAAGGGTTTATCTCCACACACCAAACATATGCTCATAAATCAATCTTCAATAATCACTTGCTAACTCGTGAGAGACAATGCTCAAGATTAACTGTGATCAACACTGGATTAATCTTATTATTTTCCCAAGTTCGTTGAATTAAACTAAGTGTTACTTTCAAACTATTCTTATCATGTTATCTAATCAGGAATCGCAAGTTAGATAACAATCTAAGATCATTAAGTTTTGTGGAAAATATGAACACTGACTAGGCAATTACAAGTATGATTAGTATCTTGTTCTTACCTAGATTTTTACTTAACCTTAATTACCAACGTTCCTTGGTATTTACTACTTGTGAATACATGATTATAACAATTAGGTGAAACTCTCCTATACTCTAGCCCCAGATCCTAGCATGCTTACTAAGTTTGCCACCTTAATAAACATACAAAGAAAGGTTCTCTATAAAGCAGTTAAGCAAAACACAATCACTAAAACACATGTTGGGGGCTTCGAATCCACCCCTAACTAAGAGGAGTTTAGCTAAACATTAATTATGTTCAAACAATAATCAATAATCAAACTAAAATAAGTAAAATAGAGGTTTAGAGATGAAAACGTTGTCGCCTGATCTGTGGTGGTACTGAGTGGACTGATGGGTTGCAAATAGCAGAAGAGAATCCTCTTTCTCTTCGCGATCTGCTTTACTGCTCCTTCTTCAATCTCGATCTACTCACGATAACTGCTCCTCTGTCTATGTTGATGCGATTGTGTGCGTGATTTTGGTTGCAAGCTGATGGTGAAATGGTAATGGAAGGACGGCTGGAAGGTGAAGGTCGTGGCTGGCTTTCAGGAGGTTTCGATCAATGTGGGATGTGGTATGAGTCTAAAATTTTTAGAAATCGAGAGGAGAGGAGCTGGATGTGATGATGGTGGTGGGTTCAGGACGATGGGCGACAACAATCAGGGACTGAGACGAGGGCGTTTATCGATGATTGTTGTCGTTGCTGATGAACTTGTTGCAAGGGGAGGGATTTGTGAAGATGGTTTTCGATTGATTTTAGGATTGATGATGGAGGAATGGTTGTATCTAGGTGTTGTGAAGGAGAAGAGGATGACGGTTGAGGGACTGCTGCGATGATGGGTTAGGGCTTGTTGTGGGGGCTATGGATGGGGATGCTATCGCTAGATGATCTCTCAAAGCAAGGTATCGTCCCTTTTTATACTTGTTTTCTTCTTTGTGTGGTTTCCTTGTTTGTGTGGTTTCCTTGTGCAACTAGTTGCCAATTTGCTTCATTTAGCTTTTATTTTAGAATCTTGTAATTGGAAACCTACACAAACATGAAAATAACAATTAGTACCATAATTAACAAGTAATAGCCAAAAATATATATAGAAATAAGGTACTAAAAGTAGCCTAATTATGCCCCTATCAAATTCCCCCACACTTATCTTTTGCTAGTCCTCGAGCAAATCCAAGAAACAAAAATAAAAGACTCAAATGACTCAATTTATACTTTCCAACATTTGTCTCAGAGATTTTCAACGGATCATGACATGTTAAGATTCTCTGTAAACACAAGATTAAATCCACATCATTCGAAAACTAATACACGTTCATAGCAATGATATAAAAATTCACAATTAAATCAATCCAAGTGACTGTGAAACTCAAGTGCGTGCCAAGAAGAATTAACCCAAAAATCTCACTGGGTGCACTCTTTTCTTTTTCACTGATTATTTGGTAAAATGACTCTTCCTATTCTAGTTATATGTGAGAGGATTGATGTAAAAGGGAAACAAATAGCTCACATATGATATAACAAGAAATAAAGGCATTTTCTAACCTTTTTTTTTCCAGATATATGATCTCATGGAAGGAATGGTACTACTTGAATGCAAGAACTAGGGACACCTTATGCTCATACCTCATTCGAATCTCCACATCGTGACATTGCAAGACACACTCAATCAAAAGGTCTTAATTCAGGTTGTAATGGGGCCAATGGGTCAAACGAAAAGAAATAACGGATAGGGAGTTTTCAAAAAGCTTAAAGAAACGGTGAAAGCATGCAATAAGATTAGAGACGTTAGCAAATAATCATATGGTTCAATACATAAGTAGGAAAATGAAGAGGTGGCCCACTGATAATGAAGAGTTTCGGCCATTATTTTGTATCTACTGAACGAAAAGAACTGGACTATCTATATGCTACTGTAATACTGAATGAATATAGACAAGGGCTTGTATCCCTTCTGTAACTTTGTAACAATTTTTTTTTTTTGCAACTCTTTCTTCTTGAACTGTCTACCACAAGGGTCTTCCCCCACACTTGTTTTTCAACATATCTTGAACCACAATAAAGTCTCTGCAAATCAAATTATGTTCCACTCTTCTTATTAGGTTAGGGACAGAAAATGAGGGTAATGAAACAAAAGGCTTAAAAACAGGCTCAACGGGGTTAACCTAAAGGAATTATATCATGGATCGGGCTTATTTGGCAATGGTGGAAACTATGTGCCTTTATCATGTCAAACATGTTATGCAATTCAATATAATGCTTTGAATGAAATTAATACAAGTTCTAGTGTTTAATCCTTAATTATGAAAACAATTTAAGTAGCAACCAAAGCAAACAAAATTGAGATCATGCAACGAATTATTATTGACAAAATAAATGAAAGTTGACCTAACTAAAAACTCTCAAAATCAAAGGAACAATAGGCTCAAAACTCACATATGGTTTATAATGAGTTAAATTCAATTAAGCATGCTACAAGTACCAATTACTCAGTTGATTACATGTGAATTTGCATATGATTACCATGAATAAGCATTAACCAAAGAATAATATTAGATCTTAAATCATGTTTATAAATCACCTTAAAGTCATGCAATTAAAAACCAAATCTCATCATTGTGTTGAAAAGTTTCCTAAGACTCAAAACAACTATAAATATTTTTATTTTATTTTTTTATGACACTAATACCAACAAAGAAAACAAAAACCAACACTTTTTATTTTTAATTTTTAATGGACTGACACTTTTTATTTTTATTTTTATTAATTTTTTTAAATAAAAACAACGTTTGTTTCCCCACACTTAAACCTAACATTGTCCTCATTGTTAATAGATTATAGCAAATGCAATGAAAGATTTAAAAGCGGAAAAAAAGCTACTAACAAACAAGCAAAAATAATGAAAAGAAAATAAAGGGATAGAGAAAACAAATCTGATTGGGTTGCCTCCCAATAAGAGTTTGTTTTAACGCCGTGCAGCCTGACGGTATCTCCAATCAATCATCATAATAAGTGGGAACATGGAGTGATACGTCCTCCACATCATGCTCCACAAATGACTCATAATAGGGCTTAAGTCGATGATGTTTCACTTTAAACTCCTTCCAGGTTGTGACACTCTTAATCTGTATAACACAATGGGGAAAAATATTAGTAACAATAAAAGGACCAACCCATTCAAAACGTAACTTACCAGTTCTAAGACATGATTGGAAAAGGCAAGACTTTCATTCCAACGACAAAAGTATTTCCATAGATCATCTAATCATGAAAAACTATGGTGTTCTCCTTATAATTGCTTTTACTATCATAGGCCTCATCTTGAATCTTTTCGAGCTCATTCAACTGTAATTTCTTCCGCTTCTGTGTGTCAAAGAGAACTCTATTGCTCTCATATCCAACGGCAGTACTGATGGTGGTCTCAAGTTTATCCTCATTTCTGATGTCTGACAATTTCTGTGCGAAATTGTCATTCACATTAATAGAAAAACAAGAATGATTTTTAGTAGGATATCTCGTGGCTTCAAAGATGTTGAAGCCAATCACATCACCATCAAATTCCATGGTCAGTTTCCCCGCATGCACATCAATATTTGTCCTCGCAGTTTCCATGAAGGGGCGCCCTAAAAGAAGAGGCAAAGGTGCTGAAAATTCTAAATCTTCCATCTCAAGCACATAGAAATCTGTTGGGAATATAAAATGGTTAACTTGCACCAGCACATCTTCCAACAAACCTCGAAGATATGCATTAGAACGGTCAGCTAATTGAATAATAACACCATCATTTTTTTAACTTCCCGAGATTCATAGATCGATAAATAGAATACGGCATAACATTAATTGAAGCACTTAAGTCTAGCATTGCATTTTCAATTTTAGTATTACCGATAACACAAGGGATAGTGAAACTACCCGGATCCTTACACTTTGGCGGCAATTTTCTTTGAAGAACTGCGGAGACATTTTCACTCACCTTAACTACCTCTCCGTCTCGAAGTCGTCTCTTTGTTGTGCAAAGCTCCTTAAAAAATTTTGCATACTTAGGCACTTGCTTAATAGCATCAAGAAGCGGAATATTGACTTGGACTTTTCGGAAGGTTTCCAAAATTTTCTTATCATGTTCATCTTTCCTAGATTTGGCAAACCTACCTGGAAAAGGCACTATAGGTGGAGCAAGATTAGCAAAAACTGAATTTGGAATGCTCACCTTCTTACCTTGTAGTTTTGGTGTTTCAAGGATGGCTGGATCATCCTTCTGTAACTCAGCTTTCTTATTTCGACTCTGTTTAGGGACTATTAGCTCATTCTCAATTTGCCTACCACTCCTAAATGTAATTGCTTTTGCGGTTTCAAACCCGCCTTTTGGATTTGGAATGGTAGAACTAGGAAGTTTTTCTTGCTCGCAAATTTGTCAAATAAACTCAGCTATCTGTCCCATTTGTAGTTTCAAATTTGCTATATCTTTTGATTGGTTCTGCTGAATTGTGTTGAGGTGGTTCTGGTTGCCTTTGGACGAAACCAGGGGGTGGCCGATTCGAAGTTGGTTGTTGAGGTTGTTCTGAATTTCTCCATCCAAAACTGGGGTGATTTCTCCCACCTTCATTGTAGGTGTTCGAATAAGGATTATTCCTATAGTGATTTTGCCCTTGAAAACCTATTGCATTGACATTCTCCTAACCACCATTCTCAATCATTTGAGGACATTGATTAGATGGATGTCCTGGCTTTGTACACACGCCGCAAACTTGTGCAACTCCTAGTTCATTCGGCTTCCCTAGGGCCTGAGTCACAAGTGAGGTAAGATTAGCCATTTGAGCTTCCAAACTAGAATTAGTACTTACCTCATTGACTTGGAGTGACGACTCTCCAACTCCCTCATACTATTGGGCATTTAAAGTTCGGTTTGCAATCAAATTCTTTGCTGCTTCTGAAGTTTTATCAACCAAAGCTCCTCCTGCCGCTGCATCTAACATCTGTCGCTAAAGAGGAAGCAATCCCTCATAAAAGTATTGAATCGGAAGCTCCTCCTTCATCTGATGTTGCGGACATGACGCTATGAGAGTTTTGAAGCGCTCATAGTAAGCTGGATATGATTCTTTTAGACCTTGTTGTATACCACTGATTTTCTTCCTCAACAAGATAATTTTGGAAGTTGGGAAAATTTTCTCTAGAAACACCTTTTTCATGCTATCCCAAGAATATATTGTTCCGGAAGGTAGTTCATAGAGCTAATCCTTAACTTTATCAGCCAGAGAAAAAAGGAATGCTCTCAACTTTAGGATGTTCTCATCCACATTTATTGGCGTCATATTGGATCATACAACTTCAAATTCCTTTAAATGTTTATTTGGATCCTCCATAGAAAGACCATGATACTTCGAAATATGATGAAGTAGGCTGGATTTCAACTCGAATGACTCTGTCTTGCCCTGCGCGACTATTGGATACTGAATGCACAAGGTTGCGGCATTGTCCAAGGTGGATGCCGAAAGTTCTTTAATAGAGCTATTGTCTCCCATGTCGAACTCTTCAGATTCAGATTCAGATTCAGAGCTAGATGTTTGTGGCTCTTTTATTTCTCTCATTAGTCTTCTAAATGTTTTTTCAGGCTCTGAATCATATTCTAAAAAGTTTACGCTGGATCTCCTATTGCGCATGAATTGGTACCTGAGATAAAGATAGAAAGAAGAAAAAAATCAATAAAAAGAAAAATAAATAAATAAATAAATAAAAACTAATGAAGTAATTAACAATTTTTCTAATTCCCGGCAACGATGCCAAAAATTGATGCGCTATTTTAGTAGCACACAACTTAATACCCTGCTTTGTGATTGTAGTATAGAATAAGTAGGGATCGTTCTGGACTGAGGATTAGAGAACTTGCCAATTAACACTAAGAATAACTAAAATACAACTAACAACCTAATTAAGTAAATAATAGGGGATTGGATTTTCTTAATTAAACTATGAAAATAACTACGAAAATTACTATAAAGATAATAAAATTAAAGGGATGGAAAATATGAGAAATTAGCTAAGGGTTTATCTCCACACACCAAACATATGCTCATAAATCAATTTTCAATAATCACTTGCTAACTCGTGAAAGACAATGCTCAAGATTAACCGTGATCAGCATTGCATTAATCTTATTATTTTCCCAAGTTCGTTGAATTAAACTAAGCGCCGCTTTCAAACTATTTGTATCATGTTATCTAATCAGGAATCACAAGTTAGATAACAATCTAAGATCATTAAGTTTTGTGGAAAATATAAACACTGACTAGGCAATTACAAGTATGATCAGCATCTTGTTCTTACCTAGGTTTTTACTTAACCTTTTTTTTCGGAAGGATTTTTTACTTAACCTTACCGACGTTCCTTGGGTATTTACTACTAGTGAATACAGGATTATGACAATTAAGTTAAACTTTCCTATACTCTAGCCCCAGATCCTAGCATGCTTACTAAGTTGGCCACCTTAACAAACATACAAAGAAAAGTTATCTATAAAGCAGTTAAGCAAAACACAATCACTCATAGCAAGGAAGATTAAATTCAATTAATTTATAAAACACATGTTGGGGGCTTCGAATCCACCCCTAACTAAGAGGAGTTTAGCTAGACATATTAATTATGTTCAAACAGTAATCCATAATCAATAATCAAACTAAAATAAGTAAAATAGAGGTTTAGAGATCAAAATGTTGTCGTCTGATCTGTGGTGGTACTGAGTGGACTGATGGGTTGAGAATAGCAGATGAGAATCCTCTTTCTCTTCGCGATCTGCTTCACTGCTCCTTCTTCAATCTCGATCTGGTCACGATAACTACTCCTCTGTCTGTGTTGGTGCGGCTGTGTGCGTGATTTTGGTTGCAAGCTGATGGTGAGATGGAAATGGAAGGACGACTGGAAGGTTAAGGTCGTGGCTGGCTTTCAGAAGGTTGTGATCGATGTGGGATGTGGTATGTGTATGAAATTTTGAGAGATCGATAGGAGAGGGGCTGGATGTGATGATGGTGATGGGTTCAGGACGATGGGCGGCAACAATCAGGGACAGTGAGAGAGAGGGGGACTGAGACGAGGGTTTATCGATGATGGTTGTGGTTGCTGATGAACTTGTTGTGAGGAGGGATCTATGAGGATGTGTTTTGATTGGGTTTAGGATTGATGATGGATGAAAGGTTGTATCTAGGTGTTGTGAAGGAAAAGAGGATGTCGACTGAGGGACTGCTGCAATGATGGGTTAGGGCTTGTTGTGGAGGCTATGGATGGGGATGTTATCACTGGATGATCTCTCAAAGCAAGGTATCGTCCCTTTTTATACTTGTTTTCTTCTTTGTGTGGTTTCCTTGTTTGTGTGGTTTCCTTGTGCAACTAGTTGCCAATTTGTTTCATGTAGCTTCTATTTTAGAATCTTGTATTTGGAAACCTACACAAACACGAAAATAAAAATTAGTACCATAATTAACAAGTAATAGCCAATATATATATATATATATATATGGTACTAAAAATAGCCTAATTATGCCCCTATCAGTCGCCGGATTAAATTTGCCGGTAGGTAATTTTCCAGCCATGTGTCGATTGTTACTTCTTCCTTTTTCCAATTTTCGGCTAGTTTGCTCACTAGAGTTCGCCTTTGCAGTTTTAAAAAGTTTCCTTAGTCCTGCATTCGTTGTTTCGCTAGTTGGGAGCTTCGATCGGCAGGATTTGGGTTCCGAAAACCATTCCACCAGGTGAGTGTAACTTTAATGTTTACTTTTAAAAAAAAATACTTATTTGAAAATCTTGAATGAATTGTTACATTATGCCGGCGATTTTGTATGTTTGAATACAAATTCAGGACTTGACACTCATGAGGTTTTGGAGGTTTCGATTGTTGTTTCGGTTCCTAAGTGAATGAATATATGTATTGAGTTTCTTGAAAGCATGATATACATGAATGAAATGGAATAGTGGCTAAATATAAATGTGGTCATGCTTTGGTATAATGTCATTATATGTGTGTTTTCGAGTCTGCTTGGTATGACACGATCGGATTATTGTCTCAGTTTAATGACCTGACTTTTAATTGCAAAATTGTATTGACTTAGAGAAAAATATTAGTGGATATGGCCTATGTCATCAGTTTGTGTGTTTTATCGTAAATTGCCGAGTCTTGAGCGTGTATGATAGTTTGACTCGAAGGACTTTATTGTTGTGAATTGGGTCATGTTGAGACCCTAGTGTAGTCGTGGATTTATGAGAATTTCCTAGCTGATTATTGTTACACATCAGTTACGTTAGATTTTGTATAGACTCGTAGTACGTGCATGTTGATATTAGCGTAAGTGTCTTTACCCGCTGTAATGTCTGTTGTACCGATGCTTAGGAGCTTGCTCGCATAGTGAGTTTGGTGGTGCTTGAGATGCCTCACACCTACAGACATTGAGGACGTTGTTGCATGTGGCAAGTTTGTTGAGGTGCGGTGAGCTCTCGCACGCACTTGCCACTAGAGAGTGTAGTAGGACGAATCCCGGAAGACGTGCTTCAGAGATTACTCACTTTTCCCCCCAGCGCGCTTGAGTTTGATTTGTGTTAGGTTGGCCGTGTTAGGCCAGTCGTTCAGGACATTTAAGTTTGTATCCAGGCATATGGTACCCCATTAGGATACAAACAAGCCCGAAGTGGTACTGGTGCACGTTTTGGGATGTGTCTGAGTGAGACACCTTCATAGAGTATGTGGATACCTATGATATGAGACACTTACATAGATATTGTTTTTAAGGTTTCGACTTGATTGCCATACTTAGGAGGCTATGCAGGATTACGATATTGTATTTGCCTTCATCACTTGATATTGACCATGTTTAAATCACCTGTAATGACTTGCATATCTTGTAAACTTGTAGTTATTGTTCAATATGGAATGCTTTTGTTGGTGCTTGAACTTAGAAATATTATCCTTAGAGACATGTGTGATTCAGACTTTAAAAACTTGTATAGGAACACTGCTTCCATGTTATGGATCATGCATCTAGGATTACTCTCTTATTCATTACTGTGTGACATGGATTCCTCCGATATATTGTTTTGTTATTTGTATTTAGTTCACTCGTACCAGCTAGCTTTGTGTTTTGTTGACCCCGCAAGGGGTGTGCTTCTATTAGAATGCAAGCAGTGTTGTTGTTTCTGCTGATCGTGGCTCTTAGGCCCAGTCTCCAGCTGTTGACTTGTTTTGTGCGATTTAGTCCTGCCCACCCTATACGGGTATGTTTTGTTTCCTTTGTATTGTTATATACCTTGTTAAGTACTCAATGTTTGTATATATTTGTTTGGTCGATATGACGTTGGCGGGGCGAATTGAATACTTTTTATTTTGTTCAAATTTTATCGTAGTTGGTTATTTCGTTTTGTTTATCATTTTTTCAAGAATCTGTTATATTATGATGTTGTATCCGGTTATGATTCGTCTGTATTACGGATTTAGTTCACGTACCGTCACGCTGCAACTCCCGTTGCGGGTCGGGGCGTGACAGCTAGAGTCCTGGTTCGACCAGGCCATTGGTGGGGAAGTTTATAGAAGAAGATCTTCTTGGAGATCCTTCTCTTATTAGGAGTTGGGCTATGGAGGGAAGTTTCCTATTAGACTTGTGCTCCTAGATACGCGGGAGACCCAATTGGAGTGTTCTCCGTAGATGAAAGTTTCCATATGTACAACGCATACTCTGGTATTTGCTTCTTAGTTGGAAACAAGGTGCTGCTGGCTTGCATGTCCGAAGCTAATCCCCGAGATACTTTCCTTAATAAGTCTTAAGGGTATTGGGGATGGTTGTGAGACATGTAGGCTTAGCAAGCCGTAGTAATTTGGGTCCGTTGGCGGACTGCGTTGTGTGGGCTTGGAGCCGCTTGGGCTGGATTAGTGTTGGGCTGATGCTTGGGTCTGTTATTCCTTGAGATCGTCATGACACATGTACAGTGTAGAAGAGATGACGTTTTGGTGTATCATCATCTGCTCCCCCCGAGTTAGTGGGTCATCGTATCGGTCCACTAAGTCACTTCTCGAAAAGATTCGCCACTTATGATGATTGAATCTAAACCGTTACTTGAGTGGCATACTCCATTAATTAAGTGAGCGTCAGGTCAGTGGAGTAAAGGCGGGAAATCAATCCCTATTAAGATTTTTCTTTCTGCAGAGATTGACTCTTCCGTTTCTAGAGACTCCTTTTTGTTCAACTTTTAATTGAAAGCTTATTCACTTTTTTCATGGCTCGCCAAAATCTCCTTGACGATGAGCTTTTTGCCAAGGGCCTCCAGTTTTTTTAAGATAGGTCGGCCTCCAAATTGAGCCTAGCTGAGATTCGGAAGACATATGGGGTCCCTGAAGACCTACCACTCTACACCTTGAATGATGGTCAAACGTCAATGTTTCCTCTGGAAGGATTCGTCTGTTTGCATTACGACGTGCTTCAAGCTTGTGTCCATTTTCCCGTGTTTGACGAGATCTGGGGCTTTCTGATATTTTTTGGAATCCCTCCTGCCCAGTTGGTACCGAATGAGCACAAGACCATTCTTCTTATATTGATCAGGGCAAAGGATGCTGGCGTCCACGTGACTCTGAGGGTTATTCAGTTACTGGGTTCTCATCAGCTGAATGATCACACCGTGTGCAAGACCCGCTTGCTTTGGGAAACTGTTGTATGATTTTAAATTCTAACAAAAATTCAGCTTCCTGGCTCCTTCGGATTCGAAGTACTTCAAGTTCAATGGTCACCCGCTTGAGCGGGAGTTCAAGCCACTTCGTAAGTATAGTTTCGCCATTTGATTCCATTGCACTAATTGTATGTTGATCGTTGTGTGTGTTCTTTGTAGGGAGGTTCCCCACTACTCCTCTTTCTCCGGAGGGGGAAGCTGCTTTGAAAGCGTTTCGTGACATGCCTTGAACGAGTGTGGACTCCAATTTTATTCGCAGTGGGTTGTGGGTCCACTGGCACGTGGCTCCCACTATTTTTAAAGAGTCAAAAGTTAAGTCCGAAGATGGAGCCTTTCCGAGAAAAGGGAGGCCTTATGGCTCTCACACTGCTAGACATAGATAGGCTTTCTAAGATGTTTGCCTCATTCATAAGCTCGAAGAGGTCTCGCACTGGAGTCGAGCCGACTTTAAAGCGGATCACTTCGTTGAAAGACGGGGCGTGATTATGACCTGTTCGCGAAGGTGAAGGTTGTAGCATCTTATTTGGAGAAGGGCCACCTGCAGCTAGCAGGGGTTGAAGATGCGTCGAAACCGAGTACCAAGTACCGAGTAAGCTGATGCTTTGAACGAGAAGTTGATGTCGGCCGCGGTGTCAGCTTCTACTAGTATTGAACAACCTAGACTTGTTTTACTATATGGTTCTAATGAAGATTTGCCTATGGTCGTGGAGGTCAGTCGTCCTGCTGGTGGATCGTCTAACAGTGGTCGTTGCAGCATGGACCGTCCTTCCTACACTCTGCATTGTCCCCCATCTCGTTCCAGTTCATATGTCAAAGTGATGGAGGGTCCGCTGGACAATTTGCTTCCTTTTCTCCCTTTGGAATCTACTGAGTCAACTCACAATAAAGGGTCAGCTGTGGTGACAAAGAGGAGACTGTAAATGAGGGCCCAGGTACGGTGGAAACTGCGAAGGGTGGTGCTCCGAAGCCCAATGAGGATGAGCTGGAAGAGCGTATGGATAAGGGGCTGAGACATCTTATGATGGGGATGTCCCATTTGAGCCAGGTGACCGTCATTGGGACGGAAGTTGAGGTGGCTCGTGAGAGGGTGTACACCGTGGAGCGTGTCTTCTCAAATATGCAAAAGTTGTATTCTGATGTGCTCTTTGAGATTGAATCGCTGAGAAAGTAGATTAAAGAAAGGAATCTGGAACAATCAGTCGTTGATGCTGAGACCCAGAGGGTTCGTTTGAAAGCCCTTGAGTCTGCTATAACATAGGTGGTGTTCTCAAGGGACAAATCTAGATAAGAGATGAACCTGATCCGCCATAATTTGGATGTTGCGTAGGAAGTTGCGGCTAAGATGCGCTTTGAGTTGCAGTCTCTTGTTGAGGAGAATACCATGAAAGAATCTGAGTGGGTTGTCTAGAGGCAGCAGTTAGAGGTCGATGTGGAATTCAAGCTCGAGAAGCAAGGAAAACTTGAGACCAACTTCTCTTGGAGCAACACGAACTTAGCGCAGTTAAAAGTAGCCTGATTACTGAGTAATCTCAGACTGATGTGTTGACGGGCAAGCTGGAGCTACTGGAGTGTGAACTTGCTAAAGCAAAGGCACATGAGGAAGAACTTCTCAAGGCGCAAGGCACGTGCGAATTTTGCAGGATCGTGCATGGGAGGTTAGAATTGTTGGCGTTGATGAAGGAAGAGCATCCAGAATGGGACCTTGCTTATTACAAGAAGATGTCTTTTGATGACTTCGGAGTGATCTCCCAGTTGTCAGAGGAAGAGGGCGATCCGGATCATGACGCTCAAGCTGAGACACGTGCGGATGCAACTCTTGCTTATTCTCCTGTTAGGCTTAGTTCTCTTGTAATCATACCTCCTCCTGATGAGGCATAAATTTGCATCTTTTGTTTCGACTATTAATGAAAACAATTTTCTTTTGAGTATGCTTTGTAACCATATTATGTTCGGTTTCCCTGTTGCACGCTTTCCATTTTGCCTTGTCGTTTTATTTTGACGTAGGTTCGGTTGGGCTAGCATGGAACCGAGTGGTCTGTTTGATGTCAAGAGTTTGACCGTCTATGCTGCGAGTAACTCTAGCCTGTGTTTCTATGAGGTCTCAGAGTTGTTATCGCGTAGTTGTGTTCAATGGTGAACATTATGCGGATGGTTTTGGCAACGGGTTATTCTACCAAGATTGTAGCTCATCCTTGAAGTAAGTCATTGGAGACTCAAGTTATGTATCTGACCGTCGGTTGCGGTCATTGGCATGTGTGAATTGTTGTAGCCGAGCACATGCATTGTCGTCTGTAGTTGAGAAAGAGCGCTTGGCTCAAGTCAAGTTTCGTAAGCTCGGGCTAGTATCTCGTGCAGCATCCGTCCGCGCTTAGCGGGTTGGTTTCTGAGTCGGTTCGAGTGTCTATTGCTGATAATGGGATGTCAGCCTGTGTGGGCGTTAAGACGCTGCTTGAGCTGTAATCAGATTCAGCGACCGTTATCCTAGAAAGAGCAGTGGTCCCGTGGCGAGCTAACCAAATCTTAAAATTCCAAAAGAGGTCGATTATAGGAAAGGGGTTGCCTCTCACTTTTTCTATCCCAGCCAATTTTGTAGTTTTGAGACAAAATGTTAGCTTTGAGAAATCTATTATCTTATTTAGACTATAGTCATAGTTCTAGAAAGCATGCTAATTTCTCAAATTCTTTAAATTCTTCAACTTGGTGGTAGAAAGGAGAAATGTTGAGGGTTTTTCATCCTTAGGAGGGAAAGGAAAAATAGTAATTTAGGAATGTTATGTGGATATTTGCTTGTGGATGTGGGCAGCGCTTGATGCATTCTTAAGGACATTCATTTCTCTTCTTGTATGTTCAATTGGGGATTCTTGAATGACTTGATGATGAGAAGAATGGGATTTCCAACAAAATAGGCACCTGCATCCTTATCGAAAAGTTCTCCATCAACATTAAAGGCAAGCCCAAGGTTTTTTCTTTTTTCAAAACAGCCAAGGTCTTCAACTAGGCAATCTCATGTCCTCTCTTGATACACACATTTGTAGCAGAAGCTCTTGCAGAGAATGTGTCAAACTCTTCCATGCTGCATAATTAGATCTGACATAACTAGGAAACAAACAAACTGCTATTACATAACTAGCTAGCTGATTAAGTATGATTTTACATTACAAACTTTCTTTTCAATATGAGAGAACTGCAGTCTATATGAGAACTTCCTCATTGAGAAGAGAGGAAACTTCGTCAGGCTCTATGCAAGCCATGTCCTCAATGATCCTTATACTCGCCCAAGATGAATTCTATCTGTTATAAAAGGGTACACATCTTCTCTCCGCTGATAATAGTCGAGTCCATCTTGCTATAAATGGTATAGACAATGGAAAAACGGCAGAAAATACATGAAACAAGATTGAAATATAACCATTAGCTGCAGTACTAGCCATGGAGATGTTATAAGTAGCAATCATTGCTACGAGACATACTTGAAGCTCCAAACTCAAAGGGAATCCACGTGTTAGGATCTGTATCATGAAAATAGAGAGGTGAAATCCTAAAGAGTTGAAGAAAAGGAATAACCCAAAGGATACTTGATCAATATCGCTTAAAATTGCCTTCCCGGCGACGTGTGTCCTTGTGGTAGCATTGGTTCCACTTGTATTACTTGAATTGGCAGTGTCTTGCCACATACCCCCAGGTGGGCTGAGCCCTGCTTGGTATGTTGCTGTTGCAATTAGTACTACTATAACCAATAGGTCGCCTCGTGCACTGCTTGGTGAATCTCTACCCTATTGAAATTTGAAGTACTCCACTATGCTATCAAATGGAGTTCTAGACGTGTTTGTTGTCCTGTTATTTGGGGCAGTTTCAGTGTCAACAACTAGTTCAGAGTTGACTTCTTGTAGTCTCATACCTCCTCTGCGTTGAAGGATCTCTTCGATTTCTCTATGCCCTGCCTCACTTGGAAACAGAAACAAGAGATCAAGAGCAGTCAGACAGCTTTTGTTCTTGGCATTTACTTCTACTACTCCACATGAACTAGTGTCCTTACCGAGCAACAACTCCACCACCTGGTCATGATTCTTTTTGCTCATCAAAATAATCAAACACTATCATGAACTGTAAACTATATATTACTGATTGTTATTATCAGATATTCAGAATGTTCTAAGGTCAAGTACTACTAACCTCTTGTTGCTTTGTTGATGTTGCAAGGTGTAAAACTGTGTTTCCTCGTACATCCATCATGTTGAAGACACACTCTTTGTTGACCTGCTTTAGTGTTTCAACCATAACCCGCATTGCTTCGAACTGTCTATTCTTCACTGCAAGATGAAGAGCAGTTTCACCTCTAATTGTCACATCTTCAAAACACTCGGCACAAGTCAAACCCAATTCTCTTATAATGTCCACTTGGCCCTTTACAGCAGCATAATGAATGGCAGTCCATTTGTCTGTACTGGTGAGACGAGAGTGATCATTGTTGACCTTTAACAGCTCCGTTACGATCTCTAAATGCCCGTTTGCAGCTGCCATGTGCATGGGGCTGAACCCATTTTGGTTCAGTTGACCTGCGAATTCAGGCTTCAGTCTCATCATCTCCTTCACAAATTCAAGGTGACCTGCCATACAAGCTATATGCAAAGGAGTCTCTGCAGAAGCAAGTGCAACCCCATGGAGAATAAGGGGGTCTTCTTTGATCAATTGGTGCAATTCACCAATATCTCCTCTCACCGCAGCCTCAAACAATCTCCTATCCATCTGAATGAAGACGTCGTCAGACAAGGGGGTTATACTTTTTAAAATTTTCTTGCCGATTTGATTACTTGACTAATTATTTTTAATTCTTAGTTCGTATGGATCTTTTCCAAGTGCTAATGATGAGAGAAATTTGATCATTCTCATTATAATTATAATTATTTTATCTTTGACAAGTTAGGGTCTGAAGAAAACTTTAACTGATAATAAAATGTTGCAAGAGTTTGAACACAGAGAGGAAATACATTATAAGGAGTTCACAATGGAGGAAAATAGAAATATCATTTGTATTGACTTTTACACAAACAAACATTTTAAGCATGACAATTGAGAACCCATGTCGCAGCCAGAGTCTGAACTATAGCAGCCTCGCTCAGTCCATTGCCACAACCCCACAAAAACTTATTATTTGTATTATTTGCGGATTGCATATAGTAAGATATTCAATTTAAGGATGAAGTTTGGCTCATTAATATTTTTTTTTTCTTTTTCCGAAAAGTGGAGTATTGAGCAGTCAATACTATGGTTGAAGGGGAGAACTGCGATTTAGCAGGTGGCTACACGGCTGATGTGGCAACAAACTAGGCACAAAATATTTTGTTGTTAATTGGTTTACTTGATAAGTCCCCTATACAAGGCTAAGTACAAACGTAGCTGATTTCCAAGGCCTATGACACAATAATTGAGATTATTAAGAGTATGGGTATGTTGGCAGAGAGTGTTGGGAAACTTTGATCACAAAATGAAAACAGAGCTCAACAATATTTTGGATGAATGATCTGCCTTCTTATTTAACAAACTTGGCTTTATATAGCCTTAAAGCTAAAGGAAAGCTCACGTTTAGCATTACATCCGCTAACGTGGTTAGTGTAAATTGACCACTAACAGTCCCAACTAGCCCTAAAGACTAGGGATTTATTAACAGAAACAAAGACTGAGTAAACATGACTCAGTGAACTCCTAAAAACAAGCAACAACCTTTCAATCCCTCCCCTAAACTAACTGTGATACACAATTAGTTTAGTTCAACTGCCTTGCAAATGCCCATCTGACTTCTAAGCTTCTGGAAAGCATCCAACTTCAATGGCTTTGTCATCACATCTGCAGTCTGCTCCTCCGTTCCACAATGCAACAGCTCAACAGTTCCATCCTTAGCAAGCTCTCTCAAGAAATGAAAATGTGCATCAATATGTTTACTTCTCCCATGCATGACAGGATTCTTTGACAATTTGATGGTGGAGTTGTTGTCACACATGACTATGGTACCCTTCTTCTGAACATGTCTCAGCTGCTCCAAAACTCTTCTCATCCACACTACTTGACTTGCACACCCAGCTGCTGCCACAAACTCTGCCTCTGTGGTTGACAATGTAACAATTGGTTGTTTCTTTGAAAGCCAAGACACTGCTCCAGAACTTAAAAGGAAAACATAACCGGAAGTGCTTTTCCGATCATCTAAGTCACCAGCATAGTCATTGTCTGTGTAAGCAACCAAGTCATCTGAACTCCCCTTCTTGTTCATGATTCCATAATCAAAAGTACCCTTCAAGTACCTCAATATCCTCTTGGCAGCTTGTAAATGAAACTCTGTAGGTTTAGCCATGTACCTGCTGATCAAGCTTACACTGTACATTATGTCTGGACGAGTTGCCGTGAGATACATGAGACTCCCTACAATTTGCTTGTAATATGATTCATCAATTGCAACTCCATCTTCATCCTTGCTTAGCTTGCAACCTGGAACAATCGGACTATTGACTTCATGACTTTCTAGCATTCCAAATAGCTACAAAACCTGCAGTGCATATTTCCTTTGGCAAATGAAGATACCATCGAATTGTTGTGACACTTCAATGCCGAGAAAGAACTTCATTTTTCCCAGATCAATCACCTCAAAAGCTTGCATCATTGAACACTTGAAACTACTCATCATCTCTTCATCATCACCGGTATAGATTAAATCATCAACATAAACACTTACAATAAGTATTTTACCTTCTTTGTTCTGTTTTGTGAAAAGGGTCTGCTCATTTGGACATCTTTCGAAACCCTCATTGACAAAGTAAGTCTCCATGCGGCTGAACCAAGCTCGTGGAGCTTGCTTTAAGCCGTATAGAGCCTAGTGCAGCTTGTAGACCTTGTCCTCACTTCCCTTGATCTCATAACCCCTCGGCTGCTCAACATACACATTTTCATTAAGTTCACCATGGAGAAAGGCTGATTTCACATCTAACTGGAATATTTTCCAGTTCTTTGAGCTGCCAGAGCCACTACCATCCTCACAGTTTCCATTCTTGCCACCGGAACATAGACCTCTGTGTAGTCTATTCCATGTTTTTGTGTGTACCCTTTAGCCACCAAACGTGTTTTGTGCTTCTCAAGCTCTCCATGCTCATTATTCTTGGTTTTATAGATCCATTTCACCCCAATTTTCTTGGCTCCAACAGGCAACGCAACCAACATCCATGTCTTGTTTTTTTCTATGGACTTGATTTCGTTATCCATGGCAAATCTCCAACTTGCATCCTTCACTTTTTCTTCATAGTACAATGGATCACTTGACACCATTAGTGCCAAATTACCTTCATCTTCAGATAACCCGAGACCCTCCCCACTAACATAATCTCTCATCCATGCTGGAGGCTCTCTCATTCTCTTACCACCTTCATTATCCTCAATGTCCCCATTATTTGAAGATGCATCTCCCTCTCTCTCACCACTGCTAGTCTCACCTACATCTTCACCATCATTTTCAACTCCATCAGTGTTTTCACCTCCCTCGCCATTATTATCACCTACTCCTGCTACATCATCATCTCCCCATTCTAAATCTACCAAAAGTTGTTCTTCATAACTCACATCCCAATCCCATTGTCTCTCCTCTTCAAATATCACATCCATACTCACCACTACCTTTTTTGTAATAGGATTGAATAGTCTATAGCCCTTGGATTCCTCACTAACACCCAAAAATATACACATAAAACTTCTATTGTCAAGTTTAGTTCTTCGTACCTCTAGAACATGAACATGTGCTATGCAGCCAAAGACCCGAAAATGATCAATAGAAGGTTTCATTCCACTCCACGCTTCTTCTGGGGTGATGTTTTTGACTGCCAAAGTTGGACATCTGTTCAGCACATAATTGCTCCAATTTAGCGCCTCTGCCCAAAATGTTTTTGGGATCTTCTTCTCAGAGAGCATTGCACGAACCATGTTCATTATTGTTCTATTTTTCCGTTCAACCACGCCGTTTTGTTGAAGGGTGTAGGCAGTTGTCAGCTGCCTCTTAATGCCATTCTGCTCACAGAAATTGTTGAATTCAAGCGAGGTGAACTCGCCACCCCTATCTATACGCAGACACTTGATAGGCAAACCTGTCTCATTCTCCACCATCTTCTTAAAACACTTGAAATGACTCAATGCTTCTGACTTCTCCATCAGAAAATATATCCATGACTTTCTGCTATAGTCATCTATAAAACACAAAGTGTACCTTTTGTTGTTGTTAGACATGGGAGTGATTGGACCGCAAATGTCTGCATGGATGAGATCCAATATCTGACTTGCTCTCCAAGAACTCTTCCTAGGTATAGGATCACGGTGATGCTTGCCAACAATGCAGTCTGTGCACAACTCATCTGAGACAGTAAACTTGGGGAGGCCACGTACCATTTTCTTGCTCTGCAAAGTTCTCAAAACCTTATAACTTAGATGTCCATATCTGCGATGCTAAAGATGAAACAGATCATGTGAGCTTGTGTGAAGACACTCATCGTGTTGTTGCTGAGGCATCACTTGTGATTGAGCAAACAAAATAAACATCCTATTTGCGCTCATGTTGGTCTCAATGATCAAGCCCTTGTAAGGGTGGTAGATCTTGCATACCCCTCCTTGAATCAGAATCGCCAAGCCTCTCTCTTGAAGTTGCCCTATGCTCAAGAGATTATTCTTGAGTTTCGGAACATAGTATACCTCGAACACAACATGATTGATCCCATTTAAGAGCAGCTTCACACTCCCTTTGCCTATCACATGCATCCTGGTGTTGTTTCCTAACCTGACCAATTGCCGAAAACTTTCATCAATCTCACTGAACATGGCTCTATCTCCACACATGTGATTGGAACACCCTGAATCAAGGAACCGTGCATCTTTTCTTTTAGCTCCATTCATCTCTTTGTAGGACATCAACAACATCTCATCCTCCTCATCAAGCTCGGCATAGTTGGCTTATTTGTTCTAGGAGGGGCACTCATACTGAAAATGGCCCAGCCTGTGACATCGATAGCATTCAGTTGTAGCTTTATTGAAACTGGTACTACCGCTGCCTCTTCCTCTTCCTCTGCCCCTATAAGCACCACGGCCTCGTCCTCTGCCTCTCCCTTCTTCAAATGCAACCTTCAAAACCTGTTCTTCACCACTAGTTTTCCGAAACTTCTGCTCATGCACAATTAAAGAGCTTTGAAGTTCATCCACAGAGAGACTATCAATATCCTTTGACTCCTCTATGGAGTAGACAATGTAGTTAAAATTCTCTGTGAGAGTACGCAAAATTTTCTCCACGATCTTCACATCCTTCATCTCTTCTCCATAGACTCGCATCTTGTCTGCCACCATCATGACTCTAGAAAAATACTCTGTCACTCCTTTGCCGGACTTCATCTCTAGGGTTTCAAATTCTCGTCGGAGAGCTTGAAGATGAGACTTCTTGACCCTTGCATTCTCTTCGAACTTTTTCTTCATGGCATCCCAAATGTCTTTGGCAGTATCCTTCTTGAGAATGGTGTCAAGAACTGTGCAGTCGATGGCTTGAAAGAGGTAGTTCTTCACTTTGAGATCCTTCAGCTTCAACTCATCAATTTCTTTCCGCTGTGCATCCGTCTGCACCGATCCTCTTGCTGGCTCAACATAGCCAGTCTCCACCAGCCCCCAAAATTCCTTCGAACGTAGTAAGTTTTCCATAAGCATGCTCCAATGGTCATAGTGACCATCGAAGCGAGGATTAGATGGCTGCATGAAATTTCCTTCGCTGGTCATCTCTCTCACACACTTGTTTGAAATCACTCAAAGTTGCGGCTTTTGTTTTTCAGGCCCCAGTAGGAGGCTCTGACACCAAAACGTTGGGAAACTTTGATCACAAAATGAAAACAGAGCTCAACAATATTCTGGATGAATGATCTGCCTTCTTATTTAGCAAACTTGGCTTTATATAGCCTTATAGTAATAACAGGAAAGCTAAAGGAAAGCTCACGTTTAGCATTACATCCGCTAACGTGGTTAGTGTAAATTGACCACTAACAGTCCCAACTAGCCCTAAAGACTAGGGATTTATTAATAGAAACAAAGACTGAGTAAACAAGACTCAGTAAACTCCTAAAAACAAGCAACAACCTTTCAGAGAGTAGTTTTTGGCCATTGTTGAGTTAAATAAGATAAGGGGCGTATCAAATATATGGAAACAACCAGCCAGCCAATTTTGTAAGAAATCAAGACAGGCACATAGAGCTCGATTTATTTTCCATGTATTATTAGCTCTACTGACGAAAAGATCATCAACCAGCTCTCAAGGAGCGTCTTAACGGGCCATTAATTATTTAGATAGAATGTAGAGTTGCACTAAAAAAAATGTCGAATATATATAAAACATAAATTCTCATATATAGATTGCATTATTCCATAAACATGAACTTTTCAGTTTTTTTTTTTTTTTTTTTTTTTTTGGAAAGCAAACAGGGTTTTAACCCCTTAACCTTTATATTAATAATAAGAAATCAAATACAACACCTCTTCCAGATAGAGACACCACTGCAAGGTTTTACACATCCCATGAATCTCTAACATTGGTATGTTAATTACCACCTTCTTTGTTTTGGATTATGCTCCATGTATTTTTTTGTTACATTTCCTACGTTTATTGGGTCGACGAGGGCTTGATACATAATTTGCTTCAGCTTCTTCTATTAGAGCCTTGAGACGCTCGTATTATTTGCGACCAACCATCCCAATTCCAATATCATATAATTCCTCAGGTTCCGCTGTCTCCGCTATATCATCACTACATACATTCATTGTTTCAAAACTGTTGGAGTCGTTTTCGTCATCATCTCCATTTTTGTCCCGAATAGTCTCTTGAGGATTGAGGAACCCTTGTGCTCATATTTGGCTCATGAAAAACCTAATTCAATGACTGATCATCTTCATATGGTTCAATGTCACCTTCCTGCTCTTCCAACAACTCCTCATTATGTACCTCTCGAATTCAGCAATTTTGTCTTCCTTTCCCAACTGTTTTATTTAGTACCTGTTGGTTTACAATGTCACATTCCTCATCATATTTTTGAAGGCTAGCAACCTCGTCCAGGGACTGATCTATGTTATCAATCTGAGCTTTATCTTCTTGCACGATCTCCTGAACAGAATGATGAGTATGTTCAATCTCGCCTTCTTCCAGCTCTGGATCTAGACGCAAGGCCTTTATATTGTTAGTCCCTTCTATATCATTGTTCTCATCAACACATTGCAGGATATTATATGAATTATTGTCCAACCTAAGGTTCTCCTTATCATTTACCAACTTTCCTATTGATTTGTTTTCTTGCCCCTCTGACCCAAACTGCTTTCGTACCCCTTTTTACGATTCAACATCTTCTCTTTTTGTTGTTGGACCTTGACACTAACATCTTCCATACATTTGTCTTTCTCGTACCCAAAAACACGACAATCAGCACATAACAGAGGCTTCCATTGGTAATCAATAATAACCTCATCAAGCTCTTCGTCTTCTCTACCAATATCTAATTTGATTTTAGTGGGAAGGTCTTTTGTTGGTTTAACCTCCACACACACAGCACCAAAATTTAGTTAAGGTACGCTACAAATTCCATGTTTACAACATTAAGTCTTTCTCATATTCTTGTCTGACTTTAGCATCAGATGTCATCGGCCACCACAACAGTGGTTTGTGGCTCACGTGTGTTCTTTGTGCAAGTCAACAGGTCAAGGTCAAACAGGGAGCAAAAATCGACTGCGTCACCTATGTTGAAATTTGTTCATCATTTAAACTAATATTGACAGTCTGACGACATCTTAGAATTTTCAAGGATGCTACCACATCCATTAGACAAGTTTTTTTTTTTGGGGAAAGCAAGCAGGGTTTTAAGTAGGGGTGGGCGTCCCATCCCGCGATCCCGTTCCCGTCCCGATTTTTTCGGGTCTTAACGGGATTGAATAATTCCATCCCAATACCGTCCCGTCCCGATCTAGAATGGGATGGGATGGGATGAAGATTTTCAATCCCGTCCTGTCCCGAGCTAATTTTTTAATATTTATTATTAATATTTTTATTTATTTATTTATTTATTTATTTATTTTAGGATTGCAATATTAGTGTAATTGAAGAAAAATGAATTTAGTTGAAATCAGTGTAATTGATATTAGTCTATATCTGCAACTACTTGATATTGGTTTATTTCTAGAATTCTAAATGAATTATTTAATTGCAAACTCTTTAAAACTCAAAATGGGATTGCTAACTACATTGGAGAGTTTTATTTCGTGTCAAGACAATGAATTTAATGACTTTTTTTTTAAAGCAATAATGAAACATTCTTCTTAGCACCCCAAATCTACTCATCCTTTTGTTCACTATTCGAAACAGTAGAGCAGGTCCACCATTGCCATTATACTTTCCACCTCTTAGTCATTCAAAACTCTTCAAAAATCTTAATTACAGGGTGAATTTCAGCTATCATTTATGGTAGTTTATTATGATGTTGCATACTCAATCTAAGGCTATCATTTATGTGTAGTTCTATGAATTGCCTTTGCCTCTTTTCAACTAAGCAAATATTGGGTCTTGGGTAAGCAGTAATTTGTCAAAAAATGATAACACACTGATCCCGTCCGGTCGCGAACCCGTTTGGGATGGGACGAGGTCGGGATGGGGTTTTTCCCATCCCGTCCCGATCTCGTATGAACGGGATGGGATAGGGATGGGTCTATCTCGTCCCATCCCGTCCCGTGCCCACCCCTAGTTTTAAGGACCCCTAAACCTTTATATAAAGTAAAAATAAGAAATTCAAAATACAATCCCTCTCCATAGAGAAACACCACTACAAGGTTTTACTAATCTCACTAGTCAGTAACATTGATAAGATATTACATTTTTCCTTTGATGTAAAGATTTCATCATCTATACTTTTTGTTCATTTTCTTAGCTATAGTAGATCTTCGAGGACACAAGCTAAAGTCTTGGGTGCATGCATTTGAGAACTTCTTTGTATCTAATTCTATTGCACCATATTCACTAGAAGGACTTGACTCTTCATAATCCAATTTTTCTTGGCTCAACGTAACTCTTGTTGAATTGTTCTCATTTTCCCATAAAGCCTTGATCAATATGAGATCTCCCTGCTCTCCAAAAAAAAAAAAATATACATGAGATCTCCCTTTACTCCATCCCTACCATTGCTCTGAATAGCTTCTTTCAATGGAGTACTCAGTTCGTTGCCCTTGTCATAACATAACATCCATTAGACAAGTTACTTATTGATTTAAGCAAACATATGTTATACGTTTTTATAAGAACTTTCATAACATAACATCGCACTTTAGTTAAAAAGTTTCACGTTCTATCTCATTAAATTCAATGACAGAAAGCAAGTGTGTGTGTCTGTGCGTACAAGAGTGGTTACTGAGCCTAAAATAAATTTTACATCTTATTAAGAAAAAAAGTTATGTACCTTATTATATAATTTCTTGACTGACTATTTGCCCCCGCTCTGACTTAAATCCTAGCTCCCTTACTGATTTAAAGTTAAAAAATTCCACTTAGGCTGGGTTTATTTCACGTAAAATTATTTTCCAGAATGTTTATTTTGAACTGTGAAGATCACAACACTCAGGGACAGATTTACGTGGGGTCAAGTGGGGGCACTTGCCCCCACTGACTTTAGAAAAAAAAACTCGATTTGCCTAACTTGCAATCGACGACGCCATCCCGCCCCACCCCTTCTTCTCTTCCACTATTCTCAGTGACGCTGACAACCCCGTTCCCCCCTTCTTCTTTTCTTTACCCTCTATTTGTTTACTGGTAAAAGTGTACTAGCTGAGTTAGTAGAGGTATAGCGTATGGAATCACACGTCACAGGTTTGAACTCGGCCGGCGGCATGAGGTGGGGAGAGTTATGGGTAAAAAAAAATGTTTACTACGAGAACAACAACCGCTCTGCCTCCACTTCTCTTCCTCTCCTTCTCTCTCTGTTTGATTTATTTTCCTTTCCCACCAACGCCCCAACCTCTTTTTTCTGCTTTGAAGAAGAATAACGTTTTTAAAGTATTTTCTCGAGATGAATTTGTATATCAAGATCTAGTTTAGTATTTTATTCATAGGATTACTTTGGAGAAATGATCCATTAGTATTTTTGGCCCTTAACTTTATACACCAAATGAATTGACCAGATCAATAGAATTGCACGATGCCGAGTTCTCTCCTTGTTATGTATATTTGAAAGGCAAGTGTGTCGCCGTCCTCTATATATTTATCTCTTGTGCACCTACAAAGTAGATTGTTAGATCAATTTTCCTCACCCATGGATTAGATGAAGTTTTGTTTAGCAATTGGTGTTTTGTATAGTTACTAGTGTAATACCCGTGTCGTTGGCGCTACTACAGAGTACATCGTACTTTCACCGAATTGTCGAATAATCGCAATTGGGTTTTTCTTTCATTTTTTAAAAAAATACTTGCAATGAATTAACTGTGAAACAAATTTTAATACTCATACAATGATTATATATTCATAATAAATGATAATTTGATTGTAATTTCAAGCAAGCAAGCAAGCTGCCTGCAAGTACTCAAACCTTTGCAAATTACTTGCAACAATTTCATGCATATACACAAACGCATAAAGTTAAAAACTTTAAACCCAAGCAATCAAATTTCAGCAAAATGAAAAGAATTGCATCCATTTCACACAAATACAAAATCAAAATTGGAACATGAACTGTAAAATTCAACAAAATTTGCTAGAGAAAAACCTGCCAAACAGAGCAACCAGCCTCATGAAGCCAATCCAAGAACCGAAACGCGCCTTCTCCGAGATCCCCGTGCACCTCGCATACCTGAAACATAAAACCCAGTGGCTATTTGATCATAATTTGAACTAATCTAAACTGAAAAAATTATGAGATGCAAGTAATGAAGAAAGTACGTGTAGCAGAGGTTGTTGGTAAGCAACTGCAATGCATCCGCAGTGAAGTGATTCTCATCCCACAGATCATGGTAATGGGTAGGCCTGCAGGTACCGTAAAAAGAATTGAGGAAAAAATAATTATAAATATAGTCATTGTTTGTTAACCACTTAGTCATACACATAACTTTCCAAAATTAGAGAGCTTATGGTATTTAATTAACAATCAATGTTCATGTATCCCTGTTCCAGAGATAGAAATCAAACTCTGACGTATGGCATATCATGGTATCGACAATGGTTCCTAGTGTTCATGATTGGAAGTTGGAACAAAATTCAGTAAGAAATATAAGGACAATTATAATTACTCCTAACAAAGTAGTATAATCGATGAAGGTTTCAATGTATCAATTTAACAGAACAGCAAGATCTGGTACCAGGCAGAACGTTCCCACTCTTATCTGTGGCATTCCTGTCACCATGATTGTTAGGAAACAATTTTGTGTGATGCCTTTTCTGCACCACGACAAAGGTAATAGGAAGGAGATACCCAGCCTCCAACGAACTGCAAGCCTGAAATAGGAACACAAAGCAAAAAAGAAGTTAAGGAAAATAATGCAAGACTCGTATTGAAAATACTTAAAGAAATGAACTGAGGTACTATTGTATTTAAGGCATTCTCCATATCAGACTAAAAGCTTTCTACTCATTAACAACACCAAGTACCTTTCTAATTGCGTCAACCTCATGCAACAACACTTGACTGAACTGCCCTTCGCTCACACCATCTCTGTAAGTAAGAAAACAGGCAAGTAAAATGAGAAAGCTGAAATAGGGGGAAAAACAACAGCTTCCCTACCAATTGATGATATGAGAAAAATGTTACCTATAAAAGATAATCTTGTGAGGCTTCTGCCCAGTTGATCTCTTGAAAGAGATCAGCAGCTCCCTGAACAACAGAAACAACAATAAAGTAAGACAACTACTACAACATATCTTTGAGGAGAATGACTTTGAAGGGAATTGGGATTACTAACAAATGAATATTGATGATTGAAAAATCAATTGAAGTGAAAGTTTATCAAACATACCAAATGAGAGTAGGTCAGATCATACAGAAAATCATCCTCGTTCATCAACTCGTGCATGCTAGAGTCAGAGGGACATTTGTGAGAACCAATATCAGATTCATCATTTCCATCATAAACTCAAAGTTTCAAATAAAATGCAACATCTATCTTACAAAACAAATAGGTCTTTTGTCCTACGTGGCGTTTGTTTGTCCTACGTGGCAATATTATCTCTGTGGCAGAAGTTAAGTGAAAAATTTGACCTCGACGCTTTCCTCTAACTCTCCCTCTTCCTGTCCATCGCACTCTCTCCTCTAACTCTCCCTCTTCCTATCCATCTCCCTCTCATCCTCATCTGCGATGGACAGGAAGAGGGAGAGTTAGAGGAAAGCGTCGGGGTCAAATTTTTCACTTAACTTCTGCCACAGAGATAATATTGCCACGTAGGACAAACAAACGCCACATAGGACAAAAGACCTATTTGTTTTGTAAGATAGATTTATGTATTGTTCAAAATTTAACAAAAATTATATTGAAGTACTTAATTATTATATTATTATTAGTTAAATATGATTCATCACTCTGCCCCCATTCAACGAAAATCCTGGCTCCATCACTGACAACACTTGTTGTGCCTTTGAACTGCAAAGTGCGAAGGTTGCACCAAGAACAACAGTTGGCGAACAAGATCTTGTAGGCACATACTGTTGCTCCTTTAAACACATTAGAGGGAAATGCATGGAGGATGTGAGGGAGAAGGCAGAGCTACTCTGACTCATTAGTGCACTTTTCATGCATGGATTGCTCTGCTCTGCTCGATATGACTTCAAAATAGATATAAATGTTGAATTGCCATGTAGTTTAAAAGCTCTGCTCTGAATCTTCATTTGTATTTTAAATGTTTTAGTAAATTTTGAAGATAACAATGCAAGTAATTGGCAGATGCGAGTCACAATTTTGTCCGATGACATTCAAGATTTACAGAAATAGAGGACAATAGGGCTCTAAACTATCAATTCAAGGTTAACAGTCTTGTTTGTAGGGATGAATGGATAAAATCAATGAAACACTAGTCACAGACCAATCTGTTATGCACTAGTTTTTACTCGTTTCTTCAACACTTCCAGACAATTTCTTATCAAACATGTAATGAATTGTGTGTTCATGACTACATTATACAATTAATTATATTGTTAGATTTCAGAAAACGTTCATAACTTCATATGTTATAGGTGGGACTAAAACTAAGCACTGTCAGTTGAATCAGAATAGTTTACTCAAAATGTATCAAGTAAAAGAAATCAACAAAATGGAAAACCAGTAGTACATTGATGTGGGGTTTTAGCAAAGGCCTCGATGCTATTAGAAGGAAGTCCACAATTAAGAACCTTTGCCACATCAAATTCTTAACAATGTGAGGCTAAGAGTTCTCACTCTCACTCTCTCAACCCCAACACATGCCCATCATGGAAAGCACAATTGAGCTCATTGAAGTGTCATGAGCGCGCACTGGCATGGGTGTTAATTTTTTTTCCTTTAGGACTCTTTAAGCTGGAACCATTTAAAAGTCAGCTCTAATGCAATACCCATTAATATGAAATTGATCAATTTATTCACTAGTTTACAGAATTACATGAAAATTAAACTGAAGTACTGTGATGTTACAATCTGCAATATCAACTGCAAGTCTAAAATTTTAAGTTGCTCAATAGAATTATTTGCTTCGTTGTATACGAAGTACTCATCCATACTGATTTTGACACACATCCAAAGCCGAATACGATCATCATCTACCAAATCTTGAGTCGTTCCATTTGAATCAGCTTCAACTTGCAGGAACTGGTAAGACTTCACATATAAGAACACACAAATGCCTGAAACAAAAGCTTGTTTTATTCCGAAAATAATTATCATCTATTATCAGCTATTAGGTAAATTCCATGTCCAATGCATGTTTTACGTAAAGTGAATCAGCACATCCTCATAAATCTGCTTTTGAATTCTGGGAGTATATTATCGGAAAGGCACAATCAAATGTCTTCATCTAATACAATAAAATAGCTGACAATCAATAGTTTCTGCTATGACTATCCATTATGAATAACTAAAGTACATAACAATGTGTTTCCCGATAATAGCTGGTAAATAAGACCAGGCAATAACAAAAACCGAATGAAAAAGATGCTGTGTGAATCTCAGAATGATAGGGAATGACCATAACTCAGGATTAATAGACCTCGACATGCCATTGCTTATTCTTTTTTAGTTGCGAGAGCTTCTCCTCCCAGTTTTCCCCTCTCTCCTCAGCAACTCTCTTCAGTGTTTCTTGAATCCCAGGCATCATTCCCTTCAAACCACAGAAGTAGATGTGGGCCCCTCCGTCCAGTAACTTGAAGACCTCATTGCTATGTTCCTCGATCTTGTCTTGGACATACATCTTACCACCCTTCTTGTTCTTTTGTTCTCTGCTGAGGACTCGATCGTAACGGAAGTTGTCTGGATAGTCTTTTGCATACTTGGAAAACTCATCATCATAGAGAAGGCTGTCAGTGTTGGCCACCCCAAGGACCAGCCATGCAAGTCCATTGAACTTGAATGGGACAGACTCCAAGAACATGCGGCGGATATAACCTCTGAATGGGGCAACCCCTGTCCCAGTAGCAATCATGATGTGGGTGGCTTTCGGATCATTCTCAGGCAAAAGCATAATCTTGCCAGAGGGGCCTATCATAATTTTAAGAAGATACACATTAAAAGAGAAACAAAATTTATACAGCAATTAACTAGTTGCCAACCAGATGAATAAATTTCAGAGAGTAGATTAATTATGTGAGACTACCATTTGATCATAGAATAAATGGGAAAGGAAAACTGACAGAAATGACAACAATGGCACACATTGTCACTTTTAAAAACTTCACAACTTTCAAGAAACAACGTCAACTTCAAGCTGACAGCATGCTTCTTTCTTTCATGTTAAATGGATTTTTGGAAATTGGCAAAGCATCCACTCTAGTCCTGTTTCCAAATGTGATGATTTCACAAGAATGAAAGACATACAGAGCTAATTTTAGTTTCATCTGAATCATAGGTTCTGCGCAATGGATCACGCTTGGATGTTATCATACTAATGATAGGATTTTTACGTGATCCAGATATGAAAATTGACTTCATTGGGTTAATATTTGATCGAGCTGTATTTGTTTAAAGTGAGTGAATAACACCTAAAGATGCGATATATGTTTGGTGTGCACGACTTTCAAAGTGAAAATCAATACTTTTAGTTTGTTATTAGCTGAGTAACATATTACTTAGTATTTGTGGTTGTTCTACATGATAACCAGTATTTGTGGTTGTTCTACAGGATAACCTATTTGATTGTTCTACAGGAATACCTACTCAAACATCACACCTGTGAAATTAACACAATTGACTTCTCTAAAACTTTGTCAATTCATTAATTTTGATCGTATATCGACTTGTTTGCTTGCTTTTTTCAGTGTAACATCAACTTGATAAAAAAACATGCCTTTTAAACAATTTCATTCACACATTCTGCTCTATCGGAATATATAAATAATAATGAACTGTGGTGGTGGAGTGAGTAGAAACAGGAAGGAATAAATCGAAGAGAGAAGAGGAAAACTATGTAAGATGACAATCCGACCATCAAGGCATGAAAGAGAGATATAAAAGCTAAAGAGAGATGAAATCTCCACGACCGTGATCCTCATCATTATGTCATCTTTCGATCTATGCCAAATTCTTTTTAATTGAGAAAATAGCAATGACATCCAAAAAAAGTTGTATTTTTATTATTTGAAAAAAGAAAAAACCATCTGCAATGTGTAATACTTTAACCCTGGGGCTGGGGGGTGCAACGTAAGTTTACTTTCAAACTTTTATGTGAAATATCGCACCTAGATACCTAATTGGAAAATTGTTTACTTAGTTATAATACCACCACAATAGAAAATCTCCTATTCACTACGAAAAATGAGTTTCTAACTCATTCCCAAACCAAACAAACGCATGGCTAAATTTCAATTACAATTCTTATTTTCCTTGAGTGTATTATTACATTAGTATTCGTCAAGTGCCAGTATCTTCTCTAGAATTGTCATTTTCATACATCTGTCTCAATATGAAAACTGGGGGTGGTGTATGTCATAAAAAAATTGAGGAAAAAAAATCAACTAATAATTATTCTAACACCACTTTAAAACCTCTACTAATCAACTGATGAGATATTGGTTATGTGATGATCAGATCCATCTCTTGAGCAAAAGCACACCCAACGTAAGTACAATCTCTTAGACTCCACCCCATCCTCACATCCCAGATAATTAAGATCCACTTGCAAGCCCATTCTAGCTAGAATATTCCAAGTTGGTAAATGGGCTTAGCAAGGGAAGTTCTTACGCCAAAGCAACGCAAGGGAAGTTCTTACACCAAAGCAACAGAAAGGGAAAAACAAAAACCGCAAGGGATTGAATCAGATCATGGGATAAATATTCATACAAGGAGCAAACTGAAAACAAACTTTTTTTTTTCTTTTTTAGACCATTTTCAAAAACTATCAACTTGCTCCACTATAACGGACTTGAAGAAAGAATGGATAGCAAATAGGAACCTCCTCCAAAGTCGTAGAAGCCATTTGAAGGTGCAAGTTCCAAACCGCCGTCCTCCCCACCCACACCAAACTCTCTCACCACCCTTCCCACCCACACCAAACTTTTGAAAAGCCGGCTGTACCAACTTGAAATGTGATAGCCAAAAAAAATATACTACCTTATATAATAGTTCTATATCAATTTTATATTAGTGCCTTTCATTGAAATGATAAAAGGATGACATTACCTGTAATCTGAACTTTGTCTCCAGGCTTTGAGTCACAAAGGAAATTGCTACCAACACCTTTCTTGGAGGGATCCTCTTTCCCAGTTTCAGGATCATAATACAATGCACGGCGAACACATAAACTGGTTGTTTTACCATCATACGAGTCTCCATACCTGGTTGATGCAATGGAGTATAGGCGGACACTGTTGGGAGCACCTGGCTTTTTAGGATTTTCACCCTGAAAGAACAGAAGGGGGGGGGGGGGGGGTGGTGAGGAAGCACAAAATTCAGTAATGCCAGATTCAACCATCTATCTATGATATAGAGACTACTCATCAAAAAATTATCTAGTCACTAAGTAGGCCACCGAATTGATTTGTAGAAAAATGGGAGAAGAAATGATATCGCTCCATATTGATATATCCAACACCACTGTAAACACTACAGTATAGAAGGTGCACAATGTAATGTTTGAAAAAACCTTAAAATTTCAGTCTCTCTCTATAGTATGAATGTTGAAAGACTAGTTCCTTCTCATCTTCAAAGCATCAGGCCATCATTTAACTTTATCTTGAAAAGTTCATAAAATTACTTACCGGGGGAATGACGCCATAACTTTGTCCTTCCCAGTATGGAACATTTCCTTCATGATTAATTACAATATGGCAAGTTTCCCCAGGAGCTTTTGGGCCAACGATCCTCTCCACTGAAACAATGGTTGCTGTATAGGGCTCCTTTGGCTTGTGCAGATTAAGAGGGGGTTCTTTAGCAGCCTCAAGCTCCAAAGGTGAAACCACAATTTTTTGTGTGCCGGCTTGTTGAACTGACATGCATACTTGTAATAGGTTTCTTGAACATCGGTTCTTTTTCAAGTCCAACGATAACACTGGAACCCATGACTTATCTTGGAACCTTAGATTGTCCGTCTGCAAAGATTTATACACTGGCAGTCAGAAGGATGTATAGCATACTGTGTCGAACGAATTTATAGATGTAATAGAAACAATAAGAAGGTTCAAGAATCATTACCAAGATTTAAATATATATTTAGAAAATTAATCTATTATTATTATTATTATTATTATTATTATTATATTTCTTGATTTAATGTAGCTCAGCACTCAGAGAATTGATCCTGCTACTCTCTATGAAAACTACAATTATAAAATCAATGACTTGTACAAGGTGTGAACTGTGTAGTTAAAACAACGTTATAACACCAATATAACTCTTAACGTGGGTGAGCCGTTGCATTATGACACTATCACGTTATAGTATCACAACTCCGATATAACGGCGTTATGTGGCAGTTATTGAGATAACGTTTTTTTTTCAATAACGCCGTTTCAACGTTTTGTTATAATACATTAAAAAAATCACCCATTTCATTCTCAATCGAACCATAATGCTAGACTCATAAGAAAGAAAGACCAAAGCTCGCCGTCGCCAATCGCCAATCGCCAAAGAACTAGACCTCACTCTCATACTAAGGAAAGATTTTTTTAAGGTTTTTTGTTTTTGAATTTAATGTTATGAACATGATTTACTTTTTTGACTATAATAACATTAATATTTTGTGGGGGTATTAAAATATATATTTAAAAAACTATTCCGTTATATACCGTTATATCTCGGTATATCCCGTTATAACCTATAATGCTCTTGGACAGTTATCTGTTTTAACTGCATAGGGGTGTGAAGAACAAAGATCCCACATTTGTAATTTTTCCTTGATAAATGAGCTACTTTTCTTCTGAAAATAAAAATAAAAATAGAAACGTGGGAAGGATATGTTGGCTTACAACCAGGCAAGAATGGCTAAGTTGTCCTACATGTAACTAGTCGGCAATCTTAGGGCCCAAAGTAGATTTCAAATGGGTCTTTCTAAAGTCTGGTTGGAAAGGACATTCTCCATCTTCCTGAGCAACCAGGCTGGAGCATGACCACGAGATTCTTCCCAAGGGTCTTAGAATCAACAAACTATATGAGTTAGTATGGATCAGCCAAGTTCCTCCCAGAGCCTCCTTTCTTATTATGTGCAGCCAGACAACTGAATTAGTTTACCACTTTCTTCTAGCCTGTCAGTTGTCCCAGGCTTTGTGGCAAAAGTGGTTTTCAGAATACAAAGTCACTGCTCCCTTTTCTCCTTCCTTCCTCCACTCCACTGGGCAAAACTTTGTTTCTCCACTTAAACTATACCTCCTTGGCTGTTGGATATGGGAGAGACTCACTCATGCCTTCTCTTGGGTAATTTGGAGAACAAGGAACAATAGAGTGTTCAAGAATGTCTCTAAAACTTCAACTTGTGGACAGAAATCAAAGTGACCCTATGGACTTGGGGTGTTTTTGGGAAATGCTCACAATGCCATCCTCCATCAGATTCTGCACCTTATAATAGAGTTAGTACTTAGTACGAGAGGCCTCAAAGGAAGAAAACACACATCTCATTGGAGTAGCTACATTAGAAGGCGAAAATATGCATTGTTTCCTTGTAAAAAAACACATAGATACATATCTTTGCAGTTATTACCCATCTAAAATCAAACAATCAATATTCAAGTATAGACAGAGCCCCACATGAATTCCACTGATGTTCTAGTGACAAGTAAAACTATGATAACCTGCAATAGGTAATATATGGGCTCTCTTCGTCATAACAAAATGCAGTCATCTTTTGCTCCATTGCTTGTAACAGTACATCAAGCTTTTACATAGCTGAAAACATTAATATCTTTGCACATGTACGATATTCTTCCATAGACATTTTCTTTTACCTCACACCATTCATTCAACAGTTTCCAATGGATATTATTACTGAACATTGCTTCCACAACAGCCTTAATATCCCCAAAACCCTTCACAAGTATGCCTGCATTATTTTCTATTGCACTAAACATATAAAACATCATAATATCCAAAGAGTACAGACCACTTGCAATCCAAATGCATAGCACCATGGATAAATGTTGTTTAATGTTTAAATAATGCAAGCAGCATGTGATGCACAATTACTACTTAAAACAGCATCTTGAAAACCTTCACTACACCCATTGCATGAAGAATACACTTCTAAGATGAAAAAATGGAGCCATGTGATAATTTGAACTAAGGCCCTGTTTGTTATTTCTTAAATTTGAATTAACATATGGTCTCTCCAATCTAGAATATTTTTTTGTGAACTGATAGTATCTAAATTAAAGGTAATTGAGTCTTCAGATCTGATGTTAAAAAAAAAAAAGGAAGGGGCGGAGGTGCAGGTGTTTAAGTCCCCACTTGCACACCACTACTAGTTGTTGACCTGTACGGAGCCCATTATCTTCTTCATCCAATTTCTATGCATTCTTTTGCAATCGATACATTCCAAATACCAAAGTAAACACCAAGTCAGCAACTAGTAAAGAGTGACTAAGAATGTTGGAAACTTTTGAAAATGCTATGACACTAGAAACAATCAGAAATCGATCTGCCCCAACCCACAGAAACAAAATCTTTCATTACATCAAAATTGATACAGAAGGCATTCACGTCTTCTTATGGTTTATGGAAGTTCTTTCTATCACACTCTTTTAGGTTTAGATGATGTAGAGAAAACGACCAAAGGATCTTTGCTTTGTGAAGGCCTTTGGAGTGTTGTAAATTCCTCCTCGCAACCTCAAAATATTACCTTGCCACCCTCTTCCATGCATCGCGTCCCCCCTTTATAATCAAACTTTAATACATGTAAATCCTCCCTCAACCTCACTCTCTTTTTTCTTTAAATTTCTGTTTTTTCTTTGGAATTATTTTCCCTTCATAGTTTCATGTATAATGATCAACAAGACCTGTTGGTCAGGTTTATCTCAGATGATCCCGATATCAGCATTTCACCCAAAATGATCACTGTTGATGCAAGATATGATAATCATCAACCAACTAATGCTGAAGTTTGCCTTTTACTTTTGTCTCAGAAGAAGCCTGGATAGTAAGATAGGCAGTAGTTGGAGCCAATGAAAAGGCCATAGGAAGCACAAAGCTTGAATCAAATGAAAGTTTTATGCATCAGCTTGGCTGAGACAAGAAATCTTAGCTCAACATACTATTCTAGGGGATAGAGAAGAAGTAACAAAGTGGAAAAGGAAAGCCGCATAATTGTAAATCTAACTGAGCAGCTTTCATTCTAGATCAAGACTTAAATTAAACTTGTATTGGGACAGTTGAAGACTGGAAAAGACCAGAGTTGGACGATAACAGAGAAGAAGTAGCACATATATGCTTCGACGTAAGATATGGAACAAGGTAAAGTTAGCTGTAAAACATGCACTAGGCTGTCCAAAATGAAACTAGGTACATATGAAAAAATAATTTGAATTTTTAAGATATGCAAGTAATGAGTTTGAAGTTCTTAAAAAAAAAAAAAAAAAAAGTGAAACTTTTTATACCAAAACACAATCTTTAAATGAAAACTCTGATATACAACTAATACTGAAAAGTGATAACCAACTCCTTTCACCTTCCTCCCAACCCAAGCATGGTGCATGAACATAGAAAGTTCTTGGAGTATCCAACTCAGACTAATTGCAAGCTATATAGATAAGGACTGTGTAGAACATAGATATTGAATAATGCCATTTGGAAAGATTTATATCATATTTCCATCTGATCTATAAATAAAAAAAACAAATGTATCTGTTACAAGGCAGTTGAGAGGAAGGTAGTGCAAAAGGTCTTGGAAACGGTGGAACTTAAACTTCATCAAGACCCAATCTTCGAATTGACTTATCTAGATAGGAACCTAACTGTCCTCAACAAGGATGAGTTGCCATCAACTTAAAGTGAATCAACTAGATGTGAGAAGGAGACATGGGAAGTGGTGTAGATTGTACACGAGTTCACCAGAGATCCTTAGATGCAAGGTTTTGTCAGATATACGTTTAAAGAGGCCAGTTGACTAGTTAGCAAAATTGGGGATCACATATGTTGGAATATCGAACCCACTCCAGTTATCCATGGGCGTAAATTGCCTTGCCCATGTGCTTATCCCCTGTGAATTTACGGTGTAGTTGTACGATTCATACCCACCGATGTATGTTGTAGTCCCACTTCCCTACTCAGCTTGGATTCGCCCTCTCTATAAGTTGGAGCTTTCAGAGAATTGGAAATTTATCAACATATCCCTTGATTTGGATTCCCCTCCTCCCTCTGAACTCAATAACTAAGTCATTATAAGCTAAAAGAGAAAAGTAATGAATTTCTGCCCCCCCCCCCCCCCCCACCCCCCCCCCCCCCCTAAGACTAGAAATTCTAGAAGGCAGACAATGCCCAATTTATCTTCTCTTGCAAAGAAGAAGAGATGAAAATCATTGAAAATCGAGGCTTATTCAACTTGCATATTTGACTACTCGGTTACAGAAGTGATCTAGGTAATCTAAACAAGTCCACTTCTTAAGAAAACGAAGAAGAAATGAAATGGAAGACACAAGGCAAAGGTTGAAAGCAGGAATGATGGAAATAAAGAGAGTAAGAAGAAACCTTGAGTGGTTGTTTCCTTAGAGAAGCAGGATTGGTTCCAGATGGAATAGTTGCAAATCCAGCCTGAGGTAATAATCATCAAAACGAATAAAGAAAGAAAGATTTTGAGTTGTGAACATGATGGGTTTATTATTGTGTTCATGATTGATGAATTAAAATGATGAATCTGACCTGAGTTACAGCTAAATGAGCCATTTGGGATGGGAGATTGGATCCAAGACCACACCAAGCAGCAGCAATTCACTAGAGACTAAAAAGGAATCCTTCTCTCTCTCTCCAAATGAAATAAAATGGAATGGGTTTGACTGAGTGAACTCCACGGGGGATGGTGGTGGGCGCAACTTGATGATACTGACCTTTTGAGGAGGGAAGGGTCCGAAGCCCGAACCGAGTTTAGTTAGTAGTCAGCATCTCTCTCTTTATTTCATTTTTTTTAATAATAAAATAATACCATGAAAAAATAGTTTTAAATGTGAGGATGGAGTTCCCATTAAAAATAAAAATAAAACGTTTTCACATGGAAGAGAGGGCAAGACAAACATGCCCATGAGAAAAAACTGAGTCATTAGATTTAGGCAATCGACTACTTTGCACCACTAAAAGTGCTTGATCATGTACTTTTTTTTTTGTTTTTTTTTTTCTACTAACCCACACCACCACCACCCAAAAAACTATTTTTGAAAAAAAACAGTAACTTAACTTTAAAATAGGGTAATTTTTTATCAATTTAAACCATCAATTGAGATCAATTCTCAAGTTTATAAAAGCATGAAAGTTGTAGTACTATGAGTTATCTAATAAACACACTTGAATTACTTGAAAATGTTTTGAAATAAGCAAGTTATGATCATTTTACTAAAGTCGCTCAAATCTGTCTCGCATTGAAAATAAGATAGTGTTCCTGACTTTCGGCCAACTTATGTGCTCGATCGATACCGATTCTCAAGTTGATCACACAAAAATTATAGTACTCTGAGTTATCTAATAAACACAACTTTAATTATTTGAAAATGTTTTGAAATGAGCAAGTTATGGTCAGTTTACTAAAGTCGCGCAAATCTGTCTCACAATAAAAATGGGATAGTGTTCCTGACTTTCGGCCAACTTATGTGCTCGATCGAGACCAACTTGAAAATGTTTTTAAATGAGCAAGTTATGGTTATTTTACTAAAGTCGCACAAATCTGTCTTGCAGTGAAAATAGGATAGTGTTCCTGACTTTCGGCTAACTTATGTGCTCGATCAAGACCGATTTTCAAGTTGATCAACACACAAAAATTGTATTATTCTGAGTTATCTAATAAACACGACTTGAATCACTTGAAAATGTTTTGAAATGAGAAAGTTATGATCATTTTACTAAAATCGTGCAAATCTATCTCGCACTAAAAATGGGATAGTGTTCCTGACTTTCGGCCAACTTATGTGCTCGATCGAGACCAATTCTCAAGTTGATCAAAAATAAAAATAAAAAATTTAGTACTATGAGTTATCTAATAAACACAACTTGAATTACTTGAAAATGTTTTGAAAATGAGCAAGTTATGTCCATTTTACTAAAGTCGTGCAAATTTGTCTTGCAATGAAAATAGGATAGTGTTTCTGAACTTCAGCCAACTTATGTGCTCGATCGAGACCGATTCTCAAGTTGATCAAACCACAAACATTGTATTACTCTGATCTAATAAACACAACTTGAATCACTTGAAAATGTTTTGAAATGAGTAAGTTATGGCCATTTTACTAAAGTCGTACAAATCTATCTCGCAATGAAAATAGGATAGTGTTCCTGACTTTCGGGAAACTTTTGTGTTCGATCGGGACCGATTCTCAAGTTGCTCAAATCACAAAAAATTTAATACTCTGAGATATATAATAAAAACAACTTGAATCACTTGAAAATGTTTTGAAATGAGTAAGTTGTGGTCATTTTACTAAAGTCGCGCAAATCTGTCTTGCAATGAAAATAGGATAATGTTTCTGACTTTCGGCCAACTTATGTGCTCGATCGAGACCGATTCTTGTTGGGATGAAGTTGGCTTTAATAGTCTCACATCAAGTAAGGAGTCGTCACTAAGGTTTATAAGGGAGTGATCCATTCCCTAATAGTAACGAGGCCTTTTAAGATAAAAACCCCACACCCATGGCCCGGATGGTAGGCCCAAGACAGCGGGTGTTTAAGTTTGGGACAATATCGTTGCTATGTATAGTGGACCTAGGTGCGCACACGCGCTCAGCGCACGCCAACAAAGTGGTATCAGAGCAATTGTTGGGAGATTGTCAATTAAGAGAGTTGACATGGAAAATACCAACAATTGGTATAAGAGCCGATGGTTCGGCAAGGACTTGGCAAGGTGGAGCAGGTGCAGGCGGCACAGTGTTCAAGGGATCAGGCGCGAGGTAGCGAGCCAGGTAGAGCGTCGCATGTGCGCGGTCTTCCAGATGAATGGATCCAAATTAGGTTTCAGATCTTTGCCAAAGAATGTATCCTACAAGTCCAGACAAAGTGAAGTTAGTGCGATGGTTGCGATTAAGGTGGAGCCAATAACGCCGAGATAAGGTGGAGCCAATAACGCCGGGATAGCAGCCTGTACACCGAGTACTACCCACAGGATCGTGGTCGCACATGAGACTCGAGGAGGAGGTGTACTTCGAGATGTTGCAGACTGGTGGATGGATTGTAGGATGTGTGACGATTCGCGCCAAAAGGTGAAGATTGTTGGGATGAAGTTGGGTTGAATAGTCCCACATCAAGTAAGGTGGAGCTGTCACTAAGGTTTATAAGGGAGTGGTCCACTCCCTAATAGTAACGAGGCTTTTTAAGGGAAAACCCCACACCACCTAGGCTCAGATGGAAGGCCACACCCGATAGGTGGTGTTTAAGTTGGGGACAATATCGTTGCTATGTATAGTGGACCAAGGGGTGCGCATAGGAGCACGTGCGCGACGCCCCAAAATTTTCTCAAGTTTATCAACACAAAAATTTTATTACTCAGAGTTATCTAATAAATACAATTTGAATCACTTGAAAATGTTTTTAAATGAGCAAGTTATGATTATTTTACTAAAGTCGCGCAAATATGTTTCGCAGTGAAAATAGGATAGTGTTCCTGACTTTCGGCCAACTTATGTACTCGATCAAGACCGATTCTCAAGTTGATCAACACACAAAAATTTTAGTACTCTAAGTTATCTAATAAACACAACTTGAATTACTTAAAAATGTTTTGAAATGAACAAGTTATGACCAGTTTACTAAAGTCGCGCAAATCTGTCTCGCAATAAAAATGGGATAGTGTTCTTGACTTTCGGCCAACTTATGTGCTCGATCAAGACCGATTCTCAAGTTGATCAAAATTATAAAATTTTAGTATTCTGAATTATCTAATAAACACAACTTGAATCACTTGAAAATGTTTTGAAATGAGTAAGTTATGGTCATTTTACTAAAGTCGCGCAAATCTGTCTCACAATGAAAATAGGATAGTGTTTCTGAATTTCGGCCTACTTATGTGCTCGATCGAGACCGATTATCAAGTTGATCAACACAAAAATTTTATCACTTTGAGTTATCTAATAAACACAACTTGAATCACTTGAAAATGTTTTGAAATGAGAAAGTTATGATTATTTTACTAAAGTCGCACAAATTTGTCTTGCAATGAAAATAGGATAGTGTTCCTGACTTTCGGCCAACTTTTGTGCGATAGAGACCGATTCTCAAGTTGATCAAAATGCAAAAATTGTAGTACTCTGAATTATCTAAGTTATGGTCATTTTACTAAAGTCGCGCAAATATGTCTCGCAATTAAAATATGATAGTGTTTATTAATTTCGGCCAACTTATGTGTTCGATTGAGACCGATTCTCTAGTTAATCAAAACACAAATATTGTAGTACTCTAAGTTGTCTAATAAAAACAACATGAATCACTTGAAAATATTTTGAAATGGGCAAGTTATGATCATTTGACTAAAGTCGCGCAAATCTGTCTTGCAGTGAAAATAGGATAGTGTTCTTGACTTTCGGCCAACTTATGTGCTTAATCGGGACCGAGTCTCAAGTTGATTAAAACACAAAAATTGTAGTACTCTGAGTTATCAAATAAACACAACTTGAATCACTTGCAAATGTTTTTAAATGAGCAAGTTATGGCCATTTTACTAAAGCTGCACAAATCTGTCTCGCAATAAAAACGGGATAGTGTTCCTGATTTTTGGCCAACTTATGTGATCGATTGAGACCGATTCTCATGTTGATCAAAGCACTAAGGTTGTATTACTCTGAGTTATCTAATAAACACAACTTAAATCACTTGAAAATGTTTCGAAATGAGCAAGTTATGGTCATTTTACTAAATTCGCGCAGATCTGTCCAAAAAAATTTGCTGAAATTTCATGTTCGCCCAAAAACTCGCAAAGTTTCGGACGAACAAGAAATTTCAGCAAATTTTTTTACTGTTCGCCCAGATCAATGAGAGGTTTACTTTATTTATTTATTTTTCCCTCGCATCGTCTCAAACGAATAATATTTTTTTTATGATTTCTGAAAATTTTTCTGAAGTTTACTTTATTTTTGTGATTGAAAATATAAGATTGTCGGTCATAGCAATTTCTCTTGCTAATAAAAGGAGTTGGACATATGGGTTAAACAAATGTTCTATAAAAGGGATGGTAGTAAATCATGAGGACACGATTAAAATTAATTTGGTTTGCTCAATCGGATGTCGATACTATGGTTGACCGCTATGGAAGTGAATCGCGCACTTCAAAACATGCATGGATGGTACAATCTCCCTTGAAGTTCACAATGGAGCAATGATTCAATTCTTGAATTTGCTTGGAGAGGAAACATCACTGCTCTTAAAAGTGTGAAAATGCAAGTGTTCTGGCAAATTCTTTCCGGCAATAACATTGATATCTGGAAAGACTGCTGGGTTAAATCGGGTTTTTTGCTGAGTGAATGTGTGTCGGACACAAACGCCCTTCATCTGCCTAGAAGTATTCAGGATCTCTGGAACACTCATCTTGGCCACAACCCTCGATGGAATTCTGATCTTATTCTTTTTCTCTTCCCTGGTCCAGTAGCTAGAAATATTTTAGACATCCCAATTAGAGTCTCGGATAACCCTGACACTTAACCTGGCTTGCCGACAAAAAGAATTTTTTCTGTCAAATCTGCGACCAAAGTGTTCTCCAATGCGAACTCCGCTCTCAATGCTTCTCCCTCGTCTTCTTCCTCCTCAACCGTTCAACACCCTAACCTTTTTCGAGATGTGTGGATGATTCGAGCCCCCTCTCGCGCTCATTTCTTGATGTGGAAGATTGCCCTTAACATTCTTCCCACAACAGCTAATCTGGTCCGGCTTCACACTCCCATTGGAGATCTTTGTCCTTTTCGCCATAATCACTCTGAAGATACCACTCATCTGTTTTTTCTGTGTCCTATCATTAATTACCTTTGGCAACTCTCGCCCGTCCCTATTGACTGGACAATGAGTCTTTTCATTGTCCTTCCATTCCTATTTTCTTCTCCTTCATGTGGAAATTGGTGAAAGCTCACCAAACAGTTAAGGATGAAATGCTTTCCTAGTTCGTTGAAATGCTCCTAACCATTTGGCAGGCCCACAATAACAACATTTTTAACAAAATCAAACTCTGCCCTTCCTAGTTTTTCTCGAATTTCTTTATCATTCTTGGAGAGATTGGCAACGCCAATGGTTTTCAACCCCTTCCCTCCCCTCTAATCCCTCTTGGAACCCTAACAAACTCCAACACCATGAAGCCAGATACCACAAACTCGATTATATTAAAAATCACCCCACCCATCCCCTATCACACCTGATCAGGATACTATTATTGTCACTTATGATAAAAGCTTATTTGTTGATTCTCAATAGGGAGTGATATGAGTTTTTGCAGTCAACCTTAGTCGCGAGGTATTAGTTCAGATGGCCAGCCCTATTGCAGGAAAGGTCCTCGACAGCACCATGGCTGAATGCTACACAACGGAGGCGGCCTTGCTTTTCATCCAAGCTAAACATTAGAGTACAAGTTTTTTGCTTGGAGATTCCGAGACTCTCACATCTATTCTTCAGGAGAATCAAACTCTCACCGCGATGTCTTCCAGCTGGGTTTGGCGTCCGATCATTAACAATATTCATCATCTTTTAAAATCTAGTCCTTTTTTGGTATGTAATTATATTTCCAGGGCTCTCAATTATGAAGCTCACACTCTGGCTTATTCTGCTGGACAGAAGTATTGTAACCGTATTATTTAAGTAATATGCAGTATGCTTTTAACAAAAAAAAAAGATTCAATTCTTGAACCACAAGTCGATAGGGGAATAGTCACTTAAAAATTATTTTATCAATCCTTAAGACACAAGCTAGGAGATATTAAAGAGTTTTGACTAGCATATGAGAATCAAGATTGATGGAACAAGTACTTGAGAAAAAATCTCAATGATTAGACCTTAACTTAATGGAAATTGTCCTCAACATCACTTAAGCACTTCAAGTCGATGGATATGGGGAAGGAAAAAAATAAATTATCTATTAAGGAGTGTATGAAGCAATGGGACCTCGCCTTGACCACAACTTGTTGGACCAAGAATTCATAAGCTTCTTAGCTTAGTTTGGGTGAAAGAAGCATCTAGCTTGCAGACTTTATAAATAAAACCCGGATTCAGTGCTGCTAAGGAAAGCTGGATAATAATTCAAAGGCAATAAATATGAGCATTCAAGAGAGGTTTCAAAGGCCTTGAAAACTATTGAGAAAAGTCTTCCCTCATTGTCCACCAATTGTAGTTCAGTTGGTCGGACATCCACTATCATTGTGAGTGGTTGCGGGTTCGAGACTCACCAGTTAGGATTTTGTGAGTTTTCGCCCGATTATTAGGAGCACATGTGCTTCGTCGTTGATAAGCCTTCGGGTATTGAATGCAGCTACATAGATTGACTGGACCGGAACGAAACGAAAGCAAGTCTTCATGCAAGGTGGAGGCGATAGACCGGAGCAAAAGCAAGTCTCAATGCGAGATAGAGGCGACGATAATATTAAGTGGCAGCAATATTGTAGCCTTCAGGCATGGTTTGGTTAGCCTTATAGGGTCAGTTATGTAGCCTTCGAGCATGGATTAATAAGTAAATAAAAAGGGTCAACGACCCTATTTTTTTATTTTTTTTTTTAAAAAAATCTTCACTCATCCCCAACCTGCCTATCTTAGGATTATTGAATCATAAATCATTCAATTACTATATGGAGCAGGTTTGAAACCTTCATCTCAACCATTTATCCATCAAAACATATATACCAATGAAAGAGAAAACATGTGGGTACCTTATTTGCAAGAAACCAAAGTCTTTGTTGTGGCATTGGTGTTGAGGTCGTGGGGATCGAGATAATATATGAGATCTTTTGAGCAGGGTGGAATCACTAGTAAGTTAACCTAAACTATTGCTCAGGATAGATTTTAGGTTTTTTGTTTTTTTTGTTTTATTTTCAAAAAAGGAAAAATCTGCAACAGTAATAATCAACAAGATAATGACTAACTATAGGTTTCAATTCTTTTATTGGAATAGGTTTGATTCTCATACCTTTTACTTATTGTTCTTATTTATCTATTTATTTATTTTTATTTTTATTTAATTTCAAATGATTAAATATAATTCCAAACAATTAAACAATTATACATATCAAATGACCGAATTGGATTTTTTTTATCCCTTGACCCTCCCACCCCAGATCCGCCGACAGTGTTTGAACCCTGGACCTGTGATTCCATCTGCCACACACCTACCGCTCGCCAAATTGGAAATTACTTTGCATTCAACTTTCATAAAATCTAATGCTTAAATATAATTAATTAGTTTTTTTACGTGCTAAAATTATTGGAAATATGACTTTTGCAATTGTTTTCTTTCCTTTCCAATAAATCAACTAAACATGGTGGTGGATAATTACTCGTACTAAAATTCTCTAGAGTTGCAACACCAATCACCAGCTGTAGTCAACTTTTATAAAGTTGATTTCCAACTTGTTTAAGCGATGATCTTGAAAATCGAACAATTTCGCAAAAATATTTTTAAATCTAAATCGATTTTTGAAAAGAAAAGAAATTCACTCCCTCCCTCCTCTAGTCTTAATAGCCTAACGCACTTTCAAATGGAACCTTTGAAATTTAGAAATTTTCCAAAACTTATTAATCTAATTATGTAAGATAAAAGATAGCCTAAGTTTACGCATATGAAAACCCCATAATGAAAAATATCACCAATATGGTGGAAAATGTTCACAACCTTGTAAAACTTTACATATAAGAAATTTGAAGTAACAAATAAAGAAAAACAGAATAATACACAAGCTACGATTCCATATGCTGGAGTCAACTTTACAACCAAAATCACATATACTATGAATGGTATGAACTTAACTAACAAATAGAGAATAAAAGAAAAATAATGCTTTCAAGTCACAAAGCTAATTGCATCTAATTAGGAAAGAAAAAAATAAAGATGCTTCTCCCTCGATAATTTACGATATTTAACGACAAACCCAAACGTTAGCCTTAAGGTTAGAGATCTTATAGCACCAAAACCAACAAAAAATAATTACTTATATATCAATAGAGAACAAAAATCAGATGAGAAATTATGACCTTAGTAGTGAGTAACCTCATACTTGACCCCCTATACGACCTTTTTCCTAAAGGTAAGATGGGATTGGTTTGTGGTCTTAGGAACAGACCCAAAGGCTATGACCATAGGCATATAATTAAGACATCCCGCACAATCCAAAAACAATAGCGCTTATATAAATAAACAAAAACAAAAGTGGTGAATGAGTACATCAAGAAGAACTAAGCTTATTTCCATTTTCTTGAGATATGAAATGAGATTGACTTGTGACCTTAGTGACACACCGAGAGGCTTTACCTTAAGGTCCCAGGTCCAATCTCTGGGAACACTTACTAAAAAATGTTATTTGTGAATTAGTACAAAAACAATATTGGTTAAGTTTGTAAAACCAATATAGGTTGAGCGGAGAGTTATTGTAAAAAATGTATTGCATGTATTATAAAGTCATGTATACTAGGTGTGAGTGATCGATGAGAATAGATAATTCAAATACGACCATGAAGACTTGACCAAAGGAGACAATGCAAGAAGAAGAAATCAAGTCATGCGCCAATCACGAGTCAAAACCAAATTCAAATAAGGACGAAGTCAACTGAAGATACTGAAATTAAAGATATGAAAACCAGTTATGCAATGTTAATGCTTCAAGAAGATGAATCCAAGATGGTTGAAGTCCAAGAAAGTGGCTATGCCAATTGGCATTTGAAGACAAGGAAAAAATAGTTTATAAATGGTCAAATTTCAATGAAATGCCAAAAGCTATTGGGAGGCAAATATGTGTGGGAACCAAAATTCAAGTTTGAATTTGGGACATCCTCTCACATGAGAATGAATATTGTCTTGAATGTTCCATCACTATGGACATGCCCATGTGTTTAAAGGAGATGTCATTGTCAAATACAATGACATATGACCAAGAAAAAGGTTTTTGTAACAAATAATTTGTCTCGGCATAGCAAAATCGACCTTACTCATAAAGTGTCATTATCAGCAAGCAACATTTCTGATAAAGCAAAGAGTCATTTTGAAACCACCCATTCTGAAAAGCAAATCTGAAGAGAGTGAAGTCGTCTTCACCCTCCACGACCAGTCTATAAATAGTTGCATCCTCATTTGTCTTCATCAACTTTGGGAGTTCAAGTGAAACTTGTTAAAAGTTATTCGAAAGTAGCAAACCTAGCAAGACCTAGCAAAAAGAAGAGCAAGTTTCTCTCCATTGTTCAAGAGAAAAAACTCATTATTTCTTCAAACTATCTTTGAGTAAGCTTAAAAAGAAAAAGATAGAGACCTAGGACTCAAGTTGAGTACTTAACCTTAACCAAACAACTTCTTTGTTTGATATCTAAAAGCCCTAGAAAGAAACTTTTTTTTGTCACCCAAACCCTCATATTTGTAAGGGTGAACCTCACTTCTACTCCACAAAGATGTGAGAGAACTGATATTAAATTTCTTCCCATCCGTCTATTTGAGACTCATTTTTGGATAAACATCTTTGAGTGTTAGCTTGCCTAAGTCTTCATCTCGTGCGAGTTTTTGAATCCATGGATTGGATTTCTACGAGTAAGTGTCACAAGTAATCTCAAACAGGTGGTAAGACTTGGTTGTGTCGCGTTCCATGGTGATCTGATCCTTGGTAATCCGATAAGTTTACGAAACATGAAAATCACACCGGGTGCTATCTCTAGAATCTCAAGCACACGTCCGTCAAACTTGGTTTTGTTGCATCCCACATGACCACCAAGGTATTCGTAAATCTCACAAAGCATAATACTAGGTCGTGTCGGTAAGTCTAAGAAGAGCATGACAACTTGACCTTTCGAGGTTGTGAAACATTATTTTATAGTGCAGTTCTCTTTTAATCAAGATAATAAAAGTTTGAGGCTTGCAAACACTTTTCGCTGAAAACTAGTCGAGGCCCATCAAGCCCCAATTTAGGTGAAGCTCATTTATATCTGTGTGGTATTGTATCATTCCTCCCTCTTTACATACTTTGCATGATTGTTTATCTTATTGTCTTTGATATCTCATCTTGCACGTTTTAAGTTGTATTGTTTTTGTAAATCGTAGTTTAGCTCGTTTGATTTGTGCATAAAGTCTTGGATCTACTTTACAAAAGTATTTCCTTAGAATCATGTTTTAGATTCCAAGACTTGTGAGACCACCTAGACCAAGAGATTAATCACTTCATTATCTTTCCCTATCTTTAATTGTTTTATTGGTCCTAAGGTTTATGAGATTATATTGAACTCGGAGTCTATAAGAAGTGTTCATATAGCCTACTAACCTTTGTATTCTTCCGCAAAAGTTTTTCAAAGAAAAATGAATTTCAAAAAGATATTATTTACCCCATCTAGTTTTGCTCATCGTATCTTAGGACACCTGTGAGTGGTCCTTTATTTTTACCATTGCACTTTCACTTACATGTGACAACAATTATTTAAGAAAAAAAATTTATATATGCAAATAAATCATCCAAAACAACTACATTATGAGAGACATTAGCTCATTGAAGAACAATAACGTTATAATAACTTTATTTGATTTTTTGCACACGCATATATAAAACAACAAAAAATGGCTATTGGATTGTGTCCCTGTTAATTTTGGCATATTAAGTTTGAAACCCATTTTGAAATTAAGCATATAAAAAGACCCTTATTTATGATGAATCTATCCACTTTGACAAACTTAAGCACCAAAATACCTATACCTTAAGTGCCACATGGTGGGGAGGGGGGACATATTAAGTATAAGACACCATAAAAAATCCTTGAATCGTAAAGGATCCTTATATGTGTAGGGAGGATATTTATCAGTTATAAGAAACCATATTCTTTTCTAAATATTTTTTTATTTGTTGACGATCTTCCACAATCCCACCCCTTCTCCCCCATACTTTTTGCCTTCAGCCATGTAGGAGAAGAAAAAATATCTCTGCAGCTCTACATGCACAAATATCAGAGTAATCTCTTTTAAATTACACTTAAAAGTCCCTTATTAAAATTATGTAGTTTTGAGTTATTTTTTAAACTAATTATGTATATTGATTAATTAAAATGAAGCTTGTGTAGGGAGCTTTTGAGGTTTTTATGTTTATCTTGTAATGTTGCTTTAGATCTTGTGGTGTTATTGAAGAGGATAAAAAGCTAAAATGTTACACAAGTCACCAATTGGTTATGACACTACACTATGAACCAACATAATCTTAGAGTTTTAACATTAGGTGGTCTTTTTTGCTTTTTTGTGCCTTGGATAGCTAAAGCTTGAAGGTACTTATTATGGTATTTTTTTTTTACCTTAACCCTCCCCACCCTATGCCACTGGCCAGGTTCAAACCCGTGACGTGTGATTCCATCCGCCACACCTCTACCAACTCAACTGGTGCACCTTTGGCAAGGTACTTATTATGGTATGCCTAAATGCAAGTGTTATCTTCTAGAAATCATGATTGTGTGATTTGTGTCTAAATGCTAAAATTTATGTGAATCAGATTAAGTAACAATAGTCATGAAGAAGACAAATACATTTTCTGAGTTTGAAATTGTAATTGGTTTACTTTTCACTCTTAAACTGAACTGGGCCCAACATAAACTTTTGGTTTGTTGGAGGCAATTCACGATTTCGCCAATGAAAATTCATTTCTCGCTGTCTTCTTTCATTTCAGATTTGTCATTTCTATCATAGTTAAACTCCTTAAGAATCAGCATCTCAACATGTGGATCAAATTATCCATTAGAGTTTTGATCTCACCTTATTCTCCATAACTTTTTGAGTTCATTTCTAGATATGCTATTGTTGCTAGGAATATGGATAAGTATATTACAGATGCATCCTCATAGTTGTCTGAAGTTTGGGGTTTGATCATGAATCTCCTTTTTTGTTTGATGTTTCTCACATATTCTCCAAGTCTTTCATAGACATAAGGAAAAGTGATTTGGATGTGATTATATAAATAAGAGAATGAGTAAAATGTGAGAATGGATAGTGGAGTTTAACTTAGAATTGCTAGTGGAGTTTAACTTAACGTTTTTGGAATTCATAGAGATTTTTTTTGCTATGATAAAGTTGGCCATGTGGATGTCTAAATTTTCATGTTGATTCCCTCGATATTCGTATATGGTGGTTTTTTTGGGCTTGACTTCAAGGGTCTTGGGCTTGAAATTCCTTGGTCTTTGACAATGCATGTGTGAACTTCCGATGAGCTTTCTAATAGTTGAGCTTAGCCTTATTGTGCCACTTTGTGTATGATTTGAGATTAGTGCTTGAATTTCTACAAAATATAAAAAGTATACGTAATGAGATATTTTTATTAGATAATTGCACTTAGCAGTTGTATATTTAATTATGGGCATAAAAATGTCACATTTATATGCTTATCAAAAACCGACAGAGGAAAAATTGAAATCATTTTTTAGCTTTACACAGATCTTGTTGAAAGGGTAAAAAAAAATTTATCAACCTTCAATAACCACAACTACCGCGACATATTTATGATTCATGGAAATAAGTTGGAAAATAAGAAAATAAAAGTAAAAGCTCATTGATGCAAAACAAGTTTCACGTACTTGACGTTGTTGATAATCAAAGGAAATAATAAAATGTAAAAGTAAAAAAAAGAAAATCTGAGTTTTAAGCACCACAATTTTCTTAGAGAGTCAATAAGGGATTGAATGACATGAACTTAATTAAAGCCACAAATTAAGATAATTACATCTAATTTAAAAAATCAAATAAAGGGTGAGCAAAACAACATCCCTCAATAATTTGTGATTTTAACAATAAACCCAAAACTAGCCTTAGGGTTAGAAATTGTATACCACGTGAAGCAAAACTTACTTATATAACAATAAATAACACAAGTAAAATGACAAATTATAACCTTTGGAGTAAGCAACCTCAGTCTTCACCCTCTATATGATATTTTCCCCAGAAATCAGATGAGATTGGCTTGTGACCTTAGAAACAAACCCAGAGGTTGTGACTGTAGGCGTACAATTAATACATCGCACACAACCCAAAATGTTAATCCTTACATAAGTAAATAAAAACTAGAGTGTTGAATGATTATATTAAGAACTAATCTCGTTTCTGTTGTTATTATTATTATTATTATTATTTAGAGACCAAATGGGATTGACTTGTGACCATAGCGATTAAGGTTGCATGTCCTATCCCATCCAACCAACCAATTTTTTTTTTTTTTTTTTGCTTAGATAAAGATAAACATAACAAAAAGGTTGATGATGACAATTTGTTTTCTATTTGTCTTTTTTGAGAGATCAGATGGGATTGGCTTGCGACCTTAGTGACACACCGAAATGCTTTAACCTTAAGGTCACAGGTCCAATCCCATCCAATCCAACAAAACAAAACTTGCTTAGAGAAAGATAAACATAAGTAAGAATGTTAATGATGCCCCATTGGAGGTGAACAAATCTCGTATATATAGCAAAAAATCTCTTTTGAGATGCTATATGGAATATCTAAAGCACAATGTAGTTATGTATGTTATAATTTTGACAACCTATACATAACTGCTGGGTCAAACTAAACCTACATGTAACAACAATTACTTAGTCAAAGAAATCATTTAAATCAACTAGGTTATGATAGTATTAGTTCATATGAAAATGTGTTAAAAAGTACAAATATACATAACAACCGTCATAGTTCATTGTTGAATCATCAAAACATATTCAATGTTATAATAACTTTCATTGACTCTGTATTAGCTTATTTAAAACTAAATAAATAAAATATGTAATCCATGATTAAAAAAAAAAAATTTCTAGTCAATATCTCTTGGAAGACCTACATGACAACTATTGTTTAAGAAAAAATATTTATTCAAATAAATCATTCAAAACAACTAGATTATGATAGACATTAAATTTTCATTAAGCACTTGTTCATTAAAGAACAAAACGGTCAAACACAGTTAACATTATAATAGCTCTCATTGATTCTATCGCGACTCAATAAAAAAAAAGATATAACTATAAAAGTAAAGCTACTTCGATTGTCGAAAGCCATTTGCTAGTTAGTCTGACTTGAAAATTTGTAGGATATTTGAAAATTACTAAAAGGAATAAGATATATAACTCCAACTAGATTCTAGAAACAATACTCGAGATACACATCAAAAAAAAAATTGTCAGCACCTCTGGTTTAACTTGAGTGCATCAGCCTTCAAATGAACACCCATAAAGTGGATAGTGGTCAATTAAGCACGTTCCATACGAAATGATCATTGTAAAGAGCCCTCAAAATTTAGTAAAACCAATCCTTGTCCCATTTTTAAGGTCTAGAGGCTCCCATGCCCATTGCCCTAACTGAACCCCAATTTATTTGCTTGGCTGGTGCATAAAGATAAATAAGAATGAATATGTTTTATTAACACTCTGATGGAACTGAAAAACACTTGACTTTATAGCACGCTCTATGCGAGTCTCCTTGGTTCCTTTCCAACTAAACCAACCTCACCTAAGTGTTCTTTTCTAGTTGTAGATCTAAGTTTGCCTTATTACTCACCTTCCAGCAATAACTCCTATGTCACAATTGTTACAAAGAAGAATTCTAGGCGGGAATTTTAAAAGAAGTTGCAAGAGAAAATATAGGCAGGAAGTTTTAAAATAGAAAGGAGGTCAAATTTGTAATATGGGTTAACAAAACAGTTGGGACCACTGTGTAGGAAAACACGTGTCCTCTTTTTATTTGTTATTTTGGAAATTCTGTTAGAAGTTCCCTTTATAAAGGGAATAAGAACCCTAGATAGAAGCAGAGAAGAAAATGAGTTCTTAAGGCTCAATCCTGCTGATTGAGAGGTTCCTTGTGTAATTCCTGACTTGTTTGCTGGAATATCAACTCTGTTTTTCCCTTTAATCTTGTCTCAGTCCTTAATTTATGTTCTTAGCTTGTCAATTCGTGACAATTGGTATCAGAGCCATCGATCCAACTCTGATAATGGAAACTAGGGCTCGTGAAGTGGAGTCATTCATGAAGGACACGAAGAAGCAACTCATGGAGTCGTCCAATCAAATGGAATGGATGAAGACAGAATTCAAAAGGATCTCTCAAAATAATGAACACAGTGAGAAACGAATGGATGAAAAAATGGAGAAGCTACTGCAGCTGATTCAGAACTCGATTGGCTTGAACACAAGAGGGGAATCGAGCAATCCACCGACGACATCGACCAGGGAAAATCAGATACAGACACCCACCCTCCCTCCCTCTAAATTTGGAGGTAATATGTTTCGCTTTCCTAAATTAGATTTCCCTCGTTTTGATGGATCTCACCCTAGGTCTTGGGTTAAGAAATGCGAACGGTTCTTCCATTTACACAATATTTCTGATGATTGTAAGGTCTCTATTGCATCTATTCACTTGGATGACAAAGCCAATAATTGGTTTCTGGACTACCAACTCACCCAATCCCATATTAAATGGCCTGACCTTGTCCGAGATGTCTGTCTTCGGTTTGAAGACCCTCTCTCTGGCAACTACGTAGATGCATTTAACAAAATATCGCAAGACCAGTCGGTAGAGGCTTACTATGACCACTTCGAGGAGTTGAAATCCCTCATGTTGCTCCACAATCCATCCTTAACTGAGCCATATTTTGTTCTCAGTTTTCTAAGTGGTCTAAAACCAGACATCAAAGCTGTTATTCAAATGTTTAAGCCAACAACTGTGGCTCAGGCCTTCTCCTTAACTCGTATGCAAGAATCGTGTTCCTCCATACACACACCTTCGAGCCATCCATGTTCCCAAAATACGAGGAAATCATTCACTTCACCATTCCAATCTTCATCTTGGTCCAAATTTCAATCAGGGTCTACCTCACAGTCACAGCCTATACCACTTCCAGCAACACAACCTACTTCAAAGTCACCTACCCTCCCTTATAACCCTGTCAAATTTGCATCTCCAAACCCTCCAATCAAAAGGCTTACCCCATTTCAAATGAAATTGAGGAGATATAAGGGTCTATGCTACAATTGCGATGAGATTTACAAACCTGACCACCTTTGTAGTTCCCAGCACCTTTACTTGCTTATACCCGATTCAGATAGCCAGGATGAGCCTTCTCCTTTAGTGGATGAAACAGAAAATCTGATTCAGGAAGTATCATCTGACATGGAGCTTTCCCTACATGCTCTTCATGGTAATCAATCCTCCAACACCATCCTTCTCAAAGGTTACATCAAGAAACACCCCATCTCCATCCTCATTGACACGGGTAGCACCCATTCATTCATTGACCCTAGAGTGATTCAAATCGCAAATTGGCCTACCTTGATCACCCCACAAATGATTGTTAAGGTAGCAAACGGCCAACACCTAATAAGCAATGCCGTATGTCAACCTCTCATTTGGTCCATGCAAAACCATCAATTTGAAGGGCAAGTGAGAGTACTCCCTCTAGGGGGTTATGACATGGTGTTAGGTGGAGATTGGCTTAAGCCATTAGGGAACATTCTAATCAACCTCCAAACATTGCAACTTACCATTTCTTATCATGGCCGCCAAATTACTCTCCAAGGTGTTCATGATTCCGCTTCCCTATCCCTTATTGGCCCCTCCAAATTTTCTAAATTTGTCAAGAAGCATTCCCCTTCATTCATTGCCCACCTTTTTTCCATCACACCATCAAGTGAATCTCCTCCATATCCTCCTCATCTTGCCCCTCTCCTTCAATTGTATTCTGATGTATTCCAAACACCTACTACAATCCCACCACCTAGAAGTCTTGACCACACCATTCCCTTAAAACCCAATGCCCTTCCCACCTCCCAAGCCCCATATAGGCTGCCCCACATCCACAAAGATGTGGTTGAAAAGTTAGTCCAAGATATGCTAGCCACGGGTCTAATCCAACACTCACATAGCCCCTTTGCCGCCCCTATCTTGTTGGTAAAAAATAAAGACAACTCTTGGCGGTTTTGTGTTGATTATAGGCGCTTAAATGACCTCACCATCAAAGATAAATTTCCCATGCCCCTCATAGATGAATTGCATGGTGCCCTTGTCTTCTCCAAGTTGGACCTTAGATCCGGTTACCATCAAGTACTTGTTCATCCTAATGACATCTACAAGACGGCCTTCAAAACCCACCATGGCCACTTTGAGTTTAGGGTCATGCCTTTTGTATTAACCAACGCACCGGCTACATTCCAAGCCCTTATGAACCAAGTTTTTCAACCCTTTCTCCGGAAATTTATCTTGGTATTCTTTGATGACATATTAGTCTATAGTAAGTCCATGGAAGACCATATTCATCACTTGGAGATCTTTTTATCTACTCTAAGAGACCATTCATTGTTTGCTAAGATGTCTAAATGCTCTTTTGCTCAGCCGGAGTTAGCCTACTTAGGGCATATTATCAACTCCAAGGGTGTTTCAGCTAATCCTTCAAAGATAGTTGCTATGGTCCAATGGCCAGTCCCTCATAATTTGAAAACCTTGAGAGGTTTCTTGGGTTTGACCGGCTACTATAGGAAGTTTGTTAAGCACTATGGGTTACTTGCCAAACCCTTAACCGACCTTCTGAAAAAGGACTCATTCCTGTGGTCCCCTGCTGCTCAAGAGGCGTTTGACACACTCAAAACAGCCATGAGTTCCACGCCTGTGCTACAACTTCCAGATTTTACTCTTCCATTCTTCATTGAAACGGACGCCAGCTCGATGGGTGTAGGTGTTGTTTTGTCACAGCAAGGCCATCCAATTGCATTCTATAGCAAGGCTTTGGGCATGAAGAACTTGGGACTGTCAACATACGAAAAGGAATTGTTGGCGATTGTCTTGGTTGTCCATAAATGGAAGGCCTACCTCATAGGCGCCAAATTCTTTATCTTAACAGACCACCAGAGTATAAAACATCTCATGGATCAGAAACTTACAACAGTTCTCCAGCAGAAATGGGTGGCTAAATTGCTTGGGTTCGATTATACCATCACCTACAAGAAAGGATCAGAGAACTCAGCTGCAGATGCCTTGTCTAGAATTCCCCACAGTCCTTCCTCTTGCTGGGCTATCTCTCAGGTAAGTCCCCAATGGCTGATAGATGTTTATCATAGTTACTTATCTGATTCTCATGCCCAGGATATCATCACCAAGCTCCTAATTCAGCCAACATCAGTCCATCACTTCTCACTTCAGAACAACATCCTCAAGCATAAGCAGACAATATACATTGGATGCTCCGGCCATTTGAGACAACAACTTCTGCAGACACTACATACTTCTCCTCTAGGAGGTCATTCTGGCATCACTGCTACACACCAACGCATCAAACACCACTTCTACTGGCCCAACTTAAAGTCGGACATCATTCAATTCATCTAATCTTGCGATATTTGCCAACGGAACAAAGGGGATCAGTCTGGTTATGGTGGATTGTTGCAGCCCCTGCCTATTCCAGATCAAGCATGGCAGCACATCAGCCTTGATTTCATCGAAGGATTTCCAGCTTCTCATGGCAAGTCAGTCATTTTGGTAGTCGTGGACCGCTTGACCAAATTTAGCCATTTTATTGCACTTGCCCACCCATTCACTGCCCATGTTGTTGCTGCTGTCTTCCTGGAACAGATTTATAAACTACATGGTATGCCACAGACCATTGTCTCAGATAGAGACAAAATATTCTTGAGCTTGTTCTGGAAGGAATTATTTGCTGCTCTTGGCACCACATTGGCTCTTAGTACAGCGTATCACCAACAAACCGACGGACAAACCGAAAGAACCAACGCTTGTCTTGAGACATATCTCCGTTGTCTCACTGGTCATGCACCATCTAAGTTGTCCAAGTGGCTATATTTGGCGGAATTCTGGTTTAATACCAATTTTCACTCAAGTTTGAACACCACCCCTTTTGAAGCTCTGTATGGGTATAAACCCCCTCTGCTGGCTTTACCTCCCTCAGCTTTCTTCTCAATTGCTGATGTACAAACTTACCTCCAACAACGATCAGAAATACTGAGCATTATCAAAGAAAGATTGAGCAAAGCTCAGGAGAGAATGAAGCACTACGCTGACCGCCATCGCCAGGACAGGGTCTTCTCAGTGGGCGACTGGGTCTACCTCAAATTGCAACCTTACAGGCAAATGTGAGTACAATTACGTCGCAACCTGAAGATCTCTTCAAGGTACTACGGCCCCTTTCAGGTAATTGAAAAGATTGGAGCTGTGGCTTATCGCCTCGACCTTCCAAGGGACTCAAAAATTCACCTGGTGTTCCATGTCTCTCAACTAAAAAGACGACTGGGTTCTTCCTCTGTCCCTTCTCCCACTCTGCCCAGAGTCGATAATGATGGCAGCTTTCTGGCTGAACCTATTGCCATTTTGGGGAGACGATTGATACCAAGGCATAATAGGGCTGTTACGCAGGTTCTGATCCACTGGTCGAACTCCACAGCTGACACTGCTACCTGGGAGGACTGATCCTCCATTCAAGCCCGTTTTCCAACATTCAATCCTTGAGGACAAGGATGGTTTGAAGAGGAGGGCAATGTCACAATTGTTACAAAGAAGAATTCTAGGCGGGAATTTTAAAAGAAGTTGCAAGAGAAAATATAGGCGGGAAGTTTAAAAATAGAAAGGAGGTCAAATTTGTAATATGGGTTAACAAAACAGTTGGGACCACTGTGTAGGAAAACACGTGTCCTCTTTTTATTTGTTATTTTGGAAATTCTGTTAGAAGTTCCCTTTATAAAGGGAATAAGAACCCTAGATAAAAGCAGATAAGAAAATGAGTTCTTAAGGCTCAATCCTGCTGATTGAGAGGTTCCTTGTGTAATTCCTGACTTGTTTGCTGGAATATCAACTCTGTTTTTCCCTTTAATCTTGTCTCAGTCCTTAATTTCTGTTCTTAGCTTGTCAATTCGTGACATCCTATTAACTCCCCCTTCCTCTTTTCCTTTTTGCGTTTCTTCTTGCTTGTTCTTCATCTGTGAACTGAGAGTTTTATGGCGAATTTTCTTGCAGGTCTTGGCATGGTACGATCCATCATCTCAAACAGATCATCATTGTTTCACCATGAATGATTTTAATGTCGTTTCAAAAAATCCTCTTAATTTCTCTGGTTCAACCCTAATTACTATCAAATCTTCCCTTTCACCTAACAGATCCCTCACCCTTTGCATTCATATACCACCTTATGTGTTTCTTTTCCACCTCTTTACAATATTACTCCACCGAGGCCACTTCCGTTTTCATCATCTATCCATGGATTTCTCCTCTTGCTTACTCACTATTTGTTCTACATCTTTCGTTCCTTACTCTTCTTCCATGATTCCCACCTTACACCTACCTATGCCCCCTCTTATTTGCCAACTTCGCCTTAATTGAACCTTCCGATGAGTTCTAACACCACCGCTCCCCACTAGAACAGTGACTCACTCTCAAATCCACAGATCAATCCGGTTCTTGTTTTTGAATTTCAACTCCGATGAAATCTTACACTCCCTACTCCATTTTTTACTTGAAGAGTTGAACGTTCAAGTGAGAACCCTCAGATTCAATTAGTGGTGAAGTACTGCCACCATCAAAGACTAAGGCAGGAGATATTTGCAAGACGCATGGCAGCGTAATGGGAAACCAATTTCATGTTCTATGTGGAGCATCTTAATCGCAAATGGGATATGTGTCACGCCCCGACCCGCCACGGGAATCGCAGCGTGCCGATACGTGAACTAATCCGTAATACATGCGGATCGTAACCGGCCACAACATCATAATATAACACATTATTGATACGAGAATGAAACGGAAATAAAAACTACGATAAAAAATTAAACAAAATAAGTATATTTGATTCGCCCCGCCAGAGTCATAGCGACAAAACCAATATACAAGCATCTAGTATAACAATATAGTACACCTGATAACACAGAGGAAGCAAAACATACTCGTACAGGGTGGACACGACCAAAGAGCACAAAACACGCCTACAACGGAAAACGGGGCCTAAGCGCCACGATCAGCAAGAACGCCAACACTGCCTGCACTCCAATAGTAGCACACCCCTTGCGGGGTCAGCAAAGCACAAAGCTAGCTGGTGCGAGCGAACTAAATACAAATCACAGAATAATATACAAGGATAATTCATGCCAGACAATAAAGGATAAGTAACAAGTTCTAAAGTCTAAATCACACTGTATCTCTAAGGATAATAGTTCTAAGTTCAAGCACCAACACAAGCATTTCAAATTCAACAATAACTACAAGTTTATGAGATATGCCGATTATTATCTGTGATTCAAAAATGGTAAATGTCAAGCGAAGAAAATAAAGACAATCTCATAATTCTTCATAGTCTCCTAGGTATAGCAATCAAGTCGAAACCAAAAATCCTGTAAAATTCTGTATAAGTGTCTCATATCGTAGGTATCCGCATACCCTACGAATGTGTCTCACCCAGACACATCCCACAACGTGCACCAGTACCACTTCGGGCTTGTTTGTATCCTAATGGGGTGCCATCTGCCAGGATACAAACTCAAACATCCCGAACGACTAGCCTAACATGGCCAACCTAACACAATCAAACTCAAGCGCGCTGGGAGGGAAAGCGAGTAATCTCCAAAGCACGTCCTCCGGGACCCGTCCTACTGCACTCTATAGTGGCAAGTGCGTGCGGGAGCTCACCGCACCTCAGCAAGCTTGCCACATGCAATAGCGTCCTCAATGTCAGGTGCGAGTCATCTCAAGCACCATCCAACTCACGATGCGAGCAAGCTCCTAAGCAGCGGCACAACAGACATTATAGCGGGGTAAAGACACTTACACTAACATCCACATGCACAAATGACGAATCGGTACATAATCAAAGGTAACAGACGTGCAATCATAATCAATTCGGCAATTTTTATAAAACCACGACTATGCCAGGGTCCAACATGACCCAATTCACCACGATAAATTTATTCGAGTCGATTATCATACATGCTCAAGACTCGGCAATCCACGGTAAAACATGACATACTATGCAAACTCGAAAACGAAGCATACAAGTCCAATGTCATTACACCAAAGCCTAATCACACCAAAATTCATTCACTATTCGATTTCATTCAAGTATATCATGCTTTCAGAAAATCCAATACGTAATTCATTCACAAATAACCAACACAATCATCGAAATATCTGAAAACCCCGAATTTCGAATTTGGATTCAATTGTACACAATCGACGGTATGATGTAAAACTTAAATTCAGGATTTCAAATAATTATTTCTCAAAATAAATATTATAATTCCACTCACCTGGGCGGAATGGGTTTTCAGAACCCAATTCCTACCGGTCGAAGCTCCTAACTCGCAAAACAATGAATGCGGGACCACGAAAATTTTTAAAACTGCAAGGCGGACTCGAAGGTGAGCAAACTAGCCGAAAACTGGAAAAATAAATAAATCACAAGCGGCGCGTGACTGAAAGAAAAACTTACAGGCAAATAAAATCTGGCAAACTCCCCGAAAAAACCCAAAGTTTGGCGAAAACTCGCCAAAACCCTCCCTACTCCGGTCTGATCGCCTCCAAACCGCACAACAGGCCGGAAATAGGTCTAAGAACACTCAGAGTCACGAATGTGCGGTTCACCCACACACGCAAAGTCTGGATTCACACTGAAGAACCCTCAAAACGGACATGCACCCTGATTTTTTTTTGAAAAATCCGGCCAACCCCGAAATCATCCTTGCATGTCCGGTCTACGGGCTCCAAATGACGCCACCAAGGCCCCTCAACGGCTGATTGGAGCTACGGAAACCGATCAAACAAGCCAACACCAAATAAGCCCACACAACATCTGAAATTCGATTTCTTAAATGAAAAATCGAAACAAGAAAGAGAGGGGAGAAAGAGGAAGAAAAATGAGGATGAGGAGGTGAGATTTGGGGGAAGAAAATGGCAAATGCAACAACGATTCGCTGGAGAAGAAGGGGACGAAGGGGAAATCTCGCTCCCTGGAAAGAAAAAAAGAAAAAAGAAAGAGAAGAAAGAAAGGGGGTTTGTCTTTAAAGGGTGGGTGGCTATGTGCCCTCACCGCATTTACTGAGTACACCCCTGACCAAGAAATATTTTTTTAAAAAAAATAGATATTACATCATACACACCTTAAAAGAGATCTTGTCCTCGAGATCGAACAAAGCCACGACAAGAAAACCTAGGCGAAAAGCTCAGGGTATTTCTATCTCATCTGGTCCTCCAGCTGCCAAGTCATGTCACCCTCTCGGTGGCTCCACTGAACCTTCACTAACTTCACTGTCCTCCGACGAAGTTGTTTCACATCATCATCAACAATGGCTATTGGCCTCACTGGATACGTAAAACACGTCGTGGCGACCTGACATACTCTGCGGCAAAGCCAATCTGTAGGCCACTGGTCCAATCCTCTCAGTAATCTCATATGGCCCTACATACCTCGGTGCAAGTTTCCCTCGACTTCGGAACCTAACAACTCCGCGCATCGGGGAAACTTTCAGAAAAACCCTGTCACCAACATCAAACTCTAACTCCTTACGCCTCCTATTAGCGTAACTCTTCTGTCTACTCTGGGCTGTCAACAAACGCGCTCTAATCAGCTCAATCTTCTCAGTAGTTTCTCTGATCACATCCGGCCCCATCACAACTGACTCTCCAATCTCTGCCCAACAAACAGGGGACCTACACGGTCGTCCGTAAAGTGCCTGAAACGGTGCCATGCCAATACTTACGTGGTAGTTGTTGTTGTACGCAAACTCGCATAACGGTAGGAGATCTTCTCAACTGCCCCCAAAGTCTAAAATGCATGCTCTAAGCATGTCTTCCACTACCTAATTCACTCGCTCAAATTGGCCATCTGTCTGTGGATGATAAGTTGTACTCAAGTCCAATCTAGTACCCATAGCTTGCTGAAAGCTCTGCCAGAAGTGGGCTGTGAAAAGCGGATCTCTGTCGGATACAATCGAAACAGGCGACCCATGAAGGCGGACTATCTCCCGAATGAACAACACCGCTAGACGATCTGCCGTCCGATTCATACTAACAGGAATGAAATGTGCACACTTCGTCAACCGATCAACAATGACCCATATCGACTCATTACCTTTCCTCGACCGTGGAAGTCCATCGATGAAATCCATAATGATATACTCCCACTTCCACATCGGGATCTCCAATGGATGCAATAACCCAGACGGTCTCTGATGCTCGGCTTTCACCTGCTGACAAGTCGCACACCATGCCACAAACTCTCCAATGTCTTTCTTCATGCCACGCCACCAGAAAGAACGTCTCAAATCCCGATACATCTTTGTTCCACCGGGGTGAATGGTGAAACGAGATCTATGAGCTTCCTGTAAGATATCTCTTCGCAACCCCTCATCAGACGAAACACAAAGCCGCCCACGAAACCGCAACCCTCCATCTGAACCCACCGACCAATCGGTAGGGCACTCATCCAATGTGTCCACTACCAAATCTGCTATCTGCCTCGTAATCACTGGATCGGAGGTCTGTCACTCCACCACTCTACTGATCAACGGCGGATAAACTGCTAAACCCGCTATCATGCTGCCTTCTGTACTGAAAGTAGGCTGAACTGCAAATGAAACTAATGTCTCAAGTGTTCGGTACTCCTGAATCATCATGGTTGCCATCACTGCATGTCGCCTACTCAAGGCATTTGCAACCACATTGGCCCTACCAGGCTGATATTGTATTTCGAAGTCATAGCTGCTAAGAAAATCAACCCATCGTTGTTGCCTCATATTTAACTCCCTATGAGTGAATAGGTACTTCAAACTCTTGTGATCTGTGAACAACTCGAACCTCTCACCATACAGATAATGTCTTCAGATCTTCAAAGCAAAGACTACGGCTGCCAACTCTAAATCATGTGTCGGATATCTCCGCTCGTGGGGTTTCAACTATCGAGACGCATAGGCTACGACCTTCTTGCCTTGCATCAACACTCCACCCAATCCTGTACCGCAAGCATCAGTAAATACCACAAGTCGGCTACCAGGTGTCAGAATAGTCAACACTGGTGCTGAAGTCAATCGAAGCTTCAAAGTTTCAAAAGCTTCTTCACACTTTTCTGACCATACAAAAGGAACATTCTTCCTAGTTAACTGAGTGAGTGGTGCCGCAATCAGGGAAAATTTCTCGATAAACCGTCGGTAATAACCAGCCAAACCCAGAATACTAAGAATCTCCGTCACACTACTCGGTCGTCTCCAAGACTTCACTGCTTCGACTTTCTCGGGATCCACTGAAATACCTCCACTAGAAATGACATGCTCGAGAAATTGAACTTCAGGCTCCCAGAAGTGACACTTACTGAACTTCGCATACAACTGATTTTCTCTAAGTGTCTGTAAAACAATGCGAAGGTGCTCTCTGTGCTCCTCTAAACTCCTCGAGTACACTAAGATATCGTCAATGAAGATTACCACAAACTTGTCCAAGTACGGACTGAACAATCTATTCATCAAATCCACGAAGAAAGTTGGTGCATTTGTCAATCCAAATGGCATGACTGGAAACTCATACAAGCCATAACGGGTCCGAAAAACGGTAATTGGAACGGAATGTTCCTCAACTCTCATCTGATGATACCCAGACTACAAATCTAATTGTGAAAACACTACGACTCCCCTCAACTGATCCAATAGATCATCAATTCGAGGCAATGGATACTTATTCTTGATGGTCACTTTATTTAGATCTCGATAATCTATGCACATCCTCAATGATCCATCCTTTTTGGATACAAATATTGCTGGAGCTCCCAAAGGTGAATTGCTCGGACGAATAAACCCCTTACGAAGCAAATCATCAAGTTGCACTTTCATCTCTTCCAATTGCTTAGGTGCAAGCCTGTACGCTGATTTAGATATAGGTGCAGTACCAGAAACCAGGTCAATCCGAAACTCTACCTCACGACGAGGAGGGATACCAGAAATCTCCTGAAAGACATCAGGGAACTCACACACAACCTCTACAGAACTGGTGTCGGGACAAGAATCTCAAGAGAGCTAAGAAAACTCGACATCAAATAAACCGAATCGGGCTCACAAGCCAACACACGAGGCGAAGCGTCAGGTGGCGCTAACATCACTGACCTATGCAAGCAATCAATGATCACCGGATGACTGGACAACCAATCCATCCCTAGAATCAAATGATAGCCCTCAAAACCCAAAATAATAAAGTCAAACACAAAGTTGTACTCCAACAAGGAAAACTTGAAATGGGGACAATATTACAACCAAACCGAACTTCCCAAGGGAGACACAACGCACAAGGGCTCCAGTAAAGGCACTACCTCAAGGTTGTCTCTAACAACCAACTGTCTAGAAATAAAAGACCTAGATGCTCCTGTATCGAAAAGAGCCCTCAACAGGGAAGACGACGAATGCACAAAACCTGGCACACAACACATACATCCTGAGTCACATAACAACACACTAACATGCAATTTTTCCTACGCATAATGCACATAACACAAATCTTACTACATCTGGCACACACAACTACAATAAAAAATAATAACATACCCTCAACATTTCCCTGACCGATAATACCTGCTAGGCGAACACGCGGTGCTGGGAGAGGGACTCTCTGACCAATTCTAGGCGCAGGTGCTAACTGTCCCCGAGGCGCCCTCTGCTGTGCTGGTCCATCCCTATTATGAGGACAAAGTCTGGAAAAGTGCCCCAATTGTCCACAAGTATAACAAACTACATGCTCCCATCGATTTGTCTGACCTCTTGGACAATCACGGGCTACATGTCCTTCCTGACCACAAGTGAAGCAACCGCTCCTAGTTCTTGTCTAACCACCCAACCTAGGTTGTCTCTGTTGCTGCTGCTGTCGATGATCTCCTCGGGAACGTCTCTCACCTCTGCGGTCTCTGCCAGTCCTAACTGGTCCCCCTCTACCAGGGTCTCTCTGCTGGATAGCGGCACGCTCTGACTGCGTTTTGAACCTCTAGCTCGTCGAACCAAAGTCTCTTGTCTACACTCGGCGTCCACTGGCTTCTGACTTAAAGTGACGTCCACTAATCTCTCAAAAGGACGATCGATCATCACCATCAACTGTTTCCTTAGGAACGGGTTCAGACCACTCAAAAACTTCCTGTTCTTATTCTCTGGAGTATCTATAAAACAAGTGACATAGCGGCTCAACTATGTAAACTCGGCCAAGTATTCTGAAACAGATCTAGAACCCTGCTGTAAATGTAGAAACCTGTCCACTATCTCAGCTCTGGCAGAATCAGAAACAAAATGTTGTTCAAACACCTGGCAAAATGTATCCCACTGCATCTCTGACACATCACGACTTTGCCTCACTGAATCCCACCAGTACATAGCCTCTCCGTCAAACTGGTGTGCTGCTAACTCAGTACGCTGTATAGGTGTCAGGACCATCCTCTCAAATATGAGCTCTACCTTACGGATCCACCGATCCGCAGCTAGAGAATCTTCAGTACCATCAAATCTTTCACCACCCAAGCTAACGAAATTCTTGTTGTGCCGAGTAAACGGATCCTCTGATTGAATGCCCTGCCTCATAATTTGTGCCCACTGTGTCATCATTTCCATGAAAGCCTGAGAGACATCCTCTCCAGCAGTGCCTGATCCCTTACCCTGGGATCTCTTACCACATGCTATCACCAAACACCCTCTACGTAAAAGAAAACACACATACAATACATCAAACAACACAACAAAAATCCAAACTCCTCTACCCAATTCACTCAAGAGAGGGTATACGATGATGTTATATGTGAACCGTTAAACAATGGCTCTGATACCAAGCTCTGTCACCCCCCGATCCGACACGGGAATCGCAGCATACCGATGCGTGAACTAACCCGTAATACAGGCGGATCGTAACCGGCCACAACATCATAATATAACACATTCTTGATACGAGAATGAAACGGAAATAAAAACTACGATACAAATTTGAACAAAATAAGTATATTTGATTCGCCCCGCCAGAGTCATAGCGACAAAACCAATATACAAGCATCTAGTATAACAATATAGTACACCTGATAACACAGAGGAAGCAAGACATACTCGTACAGGTTGGACACGACCAAACAGCACAAAACGCGCCTACAACGGAAAATGGGACCTAAGCGCCACGATCAGCAGGAACGCCAACACTGCCTGCACTCCAATAGAAGCACACCCCTTGCGGGGTCAGCAAAGCACAAAGCTAGCTGGTGCGAACGAACTAAACACAAATCACATAATAATATACAAGGAAAATTCATGTCAGACAATAAAGGATAAGTAACAAGTTCTAAAGTCTAAATCACACCGTGTCTCTAAGGATAATAGTTCTAAGTTCAAGCACCAACACAAACATTTCAAATTCAACAATAACTACAAGTTTATGAGATATGCCGATTATTATCTGTGATTCAAACATGGTAAATATCAAGCGAAGAAAATAAAGACAATCTCATAATTCTTCATAGTCTCCTAGGTATAGCAATCAAGTCGAAACCAAAAATCCTGTAAAATTTTGTATAAGTGTCTCATATCGTAGGTATCCGCATACCCTAGGAATGTGTCTCACCCAGGCACATCCCACAACGTGCACCAGTACCACTTCGGGCTTGTTTGTATTCTAATGGGGTGCCATCTGCCAGGATACAAACTCAAATATCCCGAACGACTGGCCGAACACGACCAACCTAACACAATCAAACTCAAGCGCGCTAGGAGGGAAAGCGAGTAATCTCCAAAGCACGACCTCCGGGACCCGTCCTACTGCACTCTATAGTGGCAAGTGCGTGCGGGAGCTCACCGCACCTCAGCAAGCTTGCCACATGCAATAGCGTCATCAATGTCAGGTGCGAGTTATCTCAAACACCATCCAACTCACGATGCGAGCAAGCTCCTAAGCATCGGCACAACAGACATTATAGCGGGGTAAAGACACTTACACTAACATCCACATGCACAAATGACGAGTCGGTACATAATCAAAGGTAACAGACGTGCAATCATAATCAATTCGGCAATTTTTATAAAACCACGACTATGCCAAGGTCCCAACATGACCCAATTCACCACGACAAATTTATTCGAGTCGATTATCATACATGCTCAAGACTCGGCAATCCACGGTAAAACATGACATACTATGCAAACTCGAAAATGAAGCATACAAGTCCAATGTCATTACACCAAAGCCTAATCACACCAAAATTCATTCACTATTCGATTTCATTCAAGTATATCATGCTTTCAGAAAACCCAATACGTAATTCATTCACAAATAACCAACACAATCATCGAAATATCTGAAAACCCCGAATTTCGAATTTGGATTCAATTGTACACAATCGACGGTATGATGTAAAACTTAAATTCAGGATTTCAAATAATTATTTCTTAAAATAAATATTATAGTTCCACCGGTCGAAGTGTAAAACTCCCAATTCCTACAGGTCGAAGCTCCTAATTCGCAATACAACGAATGCGGGACCACGGAAATTTTTAAAACTGCAAGGCGGATTCGAAAGTGAGCAAACTAGCCGAAAACTGGATAAATAAATAAATTACAAGCGGCGCGTGACTGAAAGAAAAACTTACAGGGAAATAAAATCTGGCAAACTCCCCGACAAAACCCAAAGTTTGGCGAAAACTCGCCAAAACCCTCCCTACTCCGGTCTGATCGCCTCCAAACCGCACAACATGCCGAAAATAGGTCTAAGAACACTCAGAGTCGCGAATGTGCGGTTCACCCACGCACCCAAAGTCTGGATTCACGTCGAAGAACCCTCAAAACAGACATGCACCCTGATTTTTTTTTTTGAAAAATCCGGCTAACCCCGAAATCATCCTTGCATGTCGGGTCTACGGGCTCCAAATGACGCCACCAAGGCCACTCAACGGCTGATCGGAGCTACGAAAACCGATCAAATAAGCCAACACCAAATAAGCCCACACAACATCAGAAATTCGAATTCTTAAATGAAAATCCCAAACAAGAAGGAGAGGGGAGAAAGAGGAAGAAAATGAGGATGAGGAGGTGAGATTTGGGGGAAGAAAATGGCAAATGCAACGTCGATTCGCTAGAGAAGAAGTGGACGAAGGGGAAATCTCGCTCCCTGGAAAGAAAAAAAGAAAAAAGAAAGAGAATAAAGAAAGGGGGGTTGTCTTTAAAGGGTGAGTGGCTATGTGCCCCCACTGCATTTACTGAGTACACCCCTGACCAAGAATTTAAAAAAAAAACAGATATTACAATATGGGATCACCTATTACATGGTCCTCTTTACAGATCTCTCCGACTTATTGAAGGTGTTGTTCTCTGGTCCTTGGGTACTTTTTAGTTCACTAGTAATTCCTAAACCTTGGCAATATGCCTATCTTAATGTTGATTTCTCGGAGGTCCCTGTTGGATTCACATCCACGAATTTCCAGCTAATAGAATTGAGGCCTCAGATATTGAAACTCTTGCTTCAAGCATTCATTAACTTACGGAAGTAGATATGTCTGCTCTAGAAAACCCACGAAGCAAATTTATTTGATTCAAAGTTTGGTTGAATGTTACGAAAGCTCTACCATGTTCCATGGAGCTAGGCTTTGGAATTGACAATGGTCGTATGTAAAATGTGCAATACCCCAATTTAACTTTTACCCTTTTGGTGTTGCTCACTGAAGTTGTTCAAGGGATGAACAAAGAGATTCAAAGAGGGGGGGGGGGGATACGAGAGTCTGGCCGAGGTGAGGAGGACTAGGAGAGATGGATGAAGCGGAAAAAAGGTCGGGGAGGGAGACATATTATTGACTAGTCAGTCAGACAGATCAATTATTTTGGTTAAGTTGTGGTCCTCGGGTCGAGCTCAATCTATAATACAAATCAAATCAGATTTATCCATAAATATAGTATAACTATAAACAAATAAATGGATGGGATTAGCATTGTTAACAAGTCATACTCCCTTCACCTCTTTTAATACATATTCAACTCATAACTGATAAGTCTCTTCTAAGTTATATTTATGGTTTTGTTTTGTTTATTAAGCTTTCAGGTATAAATATCAGTTTCATTGAGGCAAATGTTATTGATGAATATAATAATTGGAATTGTTTTTAGTAGTCCCGGATTCATTTTTTTTTTGTTTTTTCACGTGAAACTCGTACTTGGAATAGTTGTTGTTTCCATGCAAAATCCAGACCCATTCAAGCCGGTTTTCCCCCTGATTCAGTTGTTTTTTTGCAATATTTATAGCCGATTCAGCTGTAGTTTCACAAACTCTGGGTTGTTTTGGCCCATAAATCAGTGACATTTTCATGTTGGATTCAGGACCTCTTCACTGCAAATCAACAGTAATTCATCATCTTTGCTCCCAAGTTAATATATCCAAATCCAAAGTGCCTATTAGTACTTTAAGTTCATATCTACACCTCAACGGAGACTCAAACTTTTGGTGGTTCTATTTAGAAACTTCTTCCCACTCTTACTTGCAAATATCTTTGTTGTGTGGAAATCAAATGACTTAACCTCCAACTTCCAAGCATAAAATATTTCAAGGCTTGTGTCATTGATCAAATATTTCTAAAGGGTTTTTAAAAAAAAAATTATTTATTTTATTTCTTCTTCTTCACTTCTCGTGTTCCTGACCAACAATTAAATAATACAATTTTTTCTTCAGATCTAAATATTTGTGCAACAGTATGACAAACATTAATTCATATAGTTTATTACCATAGAGGTTCAACAACTTGAGATTTCAAAGTTGCTTTGGGGGTGTTGGATGCTAGAAATCTCGTAGACATGTATTTTTAATCTACAAGACAAACTTATCTGGCTAGGAGACAAAAAAGTCATTTTTTCTGTCCGAAATGCTACCCGAGTTTTTTCTAGGGACTTAACAAGTAGTTCCTCTTCGAGGCACCATGGATCCATGCTGGAACCCAAACTCCTACGTCAACTTTGGCGGGTTCAGGGCCATCAATGTTGTTTTATTCCTCTGGAAAGTAAGTCAAGACCTTCTCCCAACTATAACTAATCTTGTTAGGGTTCCCGTGCCTATTGATAACATCTGGCTTTTGTCATAATCACTCCGAGGAGGCTTTACAACTTTTCTTCCTCTGCCCTATGATTACCAGACTTTGGTTGTTGTCTTTTCTGCCTATTGACTGACACAATCTCTCCCTTAGTCTGCCTTCCTTAATCAAATTATTCCGTTTCTTGCGGAAGTCAGCCAAGGCGTAACCTACTCCACAGATAAAATTCTAGCCCAATTCACGGCTGTCCTTTTAACCATCTAGCGCCTTCGCAATGATATGGTTTTTAACAACATTCTGGCTACAATGTATAGTACGATCCACAGGAAAGTCCTAGATAGCACCATGGCCGAACTTTATGCAAGGGAGGCAGCGTGTTTGTTGATTCAAGCCCAGTGATGGCGGACTGGTCTTATATTTTGTGACTTTGCTAATTTTCTGGAGATACTCTACTCAGATGATAACAACTCAGTTTTTGCTTTGGATTGGGTCTGTCCCCGTGACCTAGTGATACTATCTCCTAAGATGATAACAACTCAGTTTTTGCTTTGGTCTGGGTATGTCCCCGTGACCTAGTGATAACAACTCAGTTTTTGCTTTGGACTAGGTCTGTCCTCGTGACCTAGTGATACCATCCGCCACCACCGGCTGGGATCGACCGCGTGACCTTGTGCCACCATTCGCCACTGCTCAACCACTGAGCCATTACACATTTGGCATTGTAAATATATTAGTAAATCTCTAAACTTTGAAGCCCATGGGTTGACAACTTTAGCTAATCCAAATATGTATTATTCCTCTAATTAATATATGCGATATGCTTTATAAAAAAACAATTTTTCTAGAGAGTTAGGCCAGTGCCAGGCTAGCCCAATACCATTCATCGTCCTAGAGATTAGGTCATTTCTAACATTTCTAGAATGATGGATGGTAATGGGCTGGCCTGGTGACTGTGCGGGCCTGCTCCCTAAAAGTGTTGATAAAAAAAAAAGAAACACTATGATGGAACTGCCATGACAGACCATAAATTCCAGAACCTAAATCTTGAAGATCTTGACTAAGTATATCTTTCATGATTATCATAATCTCAAGGACCATTGTTTTGGAATCAACACAAGTGATTCATTCGTGTAGCTGCCTCCTCAAAAATTGTCTGCAGCCCCAGTCCACGTGGCATTAACTTTCTTGCCTCCTCCAATGCAAAAACTACAACTTTTTTATGGCTCATTAACTCGATTTGATAAATTCATTTGAAGTTCACAAGGACAGACAATGTAATGGCGGGTTACCTTTTTTTTTTTTTTTTGGCGGGTAAAGCTTCCATTTACTCATAAAAAAAAAGCACTTAATTTTCCTGCTACCCAAATTTTAGCAGGTAAAACAAAACCCCAGATAAGGGTTTTCAATGTGTTAGAAAAATACCCTTTTCCTGCTCAGATTCCCCTTCACATGCTCTACATACCCCAAAGGTCTCACCTTTAACCTTTAAGCTTCCCCTTTCATGGTGAGAGTGAGAGTGTGAAATGCAAAGCAAACAAGCTTTGTTCTTTCTAAACTATTAGGGTTTTTGGCTTTTACTAACCCAGGGGGTTTTAGAGAATTTCTCTCTCTCTTGATCCCCTTTGCATTCAATGCAACCAAAGATGACGCTGAGTTGAAGAAATTTCATTACTTGCTAATACTGTGAGATAAATCTTAAGTTTTTACTTTCAGTTCTTCTTCAATCTAGCTCAAAATGGTGGTAATGTGAGTGGGGTCCTCCATCAAGGTCACATCTTCTTCTTTGTTAGGTGCTGCTCAGTTAGTTTTGTGAAACTTCCACCATTAATGAAGCCCTCAACATCTCGTCTGGTTGTCTTTGGTATGGCATTTTAGGGTTTTTATTTTGTTTTGTTGGACTGGAAACAGCATACTAGTGAGCATTTTTACAACCCCATTTGTTAGATTTAGCTAAGAAATGAAGCATTTTGTGTGGGGTTTTTGGGTTTTTTCTGTGATTAGTAGTAGTGTAGCTCAGCTTCCTTCACAAGACATTTTAGCACTGCTTGAGTTTAAGAAAGGGATCAGGCATGACCCAACTGGTTTTGTTCTGAACTCATGGAATGAGGAATCCATTGATTTCAATGGGTGTCCTTCCTGGAATGGGATTGTTTGTAATGGTGGCAATGTCGCTGGTGTGGTGCTTGATAACCAGGGCATCACTGGTGATGCGGATTTAAGTGTCCTTGCAAACCTTACTTTCCTTGTTAAGCTTTCCATGTCAAACAATTCATTCACTGGAACAATCTCTTCATCTATTTCTGTCTTTAAAACTCTTCGGTATCTCGACGTTTCCAATAATGTGTTCTCTAGTTTATCCCCTGAGATTGGTAAGTTACATAGCTTACAGAATCTCTCATTGGCTGGAAACAACTTTTCCGGGTCGCTCCCGGAATCCATAAGTGGGCTTGCGTCTGTTCAATCTCTGGATTTGAGTAGAAATTTGTTTTCTGGATCAATACCTGCGGCCTTGACCAAGCTGCAAAACCTGGTACATTTGGACCTTTCTTGTAATGGGTTCACAAAGAGTATACCAAAGGGGTTTGAGCTGATTACAAGTCTTGAGTGGTTAGATTTGCATCAGAATCAATTGGATGGGCACCTTGATGAGGAATTTTTACTTCTTTCGGGCGCGATTCATGTTGATTTTAGTTGGAATTTGCTAGCTAGTTCTAGTTCTCAGCAGCAGAAATTCCTACCAGGCATCTCGGATACAATCAAGTATCTGAATCTGAGCCATAACCAGCTTACTGGCTCACTAGTCAGTGGTGGGGAGCTTCCAATATTTGGTAGTTTGGAAGTGTTGGATCTTAGCTACAATCAACTGTCGGGAGAGTTACCTGAATTCAATTTTGTCTATGAGCTCGGCACCCTACGGCTTAGCAACAACAGGTTTTCGGGCTTTTTACCAAATGGTCTTCTTAAAGAGGATTCTCTAGTCTTGACGGAATTGGATTTGAGCAACAACAATCTCTCAGGTATGGTCTATACTACGTTTAGGTTTCAATGGTCTACAGTTTTCCTTTCATTAACTGTTATGCATGAATGTTTTGTGTTTGTCTGTATATGAGTGCCCATTTAATTTTGCCATTCATGTTTCAGGACCAATTAGTATGATCACATCAACATCTTTACGCATCCTGAATCTTTCGTCAAATGAAATATCAGGCGAACTTCCACTGTTGACGGGCAGTTGTGTTGTGTTAGATCTGTCAGGAAACCAGTTCACAGGAAATTTATCGCAGATGGTGAAATGGGGAAATTCCATCCAGTTCCTTGATCTCAGCCAGAATCAGTTGAAGGGGTCCATCCCTGAAGTAACTTCTCAATTTCTACGGCTGAATCACCTTAACCTTTCACATAATTCTTTGAGTAATGCCCTTCCAGCAGTTCTTACCCAGTATCTCAAGCTCAAAGTCCTTGATCTCAGTTTCAACCAGTTTAATGGTCCCCTTTTAAATAACCTGCTGACGTTGCCCACTTTGCAAGAACTTCATCTAGACAACAATTTTCTGTCTGGGGCTATTAAGTATTCTCCTCAATCCCCCAAGGCCTCGAATCTTACGGTTCTTGATCTTTCACATAACCAGTTCAATGGATATTTTCCTGAAGAATTTGGGTCATTGGCTGGCCTTCAAGTACTTGATATTGCTGCTAACAATCTATCTGGTTCCTTGCCATCTTCCATGGGTGGCATGAATTCTCTGGTTTCACTGGATGTGTCCCAAAATAATTTCACAGGTTCTTTGCCAGAAAACTTAACTGTCAGCCTTCAGAACTTCAATGTCTCATTCAATGATCTCTCAGGGATTGTTCCAGAGAACCTTAAGAAGTTCCCAGACTCATCTTTCCATCCTGGAAATTCTGGTTTACAACTTCCAACTGACCGACCGGGCTCCGGAAATTCCTCAGCTGGAAATTCGATTAGGAAGCCCATTAAAACTGTGATCAAGGTGGTGATCATAATTACATGTGTACTCGCTATAATCATACTGATCCTTCTTGCCATTTTTATATATTACATCTGCTTGAGGAGATCCTCGCAAGAGAACGTTACAAGCAAGGAAGCTACTACCAAGCGGACTCCATCCAATCCTTCCGCCTTTAATGGAAGAGGAAGTGGAGGTGCCTTAGTTGTTTCAGCTGAAGATCTTATGGCGTCACACAAAGGATCTTCGTCAGAGATGATAAGCCCTGAAGAGAAAATAGCAGCAGTTGCTACTTTCTCACCATCAAAGAACAGCCAGTTGTCATGGTCACCAGATTCTGGAGATTCATTTCCACCAGAAAATCTATCTTCATTGGATGTTAGATCACCAGATCGCTTAGCCGGTGAATTGCATTTCTTGGATGACACAATCACACTTACTCTGGAAGAGCTGTCAAGAGCCCCGGCTGAAGTCTTGGGGAGGAGTAGCCATGGGACTTCTTACAGGGCAACACTTGATAATGGGGTGTTTTTGACTGTAAAATGGTTGAGAGAAGGGGTAGCAAAGCAAAAGAAGGATTTCTCTAAGGAGGCTAAGAAATTTGCGAACATCCGACACCCAAATGTAGTGGGACTTAGGGGGTACTACTGGGGGCCTACCCAACATGAGAAGCTGATTCTCTCGGATTATATCGCTCCTGGTAGCCTTGCAAGCTTTCTCTATGGTAACATTCTTAACCATGTTATTTCGATTTAGTATTTCCTTACTGACTATAAGTATACGAGTTACCAAATTCTAAGGTCTCATAAACCATAAGACTGTATACCATTGACAAATCACCTCTTTAGTTGGAGATCCAAAATTTCATTGATTGGACCCAGACAAATTGAAAGTATTAAAAAAATTTGTTCAGGAATTACATAGTGTGTAGGATGAGAATGATTAGGTCTGATAATGATATAAGGCTATGTTCCTTCCAAGAAATTCATCAATCCCCGGTTAGCTGATTGAAGAGTAATTATCTGTCATGGTATTCTTGTTTTCTCCATCTTTCTTGTTTCCTTAAAAATTTTAAGAGTTCTAATTTATGCAGTAGGGAAGTTTAAATTTTTTCTTCACCTCATTCAGCGCTCCTGATGACCATATTTTCTCACTCGGAAAATATGGTAAACGAGTCTTATTAGTACAAAAACTCGTGAAAAACATCATTATCTATTCTGGTAAGGGCGGGTGAGCGCTTGACCTCCATCAAGTTGAATACATTCCATTTTATCAGAAACCAAATATTCTGAATGGTGGGAGAAGGTTCATGCAACTTTGGTTAGCCATCCTATGATACTTCTAAATAAGCTAATAGGTTACTCAAACCAGTGCTGGATTGTACATGAGTTTGCAGTGTAGAATAGTAGGTCTATGCATCCCCTGTATGGAGTATATGAAATTCCTGCAGGTAGATGAGCTATGATTGGTAGGATCTCGGAGCTATAGCAACTGAAATATTCATGACTGATTGTAATACTACCTCCCTTACAATGACACAAAGCAAATTAACTATTTTTCTGCAGGGAAGATTCTAAGCTGACCAAAATTCTTGTTACCTGTCTCAAATGTAATCTTGTCTTTCAAAATGAAAATGGAAATCACCTGTATATGGTACAAATTTGGGTTGGTGAATAATTTTATTTTCCATTATTTTGATTACGTTTACTTATCATTATGTATTGACTTATGCTGTAATTAATTTTATCAATTTCTCAGATCGCCCCGGAAGAAAAGGACCACTATTATCTTGGAACCAACGGCTCAAGATAGCTGTTGATGTTGCACGTGGTTTGAATTATCTTCATTTTGACCGTGAGGTCCCACATGGTAACCTCAAAGCAACAAATGTACTCTTAGATGGGCCGGAGCTTAATGCCCGTGTTGCTGATTACTGTCTCCATCGTCTCATGACGCAAAGTGGCACCATAGAACAGATCCTTGATCCAGGAGTCTTGGGCTATCGTGCACCAGAACTCGCTGCAGGCAAGAAGCCATCCCCTTCTTTCAAGTCAGACGTATATGCATTTGGGGTGATACTGTTGGAACTCTTGACTGGGAAGTGTGCTGGAGACGTGATTTCTGGTGTGGAGGGTGGGGTGGATTTGACAGACTGGGTGAGGTTGCGGGTGGCAGAAGGGCACGGTGCAGATTGTTTTGATTCTGCATTGTCTTCAGAGATGGGAACAAATCCAGCAGCAGAAAAAGGCTTGAAGGAGGTTTTGGGAATAGCTTTGAGATGTATACGTCCCATTTCCGAAAGGCCAGGGATCAAGTCTGTTTATGAGGATCTCTCGTCTCTTTGATTCATGGACAATCAAATGGATTTCCCTTGATGGCTTATTTTTGGTCTGGGAGTCTTGGCTTTTCATTGTTTTTTTAGCTGACGAATAGCTTTTCTGATTAGAGTGATTATCCTTCCAAAGCTTTTGTTGCATTAGGCATTTGTAAAATTTGGTTGTAGGGGTGGTATCTATAGTTTAGATAGATGGCACCCCTTTTTTATATCCTGTTGTGAGTCTTTTTACAGCTCAAAGACTAACAAACTGTTGTATGTAAAACTCTATTAAAATGGAAGAGCCAAGTAATAAGTTATTAGGAAAATTTCATTCAATCTTTTCTTTAGTCATCTTCAATTTGCTATACGAGTTGCGGTTGGTCTGTTTCCATGGCCACTGTCATGAATGACTTCCATGGGCATTGATGATGCAGTTTTACATTCTTCTGTTGCACCATTCTTTACTCTCATTTTAGCATGGAAATGTTGTGCCCCGCGTATTTGAAACACATTCTTGTATAACTATGTATAGAGAATGCAACATAAGCTCCCATATTTTAAATTTTAATTTCAAGGGAAGATTGTTTTCCTTTGATGCAAGATTGATCAGGTTACTTGCCATGTACGTCGTCTATTCATGATCCAGGTTGGGTGTTTGGATTCTGGTGAAACCACAACTTGTTGACATTGACAGAACAAAATTTATCAACTCAATCTGGTCCCCAAAAAGATAATACTGCATGTTGTTTGTATATTAATTTGTATGTTACTTCCACATCAAAGCCTCAAAATTTTAATTTTCTCTCCTAGAATGTTATTGGACCATCTAAATTATTACACAAAGCTTGCCCTTTCTTACCTTGAGTGAAACGACTGGATTGGTGCGAGGAACCTAAAATCATTGGTGGATCTGGTTTCTAATTGGTCAGGCCTTTACAAGTAGGCTGACCAATCGAAGCCCGTATTGAAGACAGCACCAGGCCCAAACTCAAAACCAAACCTGGTGTTTCCCTCGTTTGAGAGTCTTGAAGCCAAATTTAAATTTCAAAAGAGAGAGAGCAAATCCAAAATTCCGACCGAACACCAAACGCACGCGAACAAGAAACCTACTCTCTCTCTCTCTCATTTCTTCAAACACTTGTTGCCCCTCTCTCATCCATTCTAGGTTTTCTACTTTTCTTCGTTTCTCGAACACGAAACGATCTTCGATTCAATCTTTCTCCATGATAGTAGGTTTTGTTCTGAGAACAGTCGGACAGATAATGGGTTGTTTCTTGAATTGCTTTCGTGTTAGAGACGAAACCACTCGTCCTCCTCATCTCATTTCCGGCCCTGCTGCCGTTTCTTCAAACACTCGAGTGGGTATTATATTATATTGTGTTTCCCTAAATCTTCAAGAAACTTACTGAATTCCCAGTTAACTCATTCATGTGTTTGTTTTTCTTTGATTTCAGCACGATCCTCTCGTCTCCAGAAACCGATTAGGTTCTTTGCTTCTATCTGATGGTACACTTTCTAATCTTATTTAGATTTAGATACATTTGTTTTTCATATTTTTTGTGGGATTCTTTATTGGGTGGATACTATTGGGGTTTGACTCCATAGAGTTGTTATATGTCTTATGACAGAGAATTATAAAAAAAAATAAAAATCTGATTATAGTCAGTGGTGGATAGAGTTGTCTTTTTGTTAGACTACTTTTCTATTTTGTTGATGTTGAAGCTAATTGCAAAAAAAAAAAAAAATACTTTTTAGACAATGGGCGTTCTCCGAGGCAGGATAAAAGAGTTTGCAATTTGGAATCGCCCAATGAGAAGGATCTCAAGGACGAGGTGCGTGACGCTATGATTTTCATTCAGTATTTGGTTTTTGAATAGTTGATTGTAAAACCGAAATTCAAATTTCTTTTGCAATGTGAAATTTTGAATGCATACATGGGGAGTGTAGTGTTTTAGGGCATAGAGCTTTATTAATTACAAGGGTCTTATAAAGTAATATAACAATAGAAAAGTGATGATCTCAAAACCTCACAAGTTAAAACATTATCTCATAACCAAGTGTAGTAGCATGACGTGAGAAGATCATCAAAGTGTGTGGATGTTGTCAAATAAACAGGTACATAGTGATAGCAAAATTTTCCTAACAATTTGAAGTGTTTATCATGAAAAATAAAGAAAGATAGGGACGCAGAGTTATTGACAAGATCAGATGGCATTTATATGATAAACCTTATATAAAAGAAAATAAGTTTTGGAAACTTGCATCTAAGATGAATTGGAGGTTTCAGTTCTTTTTTTCTGCCTTTGCAGAAGATTCCTTTGGGTAGGAGGGAAAATTGTGAGAAGAAGATGATTGCTTAAACTTGAGTTCTATATGCTTTGCTATAGAAGTGGGTGGCATTTTCACTGCCAAACTCATTATTTGAACAGAGTAGCTGAATGTTGAATGGTTTTTATTACATTAGTGAAGAATCCAAATGGATGGAAGTGGAATAGGTGTGGGATAACTTGATTAGACAACAGAATTATTTCTGTGCCAGGAGATGCATTCTAGCGTAGATGCAGCTAAGAACTTCACCAGGTATGTGGATTTGAAAAAGAGTTTTTTTTTTTTTGGCATGATCCACAAGGGAGAAGTCCTTCAAGAGCAAGCCCATGCTCTGATGAAAGCTGATCAAATGAGAAATAATGTAGGGTCTGCACTCTTAGATCTAAACATCCTATTTGCTAAACTTCTTGGGGATAGCTTCAGCAGCTTCATTCCACCTTCTGGAATGTCCATACTCGAAGAGCTGTTGTTCATGAGGGATGCTATACTAGAGCCATCTTAGCTCTTGAAGCAGAATGGATACAATTGGTAAAACAGTTGAGGTAAAGGACCATTAAGGATTCCATTAAAGCTGTGCTTTACAGTCCTCCAAATTTGGTGGGAAATATATAGAAGAATGTTTCGTGCAAATATAAGAATGGCTGCTCTTGTGGAAGATGTTTACAGATCAGTAAAGGAAGTGTATGCTGCAAAACTATTACCATTTCGTTAGAGACAACAGGAGGGTTTTTTTGTAAGATGGCAGATGCAGTTGTCTACCTTGAACAATCTGAGGTTACGATCTTCTGCTGTTCATATAGGGCGCTCTAAGTGACTGTGTTGCTGTTAATTCTAATGGCTCTGTTATTTAGGATTGTGCTAACTGCGGTGGCATCTTGAGAAACACTGAAATAAAGAAGGAATGGTAGGCACAACTGGGAAGACTTTGCACAGTTGGAGCCAAACGCACATATGTTTTAGGAACTGTGAGACATAGATGTGAAGATTTTTTCTGTTTTTTTGTCAGACGATCCCATTTCTATATAGAATCAAATATGATTTATGTGTATTTTAGATAGTCATACTAGGACACACGTAACCTCATCTGTTTCCCAGTTTTCTGACATTCATATCATTTCTTCATATCCATTTCTATGCTCCATAGCTCATTTCTAGAATTATTGAGAAAACATAAACTTTTTGCATGTTTCCTCTCTTTTTATACGAGTGTTTTGGTTGTGAGTGCTTGGCAAACAGGATGTGCTGTATCTTTTATATTGCAGCCACCATCCCAATTAACCCAGCAGTCCCATAGGTTGCTGTCACATAGGGTTTTGATGTACCAACTTTCCAAGGTCAAATAACCTACTAATTTATGAAGGAAACAACTCATTGGGCCATAGCTTGGGATGAAGGAATTTTTGTTTATTAAAACCAACAGTTTCGTCTTCATGTTTTGAATGATGAGGCCGAAACATCTTAATTTGAGGAAAGTGGAATAATTCATGATAAGTTTGGAAATCTGCAAGTAAAAACTTTGTAGATACTAGTTTCGTTGAAGAGACATCAGTTCAAAAGGGGTGTGTGTGTGTTGTGAATTCATATCACTTTTTAACGGAATGATATAATTGCCTTTCAGAAGAAAACATTGTTGATTAAACATCTTCCATCCATGTTGATGATATATTGACGAAAAGGTTAATGGAGCAAAGTTTTAAATGATGAAAATTCGGGAATGCTGCTGATTTGCACCATTAACATTTCTACCACCAAGTGCCACCAGATTGTGGTGCACAGAAGCCACTGCTAATAGATTGGTTTTGAGAGGGGCATCAAGAATTGATATGATGGTGGAAGAGGAGGAAGTGATATGCATGGGCTAGAGCTGCATGGAACGATAAGAGAGTTCTTAGACATAACTCCTATTTATGTTTCCCCTAGAGTATCGGGAATGAGCTTTGATGACGATGATAGTCCTTTTGGTAGGGCTATGCCTAACCACAACTTGTACAATAAAATTATTAAAAAAAAAAAGGAGAAAAAAATGAGTGGTCAGGACGGGGTCTCATTACTCAAGACCTTTGCATCAAGGACATTTTGAACTTTATGCCATCTGATTGATCAAACAAGAGCTATTTCATGTTTAGTTATGTTACTGAGTTTTTTAACCTTCTACATGGAGCAAGCTCTTCATGTTTCACAGAGATATATAAAGAGGGGAATGGGAATTTGACTCCACTAAATGGGTACTGACCTAACCCTATTCGGGGTAGGTATGGGAAATGAAGTGTGAACCTGGGTCAGGTTCCGGTTGGGTGCAGGCATGGAGTTCTCGACTTGATATGTACATTTATATATTCTTATAATATTCTATAAGTGTCTCTACAAGAAACACAACAGTTATTGCTTGGTTAAGGGGCAAACCGGCAATGTGAATGAGCTTGTTAATGGTGTTTGTGGATGCTAGGGTCTATTTCTATTACATTACTCTTTTAAGAAAATAAATGAAGTTTTTCTTTTGTTGGTAATATTAGGCTATGGTGGTTTCAAAGATACCTGGTTGACCATATCCTAAGAAACAGGTGGTAGGAGGGCCCAAGTCTGATAGGGGTATGGCAGACCCGACCCATTGTCACCTCTATGCATGTGCATTTGATAAAACAATTTATTCAAGATATACAAAACGAAATTAGCGCGTGTTGATCTTTTTTCTTTGGAAAATCATAAATATAGTGAACAGTGGATGATAGGAGAAAGGAGGGGGAATGCGGATAGAACTTGTGACCTTCCACTATATCTTCTCTCTAAATCATTAAAAAAATAATATTCTCCATGGAAAACTTAAGAAACATAGCTATCTTCAGCATCAGGGTCTGAAAATTTTCTGTCTCTCATCTCCGTCATTTTTATGTTTTTCAATGGAAATAATAATAGTAATCAAACACAACCTGAAGGCTATGATTTTTCAGGAAGCTTCTTGGAAACTGCCTCATTCAGATTCTGGGAAATGGCGTGTAGACCTCGGGGCTAGGGATTTTTTTGGGGTGCAGTGCTCAACCTTCACTATTTCCATAAACTCTACAAGAGAGTCACTGGCACTGTCTAATCCTAGGGGTTTCCTGAGGTGCTCAACTAACATACAGTTGAGATCACGGCTCAGGATACCAGATAGACAATTTACATTGCCACGTGCACAGTAAAAACCAATTTAAATTGGCAATTTATTTCAACAAGTTGTCACACTCTGTTAAAAATTGAACAATAAGTTAGAATACATTGCTAAAAAAATGTATCAAAATTGTGACTGTTCTGTTGACAGATCACAGTTTTTGAACCATGGGTGCAATATATCTGATCTTAGTTTTTTCACCTAGTGTAACATGACTGTCTGATTTCTATCTAGCCTTAGCTGTGAAAAAAAATAGGAAAAATGAAAATGGAAAAATATAAGAAAGAATAAAGATAAGATTGTCTTAGTTTTGAAAATGCTGATTTGTTTTTGTGCATACACCTTATGTGCTGGGCATGAAGTAAATGGTAAAGAAACATAAAACACAATCGAATGGACATGTTAAGTTTCTAAAAATCCTTGAAATATAACGAATACACATACATATAGGAGCATTCCCTTGATGATATTGATTTAGTAATACTGTATGACATTAATTTTTTCTGAACTTGAATAATAGATTATTGCCTTTCATTACGAGTATGCTCTAAGAAATGTGGACTTATTGAGGTTGTGATCTCTTTTTTATGCATAGTTAATCCAACATTCTTATCCTAGAAGTTTAAGGCAGATTTTTTTTTTATCAACATTTTTATTCAACTCTAGGGATTTGTGAGATACAATCTTTTTAGTACTTTCGACAGGCCGGATTCCTCAAGTCTTGTGGTACCTTGCTGGAAACTCCTTTTGAGATGAGAAAAGCATCTGAGAAAGTGAAAGATCTATTACATCATGATGGAGATGCAGAAAATTCCAAATTCCATTCATGGCTTCCCAGCACATCCATAAAAAATTTACATTTGGAGGAGGAACTGAATCAAGGTCCTATCTCCCTTGTTAAACACTCTGAAGATTTGCAAGAAGTATGTTCTGGGGAGCGGGAATCTACAAGGTTGAAATTTTAATACATGCCAAACTATTGTTCCAATTTAGTTTACGCGACTTTAGATATACGCCAATGGGGTACCTGCTTAGTGGTAGGCATATGGATACTAAATACTGTCTCAATTCATTTTTGTTCTATTTGTTTTGCTTTGTTTTCTTCTCATCAGTAGGGAAAAGGAGATGAGAACTCCATAATTAAGTCTGAAATGGACTGTTATAATAATCTATTATGCCCTATCTGGTATTAAAGATCTCCTTGAGGGGGATCCATTTTGTAGTTTCCATTTGCATTGTATGTGCAATAACTTGATTTGACTTTTGTTTCTCCTTCCATAGCAATTTGTCGAAAGGTCAGAAGCTGTCAAGCAAAAAAACTTCTTGCGGTCATCCTGAAAGCAGTGTGGTTGAGAGTTCTGGTACAGCAAAGAAGGTTGATTATAATTCACCCTTATCAGTTACTTCTGAACATCCCATTGATACTACCAGACATAAGAACAAGTATGTGCGCTTTGAATGCAAGCCAGATACAGCAATTCTTACCCCTGATGTCCAAGATAGAGGGCAAACTGATTTCCAAGGAATTCATAACGGATCAAAGAGATCTCCATATCCAACTCCGCTAAAGTTAACTGATGAAATGCAGACTCCAGGAACAGTGTATTCAGCGAATGTAGGGAATTTAGGTAACGGAAATAATGCTCGGATTAGGTCACAGCACGTCTATCATGTGCAGAATCCAGTCCAGGATTTCTCTGAGTTGATGGTTCAGAAGGAAGAAGACTATTGCGCTGAACAACTTGATCAGCCGAGAGAATCTCTTGAACAGAGTGAACATGCAAGTCCTGACTATACACCTGCTTCATACACTGGCGAAATGCAGGTAGAAAGTACAATTGGCAAGAAGGTGAACGTGGAAGCAAGCTTGTCCCATCAGGTGAAAACATCGTCCCCGCAAAAGACTGACAAAGTTCAAAATTTTGGGACTGTGTCTAGTGGAGGATCACCTAGTAGAACTCCTGGTACGGACAGGCCAATTCTTGGAATTGTCGCTGCTCACTGGAATGAGGATGAACTTTCTCATGTTTCAACCAAATGGTGGGATGGAAATGGAATCCCTAATTCCACTAACAAATACAAAGAGGTATTCTAAGTTTTCTCTCTTATTATTATTTCTTTGCTGTTTGTCGAATTAAAGGTATAAGTTTCAATCAATGTTGGCTTGTTTGATATACAGGATCAGAAAGTAAGTTGGCATGCAACCCCTTTTGAGGAAAGACTGGAAAAAGCCTTGTCAAACGAGAGTCTCGTGCATCAAAGGTGCGTGTGACTTGTTTCCTTACAAATGTATGGAACAATTGTGATCTCTGTTTGAATTAGTTCAAGCTAATTGTTTATGTATTATTACATTCTAGACCCTGCTAACCAAGCACTTCCAGATTCATGTACAGCACATAGCTAATTCTCGATGTGTTGTTTTGTAGGAGTAGGCTATCTACTGAACCTGTTGAATTTTTTGAGAACGAGGAAAGAGATACTGCCGGTTCCAGGTTGCAGACTGCAAAGCATGCCAAACCCGTGGTTTCATTTTAATGTGTATAGTGGTATTTAGAGATTCTTCATGAGGTCTGATTGCAGTAGTTTAAAATGCATGCTATAGTATGTTTCGGTGCAAGACTTTTGTCACCTGTGTCAAATCGTCTCATTTGTTGAAAGATCTATACTGGAAATGTAGGCCAATCTCAAGATGCGATCGAGATTTAGAGCCCAATTAGGTGTGTGCTGCTCACAACATTTAGGAACCTTTCTGGTCTCCATGGTTCCAAAGTTTTTGGGCAAGACGATAATGTATTTAACTTCTCTGTTGAATGAGTCGAATGCAAGTGATTCTCAGTTCTTGCAACTTTAGTTTGCATTTTATTGTGTATTGTTGATGTTTTTGGATTTTTAATGGGGTGGCTATGGGTATGGTTGTGTTGGATTAATGTCGTGTCAGAAAAAAGGTTACAGGGTCACTTGACCAAACCAAATCTAATACAACAATAAACAGGTTAATTTGGAAGTTTGAGTTGAGCCTTGTTACGTTGGTGTAATGGACTTCCACGTGATTGGTTAAAGCCAACAAATATTCGAAATTGGCGTAAAAACTCCCATGTATGCATCAATATTAGATATCCATCAGCGTTAACAAATTGAGTAATTCTACCTGTCGAGCAAATGGGCGAGGGAGGGTGGCAAGCACGTGCAGAGGTGACGTGGTAAAAAAAAAAAAAAGAGCAAGCGGAAAATCGAAAATTTTCGGGGAGAAGGAGGGAATGGGGAGAGCTCTCCCCATTTTCATTCTCAAGCTCAGACCTCCCTCTCCCCATTTTCCATCTCGACACCCTCTCCCCCAACGAAGCTCTCTCTCTCCATCATCAACTCAAACGAAGCCAGAGAAGAAGAAGCTCACTCTCGTCCCTTCCCTCTCGCAAAAGTTAAGGTAAGTCTCCTCTTCATTTATAGATCTAGGGTTTCTCATTTTAGATTTAGGGTTTCTCATTTTATATCTAAAGTTTCTTCTTGTAATTATGCTCTTCTGAAAAGGTGAATTACGAAATATTGCTCCTCTTATTTTAGATCTAGGGTTTACGAATTTTTTTTTCAGAAATACTGTAATTTTCATAAATGTGTATGCCTTTCTGATTTTGCAGAAATGTGTTATCTTTAGAATCTTTAACCTCTAGCTTTGTCTATTATGTCTTCTCTAGTGGCAGTTTCACCTTCAAATTCCAATAGCTTGAGTTGAGCACCCAATTCGATGTCTTCTCTAGTTTTGTAAAATGTAATTGGGCATTAACACTGAAATCTGAATTTTAGAAGAGAAAGTAATGTAAAGTTGTGGTGATTGGGGTAGGGGGTTAGCAAAATCTAGCAGACTTGAAGGAGAGTGGGTACATGAGTATATCTATTTTCCTAGATCTAAAATGAGAAACCCTAGATCTAAAAACCCTAGATCTAGAAATGAAGGGGAGACTTACCTTAGCTTTTGCGAGAGGGAAGGGACGAGGGTGAGCTTCTTCTCTGATTTCGTTTGAGTCGATGATGGAGAGGGAGAGCTTCGTTGGGGGAGAGAGTGTCGAGATGGAAAATGGGGAGAGAGAGAGGGAGGTCTGAGCTTGAGCTTGAGAATGAAAATGGGGAGAGCTCTCCCCATTCCCTCGTTCTTCTCCCCGAAAATTTTCAATTTCCCGCTCGCTCTTTTTTTTTTTTTTTTTACCACGTCACCTCTGCAAGTGCTCACCACCCTCCCTCGCCCATTTTCTCGACAGGTAGAATTACTCTAACAAATTTGTATTTCACCTTTTATTGGATTAAATTTTAATAGTGTTTTGAAATTCACAGAGAAATTTGTTGTAAAAAAATCAAAGGTGAATCATGCAGAGCTGACACCGAGTCGAATAGGTTACATCAGTTAATTTGTGTCCACCAGGCCTTTAACCCGAACCCGTATGCAAGTGGACCTGAAACTATACAGTAAACACGTCAGGGCTGGGCTACGCGACCCGGTTAGGCCCATCATAGTAGCCCATACGTAACTGGGGGGGAAATAAAGCCGTTGGCGGGCGGTTCAACGGAAAAATAAAATTTGAAAAGTAGAAAAAAACAATAGAAACCAGCAGCGAAATAAAAGAAAGAAAACCTTTTTTATTTTTTTATTTTTCACCTAATTCCCATCTTCTTCTTCTCTAATCTACCTGCTTCCCATCTTCTTCTACTGGCTTCGATCTTCAACTTCTTCTCATAGCTTAATTGCTTCTTGGTTCCATCTTCTCTTCAACTTCTTCTCATCGCTTCTTGGTTCGATCTTCTCTTGATCAGTAATGGATACTCTCATCCCACTCCCTCTGTCTTTTGAACTTGATTCCACAGAGGTTATGACAAACTTGTTTATGCCCGATGAGCAACACCAACTTCACAACGATGATTCAGACCAGTCTCTTCCCTTGTCGATCGCAGTGGGTATTCATAGTTTGCACAACTTCTTTCTACGACATTCAGATGGAGAACAAGAACTCATTCATCACAACTATGCTCTGCTTTCCTCCCACACCTTCTTTGGCCACTTGCCACTTCTCCACAATTTTCTTGGTGAGATCCTTTCTGACATGAGCTTACGTGAATACGTATACAAATCTTGTGAAAATTACTATTTCGCTGGAACCCTGGAGATGACACTCGAGTTGACAGTCGTTGAAACGTATGTTCATGATGAGCAAGATACATCATTGTACGCTGCAGTAATTGGTGAGTCTTTTGACCAGGACCAGCCTAGCACTAGCAGAGCCGCCGATGAAAGTGCTGTAGAAGAGTTAGAGAAGGTGTTGTTTGGTGGTGACGATTCCATTACCACTACCCAATGTGCAGTCTGTTTGGAGGAATACGAAACTGTGTCGGAGATAACTCGTATGCCATGTAACCACTACTTCCATAGCAACTGCATCAAGACGTGGTTACAAACAAGTCACAATTGTCCCCTATGTCGGTTCTCGTTGCCGACTAGTGATTGATTTTTGTAAATATAATTTGTAATTGTAATATAAACAGTTTCATCATTGCCTTTACTTGTCTTCTTTCTTTCTCTGTTTTATTGATGAATATATGCTTTAGGTAAATTCCTGTGCTTGCTCACTTTTTCCACTTCACAATAGATATACTTAAGCTGCTAAATTCGTTGGATCCAGCATCCAGGTTGATGATGAGTATACTTCAATTGCTAGCTCTGGGGTTCATCACTCTTGTTCGTATGGTCAGAACTATATGAATAGTTGCAATGATAAACAAATAGTCTTGGCTGATTGACTATGTTCACTAACTGAAGTACAGAACCCAACAATGGTCTAACTAAAAAACAATGGTCTTTTAACTTATTTTTGGAAATCTGATAACACGATTCATAAGGTCTAAACATGTCACACCTAAATAGATAGTTCCACGTGTTGCACACAATGTTACTGAGCCAATCTGTTTTGTTTTTTTTTTTTTCTCTCCTTGGCCTGGTTCAGTCATAGTTCAGTCACTACAACCTCCTATCTTGTTCTGTTTCATCCTACCAACAAAACCACAATCGAAGCAAGTCCCCCTCCCTTGGGTTCTTGTGATTACTTGCTGGAGAATATCTGATTCAGTTATAGCTTACATTCATAACTACAACATTTAACATTCAGTTATACGTGACATTTCCTGGCTGCTTGAATGAGTCTTTCAACACATACACAGACAAAGATAATACCACTTACAAAATTTGACTAGTGATAATACAAATGTGGACTTGGTACAAGAATAATGAAGAACTAAGACCCTATCGTTCGTCGCAGTCTTGAGAGGGTAAGGTCTGCGCCTCCAAACCCATCCATTACAGCATCAGCTGAGGGGAACTCGGCTCTAGATGTCAAGCTGTAAAAATATATTTATGATCAAATTAATTGTGATTGCACCAGAAAACATTTAACACCTGAAGTAGGCATTGAACATGAATACATGGCTGAAAACAAACAAATGGCATGTGGAAAATGGCAGTTTTTTTAGTTGTGCATGAGTGATAGAAATATGAATTGCATGCTGAACCAGATCCAAGAAAATCAACATTGTCTCATAACTGGTCGAGTTGTTTGTATCAAGTTCATTTCAGAATAAAATATAAACAAAATAGTAGCTCGGAACAGAGAGAAATGACAGTTTGGATGATTGTAAAACAGGAGAACCGGGATACAGTAGAACCTTGCACTTGAAAATTTCCCCAGGTGTATGGTTTATCATCTATCCCACTGACTATGTTTACATTTAACAGATCCAAGTGAACCACATTACATTTGTGCCTCATTCAAATTTTACACCATTTTAACTGCACCATGTGATTCTGTGTGTGAGTAAATCGACATAATCATATCCAACTATGAAAAATAACGATTTCACTTTTTTATTGCAAACATGTGTATTATGTGTGTGACAGGGGTTTAGACTCGAGAGAGTACTAATTGGGTATAGTTTTCCTTTGTTCGAGTCTACATAATAACAGATATGGGTGTACATCGGAATTAGGTATTTATGTTTGCATTAATTTGCTTATGCGTTTAATCCCAGGTTGCTTAGATTAGGTTTTTTTTTTTTGGTTGTTGGCCTATAGAAAGGGCCATGTATTTGCTTTTCATATGAATCAATTTACATCAAGCAGTGTCTGGTTAATTTTCCTAACACTATTCATTATACCCAAATCAAACTCAAGCCTTTGATTTCCTTCCTTAGAATCTTTTCATGTTATAATCAAGCAAATAACCTTTTCACCTTTTGACGCACCTGAAATGAGCTTAGTCCTGATCTCAACAAATATATGTGCTTCAAACTCAGCTAAAACCTTCTACGCTCTGGTAGTTAGCAACGAACAATTTTTTACGAGGTAACAAGTGCAAGTCTCCCTCCCTAAGTTAATAACTTTTTTTTTTAAATCACATTATGATTAAAAACAGTGTATTAGATTTTCATAGGCATGAAATCGAGTGTATAATAATATAATATCAACACGGGAAATATTTAGCACGTAAAGAGGGTCTCTATTTTCAGTCTTCACATAGGGTCCCCGTAAATTTCGGAGACACCCTGTTAGTCCCCTTCAAATAAAAGATTAAAGTCTCTCAAAATCATCACTTGGTTTTTGTGCTCTTTCTTGTCCATTTTGATGTGTGATATAATGTACATTTTAAATTTAAAAATGTAAAAACCAAAAAAAACATCATGGTTATACCTATCATTAAATTCTCATTGATGAATTTTAATATTTACTTAAGACAGATGTTATATCCTTTCATAGATCCCAAGTCCAAAACAACTTCCTGGAATTGATGCCCAAGATTCACTCATGAAACTTTTCTACAAAATGTGAGGTAAATGAAAAAGAGCCTACCTGCTCCTAAGGACAATACGTGACATGCCTATGCGCTGGGCTACAAGAACACCAGGCTGACTTCCTGCAATGAGCACACAATTCTTGACAGGAACCCCTGCATATTCTGCCCCAGCACGCAATGTGGCCACAATCTTTTCAGAGCTGAATAAAAATATTGAACCATAAGATTCTCAGTTAAGAACTTGTCAGGTCAACATATATTATTATATTTGTATACATTTGCATTACCATATTACATTGATGCAGAAACCAACATTTGATTTTTGGTATTGAGTGTATACGCTAAACATGTACAAGAAAATGTTTTAAGATTTTAAGGATGGCCAGATGACATAAAGTACCACATTAACATGCATTGCATGCTCCTCCCTTAAATGACGAGTACATTATTAATTAATCAATTTTATCATTGCAACTGGAAAATGTTATTACAACTGAATTTCGATGATCGAAGAGATGAAAGTACACAGTAATCCTTCTAGCCATAGCTAGCTGCAGAGAAAGATCTCCATTGCTTATGTAATCTAACCAACCCTAGAAAAGAAAAATAAAGGGTTTTTTACAATGCATCTTAAAACATAATCATAACTAGTATTAACCCCAGACTTTTTTTTAAAAACAAAGTTTGCACCCCCAAAACTCAATTCTCAGTTAGTCAACAGTTAGAAGAACAAAGTCTTTGCTAGTCAATGTTGCTTTTTGACCAATGGTTAAGTTTTGCTTGGGGTATTTAGACTTGAGATTGGTATGTAGAGTCACATGTCCTTAGGTTTTGCTTGGGGTATTTAGACTTGAGATTGGTAGGTAGAGTCACGTGTTAGATGCGTGTCGGGGATCAAAGTGCGGTGACTAGCAAAGACTTTGGCCTTTTAATGGTTGACTAACTGAGAATTGGATTTTGGGGGTGCAAACTTCGTTTTTAAACAAATTGGGGGGGGGGGGGGGGGGGGTCATTGCTAATTATGGTTATGTTTTTAAACAATAATATAGAATTTGTATACTTGATTTCATCAGCTAAAGCATCAAACAACCTTGCACCATCTGCATACCAAATAAGAAGAATTGGAATTTCAATCCCCTATTCCTTAACCGTAAACCCAAAGATATTATCCAAAGTTTTGGCACTCAAAACCATCTGCATCAATGATTCCTCTATGAGGAAGAGAGCAAGGAGGAGAGGAAGCCCCTTGTCTAATACCACTAAAAGCATGGAAGAAGCACTCTAGGAGATAGAAGACATGTAAAGAGATCCACTTTGCCCCAAAACCAAAACGGCTCAACATAATTTTTTTTTCCAAATGCTAAGATCTTATTGCATGCTACAATATAAGTTACACAAGCTATCATCTGATTCGTCTTCCTTTGGGGGCTAAACATAGAAATAAATATTAGTGGGATCCAGTGGTGGAAATGATGGAAATGATAAGAAAGAGACTTGCTCTTTGGAAGGCCAAGCTATTATCAAAGGAAAGAGTGGTAGGATAGTACTCATCAGGAGTGTGCTAACGAATACACCTGTCTATTATATGTCATTATTTCACATGCCTGTTTCAGTTGCAAAACACATTGAAAAGGTGATGACGAACTTTCTTTAGCGTGAGGGAAAAAGATCAAGGATTTCATGCCATTAACCGGGAGTTGTCGTGTATGCCTAAGGATATGGGTGGTCTAATGCCTCTTCAATTGATGAATAAGGCATTATTAAGCAAGTAGTTATGACAATTTGATACGGAAGCATAATGCTTGTGGAAGGAGGTGATTAGAGCTAAATATGATTCTCTAGGAACGAGTTGACTCCCTAGACATTCATGAGGTTCATATAAGAACAAGGATGCACAAACACGGGCACGCGTGTCGTGTCGGACACGGACACGATATGCTGACTCGACAATTTTTCAAAAAACTAGGACTCAGGGCCACAACGACACAGTTATATCTTTTGTTTTTATATTCATATGAACATAAACAATAATCTAATAAAGAAAAAATTTAAGTAAAAAAGAACAAGAAAGTATGAAGATGAAAATGTAGTACAAATTGTGTTGAAAAAGGAAAAAAAAAGAGCATGAAGAAAAAAACATATAAAATAAGATTAAAAAAAGTGGAAAAGAAGATGTCACTCTGTCACAAGAAAAATACAAAGTAGAGTAGAGAAGAAGTATAGACTGCCTCTATGCTTCATCGCCCTCTTTATCTTGCATCACAATTGAAAGTTTTTCACTTTAGATGGATTAAGAACCTTCAACTTAGGTGGTTATATGCGCCCACATAAAAGTAAAAAGTAAAATAAAGTTGGTTGTCGAGTCTTTATTGTCTTTTAACCAAGTTTTGGGTGTGTCGGAGGCGTGTCCGACACGTTGACTACATTGACCACGTGTCTGACACCTGCCGACACATTGACCATGTGTCTGACGCGTGTTGGAAGCATGTTGGATACAAGTCGGACACGGATACGACAAGTTTTTTTAAAAGTCCGTGATTCCTTGCTGGAGAACGATATCTAACTATAAGGATGAATTTGTTCGAGGGATCAAGGTGGTTATAAGAAGAGGAGATAAAGTTAGGTTTTGGAAACATGTTTGGGTGGGGGTGATGGAAATTGAAACATATGTGTCAGACGTTTCTCATTGCGTGAGGAGCAGGGTCGAGTAGTTGATTTTGGTAGGTGGGATAATGATTTTTTGCATTGGTACTTTCAGTTATGTAGGAGCACTCTTTCGGTGGGTAAGATGGATGAGTTTGCCTTTTTGTCACATGCCTTGGAGAGTGCTACTTCGGGTCAAGAAGATGATGGATGGGTATGAAAGGGAGAGAGAAAAAGGAATTTCAATTGGTGCGTATTTTTTGAGGTTGGCTATGGATAATTTGCCCGGTTTCAAAATTTTCCAACTAGTTTGGGGTAGAAAAAGGGATTGCCTTCAAGGACATTTTTTTGTGTGGACAACTGTGAGGAAAAAACTACCGCTAAGGTAAAATTGGCTCACAGGGGTTGATTTGAAAATCGCAGTTCACATGCTAATGCATTACGGACGAGTCTATAAGGTATGAATGCATTTTTGCGGGATGCTTGGTGTTAATTGGATCATGCCTAGTATTGTGGAGACGTTGTTAAGAAGTTGGAATATGCCGAACTATCTGTCTTCTAAAGGAAAAGAGATTTGGAGTTTACTAGCTTATGCAATAGGGTGTTTGCGACAAAGCATCTGATTTGGATCGTGATCATGGAGGCCTTCATCACTCTTTGGGAGTGGGTTTCACATCTTTCATTTTCAAAGGGATTTTTTTTTCCTGAGAATTTGATTGTTTATTGGGATTCTAGTGTCAAGACCTTAATGATTTAAGGTTTATGTTTTGTAACACCACGAGTATTGCTTAATAAAAATTTATCTTTTTGAAAAAAATATATTACAGAAGTAGACCTTAAAGAATTAAGGCCCTGAGATTAAACTTTTCTGTCTAGCCAACAGGACATAAAAAGTCATCCCCTTAAAGAAGTGTGATTTGATAGCCAACACCATAAAAGTAACAAAAACTCCATAACCACTGTCCCCCATTGATAGCCTTTTCATAAAAGATCCTACAGTTCTGTTTTTTCCATGCTGTCCAGCACAATGCAAAAAGAAAGCAAAACCCACAATAAGTTCCCTTATGGAAAAGATAAGATTAGGACACTTTGAACCTCCAACAATGGCAGCATAGCTCACTGACAAACAAAGCCCAAACGAATGACCAGCTAATTGGTTCAAACACCTCAGTGAAGTCAAGCTCACAAACCATCCGCAAATTGCCATACTTTAACCTCGACTCATTAAGTTCATTGGCTAATGGCTATGACAGACCCATCAACTAGCTGCCTGTGTTATAGCTGATGCTTGATAAGGAGAGACCAGATTGGGAAGGAACCCCTTTTAAACACACAGCTTGAACTTCCGTGATTTTAGTAACCATTAATAAGAGTCTTATAGTATGGTTTCTCCTATCGCAGCTGCACCCTATCGGTCTCACCTCTCAACTCTACACTTCACACATTACTGGTAGGCCATTTGTGTGTTAATTTGTTTGAAATACACAGAGTAATATCAATAAATATATAAGAATCAGGCATACCTTTCACTTGTGCTTGTATCGATATCAACACTTACTTTCAGTATGGATGCGACTTCCTTGGCTATTTTCTGCTTCTCAGCAGAAGCTGTTCCATAAAACAGAGCTCAGACCTGTAGTAGAAAGCTTCAGAAATGAAAGATGCTTTACAAAGAGAAACAGCCAACCTGCTTTTCTTGCTTCTTTAGCTAATTGCTCATCCAAACCAGAAGATACACCTTTACCAAGTACTAGCTGACCATAAAAACTTCTTTCCATTTCCTCCTTCCCGACAATTTGTATCCTTGAAATTCTTTCTGGACCAAGTTGTTCAATGATTGACCTAAACGTATTTAGTAGAGAGAAACAATCAGTGGCATATTTCTATTGTGTCTAAATGGTGCAAAAATGCAGCTAAGTTTGTACATACAAATAACAGGGGAAGACTAAGGCTTCAAACCAAGATAAAGAAAACTGTTTTATTGACACCACCATTATTAATGTCGGCATAGACTTCATCTTATTCCGTGCTTCACAGTACTCTCTGACTACTATTAATTTTTACATAAGTGCCATATGGATTTGAAGATAAAATCGGGAGTAGAAAAGATTTTGGAAATAAGGTTCAAAGAGTTGTGCTAAAGAACCCTGAGAAAATCGTGCAGATGTTGAAGATGAGTGAGGAAGGTCGACCAGATAAAAGCAAGGTTCAGAATCTCAATATCAGCAAATATTTCAGTTGGATAAAGCAAGCGAAATGTTTCAATAAACTTTGCTCTTGATTACTGATTCCAAATTGAACCGACTTGAAGAATCAGCACACATTTCAGAATGCATCTGTTTCCCATAAAATGTTTTTTAAAACTTTTCTCAAAACTAAAAATCATTTTTTTGACATAATTTCCCAAGTTGAGACAAGAATAGAAAAATAGATGCAAACTTCATTGGATAAGATCCTGGACAGAATATTTCTCTGCATCATTCTACCTCTGTGAAATTTTTCTTTTCATAACGAGAATACTTTTAATGAAAAAAAGAGAAGAAAAGATATAACTAAAAAAACTCTGACTCCATGCTAAATTAATATCATTAGAAAAAATATTACTAAAAAAATTCTGACTCCACGGTAAAATATCATTAGAAAGCTCGTCAAGTGGTAAGAGTACTTCAATTTATTTAGGAAACTACATATTGATTGAGTACACAAAGCACGAAACAAAAGGAATACATCCATCCTCAGTGTCTAAAAAGCGCTAGGCGGTGGGCAGGTGCCTAGCGCCCAGGGGCCTAGGCGGTCTTAGGTTTTATATTATAACTTTAATAATTTACAAAAGTTAAGCATAATACCTTATCAATTACATCCAATTTAATGCCAAAATACATATGCAAAATTTAAAAACATGAAAAATTAACAATCATGAACAAAATTTATTAAAACTCAAATGATTGAAGTTGGTCATGATGGGTACTTTATACAAAGTTGAATTTGTGGACAAATATCCAAACCTACTCTTTTCTTTTTCTTCAAATTGCATGAATAACCTCAGTCATGTTTAATAAAATCTACATTACTAAAATTGATACCGGCAGATCCTTTGAGAATTCTATTAAGTAATCATCTTTTGCTAAATTTAGACATATACTGAATAAAAAATAATTAAATTGTTTATTTCTAAAAAAGAGGAAAGAAAAATAAAATAAGAACACAATCGGCCTTATTAAAAAAAAAAAAAAACTCGCCCAAACCGCCTAGACCCCGCCTAGGCCGCCCAGACCCGCCTAGACTGTCCAGAACCCGCCCAGCCATTAATCTGGGCGTTTTTCTACCGCCTAAGCCGATTTTTAGAACACTGTCCATCCTAAGGAGCATTTGCAAAGCATATTGAAATAAGAAGCACAAGAATGAATATCAAAACTAACAGAGATTCTCCTCACTAACTTCCTCTTTTTCTTCTCTCTTTCCTGTTTTCTATAATATAGAGGCAAGACAACAGCGAGGTGAGGTGGCATTGCAGCAGAACCTTTTCTGAAGGAAAGGTTTTTAGATGTTTGATTATGTTGTCATGTTGAAGTGTAAGAAAATTCAGGCAGTGGCTTGGCTTAAGTTGTGTCTAGGGCCAGCATGTGCTAGCTCAGCATGTACAACTTGTCGTGGATAATATCACAAGGTTCACATCCTGCCAATGGCATTGGCATTATGGTTCTGGGATTCAGGATCACCCTTCAAAATGAGTTGTTTCTCTAGGGACTTCCTTTATTCCCCACCCCCCTTAAGTCACCTTTCAAAAAATAACTAGGAGATCCTTCGATTCTCTTTGGTAGCCATCTGCCTAGTTTAGAGTGTGGCAAGGCATTTTATAATTTAAAATAGCACCTTGGCAAGGTGAACCGGAGCCTTTGATAACAAAGCCTCTTCTTCTTATCTCCTAATCCAGACACTATAATGAAAATCTAACATACTAAACCTTAATCTCCAATCTTTCAACTATTTTCTGGTATCAACTACTGGTCACACAACATGCAAGGAATTCCGCTATCAGAAGAAACACAGCCTGGATCATGGGGATCAGTGATAAGAAATAAGTTTTATTAAGCCCGTTTCTCATCTGTGAGAAGAGACTTTTAACACTCCTCCAAGTCTAGAAGAACTATGGCAAATAAAGTGTCTGGAATGTGTTCTAGCTCTCTATAACCAATATAAGTGTGTTGACCATGAGTAGTGGGACACTACAAAGGCCTAAGTTTTGAATACTATGACGGCTCAAGGTGTAGAAGGATTGGTGAAAAAACACTTATCTATCCATATTGCAGGCTAGGGTCATTAGCAAAGCGAACGGATACAGAATGATTTTAAACAGTAAGTAAGAAATGAAGACTTACAAAGAATAAAGTTAAAAACATTACGCAAATATAACATAATGCTTCAAATGGTAGAATGCCTATTAAACAGAAATCTGATAGAAAATCAGTAACCGAAACAAACCTGGCAATTTTTTCCCCATTTTTACTGTAGCTTGTTAGTATGACAATGGGTATACCTCCAATTAGTGCATCATCAACAAAGCTGTGTGAAACAGAGAAATCATAAAACTGTATATGAACACCAAAAATATAAAATACAAGAAAGTTGGCAATCAGGACATCATCAACAAAGCTGTGTCAAACAAAGAAATCTTAATGTTGTATAGGAGATAAAAAATATGAAAACGAGAAGAAAAATGCCAATGATAGAAAAGACAACCAAAAGAAAAACTACAACTTGACTCTGATATTTTTTTTAACAGAACAATCTCCCTTGTGTTGGATGTGGCTGAAAATTAGTTGACATTTCAAATGTGCTGATACGATACATCCTACTCATTGTCTCATTCTGAATTATATAATTTAAAACCCTGATTGCTCACATCAGAACTTCAAATATATGATTTTCAAATAACCCAAAAATCTTCATGTGAGTAAGAATTTGATTAGTGGCATTTGAAAAGGACATAGAAAAGAGTTTTTTTTTTTTTTTCCATTAATAGAATCTCAGCCACTCAGTTCAAGATTAAAAATCAAATGGTAAAATTATTATAAGCTTTTGCCTAGTAAAAAATGTATTGTTCCTGATCATATGTGGAACTCCTGGAAAGATTGTCATAGTTTATTCTTATGTGCCTTCCTCGTGTCTCAACACCATTACCCTTCTCTACGAAACTCCTAGACAAACAGCAGCAATCACACTATGATCTTTGCTTTTCCATTCATATTATTGGTAATTTGATATTTTAAATTTTGCTACTATAGTTATTTTTTATTCTTCTAGAATCCTTAAATAAAATCTTCTCGAGTTATCTAGTTTAACTCAGAATTGGGAAGCAACTAAAAACAGGGGGAAATCTTATCTAACCCATAGTTTAATTAGGGAACCCAAGTCCTTAGTACAAGGTCTTTTTTTATTTTATTTTTTATTATTTCAAACATTGAGGGAACCCAAACATAAGGGCAAGTAATTAATTATTTTTTTGAAAATCAAGGTAATTAGTAAATTGGGTTTTGTATAATCAAACTTTTTTGAAAAAAAAAGTAAATCATTTCCTAAACAAAATAGGGGTATACTCATATTTAATTTCTTGTGACTATGTTCACTAAATCTCAAGCACATAATTTGTAATTTATAGATGTGTGTGCTATTGTAAGAAATTGAAGAAAGGGGGTGATATAGTAACAAAGGAGTTCTCTTTATTTGTTTGTATGAGAAGGAGAGGTAGACATTGTGGGGCTCAAGGATGCAAGGACTTTTTGAAAAACCATGTTTCGAGAGTCGGATACGTGTCGGACACGGACTCGCGTCCGACATGCAGTCAACGGTTAAGATACGTTAACTGAGTCTGACACGGCCGCGAAACAGCTTCGACACGGCCAATGATTTTTTCCTTTTTTCTTTATTTTTTCCCTTTTTTCCTGTTTTCTTTGCTGGTTTTCGAAAGTAGTTCTTAAAAAAACACCAGTTCTGCTGCACTCAATGGCAATCGTCAATTCTTCGATTCCTTCAGCCAGGGGGAGGAGTTGTTTCAATTAGAGCGCCACTTCACGTTGTTATCGGTTTGAGGTGGTACATCAGGCGTCATCAAGGTCATTTCTTCGCTCGCTTTAAATTAAATACAATATACACGAAAAAAGGTATTTTGCTATGTAATTTCTCTGTAATTTGATTTCTCTTTTTCTGATGACTATTTTTCTCTTAGATACACAACTACACACTACTCTAAAACAATTTGTAAATTAGATACACTCTGCAATAAATTTGGACTATCTGTGCATCTCTGTAAATTTTTCTATCTCTTATTAAGCTCTCCTCTTCCAGCTTCAAAAGTAAAAAATTTAAACAATTTTAAGCTTTAGGTTGTTTATGTTCATATGAGTTATAAACAAAAATAAAAATTAATAAAAAGTAACATTTGACCGTGTCGCCGAGTCCTAATTTTTTGGAAATTGTCGAGTCGCCGTGTCTTATCCGTGTCCGAAACGACACGCGTGTCCGTGCATCCTTGGTGGGGGTGCAAGATAGAAGAAAAACAATATTTTGTTAGATTGCAACACATGTTTCCCCAAAAAAATCTCTAATTCATTTAACAAATTTTTCTAAAAAAAATTCTTAACATGTCCTTGGGCAGTTTTTTTAACAAAGAGAAAAGAAAGTAAATGATGAGAGCACCCAATTTTCTTTGGGTTCCCTAATCAAATGGCGAGTGTGGAAAAGATTCCCCCCCCCCCCCCCCCAAAAAAAAAAACTAGGGTTTAGTTTCAATACACACTCTGTCTTTGTTTGGAAGAAAACAAAAACCAAAAAGAGTAGATTTCTATTTGAAAAACACATTTTACAACTTTCGATACAACACAATTTTAGAGACTCACAAATCTGAATCATCCAAGTTTTGAGTTTTGCGAATCTTTAAATTGAGTCAACGCATTTGGCATGCAAGTTGACATGAATCACAAGTCAACAAAGTTTTACAAGAAGTTATGCCAGATCAACAACCCAAACAGACAGTAATACAAATACAAAATACAAAATCAAGTCAATCAACGAATATGGAAATCTATACAATAAGCATTTGCTCGAAGCTCATTCTAGATCTAACCCAACATGTTAGATAATCTTGAGATGTGCGATTTGCATCACCGAAGGCTCATTTCAGCATCTTGCTCCACAGCTAAATTTATATGAGCATCATTTGTAATTCACTTACCTAGAGTAGGTTAAAAACATATATCCACAAAGAGAAGGAAATGCCTACCATGAACTCAAGTACTAAAGCTTATGTGAACTCACCATTATTTTTTAAAGGTAAAATATTAATGATACATCTAAAAGAGGAGCACAAAGATGCCTTAAAAGTCTTAAGTTCCCATAGTAAACATATACCAATTCACACACAACTAATCAAAGAATAACCCATTAAAAGCGGGAAGATGTGCCACCCAACCTAAACGATAATAATACCTCCAAAATCACTAACCCGATAACCCTAGTCTTGTATTAAAAGATTTTTTTCTTTAGTTCATTCGACACTATCCAACACAAGGCGAAACACAACATCTTCGACAAAATCCTACCTTAAAATGAAATGTGACTCAGAGTTCTCCAACATCTTAAGAAATCCTCCATGGAAGCTGGCATGACCAAATACTTTCTAATAAGGGATGCGAGGAAACTTCGCCAGTATGGCAGTATCATTTCTCCTCATCCTAAGGTGACTACGATGATGTGTCCTCCATAATCAAATATTCCATTAAAAAATATAGAACCAATCCTACCTTCTCTGAGAGTATTTGATTAAAATAGAACTTCCCAATTCGCTCTCTTTTTGTTTCTTCCTCCAACTTATTTTCTTCATGTTTCTTAGTCATGTCAATTATCTCCTCCATCTTAAAATCCCCGTGAAACACCTTATCACCACAAAGATAATATTAAACTCAAATAGTCTAGCTCCGGCCTCTTGGTATAGCTCAAAAAAATTGATAATATAGATATAAATCAAACTCTAATCATGAATCTTTCTTCTCAACGAGGTGAAATCTTATGTGATAAATGTTAGTCAAGTGACCTCAATGACGCTAACCCATTAATTGTTAGTTGTTTTGTTGTTGCTAGGACTTAGGGCCAATTTTATCTTAAGTTGTTTTCTAATCCCAACCTAAGTTGTTAAGTGCGCCAACAAGGCTCTACTTTTCTCTTCCTCAGCCTTCGAGTGCCGCACTATCACATGTTAGAAAATGTGGTTCACAAGGCTCATCCCAAGTAACTCTAACAAAATAAATAAAAATGTTGAGGTTTCAGTGGTGTTGTGTGGTATGTATTGATAGAGAGAATTTCAGAGGGAAAAAAATGGAAGTTGATCGTTTGTGCTCAATGATTAAAATCTTGGTAATCCAATGGGCAGATGTTTGTCTCCCTCATCTTCCTCAGAAGGAGCATTCTCCCCCCCCCCCCCCCCCCCCCAAGGTCCACAATTGGGAAGCTTTGTTTGAAATTTAGATTGTTGCAAGTTGCTTCTTCAATTTCTTTTATATTTTATGTCGTTTTTCCAAAATTTTGTCCCTGCGCTTTTATTCTCGACTCGCTCGTGCTATTTGTTTTCCTTTTTCTTAATATGACATTTTTTTAAAGTGTTTAGAACCTAACTTCTAACCGGAGTTGGAAGTTCTAAACAAGCTTTTGAACGAGTTGATTGTTTTGCTTATGAATAGAAGTTGTAAATTTAACAGGTGTTCGTTTTTAGGTGCTGACTTAAAGTTGTTTGACATTTTTGCCCACCATCAGAACTTCGATCGCCCACAACAAGCCACAAATATTAACCTCCTTTTCCACTGGTTTTCTCTCCTCCAAACACTATTGAGGTCCCCTTCCACCACCACCACCATGAACCACCCAATATCCATTATAAATCTCCAACAAATTGAAGAGAAAGAGGGAGAAGGAAGAGGAAAGGTGGGTAGTGGTGGTGGCAGCACCGCTCACATGATAAAATGGAGATGGGGAAGAGTGGATGGCCAATGGAGGAGAGTGGTAACATCAATCATCATAAATTTATTGTGAAGTTATTATTGGAATAAATTTTCAGTAAGCACTTAGTGCTAAGTGATCAATACCCCCATGGTGCTTATCCTAATGAGTAGTTCAACTTCTAGTCAAAACTAAAAATAAACACCATGTTTAGACTGTCTCACTTCTTATTAAGACTTCTGAGTCTATTTAGAACTAAAACCGAACACCCTATTAATGTTTTATTGATAACAAAAAAAATAAAAATAAATGTAATGACCACTTGATTGGTTTTAACACTTTAAAATGATTAAAACTGAATAACTCAAAATGTAAAGTGTTACCCTTTAAAAAGGGCTATGTGATAACCACATTGCATCACAAATTTATTGAGGTTATTAATGGAATAAATTTTCAATAAGCACCCAGTGCTAAGTGATCAACACCCCCATAGTGTTTATCCCAATGAGCAGTTCAACTTCTAGTCAAAATTAAAAATAAACATTGTTTAGACTGTCCACTTCTAACTTCTGAGTCTATTCAGAACTAAAACCGAACACCCTATTAGTGTTTTATTGATATCAAAAAAAAAAAAGATAAATGTAATGACCACTTGATTGGTTTTAACACTTTAAAATGATTAAAACTGAATAACTCAAAATGTAAAAGCGGTACCCTTTAAAAAAAGGCTATGTGGTAACCACATTGAGCCTGCCCCTGACAACATAGCATAGGTCCCAACTTTTTCTTAATAAGGATTTAGGTCATTGCAACAATTACTTTAATCACTTTTATTTTGTTTGAAGATTGTATCATGAACAAAGATTTTCCTCTTTAGGGACTCTGAAAACTAAATCTTTATTCATGTTCCCATCAAGATGTTAATGTAAAATATGATAGCACGTCGTTTATCCTTGAATTTTTTTTTTCATTTACTATGGATAGTTGAAACAACCTCAACAAAGAAATTTTATTGGAACAATGGATAGAAAATTCCAAAATACTCGAGGGACACAGCAATAGGTGTGCATTTGAGCAACCCCCTCCTCCCAATACACATCAGCAGAGATGGATTCTCGTTTCTTTTATGACTCATCTAGATGTCATCAAGGTTTTCGGGCTGAGTTTATTATAGCCCAAGTTGTTCGGTGTGATCCTCCCTCCAATAGCCTCCAAACTAAGCATGTAAAGGGTTTGGTCGAATCGGTTTGGAGAAGAAACTCTCAACCGAACCAAAATAAAATTGGTTTAGGTTTATGGAAACTGAAACTTTCTTCTACGCTGACGCCAACAATAAAAGATGATGGTTTGGCTTCCAAAAAAGCAAAAGTTGAAGGGTTCTTTAACTATCATCCCACTCAACCCCAATAAAAGTGTCTTTAGTCATCGGCAAACCAGAGTGTAAAAGAAATATTATTTTATTTGTTATATTTTAGCTTTTTCTTTTTCAAAGTACAACATACTGATCTTTTCTAAACATATGTGATAGTACTTAGGTCGGTTTAATTTTTTTGTTGAATTTATCTATTTTGGAACCTTGTAAACCAAAACGCAATGAAATTGTCATGGTTTGGTTCAGTTACTTTCTTGTTCAGCCATACACAAGCTATAGAAGTTGACCCGGGGTAGACATGTAGCTCTCCATGTCCACAGGGACCTTAGACGATCAACTCTTGCTGCCAGGTCTTGACCAATGGTTTCAGTATACTCCTCACAATTATAAACACTATGAGAATTTAAAAACCCTTATTCATGGTAGTTTAAAAAAGAAATTGAAATCTTGACTTCCACTAGATTTATTACAGTTCTTACTTCTTTTTTTAGAATGGGATTATAGCCACACACCTGAGTACGTGAGCACCCATAATCCCACATATCTTAATGACTTATAATGCACAACAACCCACAACCAACTCCCATCCCTCCAAAAAAAAATATAACAACCACCGCAATTGACTTCCCTTTTTCTCAAACAAGATGCAGCATTAAAGGTAGATTGTAACATGATTATCGTTGGTACTTGGTGGATTTCTTCAACTGTCAATCGAAGCGACAATCATGCCTGCCTAACAAAGCCTTTTTCAGTCTAAGCTTCAACTGAAAACAAAAGCACACCTTGAACCTTTTTAGATAATAATTTACCAAGGGTAAGAGCTATTGTAGAACCTTGAAAGTTAAAGAAACGGCATTTTAAACCTCTGGATCCCAGGTACCCAACAGCAAAGATATAGAGCTCAATTTGTTTTTGTAAATAAGTTATTACATCAAAAAGATACATCAACTGTCAGCTTTGGCACAACAATAGAGAATGGAAATTATGCAGCAATTGCACTAGGCACTTACACCCTTGAAATACTCAAACTGGTTTTCCAACAAGAATATATGTTGCACGTCTGATAAAAATTCACATTGAAATAAATCAAGATCTAACAGCTAACTCACTTTTCAAGTCCAGGTCGTAACGGCAAACTCTTTGTCATCACAAGCTCGTCCAATGCATTTTGCTTCCAGCAAGTTAACAAGTAACTCAGTGATTGGCACCAGATAATTGAGTTAAAATAGCCAAAGACATAAAATGCTTTTAAGAATTAATCAGTTTTAATTAATAACTCTCACTTTTTCATAATCAAAGGGGAAATGAAACCTACGATATAAACACAAAGGTTAAGATAAACGACTCAGTGAACACACAAAATGATGAAAAGACCAACTTTCACTGAAAAAAAATTTGCCTACCTAATTAAAACTAACATTCATATATGTACTTGCAACATCAAAGATCCTTCTTCACTCTTCCATTCCAAACTCATAATGTCTGGACTTCAAGAACAGATAGGATGTAGCTGGAGGTCGAAAAAATATTGAGAAACTATAACCAACAGTGACAGCTGTTAGAGTTCTTTACACTACATATTCAATTTTTGTGCCAAATGTGTGTCAAGTTAGGCCTCAGGTTAGATTTCAGTGTAGGTGCTACTACAATCACGTGTTGTAGAAATTGCTAGTGATAAAGTTCAAGTATCTTAGCATTGTCAAGATTGTCCACTAGAGGAAGGAAATTAGGTAAGGCGCTTAAAATTGTTGTATAGCGATAAAGTTTAAGTATCTTAAGATTGTCCACTAGAGGAAGGAACTTAGTTAAGACACTATGGAGGTTTCCTCAGAGAAACAAAACTATGGAGGTTTAGCTATGGAACAATGACAGGGACATGGGTGTCACTTTCTCAAACAGATACAAGGTACCGTGCATATTCGCCAAAAAAACACAATATAGGGACACGCCTGTACATTATAGTATTATTTACTTATTTAGCAATAGGTTTTATATCATATTCTTTCAGTCATATCTACATATTGTTATACATGTATGGCTGATTGGCCATAATATGCTTGTAACTTTTGTAAAGAATTGAAATTTCAATCCGTAAAACAAGTTGACGATCTAAGTATGGAGTGTCCATCCGATAGGAGTATCCAGCGAGTGTCCGGGTGTCCAACTGTTCGAGTGTCCAATACGTGTTTGACACAGTGGACATATGTTAAGACATTTGTAATAAAAAAAACAACAACAGCAACAATAATAATAATAACAATTAACTCAAACTGTACTCCTGTGTTTTTTTAATCAGAAAAACAACAATCTGAGAGCTCAACGGAGTGAGGTATTGGAGACTGCATTAGGGAGATACCCCTATTACCCATTCAAATATGGAACGGGACATTACTAACTACTCCGCAAGTTGATCCACGTGCCCACAACAACAACTGTATCCATGTACACATTTCCGAATCTCTCGTGTTTTGACTTTCGTTTTCCATTTCAAAGACCCTACTATTCTTTCCTTAAAAACTTTTGCATAATCAATTACGTCCCCTAATGAACCATGTTGCACCATTGATTTGATTTGCCATGATATGCAACAACTCAATAAAGCAGAAAGCACAAATCAGAGTTTTCCCAATCCTTCTAGTATAGCTCAGCGGAGAGCTCGAACCCTACCAAGGGCACTACCCTTTGAGCTAGGCAAAATTTAATTTTGAATGACAACCAGACACGTGAAGAAAAGATGATCAATTGATTTGAGATGATCTTCAGAAAGTGAGCAGGGATGATAATGAGACCATGCTTGGCTAGGTTGTCGACAGTTAGGGTCCTCCATGGGCACTTGTCCCGGTTAGAAGAAAATTAACTCACGGAGGCACTTGTGTCAACCAGAAAATCTGATCTGAGAAGTTAACTCCCAAATGGGGAGTGCTTAATAATTGATGGCAGCTACTAACAAAAAAACAAGCATTTTTCTCTTCCCGTCCCCATGTGTGTTTTTGTAGAGTAGTGAGTGGTCTGAACCTTGTTAAGTACAGATTGAATAAGTCTGGAACACTTTGCACAGACTTATTTCATCAAGTTAGTTTTCACCAAGAAAAAGGTATAGGATGTTAGAGGTAAGAAGCCTAACTACTTGATATCTATCCATCTGGAGGGCCTGATGAACCTTCTATAGTACTTTTCCTATTTCATGTATAATCTGGTGAATGCATCCACAAAGTCTGGATGTGTGCTAGCATGACTACGGAGAGTGGCACATGGATTCTCGTTGTTGAATATCTGTCAATAACTTAGTGCTCTTTCCAGTTCTCTCATTCTCATAGTTAATTCTTTGTTGATGGCATATGGTTTCTTCTTAAAAGGCCTTCCACATAAATCTAGTATATCTTTCTTATCTCTCATGTGATTGTGTTTGGTGCTTGATTTCTACAGTTAGTAGTTTTACAGTTTAAAGGATAAGTAGTGTTCTTTATTGTGGACCCTGTTAAGGATTCACAATTACAGACTTACAGTACATCGGTTGCACTTCCAGAATTGAATGGAAGAAGTGAAGAACACACTCGTCCAGCCAGCCTAATATAACTGGGATAATGTATGTTTCCATTAGGATGGTGACTAAAACTCAAGCATGTTATTAAACTAGGATATAAGTCTATGAAGAGTTTGGGCTATATGTGAATCCCAAATCACTCAAATAAAATGCAAAAGTCAGAAACATGCATTGAAACTGACTAATACCTTTTCAACGAGAACACTTTTCGTGAATGTTTCTTTCTCATTAGTGGGCAAAGAAGTAGGCCAACCAATCTGCAAAAATAATATAGGCTGAAGAAAACATGAAAGACATCACTCAACCAAGGTACGACATAGAAAACTATCAAGAACTTACCCTGTTGAAAAACAAGACTAGCATTTTTTCCTCGTCACTAGCAGCCTTCCTACAAAGCATTGATAGTTGCTCAACAATCCTAATCATTGCAAATTAACTCAAGTCCTAAATTAAATGCTTAATTGCAGATGTGATATAATGGTGAGTGGAGCAAGTTTAGATTGACCTAATTTGATGAGTCCAAGGATGCACGGACACGATATGGCGACTCGGCAATTTTCAAAAAATTAGGATTCGGCGATACGGTCAAACTTTACTATTTATTAATTTTTATTTTTTTATAATTCATATGAACATAAACAACAACCTAAAGCTTAAAATTGTTTAAAATATTTACTTTTGAAGCTGGAAGAGGAGCTTAACAAGAGAAATAGAAAAATTACAGAAATGCTCGAATAGTCAAAATTTACTGGGGAGTGTATCTAATTTACAAATTGTTTCAAAATAGTGTGTAAATGTGTATCTAAGAGCAAATTAGTCATCGGAAATAGATAAATCAAATTACCGAGAAATTATATAGCAAAATACCCTTTTTGTGTGCATTGTATGTAATTTAGAGCGAGGGAAGAAACGACATTGATGACGCCTGATGTACCATCAAATGAAAATGTCAGTTAAGAACCCTTAGATTGAGTATGGCGTGAAGAGGTGCTCTAATTGAAGCAACCCCTCTCCCCGACTGAAGGAATCGAAGAATTGGCGATTGCAATTGAGTGCAGTAGAACTGATGTTTCTTCAAGAACTACTTCCGAAAACCAGCAGAAAAAAACAGAAAAAAAAAAAAAAAAAAAAAAAAACACTGGCCATGTCGGTCTCAGTCAACGTGTCTCAACCATTGACCGCGTGTCGGGCGCGTATCGGACGCAAGTCCGACACGTATCCGACTCTCGAAACGGGGGTTTTTCAAAGAATTCGTGCATCCTTGGATGAGTCTCAACTCTCAACTCACAACTCATGAAATTGGAAAGTCTAAACAATTACTACTAACGCACAGATGCTACATCACAATGAAATGAACAAAAACTGGCCAACACAATTAATTTGAACTTTTTTTATCAATCCATATTCAAGTATTCAGCATGCAAGACAACCTTGTTTGAAATGTTTGGTTGATTTGATTCCAAAGAAACAATGATCCTAAACCAACTAAAACAGAAAACTACGAGATCTTAGAGTATGAATAAGCACAAACCTCAGAAGGTCTAAATAAATCGGTTCTGTCCAGTTTGCACAATCCAGCCCAAGTTTTTTAAATGCTAACAATGTCAAAAAAGCAAAGGCATTTGATTAACAATGCAATCATAAACTTTAGATCTTTCTATAACAAATGAGAAATTGAAGTCTATGATGTACCTAAATTGAAGGCTTGTCGATTGGCTAAACGATACACATCCATAAGAACCCTGATAAAGAGGCACAAAGAAAATAAGTTTCTACTAAAAACAAACAAATTTTCTGAAATTGCATAAAATAAAACAAAAAATGACATACTTTAAACAAAAATTGAAATCTGCAGTTATCTAAGCTAAACCGGATAAGAACAAACAAACTTTAAACAAAATGTGAAACTTTTAGCTTGTATCATACAGTTCATATCTGGAGTGTTTCATTTAGGACATCTGCTATTCTACCTTTGACTGCAAAGGACTAACTGACTTATCTTTCCATATTATGTTATAGGTCACAAAAGATATGAATATCCAATATCCATTTTTTTATTTCTGATGGAACCAGTGGAAATTCTGCAATGCCTACTTTGATTAATGGTTGTAAAATCTAGAAAACACATATTGGCATATAAACACAGTACTAAGCATAGTAATTACACCAACAAAATGGCGAGGCATGACTTTTTTTATGATTCATTTAACAGAATGGCTATGCATATTTTCAAGTTGATAAAAAGATCACAAAAGGAACGGGAATAAAAATCTTTAGTAAGTTTGAAATTCCGAATGGATTGCTCAAAAAATTAACTAAGAAGAAACTAATAATATTATTACCTTTAAATTCTAGTAAGACCTCCTAGAGTCCAATATTCCAAATGAACATACAAAAATAAGGTTGCATTTAGCTAGAAGTTTTCACCTGTCTTGAGGGCGAATTTTATAGACCCATGAAATTTGACACATTCTATTCATGAAAAATTCAGCATCAACTCCTTTAATCATATAATGGTGTATACTACTTTATATCAACTAATTGGTGAACAACCTAATGAGTTATCAATTAGTGAGACACGTGCAAACAAAGCTATATATCATTGAAATTATAGACATCCCTTGTAACAAGAATGCACGGATACGGACACGCGTATCGTGTCGGACACTAACACGACACGCCGACTCGGCAATTTCTTAAAAACTATGACTCGGTACACGTCATACTATTTTTTTAATAAGTCATATAAATATAAATAATAATCTAATAAAGTATCTTGAAGAAGATGACACTGTTGCAAGAAAAATTAAAGTAGAGAAAAAAGTAGAGTAGAGGAGAGAAAAAACAAATGAGAGAAAAATAAGAAGCAAAGATTAAGAAGCATAAACTACCTCTATGCTTTAATGGTTTTTTGCCATATTTTTCACTTCAGATGGATCAACAACCATTATATTACGTGGTTATTTGCAAATATCTAAAAGTAAAAAATAAAACAAAGTTGGTTTTCAAGTCTTGATTGCGTCCTGACCAAATTCTGGGTGTATCAGAGGCGTGTCCGACACGTGTCGAGCGAGTTTCATGTGTCAGATACGTGTCGAACATGGATACGACAAGTTTTCAAAGAGTATGTGCTTCCTTACCTTGTAATAATTGATGTTTCCCTTGATATCTATTGCAATTCTGAAATCGTGCTTTATGTTCTTTGACAATATAGTTTTCTTCACCTGGCATCATCATCATTCAAGTAATATTTTAAACAATTAAGTCCGTAATCAGTAACATCAATCCCATTTGAGTGACCAGTGGACATATCTTCTTCAATCGGGCAATCAGACAATCAGTTCATGGCTTCTACTAGATATCTATACAAATTGTCAAATTACTCATTCTCATGTCCTCTCCTATAAAGTCTAATTAATTTATTTCACCTCTAATCTCCAATATCTATCCCATTAACTATTAATATTTGTCCATAAACGCAAATTCTATTGAATTTCACTTACTTTCGTAAGAAAAAGATGTAGTAAATCAGGTAGATTTAGAATGAAAGAAAAAAAGTAAGTTGAAATGAAAGCAAAGGTCTAATCTCACCCTTCAACTTCAAGAAGAAGAGCCAATTCTGGCGAAGGACTCTCGCTGTCGACGGATAAGCTAGAAGCAACAAAGCCTCGTCGAACATTTTTGCCGCCACAGTAATAAGTATAAGCAAGAGGAGGAGCAATGGCGGAAGTGTACAAGGAGGAGGAGAGATTCGAAATCGTGGTTGCAAACGGAAGAGAGAATTTCGATAAAGTTTTAGGGTTTCTGTGATGGTTTGAAGATGAAATCGAGATGCCAACGAAAGCAGTAGCAGCGCAAGAAGAACAAGCAGCGCCCTTCATGACTCCCCTCTTAACTTCACTGCCTTCCTTCCTTTCGTTTCCTTATTTACTTGGCTTTTTCAACTTATAATTTGATTTCTTCTCCATAACGCACTATTTTTTAATTGTTGTCTTCTCTTTTTAAGAGATTGGTGAATCCTTGATTCGGGACCACCTTTGTTTCTGGTCTTGATTCAGGACCACGTTCAAACTTTGGATTACTGTAGTGGGATTCCCATTTAGACCATCTAGGGGTCCCCTAAAATAATATTGTTATCCTATCTCTTAAAATTATGATTTTTTTTTTAAGATATCAGCCCAATTACTTTTTTTTATTGCTTAACCCATATGTCCTTTGATATCTGTTTGCATCATCGTGCAACCTGATCGTTTTCAATTAGGGGTGTGCAAAAAAATCGAGAAAATCAAATAATTGACCGAATTGGAATCAATAAGTTTGGTTCGGTTATCTATATGTCAAAACTGACTCCATTGAGTTCGGTTTCCAGTTATAGCAGGTATATACCCGTTCAAAACCAAACCGAAACTATAATTATTCGAATATATATTGAAAAAAAATCATTGGAAAATGTTGATTTTGTTAGGTCATTGTCGGTTTTAGGGAAAAGTGTCAGCTTTTGATTCGGTTTTTTCAAAGGTTTGATTTGGTTAATAACATAGCCAAACTGAGCTAACTTTGGTTGGCGATTTTCACTCAAAACCAAAAAAAAATGTGTACACACCCATTTCCAGACCATCGTCATCTATAAATCAGTTCAATGAAGTCGGTTTCATCGCCTACATATTTTGGCAATTTCAATCTTTGCCACCAAAACTCACATCATAACACCTCAGTAAATACATTTTTGGGTTTTACAAGAATTGAAACAGTCAACTGCTTTGACTCAATGTAAGTTTGGGTGTTAGATTCAATTAGCTTTCGAAATGAGGGTCATATTCTTTTAGACATAAACTAGTCAGAGCGAAACTACCTTCAAACCAAAGGTATCTGCAACCCCTCTCGACCATTTGCATGCCACAAATCGGGTAGCACCACCAATGAATCCAATCATGACATCTCATTCATTTTTTTTACTCACGCCACCAATGATTCTCACTTGCTACAGCTAAGGGTTAGTAATTTCGATAGTTACAAGAGATCCCCGCGCCCCCCACCCACAAAAAAAGCCCACTCCATATACACCATTTGTTACTCATAATATTGAATATGGCCTTGATGTTTATCCAAATTAGAGACCACGTTTTGGTTGCCTCAAAAACAATCAATTGCACCCATCATCAATCTTGTTTGCTGCAAGTTGCCTTAATGACTATTCGAACAATGAAAACGTCTTTGATTCATTACATTTTTCCTTATAGATCAATAAACCATCTAATTCACCCCTACCTTCTAAACCTACATCTATACACCAATCCACCTCAACCTTCTTTGCTCATGCCATCGAGCACAACAGTAAGCAACAACCCCTCCATCTCGACCAAAGAATTCCCCACAATACATCATTTCGCCACCACAAAAAAACAAAGTACCCCTATACCGGAACCCATTCGGCCTAAACCATCAACAAAGTACCCCTACATTGGAAGGACTCACCATTGCTCATTACTACAAACAAAGCTCATCTTCCTACATAAACCACATTCACAAACAGTGTCATTACATACACTGTCACACCAACTAACTCCACGAAGAACACAATCGTTCCTTATTCACCAAACAACTCTACTATTACCCAACATAACCTATTGTCAAAGAAAAGGAATTTCAGCAAATATTTTACCCTACAAAGTTATAGTCTGCATGCCAATGCAATGCACTTCATTGAAGGCAACAAAACACCATACTTTATCTCTTATCCTAAGGACGAACCAGAACTTAATTTTGCAATTACTGTGTAAGATTCTATCATGAAAAAAACTATGTTGGTTTTAGAAATCCTCAGCTTGCACAAAAATCAATAAGGAAAGTTGTTTCAATCACAATGTAAGATTGGTCATTCTCCTCAAAGCAAAGCTCGCCAAACTCGGAAAAAATGAAATTGGTATATTACGCCGTTTGAGTATGGTTGAAAAACTCATCAAAGGGAAAAAGAACCCCAGCCTTACCATCTGTGATTCTCTGAGTGATCCCAGTGTACATGTAGAATGGGTGATTGGGGTTCTTAATTATTGCTATCGAAGATATAATTTTCCATTGGGAAAATGTTATACAATATGGAGTTGCAACACTTCTGAGAACAGCCGCTACAGAGATTTGCTAGGGTTGGGAACCAACAGCCGCCGCCACCACGACCGGCCGCCGCTTGGTCGCTTCAAGGCCGCAGCTTGGACGCTTCAAGACCGCCGCTTGGACGCTTCAAGGCCGCCGCTTGGACCCTTCAAGGCCGCGGGATCGATCGGCTTCAAGGCCGCGAGATCGACCGGCTTTCTCCAGCCGTCTCTGCCTGGAGATCGATCGACTTCAGGGTCGCGAGATCGATCGGCTTCAAGGCCGCGAGATCGATTGGCTTCAAGGCCGCGAGATCGACCGGCCGCCGCCTTCAAGGCCGCGAGATCGAGGTGAGCAGATCCGTCAAGGCCAGCAGGCGAGGTCTCTTCTCAGGCGAGGTCTCTCTCTCAGTTTCGCCTTCTCGGGCGTGGCTCCCAGTTGATGCTGGATGCAGGGCTAGACTCCTTTGGCTGCGATGTCGGCGCCGCCGGCCACCATCCCTCCCTCCACGGTGGGAGGACCTGGTAACGGGGGAACGGGTAAACCCTCTTTCGCCCAGATTTTGGGTAAAATCTTGGTGGACGAAGTTGCGGAGGATCAGGTAGAAGGAACTCGGTTCCGCAAAGAGGGAGCGCCAGCAATTGGACTGACGGCCACAGATGAAGTACGTGGCGAAGCTTTCATGGAAAAACATGTGATTGTTCTGAAGTTCTCTAGCTATCGACCAACACTGGACGATATCCGAGATTCGATCCACAGAACTTGGGGAATCCTAGGAGATTTTTCGCTTGGTTTACTGAATCAACGGCACGTGTTAGTTCGTCTTCAATCCGAGGTGGAAGCCAAGAAAGTTCTATCGAGAGATTCCTTTTTTATTCGTGGAGTTCGGTTCAAAGCCTTCCGTTGGCATGATGGTTTCAGTTTGAAGGAGGACCCGATATCGGTGCCATTGTGGGTAGAGCTTCCTAACTTACCTTTGCATTTATTTAATCCCCCTATTTTAAAAGCAATTGTGAATTCTTTTGGTGGTTTCTTGCGGATGGATGATCATACTCGATGCCTATCGCGCCCGGGTTTTGCCCGGGTTTGCGTGGAGATGACTTTGGCGGAGAAATTACCAACTAGAGTTTGGATTGACAGGGCTAATAATAGGGGTTTCTGGCAGAAGATAGATTATTCAGGCTTCAAATATTGTGATTTTTGCTCCTTGATAGGGCATCAGGAGGACTCTTGTAGAAAAAAGTTGGGCCTAACGGGCGGTGGGCGTGTTTCTGACCTAGGTAAAGCAGCGAAGGCGATCAAACCTACAGTCGAAACCACTACTGTCACACAGCTATACATATCAGTTACCAAAAAAGAACAATTGCCCATCCGCGAAGTGGGTACGAGTGGTGTAAAAAATGACAAGGGTGCGGAGATTACCGAGGAAATTGGGGATAAGAGGCCAGTGGCCATTGCTCCGGCAACGGTGGTGTTGTCCAACAAATTTGAATCACTTATAGAGAATATCAATGAAGATGAGGGTGCTCAAGAGGATCAGCAGCTAGTGGGCAAGACAATGGCTCATGACAGTGCCGCGGTTGTACCAGAATCTACGGAGGATTGCCTCTTGGAGGCAGGGTATACAGTTTCGGAGATTGAGAATGTCATTAGTCCACACGCACAGTCGTTGCTACAGGAGGATGTTGTCGACTCGGGGGACACCAGCAATAGCCTTTCTAAGAATATCCTTGTGGCAGTGCCGCGAGACGCGGCCAGCGATACCGTGCTGCGTGTTGATTCAGGGAGGCCGAGCGATGCAACCTTCACAGCGGGGGTGTTGAGCCGGTCTAATATTCAGCCAGAATCGGTCTCGCAGCAACCAGTGCTCTACCCTTCACGAGGGGCCGTGACTTCTCCCCAGCCAGCGATCTGCCTCAAGCCAGAGGCCATGGCCTCGCCCAAGCCAGCGCCCTGCGACAATGCCACGCCATGCACCACACCAGAGAACAGAGTCTCGTCTCAGCCAGCGCCCTGCACCAAGGCAGCGGAAGTGGCCTCGCCCCAGCCTGCGCCCTGCACCAAGATAGGGGTCGTGGCTTCGCCTCAGCCAGCGCCCTGCAACCCATTTTTCGGTGCTACTAGCATAGAGCTAGGGGATGCTACACAGGGTCAGCAAGTGCAGGAATTCTCGGATGATGATTTGCAGTCTCTGCTCAGGTTAAAGAGACATTTTGACAAATATGCTATCAAAACTTCCCCGGATTATAAAAGAATCGGAGAAAACTTGAATCAGGCTATATCTTCATTCAGAGCAAATAGACTACTTCGACCGCCGATATTTGACCTCAGTACACTCGAAAGTTTTAGTGAGGACAGTGATGACGTCAACTCAGAATCTGAGCTTGATCCACAGGTAGCGAACATTGATTTGGATTTAGGGGCTATGTTAGACGGAAAGATGAATAAGAGGCGCCACACCAAAGATATCAGCATTTGTCCCCGAAAATCCAATAGAACTAGGACAGAAAACAGAAGGTACATAGACTGATTTTGTCTAGGCTTGTATTGGTGCATCCTATATTTTGTGAGGTTTTGTTTCGGCTTTTTTGTTAACCCTATTGGGTCAGTCATGTAGCCTTCGGGCGTGGATTTTTATTTGAATAAAATGGGTCAACATCCCAAATTTAAAAATAATAATAATAATAATAATAATAATAATAATAATAATAATAATAATAATAATAATAATAATAATAATAAACTCATCAAAGGAAACAAAACTTGAGAACTAAGAGGAAAATTAGCTCAATATCATTCTTCTAGACCCTGACTCGGATAATGATGAAATAGAGGAAATACCATTTGAAGAGGAAAAGGAGCCAACGAGGATGGAATGACAACAGAAGAAAAAGGCCCAAGTGGGAGAAGAGGAGGAAGAATCCATAGAGATGTAAAAAATACAAGTGGTCAACCCCCAGAATGATGTTACGGTTATCTCCTCATCTGCATCTCTTTGTAACACTAATTCACCAGTTATCCCCCTGATTTTTAATAAATTTTTATTGAAATGTTCCATTTTATGTAAAAAAAAAAAAAAAAAAACATAAAATTTTAATTTTAATTTTGAATTTAACAATATAATTTATGCATTTTAAACTCTTAAATACTAAATAAAGTCTCATATAACTCATAGTGCCATACAGACTATATATTACATAAGAATTGCTCATATAACAAATTTTTAATGTTAAAATAACATTATAGTAGGTTTAAATATATGGAGCTTGTCAAGAAAATTCAAAGTCTACGTATTTAATTTATTTCCTATGGGGGACAAGAACAAGTTTTCACACATCCACCATCCTAAAAGGGAAGAAGAATAAGAATACAAAAATAAAGATCCTAATGGTAATAAGATTTATGACCCTAATAACCACCTCTAACCAGGACATGATTAGACCCTAATATCCACCTCTAACCACCCTAATTAGATTTGGACCTTTCACCACCTCAAACCATGACACGATTCAAAATTTTATTTTCTCTTTGTCTTTCTAAAGAGTAGAACTCTATTCTCATTTATACCCCCAGCGACGAAGAAATTTGGTCTACCCTTGAGAGCTTTGGCAATCTAAAAGCCCCAAATCTGGATGATTTTCAAGCTCTTTTCTTCAAAAGATATCGGGTTAATGTCAACTCAGACATTATTTCAACAATCTAATATTTATTTACCCTAAGCACATACCAACATCTTTGAACTTCACCTATACCTCGCTCATTCCCTAAACAACCCATCCCTTTTCAGTATCTCAGTACCATTCCATTAGCCTTTGCAATATATGCTATAAAATTTTGTCTGAAATCCTTGCTAACAAGTTGAAACCTTTCCTCGTAATTTCATCTCCCATCATAAATGAACCTTCATACATGTAAAACTCATTGGAGATAATTTTGGCATTATCCAAGAGACTGTCCAAAACCTTTAGAAGGAGAAAACAAGGTTGGTTAACCATTAAAATGGATATTGCCAAAACATATGATAGGGTTGAGTGGTATTTTATTTTGGATACTTCCAAGACCTTGGGATTTTACCATGATTTGATTAATCTTGTCAACCAATGCATATCCACTGTGGCCTACAACATCCTTGTCAACGATAAACCAAATACCTTTATATATTCTAAGGGTGTTAGACAAAGTGACCCCCTCTCACCTTTTTTGTTCACCATTGTTTATAAGAGTTTCTTAAAATTTCTCCTCAAAACACAACTACAAAGGGGAAATCTCGAGATTTAAAGTGAGAATAATATCTCCAGCAATTAGCCACCTCATATTTACAGACGACCTTATGATATTCTGCATAGCCTTCTTCTGTGAACGCTCTAAGGTCAAAGATATTTTACACCGATATTGCAATGCCACTGGGCAGGGCGTTAACTTTGATAAATCTTCCATCCACTTATCTTCGAATGTCCATCGAAAAATGATTTTGAGATTTATTGGAATGAAAATGTTTCCCCTTATGATAAATATCATGGTCTTATTCTCTTCATCACCCAAAACAAGAATCATTAATATGGCCAAAATGACTATATTGATGAAGGTAAACCATGTAGTTTGTAAACCAATTGATGAAGGTAAACCATGTAGTTTGTAAACTTGTTGCAGGAACAACTCGGCTACTGTAAAAGCAGCGTAGGGGTGTGAAAGAGCAAAAAAATGACTATATTTAGTTAGCCTATCCACTACTACCAATATGACTGATTTATGTTGGGAAATGGGGAGGCCTTCAATGAAATCCACTGATATATGTTGCCAAGCTTGGGTAGGAACAAACAATGGTTGTAGAAATCCTCCGTAGGCTGATTGGTCGGATTTGTTGCGTTGACATGTATCACAACCCAAAATGTAGTTGGTAAGATCAGCTTTCATACCTTTCCAAAAGAAGTATTGTACCATTTTATTGTAGGTTGCACTGAATGGCCTCCCAAAGCTGAGCTGTGAAGAACTTGCATTATCTGAGTTCTAAGAGTACCAACAGTCCCTATGTATAACCTGTCTTTATGCTTTAGTAAACCTTGTGAGAAGGAGTATTTTGGGATAGCTTGAGGGTCAATGATCAGTTCCTGAATATAGGACTTTGCTGTGTCATCTTGTGTATAACTAGCAACTACCTCTTGCAACCACTGAGTTAGTACTCTTGTAAGAGCAAAAGAGTAACTAGTCTCATCCGTAACCCTAGATAGAGCATCAACCACTTTGTTATCTATGCCTCTCTTGTAGTGGATGTCATAGTCATAGCCAAGTAGTTTAGAGAGCCACCTCTATTGCAAAATGGTGGTGACTTTTTGAGATAAAAAATACCTTATGTTTTGGTGATCTGTCAAGATGTGTTGCGGGCTTAACCAACCTAAATAAACAGACTAATTTGACCCACTTGTAATAACCGCAAGTGCACGGTGTCTAATTGGTAGACAACGGCAAGTACGGGTCGATCCCACGAGGAGAGTGGATGCAATTGAATTTTAGAATTTCTCTAAACTAGTTTACAGAAAAATGGGGTTACAATGTTTTTAAAACTAAATTAAAAATAAATTAAAAATAAGAAAAATAAAATAAAATGAAAAGATGGATGAGATGGATTTTGTGGGGTTTGGACTCACCGATGAGTTAGCAAATATATTTAAATCTAAATTACTGAACTTATAAACGATAAGCTTTTGGGATGAGGATCTTTTGCTTACACCGAAGATGTGATCATTAAAATTTCATTCCAATCATATCAAGTTTCTGTCAAACATTAACAATTTATCCTAAGCAAATAAACTCTTACCAAACATTAAATGTCTTTTTAGGGCACACTTAATCAAAGTTCAAGCTCAATATTTGTTAGCACGTGCTTTGAATATTGATAAAATGTGAATCTAATTACCAAATATATCAAGTTTTAATCGAATATGAAAGGTGAAAACAATTTATCAAATTTCTGACATAAAATTGTAATTAACAATTAAGCATTTAAGTCACTAAAATAAATTATACAACCCTTTTGGTTTGTCGCCGCCTCGGTGCGGTGGTACTCAGCAGATCATGGTGGTGGTGGTCACAACATCAATGGAGGTGGAATTCATCTCTGCACGAACACAAATCTCGAGAAAAAATTACAAACGCTCTGTGGTTGTTCTTACAGAATCTCGAGGTGCCAATAACCAACTGTTTGAAAAACAGTTGGTTCCCGCCAAAAATCATGCATCATCTGCGCCTTCGTCTCCAGCGAGCCGCGCTCCTCGCGAGCTTCTTCTTCCTCCGACCGGCTCCGATACTCTTGCGAGCTCTATTTCGTGGTGGGTGATGCGGTGGGAAGTGGCTCTGGTGGCGGTGATGGCAGCTCGCGTTTCTCCTTCGTCTTCTTTTGTTTTGTTGGTTTCTTGTCTGTGACGGGAACGAGAGAGAGCAGGGAGAGATGGATGAGGAAGGAAGGCGAGGTGGAGAAGAGATGACAGGGGGGTCGTGTTACGGTGGTGGTGGTGGTCGTGTGGCGTAATGGAACAGGGAGAGGGAGGGGAACGTGACGAGAAAATAGGGAGATGCTACCTGTTTTGTTGCGCGAGGATTGTGATGGTGGATGATGGTGGTGCTCGGTGGTTGGTTGCTGGACGGTGGCGAGGTGAGGACTGTGATGGTGGATGATGGTGGTGCTCGGTGGTTGGTTGCTGGACGGTGGTGAGGTGAAGATTGATGTGAAACAGGGTTGTCACGCCCTTGTTTCGTGGTGGGTGATGGCGGTGGGAAGTGGCTCTGGTGGCGGTGATGGCGGAGTGATCTGGACAGAGAGGGAGTGAGAGATGGATGGTGATGAGATGGGTGTGACGAAAATCACTTTGTGAAGGAAGGAGAATTTGTTTTTGGCTATTGAGGCTTGATTCCCTTCTCCCCCTCCCATTTTTCTCATTTATTTCCCTTGTATTTATAGATAACTAGAAAAATGAATATGGACAACTTAAAGGGGAGGATTCAATGAGTGATTTAAGGCCCAAATCAAACCAGAATATTGGATAATTAAGAGAATATACTTTGGGTTTGATTGGGCTTGGCAATGGGTTTGGGTTGATGGATTTGGTTTTGGGTTTAAGCCAAGGGCTCAGGTTATTTTCACCTCCACTTTCTCTGAAGTCACCATCTGTGATTTGTTCATTTCATTTTTCTTCGATTTCTTCATTATTGCTCCAAATTCTACAAAAACATTAAAATTTAATAATTAATCTAAAACAAGGATTAACAAAATTATAATAAGAGGTAATAATGTTATAATTATGTGATTATCAATGTGAAACTTGGAGCCTAGGAGGTATGATTTCCATTTGTTGACAGCAAACACAATGGCTAGATGCTCCTTTTCATAGGTAGAGAGTGAGAGGTTCTTTGGACCCAAGGCTCTGCTAAAAAATGCAATTGGTCTACCATGCTGAAAGAGGACAACACCTACTCCCCTTGAGCATGCATCCGTCTCAAGTGTGAAGGGGGAGTTGAAGTCAGGTAGAGTCAGTACTGGAGCTTTGCACATGGCCTTTTTCAGGGTTTGGAAAGATTTAGTAGTTTGCTCAATCCAATGAAAGTTGTTCTTTTTTAGTAGGCCAGTCTAGGGTTGTGCTATCTACCCATAGTGTTTTTATAAACTTCTTGTAGTAATCAGTTAATCCCATAAATCCTCTTAGTTGCTTTAGAGACTTAGGCATTGGCCATTGGACCATTACCTCAATCTTTTGACGGTCGGCCTCAACTCCACCTTGGTTGAGGATGTGGCCCAAGCATTCAAGTCTATGTTGAATGAATGAGCATTTGCTTAACAAAGAGTTGGTGTTGTCTAAGAGTGAGAAAAGTGGTGTAGGTGGTCTAGATGAAAAGATATGGAAGAACTACAGACCAAAATGTCATAAAAAAGACTAAGATGAATTTTCTTTGGTATGGTTGGAAAATATGGTTCATTAATGTCTGAAAAGAAGCTGGTGCATTGGTTAAACCAAAAGGCATTACTTTGAACTCAAAATGGCCATGATGAGTCCTAAAGGTTGTTTTATGGATGTCAGGAGGATGTACCAAGATCTGATGATATCCAGACCTTAAGTCAAGCTTAGAAAAAATTGTAGCCCCATGCAATTCATCTAGAAGCTCATCTATTAAAGGCATAGGGAACATATTCTTTATGGTAATATCATTTAACCTCTTATAGTCCACACAAATTTTCCAAGTATTGTCTTTCTTTTTCACTAGGAGTATAGGGGCAGCAAATGGACCATGGGAATGTTGGATTAGGTCAGCTTGGAGCATTTCTTGGATAAGTTGTTCCATCACTGTTTTCTGCATAGGGTTTTGAGAAGGAGGTGAAGAATTGGGTTTCAAGGGTATTTTGTGGTCAAGTGGTCTAGTAGGAGGTAAAGTTGTTGGTATTTGAAAAATGTCCTCAAACTCTGATAGTAGCTTTGTCACAGCTGGAGAAGTGTCTTGCTTATGTGTTTGGTCCAAGGTGAGTGAAAATATTTGGCCAAAGAAGCATGAAGAATGTTTCTTGAAAATTTCGGACAGTCCTTTTGGTTCAAGTAGATACAGGAACCTTCATTTGTAGACCCTTGCAGTGTCACGGGCTTTCCTTCTATGATAAGTGTGATTTGAAGTTTCTGTAAGTTAATCACTATGTCCCCAAATGGCTTGAGCCCGTCACCACCCAAGACAATGTCATATCCCCCTAATGGTAGCACTATCACTTTCCTTCAAAAACAATACCATTCATGGACCACTGTAAATTGTTGCTAACAACATTACTAAGGAGTTGGTGGTCGTTAGCTACCTTCACTACCATTTGAGGTGTTAACAATGTTGGCCAGTTGGTTTCCTTAATTACTTTAGGGTCCACAAAAGAGTGAGTACTCCCAGTGTTTACCAATATAGAGATAACTTTCTTTTTTAGCAATCCCTTGAGCAAAATGGTATTGATGGAGAGACTGCCATGAATTGCATGTAGTGACACTTCCATGTCTGATAAAACTTCTTGAATTAAATTTTCAGTCTCATCAAGTATGTCATTCTCTCCTTCAGTCACTCATTCTTCTAGTACCAACATGTACAAGTGTTGTTGTTTACACAGGTGACTAGGTTTGTATTGTTCATCACAGTTGTAGCATAATCCTCTTTCTCTTCTAACCTTCATTTGGGCCGGGGACAGTCTTTTTATGGAATGAGTTGATGGGGAGAACCTGACTGTATGTTGAACATTTGGTTGGTAATTGGTTTTGGGTTGAATGATGTTATTGTAAGGTTGTGTGTTATGTATAGTGGATTGTCCTGTAAGTCTGTAGCTAGTGGAGTTTACAAATGACTGATATCCCTGTCTTGGTATAGTTGTAGTGTAATTTGAGTGTTTAGTGATGGCTTGGCTAGGTGAGATGGTAGATTCTTGCATTCGTGCTAGGTTAAAGGCTTATGTAATTGTTGCAGGTTTGAACATTTGTACTAAGGCCCTGATTTCATGTTTTAAACCACTCAAGAAACTCATCACAAAGTAAGTTGGATCAAGGTGTTTATTGTGGGCTAATGTTAGAGATTTCAGTTCTTTGACTTGTCATAGTAATATTCTACTGATGTCTCTTGTTTCAACTTATTGAATAATCCTACGTAATTGTCAAGGACTGATTCTTCAAACCTTTCACACAGGGCTTGAGCAAACACCTCCCAGTTGAGAATTTCATTGCTAACCTGGTAATATAAAAACCACAGGTCTGCTCTTTCAGTCACATGGATAGAGGCAATATCAACTTTGTTATCCTCTGCTACCTGATAGAATGCAAAGTACCTTTCACACTTCTTGATCCAAGAACGACGACTTGATCCATCAAAATAGGGAAATTCTAGCTTAGGTAGCCTAGAAATCATACCTGTACTCTCCAATGGAACATGGAGAGTTGGATCTATGTGAGGATGATCATATCCACTGATCTATGAAGAACTTGAGCTCTCTCCTGTTGATCTGAAATCTTTGTGCGTATTCTGCATCAATTGTAGCAACTGTTCCATCTTGAAGTCCAAGTGCTTCTCCTGAGCTTCATTTGCCAGAACCATCTTCTTCATCTCTGCTTTCATCAGTTCTATATGGTTGGTTGTCTCCAACTGAGTTTTCTCTGTCTCTTTAAGCATAATCTGCAGTTCCTTAGGTCTAGTCTCCATTATTTGATCAATTCTAGGAATCTCAAGCTGCTATGATACCAATTGTCACAATCGTGACTCGATGTATGCAATTATACTATAAGATCTACTTGTTTATATACTATAAGATCTACTTGTTTATATTGAATCAATTCAAAATTACAAACAAATTCTCAAGTTACTTTGAATTAGAGACCTCTCTTCTCTAAATTTTCTTCTTATGGTTCTTAGTTTCGCTCTTGCTTATTTAACAGAAAAAACTCTAACAGATTTTTGAAATTGGGAGCATAGCAGCCCAACACGTGGCTGCTTTTACTCCAAGCAACTAGCTACAACAAATTACCAAATTGTCCTTCAAATTTTCAAGTTTTGAATCTCCCGCCAATTATCTGCACCTTTTTCTATTGACCAGTTCCTTCTCTGTTTCTTGTTTCTTCAGCTGTGACAGATGGACACGAGTCAACAGATATTGACCAGACCAAACACTTGGTGTTTTCAACGGTCATATTGAGTCTATCTGGTTTGAAACTTGTTGGAGAGGAAAGGAAAGCCAAGTTTCTAATTTTGGTTGATAGATTGAACAAGAAAGCAAAATTAGGAAAGTTTGGGTGGAGTATAAAAAGAGAAGATGCAACTGACAACGAGAACTACTTGGATTTGGATTGGAGATGAGTATTGCATAACACAAGTCTGTGATTTCAATCAAGCAACTAAATCTCTCCACTCTTTAACGAACTCCAAGCAATTCTACTACAAAAAAGGTAAGGTGACATTTTCTTCTTCACTTCAATTTCTTTCTGTATTTGTTTTGATTTTTTTTTCTTGGTTTGTGAAAACCCTAGAAAAAAAGAAAAGGCGGGGTGGGGGTGGGTTTGCTTTCCTATCGATTTTGATTTTGATTTCCATATTCTGTTAAGCTCTTAGTTACCCAATCTCAGTTACTAATCAATTCATTAATTATAAGCTCTTCTTCAATCTCTGCTGAGTACACCTCTCCAATTAGCTTTCGAGACAACATTCCCGCTCTTTTTTTGTGATCGCTGTTAATTTCTATTTTCTTGTGCAAACTTCTTCATCTTCTGACAACAGGCTATTGGTTTCAGTAGAACCCATCAAATATGGTGTATCACTTGAAGTCCAAGAAAAGGAAAAAAATTGAAGTCCAGAGCAAAAAGGACTTGCCATCCGGTTCTTGGTGCCCTGCCACCTTGATTTCAGGAAATGGTCACACTTACTATATCCGATATGACCAATCCGACGAGGTCACACATTCACCTGCCATCGAAAAGGTGCCCCGGAAGCTCATTAGGCCTTGCCCTCCTATGAAATTTGTCGAGAACTGGAAAGCTGGCGATCTTGTTGAGGTTTTTGACTTTTGCTTATGGAAACCGGCAACAGTTGTGAAAGTTATGAATGAGCATCTTTGTATGGTTATGCTCAATGGGATGTCCAAGAAGCTGAAAGCCTACAAGTCTCATCTCAGGGTTCCACAGTCATTGGAAACTGATGGATGGGTTATTACTAGAAAGGTTAGCACTCCCTGCTTTTGTTGTTTAATTTTGGTTTACTTGCATATATACTCTGGTATCACATTGAGCTTCCTGTAATAATTGAGCTAGGCATTTGTTTTATCTGCACTTTTTAATATATCTCTCCATTGTGTGTTGTTTTTTTAATTGATGTAGATCATCGTAATGCCAAGTGAAAAAGATCCCCATATCTGAATGATTTTCATATTTCAAATGTGATTCTCCCTAAAACGAATTTTTCACTCAATTGGTTTATGTGGTGATTTTTGGAATGGTTTTAATATTGCAGACCTAGTTTACTTAATTTCTCAGCTAAGATTAAATGATTCTTTTCTGGTATTTTCAGTTAAGTGATTCATCTCACGATTCTAGTCAATGTTCTGATCTCATTTTGTCTTTAATAACTATGCATATTTTGGTATGGAGTTTATAATCTAACGCTCATTCATTTTTAATTCTTGCAGAAGACTATTGTTCACCAAGCAGACACAAAAGCTAGTGTGCAGGAGTCCAACAAAATCTCCTCAAGAAAGTTGAAGAGAGGGTCAGCTGATCTTTCTGGTCTCGAGTTGAACGCCGGAACAAGCCGGAAAATGAGAGTGATTGAGAAAGTGGGTGACAACCGTAAGAGGGTTCCAGTTCCAGAGTATTTAACTACATCATCACCCAATGCTGATGCTTCCTTGAGCAACAAAAAGTGTGGACATTCCCAATTGGATTTGAAGGCAATCAATCAAAATAGAAATGTCAGATGTTCTGTTGCTGGAAACCTAAAACCACTTGATGCTGACAGTAATGACTGCTCCTTTGGTGGTCGCAGTCGCAGTGCTTGCAACAATTCTACATTTCCAGATGCAACTGCAAGCAGTAGTTGTTCACATACTTGGTCACACTCATATTCACCAAATCCTGGTCAAGGTAAGGGCAACAATGCTGTTGGATCTTTTCTCGATGAATGTAAAAAAGGGCAGACCCTTCAAATCGGAGACAGAAAAACACCAACCCATGAGTATGAGCTGAATATGTATCGTCGCACAATTTGGTCAATGTTTTCTTCTGGATATATTACTTGGGAACAAGAGAGTATAATAACAAATCTCCGTATCAAACTCCACATTTCAAGTGATGAACATTTGAGGGAATTAAGGAAGATTAGAGTTGCTGAAGAAAGAACTGTCTGCCCAGTTAGCCTTGCCAGTTGACAAAAATTCTGTTTGATAGACTGTTTTTTGTATTATTAATGTACCAAAATGTTCATGAATAACACCGCTTTTTATTTCCGATTTTCCATTGCTTTTGGTTCCCTTCAGCATTTATAGGTATTGTTACTCTGCCTTTGCTACCCTCCTTAGTTCTTTTATTCATGGGGTTCTGGAACTTGTTTCTGATACACATGCATTATGAGGCACTTTTGTAATTTGAGTTCTCTATTAAAGATTTTGGTTGAACAAATGTCAAATTCCCATAATGGAAACCTCATAATTTGGAATTGATATAAAGAAATATATAGAAACAGTAAATCATACTGGAACTAATGAAGTCATAAAACAACATATAGAAATAGAAGCATTAATTCTTCACCAACCGCCTAGGTATCACATCATCGAGAAATTAAAAGAAACGTCAAATTAACTTTAATACGATCCCATCAATAATTGAAGTGTGGTTAAGCAATTAAAAACTTGATTTAGTTAACAGGAAAGAGGCAACAGGTATTAGCTCAGCTAGTAATATTTGTGGTGGATGTAATCTATAAATCATAAATGGTAGCATTCAGGATTATCAACCCACTGTGCATCAACTTTCTAAAATATTAAGCAGAACTGAAACTCATTCATAATCAATCTAAGTTTTCAGGTGTAATTCACTGTCAAAAAGTATACAAAAGCTTTATTGCCACAGAGTTCTCATATCACCCTCATCTCGATCTGACCTTGATTTTGACAGGATCAGCAGGAAAGGCACCTTTGGTTTTGGGTTAAAATTGTGCAAGGTGTAGTAGTTGATGTGAATAAGAGCAGAAGCACAAATCAGGGTTCTGCAAGCTTTGAAACAGAGTCCAACGAAACCTCTAGTCGGCATATGGAGGAAATCCTCATCCTGTTCAAAATAATATAAGTTAACTATCATATTTTGACAGTTTAAGCTGTCTTCGTAGTTGTAGAACAAAACATACTCTCCCATACCCATAGCTATGCAAAACTCTGTTAATAGGTCTTTTGTTGGTAATGTTCTAGCTACACAGGATAGCAGCACTAGTTTCTGATCTTGAAACTTGTTTAGATACTTATCTGGTTGACACAGCGATTTATAAATTGTTGAATGCAATAAAATAGAATCTTCTTTTGCTAATAAACACAGCAATTTAGTCATTAAACCAAACTTCATTTTCAGACATTAAACCAAACTCGCGCTTTAGTAGACATTAAACAAAACTCCATTTTCAGCATATAAATATAAGTTTAAATTAGCTACTCCAGATATTGCTAGTACAAAAATTTAGTCATAAACTAACCAATGTCGTCATGATTTCGTACGTATATATATATATATATATGCACACAATGATAAACAAATCCTTTCCCAACATGCCACCACGAGCTAGTCAAGCTACTGAAATAGTAGTTCAGCTAGCTGGATATATGTATGTTGTTCCATCTCAAGATTGCATTTTTTGCGATCCAGTGGTGCATGGAAGCAGAAACAATTGAACAGAGTAAAAGGTTACCAAGTATAGTCGTGATAGCTAGGTATATTCGAGTTCATAGCTTAATTAATTAGGTAGGTAGTTAACATGGCCATTAGGATCTATGTTTGGGTATTAAAGAAGATGACAGTCACCTTTCTTGTAGCCAATTAGCAATTTGGGCAAATTTTAAGCAAGAATTTCATGTTTTAGTTTTGTTTTATTTGTGTTGGACTAATTATATACTATAAGTTTACTAATAGGTTCGATCACTTTTTACTTTTTAGAAACATATCACTATTGCATATGTGAAAGGTTGTCAAATAATAGGTAAAAAAAATTATTATTAATATAAACAAATGGACATGGTGGCGAGAGTGACATTGGGTGCACTGTTGTTGATTGTGTGAGTCTCTAAATCACAAGTCAGAAAATTTGACGGTTTGACTAATGGATCTCATAAGAGCATAAATTTGTTAGCAAATCTATTAAAAAAAGATTTAATTAATCATAATGTTCATTAAAAATCCATTGCCACCACCATGACTAGGACACCTAATGGGGAAATCAAACAAACTAGAAAAGAATGCCCATGTTTTACTCTCATGTCTTTGTTCATTGCAAGGACGACCCGTGAGTGCAGTTAGTGAAGTAAGGGCTTCCACGTAAGCAAAAGATGTAGACCAATCATCGATACCTCGAATTAGCGGATACCTATACCTCCTGTTTGATAAGTCATAGATAAACAAATCTTTTCTCCCACATTTCACGACGAGTTCACAATTTCTTTGAAACACTATTGGTTCAAGTGTTTCACAACAATTGACCTTGGTAAATGCACGAAATTGCAGTGTATTATGAGGCAAATTAAGAGTTAATAGCTTGTTCCAATCAGAATCCTTCATTAACCATATGTCAATGCTAGCACACCCCTTTCGGTGTGAAAAACTCAAACATCCTTGCAACACACCCAAACTTAGTTCATGTTTTCCAAATTCACCTGTTGGGCAAGAGATTGTATGAAATTGTTCGCTTCCAAGGTAAAAACAAACCACTTTTGTTTCTTCATCGTTCGATCGTCTACGATTACTATTCAACCAATAAAGAACTCCGTTTAGATGAACCACGACATCATTTGGATTTTGGAAAAGATATGGTTGTTCCACATTGACACTTCTCCATGAAGCCCTATTATATTTTTCTAATGTATAAATCTTCACTTCAGATAAATGGAAACTCTTTTTAAAGGAAAAGAAGTGTACAAATTTCACCACCTTGTATTGGTCTTTTGCAATATTATATCCAAACCCTACCACTGTAGTTGCCTTTTCAACTGGGATTCTATGATCAATGGAATCATTTGGAAGAGTGAAATACTCATGAAGCGAAGGATTCCATAACGAAATGTATGTACCGAATTCGGATAAACAAAGAAGGCCATTGCATGATCCAACTAGGGAGTATTTATGCATGTGAGAACATTTATGATCTACGGTCAAAGTCTTTGGAGCCATTGTGTCCATGTCTATAGTAGAGAATTTGAAGGAATTGTCTGAGTTGAGAATGATTTTAGGGTTTGTTCTCATGGATTTCTCGAGATGAAATTTGATGAAATCAGTGTTGGTGACCCACTTGCGCCATTGTTTCGATACACACCTGCATGGTATGAGAGATTTCACTAGTAAATAGGAAAATATGTGAAAAATGATATCTTCTGGTAAATCTAAGATTGTAGACATGTTTATGTTTTTTTTCCTTTCCCTTTTTTTTTCTTGTTCATTTTTCTCTCTATGTCCTTATGATTTATAATTGTGCCTAGACTTTGTTAGGACAACGAAGTTAGAGTTTTGGATCGGCTGGTACACACAAGTCAAAGTTTTGTAATTGATTAAGCTCTAGGTGTTGTTAAAGATTTGTTTCGTTGTTAAGTTTTCCTTGTATGTATTTGTGTTTTTATTTGTTGGCACTTGCATGGAATTTAATTGAATTGAGGTTGTTCATACACTAACAAAAACTAATGTTCCAACAAATGAAAAACAACAGTTTACAAGTTTTCTTCATTCAACAATAATCGAAATTCCATGAGATGGTAACGAAGTTACGGATATTGTTATGACCAATTGACCATATAGCTTTTGGACGAGTTTGAATTATTCTTATTTCACAAATAAGTTTTCATTGCCAACTAAGGTGTCTGATGGGTTAATGTCTTTCCATGACATATGGTGCGTTTGGAATTCTATACAATAGTCCTCGAATTTTGTTAAAAAACTAAAACTAAAATTAGATCTAATAAAATGATCCACATTATAAAATACACTATGCTCGATATGTAGTTCAAGTGTTAGAATCTTGTGATACAAATCGATTATTCAAATCCATGTCCAAAGAAAAAATTTATTTGTCATTTCCCCCTCCTTTTGTTGCTAATTTTTGCACTAACTATTGATATTTCTCAATTTTAATATGTAAAGAACTAAAGAGATTATTACTCGAGTGTTTGCCATCTTATGTTAAGGAAGTTGCTATTTGTATTCGATTATTTAAGGAAGTTGCTACTTGTATTCGATTATTTGGCTTGGTTGCACTAACTCTTTGTTGTATCAGCTATTTGGTATGTTTTAACTTTGTTGTACCAACTTAAAATGCGTAACACCAACTTACCTTTTTTTTATGAAAACAAATTTATTGATTGCCTTTATTTATTTGGACAAAAAAAACCCAATGACAGTTGAAATTGGGGCTCATACATATACATTAAACATGTGTTTAGATTTGGAGATTTTTTATTCACAGCTACTAGGAAGCTCTAAGAAGTTAGAACTACGAGTAATTCTTGTTGGCCTGGGCCCCGCTTGGTTGCTGCATGAGGGGGGGGCGAATATACACTTTTGCCCCCCTCTTTAAACACATTTTACATTCGCCCCAAGCAACAACCTCGCTCCCTTTTCCAGGCCAGCTAAAATTGGGGTAGAACTTCATCTTACATGATGTCACCGAGTCAAATGGTCGATTCGTACCAACTCTCTTTAATTATTTGAGAGTGCAACGTACATCTGGGGTGGGGGGACTTATCTAGTTTGGATGGATTGATAGTGTTGAGGCTGTTTTAAGGACGTTGGTGACGAGTGTGGATCGACTGAGCATAGTGTTGCCTGATCCTGATGCGTCAAAAAATTGTGCTCCAATAGGTTATCAAGTCTTGGGAGCGGCCATTTCTTCTTCATTTTCACATTATTCAATTTCCTATTGTCTATACAGACAACACCCATCTCTCATGTGCCTCCATGAAACGAGTCTCTTCAATCTCCCGCCTTCTCTCAAAAAACATCCAAACAACCAAACCAGACCCCACAACCGTAACCAACACAATTCTCACTCACCTCAACTCTGGCCATCTCACTAAAGCCGTCTCACTCCTCTTCTCTTCACCGTTCCCCTTCCCACCTTTCCTCTACGCCCGTCTCTTCCAGTTTTGCGCTTCAAACCTCGCCATTGTTGAAGCCCGAAAGGTCGAATCCCACCTTGTCACTTTCTCCACAACAACCCCAGGCTTCCTTTTGAACCGTGCCATTGAGGCTTATGGCAAATGTGGGCATTTGGAAGACGCCAGGGAGTTGTTTGATGAAATGCCTGAGCGAGATGGTGGCTCTTGGAATGCGATGATTACCGCTTATTCCCGAGGCGGGGATGCTGAGAAGGCGTTGTTGTTGTTTTCTGATATGAATAAGTCTGGGGTCAGTGCGAATGAGATTACTTTTGCTAGTGTGCTTGGCTCTTGTGCTGCACTTTTGGATCTTTTTTTAGCTAGGCAAGTTCATGGGCTTGTTGTTAAGTTTGGGTTGTGTTGCAATGTGATATTGGGGAGTTCGCTTGTTGATATTTATGGGAAATGTGAGCACATGGGTGATGCTAGAAGGATGTTTGACGAGATCCCAGACCCGAATGCTATTTCTTGGAATGTGATCGTCAGGCGCTATCTTGAATATGGGGATGAAAAAGAAGCCGTGGTTATGTTTTCCGAGATGATTCGGGCGTTTGTTAGGCCTTTGAATCATACTGTTTCTAGCGCTCTTATTGCCTGTTCGAGTATTTTTGCAATCCGGGAAGGAAGACAGATTCATGGGATGGCATTTAGAGTAGGATATGTGGAGGATGAAGTAGTTACAACCTCGCTAATTGATATGTATGCAAAATGTGGTGGTTTGGAGTATGCACGTCGGGTTTTTGATCAACACGGTTTAAAGGATGTTATATGTTGGACTAAAATTGTGTCTGCATATGCCATGCGTGGAGAAGTTGTAGAGGCTCGGAAGATTTTCAATGCAATGCCTGAACGTAGTGTCGTCTCATGGAATGCAATGTTGGCAAGTTATACGCGATTTAACCACTGGGAGGAAGCCTTGAATTTTGTTATCTGGATGCGTCGAGTAACGAAAGAGCTGGACCATGTGACTCTAGGTTTGATTCTAAATGTATGTGCAGGGACATGTGACCTTGAACTTGGAAAACAGATTCATGGTTTTGCATATAGACATGACATGTGCTGGAATGATTTTGTGGGGAATGCACTTCTTGACATGTATGGGAAATGTAGAAGCAAAAACTCTAGGGCTTGGTTCATCGAGATGGGTCGTTCGCGGGATAGAGTTTCATGGAATGCTTTGATCACTAGCTTTGCTCGCCATAGGTTGAGCGAAGAAGGATTGAGGATGTTTACAGAGATGCTGTGGGAGACAATACCGTCTGAGTTCACTTTCAGCACCCTCTTGGCAGCTTGTGCAAATATCGCTGCTCTTGAACAAGGGAAGCAAATCCATGGTTACATGCTTAGGAATGGTTACAATTTCGATGTTGTTGTTAGAGGAGCGTTGGTTGATATGTACTCTAAATGTCAATGTATTGAATACGGGATCAAGGTTTTTGAGGAAAATGACTCAAGAGATCTGATCCTGTGGAACTCCATGGCTTTGGGTTGTGCTCATAACGGAAGGGGTGAAGAGGTTTTTGAGCTGTTTGGGCTGATGCAGGATGAAGGAATTAAGGCAGATAATATCACCTTTCAGGCTGTTTTGCTTGCTTGTATTGGAGAAGGATTTGTTGACTTGGGAAAGCAGTATTTTAGTTCTATGAGTGAACGTTACGGTGTTATACCTCAATGGGAGCACTATGAATGCATGATTGAGCTCTTCAGTAGATATGGAGAAATGGAAGAGCTTGAGGAATTCATTCATAAAATGCCATTCGAGCCAACAGTACCAATGTTGATGAGGGTGTTCGATGCATGTAGAGAATACAAATACTCGAAGTTGGGAAAATGGGCTGCAGGCCGACTTAATGAGAATGACCCGTTGACCCCATTTCAGTTTGACATTTGGACAGAGTATAGTAGGTGATGGTGTCAAATCTCGTTCTCCTTGACCTTGACCTGCACAGGAGCACACGTGAGCCAAAGACCATCATTGTGGCGGTCGATGACACTCCGATGTTTAAGTTAGACAAGACTTGAGAAATATGTAATGTTGTAAATTGAGTTTTGTCGCATACATTTGTTCTTCAACCTTGGGGCTATTTATCATGCGAGAGTCCTTGTTCGGCTAGGCCTTTGGTGGTGTAGTTTAGGGAAAAATATCTTGTTGGATATTCTTTCCTTGTTAGGGGTTGTCAATGTAGGAGAGTTTTCCTATACGACTTGTGCTCCTAGATCTGCGAGAGATTTTTTTCTTATGGAGGGTTGTCCATGCAGGAGAGTTTTCATGCACGACTTATACTATGGTATTTGTTTCCTGATAGAAGTCAGTGTATAGCTGGTTTGCCCGTCTTAAGTCGATCCCCCAAATACCTGTCTTATTAGGTTTTACGGGTATTGGACTTGACATGTGCCCCATGGGCTTAATAGGGCGCTGCTATTTGGGTCAAACCTTCTGGATCCTGTCTCAGTGGGCTTCGTATGGTCTTGGCTTTGCCAGATTAGGCGCGCAATTAAGCCCGCTTTGCTCTGTTGACGAGACCATCATGACACATGTACGGAGCGGATTACTGGACGGTTTGGTGTATCGTCATAGGGATAAGGGCCGGTTGATTATTGATATAATGAAGTTCCGAAGAGACTTTTTAGTTAACGAAGTCCATAATGACAATGGTTTTGATGAGGGGTATAACTTGTACATTACCATAAGCTTATGCCCAAAGGTGAATTTAAAAAGTTCCTACATGTTGATGGTACTTGTGAAACAGGAAACATGTTTTGTGAAACAGGAAAGTGTTTCACAAACAGGAATAGGACACATAACTGTTTTGTGAAATAGGAAACGTGTTTGAAACAGGAAACTGTTTGGACTCCTGTTTGAAATAGGAAAAACTGTTTGGACTTCTGGAAACTGTTTTTTGAACAGAAAATAAATTCTAGGAAACAGGAAACTGCTGTGAAACAGGAAACTGCTGTTCCTATATATACTAGGAACTGTAGGTGTTTTGTTTAAGATGTTTCCATGTAGAAAAACTGTGAAACACAGGGAATAGAGAAAGATAATTGTTGAAATTGTTTCATCTCTTGTTGAGAGATTGTGTGGATGAAGATAATCCCTTGAATTGTTTCATCTCTTGTTGAGAGATTGTGTGGAGAAAGATAATTCCTTGAATTGTTTCATCTCTTGTTGAGAGATTATGTGAGAATTGTCATCTTCTTGTACCTTGTTCTTGAATATAGTGGAATCATCTCACCGTGGACGTAGGCAATTTGCTGAACCACGTAAACCTTGTGTCTCTTGTGGTATGTTCTTAATTTTCTCTAATTTCTTTCATTGCTAGTTGCTCTATTTAATTGATTGGATCCTTGTGGTACTTGTGTGCAATTGTTGGTTCTACCCGCTTCCGCAATAAGGCGCAACAATTGGTATCAGAGCACTAAGGAAAATTGATCTTGAATTGTTCTACTCAAGATTGTGAAGATTCAAAAGTGCTAGGGTTTGTTTGTGCACAAGTTGTTTGAAGAAAAATCGTAGTGAAACTTCTTGTCTAGAAAGTCACAGGTTTTGTTTGCAATGGCATCCAAGGTGAGTAAGGTATATGTGGAGAAGTATGAAATTGAGAATGGTGATGTGTCTTTGGTGAAAGTACACACAAAAGACAACCCTGCTGATATGTTGACAAAGGTTGTTCCTGGAGTTAAGTTCCAACATTGTTTGGATTTACTACACATTGACTCATGTTGATTGAGGGCCCTTTGGGGCGTTGCCCTTCGGGGCGGTTTCGTGAGGTGACAAAGCTATGATGGAGTGTTGATCAGTTTATTCTTATGCCTTGTTTCGGCTCATTTTTTCCTAATAAAAAAAAATTGCCGAGGTGGAGAATTGTGAAACAGGAAACATGTTTTGTGAAACAGGAAAGTGTTTCACAAACAGGAATAGGACACATAACTGTTTTGTGAAATAGGAAACGTGTTTGAAACAGGAAACTGTTTGGAATCCTGTTTGAAATAGGAAAAACTGTTTGGACTTCTGGAAACTGTTTTTTGAACAGGAAATAAATTCTAGGAAACAGGAAACTGCTGTGAAACAGGAAACTGTTGTTCCTATATATACTAGGAACTGTAGGTGTTTTGTTTAAGACTAGTGTAATACCCGTGCCGTTGGCACTATTGCAGACTATTGTCGAAAGAGACATGCACACAATATCATTATATCCAAAAAAATGTAATTTTTTTGAATAAAATAATTTATCTAAACATGTCATAAGTGACTATAATGACAATCAATGTCATGAACAACTAAAAAATCAAAATTTCGCCAGAGTTTCCTCTGTATTTATCAATATTGAAACATGCCTGAACATGTCATAAAAAATTACAATGGCAATCAATGCCATGAACACCACATAATATCTACCAAACCCCAATACTCAAAAACCATAAAACTCCAACCTTTAAGCACTCTTAAAAAAGAAGAATTTCATCAAACAAATATGGTGCATCCAGTAGTGGAGGCAAGTTACCAGAGGAAACCATTGAAGAAAAATCGTTTTTTATTAGAGAATACATTGAAGAGGAATCCACATTGAAGCTAGGGTCAAGTATAGGGTCAAGAAAGCAGTATAGAGTTACTTGTTACCTTGAATGACTCCTTCGTTCCTCCAGATTCTTGCCAAGTCTGCAAGTGAAAACAGACACTTCAAAGCCTCTACCTGTTTCCAAACAAAAGAGCATCAAAATGACTGCATAATTCACTATTGCTAAAGATGAACTACAATTGTAGGGGTAGGGTAAAAGCAGAATGTTGAAACACAATCAAGTCATTAAGTCTCCACTTGTATTACTGTAACTTGAGTTTCTATATTACTTGATATTCCACTTAGATTTTTCTTACTTGATTCTTCCACTTAGAAGCTGCAAGATGGAAAAACTGAAGCTTTGTTCTTCACGATATCTTTAAACTAACTGATCCTCCTACGACACTCCTATACTTCAAGTTTAGATTTTTCGAAAGCTGGCATTCTCAACTACAAATACTATCAATCATTAAGACATGCAAAGTAACAACCAAATCTCCTTAAAAGGGAATACCCTAAAAAAGGACAATCTTCGTAGAAGAGGGAGGCATGCGAACAACAAATGCGTCATGCATGTCAAGCAATGAATCAATCAACCATTTGTTTGTCAACTGCAGTGTTTGTAGGTGCATTTGTATTGTCGAAAGAGACATGCACACAATATCATTATATCCAAAAAAAATGTAATTTTTTTGAATAAAGTAATTTATCTAAACATGTCATAAGTGACTATAATGACAATCAATGTCATGAACAACTAAAAAATCAAAATTTCGCCAGAGTTTCCTCTGTATTTATCAATATTGAAACCTGTCTGAACTTGTCATAAAAAATTACAATGGCAATCAATGCCATGAACACCACATAATATCTACCAAACCCCAATACTCAAAAACCATAAAACTCCAACCTTTAAGCACTCTTAAAAAAGAAGAATTTCATCAAACAAATATGGTGCATCCAGTAGTGGAGGCAAGTTACCAGAGGAAACCATTGAAGAAAAATCGATTTTTTTATTAGAGAATACATTGAAGAGGAATCCACATTGAAGCTAGGGTCAAGTATAGGGTCAAGAAAGCAGTATAGGGAATACCCTCAAAAGGGACAATTTCCGTAGAAGAGGGAGGTATGCGAACAACAAATGCGTCATGCATGTCAAGCAATGAATCAATCAACCATTTGTTTGTCAACTGCAGTGTTTGTAGGTGCATTTGGGGAGCCATTTAACAAATAATGCCAACTGATCAGGAAATAAAATAGCGTACGCCGCGAGGCTTACACCTCGAAACGCCTTCAATTGGCACCTCAACTCGTACGCGGAGAGGCGATTTCTGTGCGCCCCGCCTCGACTCGCGCCTAAAGGCGTACGCCTCAATCGCCTAAAGGCGAGATCTAAGAAATTATTTTAAAATTTGGCAAATCAATATGCTTTAAACATTTTAAATGTATCATAGCATGATATCTAAGAAAAAAAGTTATTAACATGAGTTGTTTATGAACATAACCCTTGAATCTACACCTTATCAAAGCAAAAAAAGTAGATATTATGATTAAACAGCACAACCACACATTTGAGATGAAAATGCAATAGTTTCCCTTCGCGTACACTTCTAATTCAACAAAGGCAAGGCAACATCTTCATAAGAAATTAATTTAATATGGAATGAACAACTTAAAGAGATTCATATGCTTCTAATAAATATATAGATTAATGGGTGTTGGTCTTGAAGTTAGCTTCATATGCTTCTGATCATGAAGTTAGCTTAATCAAGCTTTCAAATGGTTAAAAGAAGGTATAGTTTGCTTTTATTAGAGAACTTGAAGCTATACTATGTAGCCCTTGTCAAAAACTTAAGTTTTAAAGCTTCAAAGGGTCATTCTCAATTCAGCTATGAATGGATTCAAAAACATAAGTTTTAAAGCTTCAAAGGGTCATTCTCAATTAGAATATTTATCTTACTGAGGAGGTGTGACACAATATAGTTATGCAGTAACTTATTTTGCCTAGTATATGCTTGAACTCAACAAATATCTCTATATGCTTTCGAGTACTTGGTCAATAGCAAATCGGTGCACTAAAAAAAAGCGCCAGAAACGTTGAAAACAAATTTAGCATTTAAGTCATGGGGCGGTTCAAAGCCCAAATTTTGTAATGGAATAGAAATCCACTACTTTCGGCAGGTAGTGACGACATTGATAGATCTTAGCGCATAACTAACCCGTATCGAGTGGACAATACAGGTTTGATGTAGCAAGAATGCATAAGACTTTGTCACAATACGCTACCTACCCCTCCCACCCATCCGAGTACCTGCAAAAAACCATCAACAAATTCTTTAGTAACGTCTCAATCAAAAACCCATTTCAAGTCTATCATCCAAAAAACCAAGGAGTTAACCCATTTCACCTCTTCTAAACCAAGGAAAAACGCTTAGAAACTCAACCCATCACATCTTTTCAACGTAAATTGCACCACAGAGTTAACAATTTTCGAATGAAATTAAAAAAAAAAAAAAAAACAGATACTTAGGTGCTTAAATGTTGATGACAAATGCACGCTATGCCTTGGAGTGTGCCGAAGTTGGAATTAAGGTCTTACTGTTTGATTATGAAAACTCGTACCTTATGAGCAAGATGGACTCAGAGACTCGACATCCTCTTGTGACCAAAGTTCATAACTGGGACGAAGTGGAGTGAGAGTCAGGTTAATGGACCACTTCTTGAAATCATGCTGTTGTCCTCAATCTACAGCCCAATTCACGTCACCCGCAGCAAGTTGTTTGATCAGCTAGATGAGAAATACCAAGGATTTAGAAAGGGAAATCAGCTAGATGAGAAATACCCAAAAATCATCAAAAAGGGATTCAATCATACCTCGAGTTTCTTCTCGAGATAGAAGAGATGAGCTGATAATGAGAGAGAGAGATAAAGTGAGTTCGAGATTGGAGTCTATTAGAATATACTTCTACTGTGGAGACAGAGCACTTTATTGTGAGTGTTCTCATACAATCTACACTACTACTCTACTGTTTTTGAGCTTCTGAAGAATTATCTTTTTCTTTCTTTATTGTTTTTTTATCCATATTATTTTGCCTTGTGACTGGTTTCCATGATTAATTTTGTGACTATATAAAAAACGTTTCTTGAATTTCAGGCAGGTACTGTTTCAAAAAACAATCGAGGATGGCATAAATATATCCTCCTATCTCCCCGAGCAACAATGTAAGAAAGATGGGTGATTCAATGAAGTTTATCTCAAGGGACTCAATGAGGTTGGACCCTAAATTCAATAGTGAAGATTTACATTGCTCAAGTGCATACTTGCATGAAGCAAAACCACATAACGCAGTAACAAAACCAAAAACAATATGAAATGGACATAATGAAAATTAATCATGCCAAAGAAACATGGCACGCACTATATGAAAATTAATCATGCCAAAGAAACATATGAAAATTAATCAGTTTCAAAGTTTCTGCAGTGGAGCTCTGCAGTATATTCACTTGGTAGAGCCCATCATGATTTGTTTATAAAAAAGGCCTCTGTTCTGGCTCAGTCAATTTAGAAAGCACTCTTTTAAGCCTAATAAGCTGGATGCATTTTGGCTATATTTTGCACGCACTCGCCACCAAACTAATAGGTTTTAGGTCAGGGATAAGGATAATAACAGTACTATTAAGATTATATCCTAAAAAAAACATTGAATAAGGTATTAATGACAGTACTATTAAGATTACATAGTGTGGAGTAAGGTATTTAGGATCTCTAGCTATTAAGCATCCAATTCCCAGCTAAATCACTTTAGGTTAATGATGTTATTTGAGAAACCATGTATCATGTGAGGACATTTTTCAACTAAGGGGTATTTTTGTTGGTTATCTCTAAAAAATTCATACAAATGGTCTCTGTTAGAACCATGTCTTTAGTGCGGGTAGCTTCACTCATATAACAATGACACACAAACTTATTTCTAGCTCCGGTTTTTGTGCAAGAAGTTGAAATGGAATGATGTCTGGGCTGCCCATTAGAGTGTGAAAACAACATAACTTCGCATAGGTACTCATTTGAGTTAGAAAGGTATTGGCCGAATTGTTCCTAAGAACCATTAAAAAAAATCAATCCTACGAACCACTAAAATCAATACTATCATCAATTGTAACAATCAAATCAAATACCTAAGCAAACAAATTAAATACCGTAATTCACATTTAAATTTACCTAAACATATGTGGCCGTTGCTATAAATATGAGGATGCAGCCGTGCAGGTAGAAAAAACACAGAATTGATGAGAGACAAAAAAAAAGAAAAAAAAAAAAAAAAAAAGAATAAGATGAAAACAATGGAGAATTGAACCTGCGGTGCTTCCATTGGATAATGTTCAGGGAAATCGCATAGAGAATTGAACCTGCGGTGGTTCCATTGGACAATGGACAATTTTCGACTTGAAGCTGGTAGGTCTCATTCGCGTAGAGAGTCCCCGCTGCTCCATTCACTTCGATAATCCACCTTAAGATGACAAACAAAAACTATAAAATTCATAAGTTATTTCACAAAGCAAAACCAAAAGAATCAATCACCAAAACAAAGTAAAACCCTAACCAACCAACCTTTGGAGATTATCGGTGACTTTGTGTTTGAATCCAGATGGGGGATTCACCTGCCATTCCACTAACTCCTTCTGCAGATGGTTGCAAGCGATCTTGCTCAAAGCCTGAAACACAAAAAAACACAATTACGATCAGATTAGAATCGAAATTAGGGCGAAATTAGGGAGAGATTGGGGAAACCTTGCGAGAATCGGTAACATGATATCTAAGCCAAAACTTATTAACATGAGTTATTCATGAACACAACCCTGGAATGACATCTTATCAAAGCAAAAAAAAAGAAGTAAACTATTATGATTAAACTGCACAATGACACATTTGAAATGAAAATGCAATAGCAAGGCAACATATTTAGAAATTATAAACAACTTCTTGGTCATATGAACACTAACTAAGACAATATCAACATGCTTTTAAAAAAATACAGTTTTCAAACAAAATCATAAAATCATCATAAAACAATTACTTTGAATTTCATTCATAAACGCAATAAGTAATTGATTACAGCTATATCTTCAACTTCATTAGTCTTAACAATGTGCACTTCACCTTTGAGCCCACTCTTGAAGGTCCCCAAACCTCTTCCACCAGCAAGAATTTGACTCTTAACCACCAACTGCATTGCAAATAACTCACATATTAAAAAAAATTCAACTTTACTACTTGAAGGAAGAGATAGAAACAGTGATCTCACTTCATTTTCCTTGGGGAAAACATCCTGAATCGCATTTCGAACATCCTCCACAGATCCAACCGCAACACCCTTTGGAGCATTGATTTCGTACTTCCCCATCAAATCCGCCCCCCGTTCATCATCATCATCATGAAAAGAAACAATCTTTTCAGAGTTATAAGACCGAAAAAAAATCGATTTGAAGAGAAGAGAGGAATGTGAGATACCTGGAAGAGAGGAATGTTATGAAGAACTTGAGATCCTCTCTGCGAGGGGCTGCGAGAGGGGCTGCTCTGCGAGAGGGCTGCGAGAGGATGAAGAGAATGGAAGAAGAAGAAGAAGAAGAAGAAGAAGAAACAACCAAGAAAGGGGCTGAAGAACTTGAGATCCTCTCTGCGAGGGGCTGCGAGAGGGGCTGCTCTGCGAGAGGGCTGCGAGAGGAAGAAGATAATGGAAGAAGAAGAAGAAGAAGAAGAAGAAGAAGAAGAAGAAGAAGAAGAAGAAACAACTTCTGCCAAAAAAACAACTTCAGAGGAGGAGATGTAGAGGAAGAGGAGCTTCTTCCTTCTTCTTCAATGCTTGTTTGGGTAGAGGAAGAGAGGGGAAAGGAGAGGGAGAGGAAACCTATCGGGAGTTTTTTTTTTACTTAACTTATGCCAAAGTCATAAGTTGTGCCACGTAGGACAAACACACTCATAATACTGTTCATGAACAGTAAAAAACCAATGTGAAATGTTAGATAGATATTCCACTTAGATTTTTCTTACTTGATTCTTCCACTTAGAAGCTGCAAGATGGAAAAACTGAAGCTTTGTTCTTCACGATATCTTTAAACTAACTGATCCTCCTACGACACTCCTATACTTCAAGTTTAGATTTTTCGAAAGCTGGCATTCTCAACTACAAATACTATCAATCATTAAGACATGCAAAGTAACAACCAAATCTCCTTAAAAGGGAATACCCTAAAAAAGGACAATCTTCGTAGAAGAGGGAGGCATGCGAACAACAAATGCGTCATGCATGTCAAGCAATGAATCAATCAACCATTTGTTTGTCAACTGCAGTGTTTGTAGGTGCATTTGTATTGTCGAAAGAGACATGCACACAATATCATTATATCCAAAAAAAATGTAATTTTTTTGAATAAAGTAATTTATCTAAACATGTCATAAGTGACTATAATGACAATCAATGTCATGAACAACTAAAAAATCAAAATTTCGCCAGAGTTTCCTCTGTATTTATCAATATTGAAACCTGTCTGAACCTGTCATAAAAAATTACAATGGCAATCAATGCCATGAACACCACATAATATCTACCAAACCCCAATACTCAAAAACCATAAAACTCCAACCTTTAAGCACTCTTAAAAAAGAAGAATTTCATCAAACAAATATGGTGCATCCAGTAGTGGAGGCAAGTTACCAGAGGAAACCATTGAAGAAAAATCGATTTTTTTATTAGAGAATACATTGAAGAGGAATCCACATTGAAGCTAGGGTCAAGTATAGGGTCAAGAAAGCAGTATAGGGAATACCCTCAAAAGGGACAATCTCCGTAGAAGAGGGAGGTATGCGAACAACAAATGCGTCATGCATGTCAAGCAATGAATCAATCAACCATTTGTTTGTCAACTGCAGTGTTTGTAGGTGCATTTGGGGAGCCATTTAACAAATAATGCCAACTGATCAGGAAATAAAATAGCGTACGCCGCGAGGCTTACACCTCGAAACGCCTTCAATTGGCACCTCAACTCGTACGCGGAGAGGCGATTTCTGTGCGCCCCGCCTCGACTCGCGCCTAAAGGCGTACGCCTCAATCGCCTAAAGGCGAGATCTAAGAAATTATTTTAAAATTTGGCAAATCAATATGCTTTAAACATTTTAAATGTATCATAGCATGATATCTAAGAAAAAAAGTTATTAACATGAGTTGTTTATGAACATAACCCTTGAATCTACACCTTATCAAAGCAAAAAAAGTAGATATTATGATTAAACAGCACAACCACACATTTGAGATGAAAATGCAATAGTTTCCCTTCGCGTACACTTCTAATTCAACAAAGGCAAGGCAACATCTTCATAAGAAATTAATTTAATATGGAATGAACAACTTAAAGAGATTCATATGCTTCTAATAAATATATAGATTAATGGGTGTTGGTCTTGAAGTTAGCTTCATATGCTTCTGATCATGAAGTTAGCTTAATCAAGCTTTCAAATGGTTAAAAGAAGGTATAGTTTGCTTTTATTAGAGAACTTGAAGCTATACTATGTAGCCCTTGTCAAAAACTTAAGTTTTAAAGCTTCAAAGGGTCATTCTCAATTCAGCTATGAATGGATTCAAAAACATAAGTTTTAAAGCTTCAAAGGGTCATTCTCAATTAGAATATTTATCTTACTGAGGAGGTGTGACACAATATAGTTATGCAGTAACTTATTTTGCCTAGTATATGCTTGAACTCAACAAATATCTCTATATGCTTTCGAGTACTTGGTCAATAGCAAATCGGTGCACTAAAAAAAAAGCGCCAGAAACGTTGAAAACAAATTTAGCATTTAAGTCATGGGGCGGTTCAAAGCCCAAATTTTGTAATGGAATAGAAATCCACTACTTTCGGCAGGTAGTGACGACATTGATAGATCTTAGCGCATAACTAACCCGTATCGAGTGGACAATACAGGTTTGATGTAGCAAGAATGCATAAGACTTTGTCACAATACGCTACCTACCCCTCCCACCCATCCGAGTACCTGCAAAAAACCATCAACAAATTCTTTAGTAACGTCTCAAAAACCTTCTCAATCAAAAACCCATTTCAAGTCTATCATCCAAAAAACCAAGGAGTTAACCCATTTCACCTCTTCTAAACCAAGGAAAAACGCTTAGAAACTCAACCCATCACATCTTTTCAACGTAAATTGCACCACAGAGTTAACAATTTTCGAATGAAATTAAAAAAAAAAAAAAAAACAGATACTTAGGTGCTTAAATGTTGATGACAAATGCACGCTATGCCTTGGAGTGTGCCGAAGTTGGAATTAAGGTCTTACTGTTTGATTATGAAAACTCGTACCTTATGAGCAAGATGGACTCAGAGACTCGACATCCTCTTGTGACCAAAGTTCATAACTGGGACGAAGTGGAGTGAGAGTCAGGTTAATGGACCACTTCTTGAAATCATGCTGTTGTCCTCAATCTACAGCCCAATTCACGTCACCCGCAGCAAGTTGTTTGATCAGCTAGATGAGAAATACCAAGGATTTAGAAAGGGAAATCAGCTAGATGAGAAATACCCAAAAATCATCAAAAAGGGATTCAATCATACCTCGAGTTTCTTCTCGAGATAGAAGAGATGAGCTGATAATGAGAGAGAGAGATAAAGTGAGTTCGAGATTGGAGTCTGTTAGAATATACTTCTACTGTGGAGACAGAGCACTTTATTGTGAGTGTTCTCATACAATCTACACTACTACTCTACTGTTTTTGAGCTTCTGAAGAATTATCTTTTTCTTTCTTTATTGTTTTTTTATCCATATTATTTTGCCTTGTGACTGGTTTCCATGATTAATTTTGTGACTATATAAAAAACGTTTCTTGAATTTCAGGCAGGTACTGTTTCAAAAAACAATCGAGGATGGCATAAATATATCCTCCTATCTCCCCGAGCAACAATGTAAGAAAGATGGGTGATTCAATGAAGTTTATCTCAAGGGACTCAATGAGGTTGGACCCTAAATTCAATAGTGAAGATTTACATTGCTCAAGTGCATACTTGCATGAAGCAAAACCACATAACGCAGTAACAAAACCAAAAACAATATGAAATGGACATAATGAAAATTAATCATGCCAAAGAAACATGGCACGCACTATATGAAAATTAATCATGCCAAAGAAACATATGAAAATTAATCAGTTTCAAAGTTTCTGCAGTGGAGCTCTGCAGTATATTCACTTGGTAGAGCCCATCATGATTTGTTTATAAAAAAGGCCTCTGTTCTGGCTCAGTCAATTTAGAAAGCACTCTTTTAAGCCTAATAAGCTGGATGCATTTTGGCTATATTTTGCACGCACTCGCCACCAAACTAATAGGTTTTAGGTCAGGGATAAGGATAATAACAGTACTATTAAGATTATATCCTAAAAAAAACATTGAATAAGGTATTAATGACAGTACTATTAAGATTACATAGTGTGGAGTAAGGTATTTAGGATCTCTAGCTATTAAGCATCCAATTCCCAGCTAAATCACTTTAGGTTAATGATGTTATTTGAGAAACCATGTATCATGTGAGGACATTTTTCAACTAAGGGGTATTTTTGTTGGTTATCTCTAAAAAATTCATACAAATGGTCTCTGTTAGAACCATGTCTTTAGTGCGGGTAGCTTCACTCATATAACAATGACACACAAACTTATTTCTAGCTCCGGTTTTTGTGCAAGAAGTTGAAATGGAATGATGTCTGGGCTGCCCATTAGAGTGTGAAAACAACATAACTTCGCATAGGTACTCATTTGAGTTAGAAAGGTATTGGCCGAATTGTTCCTAAGAACCATTAAAAAAAATCAATCCTACGAACCACTAAAATCAATACTATCATCAATTGTAACAATCAAATCAAATACCTAAGCAAACAAATTAAATACCGTAATTCACATTTAAATTTACCTAAACATATGTGGCCGTTGCTATAAATATGAGGATGCAGCCGTGCAGGTAGAAAAAACACAGAATTGATGAGAGACAAAAAAAAAAAAAAAAAAAAAAAAAAAAAAAAAGAATAAGATGAAAACAATGGAGAATTGAACCTGCGGTGCTTCCATTGGATAATGTTCAGGGAAATCGCATAGAGAATTGAACCTGCGGTGGTTCCATTGGACAATGGGCAATTTTCGACTTGAAGCTGGTAGGTCTCATTCGCGTAGAGAGTCCCCGCTGCTCCATTCACTTCGATAATCCACCTTAAGATGACAAACAAAAACTATAAAATTCATAAGTTATTTCACAAAGCAAAACCAAAAGAATCAATCACCAAAACAAAGTAAAACCCTAACCAACCAACCTTTGGAGATTATCGGTGACTTTGTGTTTGAATCCAGATGGGGGATTCACTTGCCATTCCACTAACTCCTTCTGCAGATGGTTGCAAGCGATCTTGCTCAAAGCCTGAAACACAAAAAAACACAATTACGATCAGATTAGAATCGAAATTAGGGCGAAATTAGGGAGAGATTGGGGAAACCTTGCGAGAATCGGTAACATGATATCTAAGCCAAAACTTATTAACATGAGTTATTCATGAACACAACCCTGGAATGACATCTTATCAAAGCAAAAAAAAAGAAGTAAACTATTATGATTAAACTGCACAATGACACATTTGAAATGAAAATGCAATAGCAAGGCAACATATTTAGAAATTATAAACAACTTCTTGGTCATATGAACACTAACTAAGACAATATCAACATGCTTTTAAAAAAATACAGTTTTCAAACAAAATCATAAAATCATCATAAAACAATTACTTTGAATTTCATTCATAAACGCAATAAGTAATTGATTACAGCTATATCTTCAACTTCATTAGTCTTAACAATGTGCACTTCACCTTTGAGCCCACTCTTGAAGGTCCCCAAACCTCTTCCACCAGCAAGAATTTGACTCTTAACCACCAACTGCATTGCAAATAACTCACATATTAAAAAAAATTCAACTTTACTACTTGAAGGAAGAGATAGAAACAGTGATCTCACTTCATTTTCCTTGGGGAAAACATCCTGAATCGCATTTCGAACATCCTCCACAGATCCAACCGCAACACCCTTTGGAGCATTGATTTCGTACTTCCCCATCAAATCCGCCCCCCGTTCATCATCATCATCATGAAAAGAAACAATCTTTTCAGAGTTATAAGACCGAAAAAAAATCGATTTGAAGAGAAGAGAGGAATGTGAGATACCTGGAAGAGAGGAATGTTATGAAGAACTTGAGATCCTCTCTGCGAGGGGCTGCGAGAGGGGCTGCTCTGCGAGAGGGCTGCGAGAGGAAGAAGAGAATGGAAGAAGAAGAAGAAGAAGAAGAAGAAACAACCAAGAAAGGGGCTGAAGAACTTGAGATCCTCTCTGCGAGGGGCTGCGAGAGGGGCTGCTCTGCGAGAGGGCTGCGAGAGGAAGAAGATAATGGAAGAAGAAGAAGAAGAAGAAGAAGAAGAAGAAGAAACAACTTCTGCCAAAAAAACAACTTCAGAGGAGGAGATGTAGAGGAAGAGGAGCTTCTTCCTTCTTCTTCAATGCTTGTTTGGGTAGAGGAAGAGAGGGGAAAGGAGAGGGAGAGGAAACCTATCGGGAGTTTTTTTTTTACTTAACTTATGCCAAAGTCATAAGTTGTGCCACGTAGGACAAACACACTCATAATACTGTTCATGAACAGTAAAAAACCAATGTGAAATGTTAGATAGATGTTTCCATGTAGAAAAACTGTGAAACACAGGGAATAGAGAAAGACAATTGTTGAAATTGTTTCATCTCTTGTTGAGAGATTGTGTGGATGAAGATAATCCCTTGAATTGTTTCATCTCTTGTTGAGAGATTGTGTGGAGAAAGATAATTCCTTGAATTGTTTCATCTCTTGTTGAGAGATTATGTGAGAATTGTCATCTTCTTGTACCTTGTTCTTGAATATAGTGGAATCATCTCACCGTGGACGTAGGCAATTTGCTGAACCACGTAAACCTTGTGTCTCTTGTGGTATGTTCTTAATTTTCTCTAATTTCTTTCATTGCTAGTTGCTCTATTTAATTGATTGGATCCTTGTGGTACTTGTGTGCAATTGTTGGTGTCTACCCGCTTCCGCAATAAGGCGCAACAGTACTTTATTTATGTGCTTCTTTCACCACATTGAAGTCATCAATTCATTAAAAAAGGCAAGGGTGCTTGCCAACTTTTTAGGCCTTCTTGCACTGTTGCTTGTAGGTACTTTCGTCCTCCGAAAATCAACACACACCGAAGTTATTGGACAGGAAGAAATGTTAGAGATACAATTCAATCTACATGTTTTGAGGTTCTATCACTTCTTAATTTTCATTTCTATTGCTACAAGTAGCTATTCGATGGATTCTTACAACTAAGATTTGTAGGTGGGAATGGATAAACAGTAGTAGACTGATGCAATTCAAGGAATGGCGAACCCATCTCAAGTTCCTAATACAAGAAATGGCTAACATCTACCTTGACTCTTGAGGCATCCGAGCAAAAGAAACAGCTTACTCAACGATCCTATTCTGATCAAGTGATCAAGTACCATTTCATTTTGTGAAACTTCTTCACACTTTTGACGTTGGAGGATCAAAAAATGATTCGGCTTTCGATACTTTGACGTTGACCATGTTGATATGTTTTATGAATATTTTAGTTTCATTCTTAATTAATTAATTAACTTATATATTTATTTATGGTTAATGCAACTCAAACATAAGGTATGCTCTGCAGAGCGTAAAAGCGTTTCTTTTGTCATATTTGTATTCAACTTATATTACTGTCTACTGCAAATACTCTTGCCCTATGGAAAATTTCCATAAAGTTACATTGGATGTCATATATATCTCTTGGATACTTAATCATTGTCATAGTGCAGGGAGTGGCAAAGTGATAAAACGTGGAATGGATGGGGAGAAGGACAATGTATGCGTATCATTATCATCCAGATGCGATCATGGACACCAACAGAGCCTCCACAACTGAGAATAGATGTCTTCAACATTTATGGAGGACTGGATCTGGAGACAGATCTGCAGGTATGGCAAGCACTGTTAGTGTTCCCTTCATTTTGATCTTCGGCATTCTTTATATCGATTTATAAGTTGATTGCTTTACATCATCTCTTACATTTTGGAGTACACTTGTTATACTTTAACATAAAAAAACAACACTGTAAACCGATTTCCGACTTGGCTTCAATGTTGCATTCCCTCATTGGTTTATACCTTTTTTTTCTTTTCAAAAAGTGCATGTGACTTTTGAAATACCAATGAGGGGACACCACGTAAGATGTTGTTTTTTAATGTCGCAGTAGAAGGGTTCTTTGGACCATGGGTTACCATAATTAAATTATAGAAAAGGTACATTAGCTGAACCTGGAAACTTTCATGAGAGTTAACCCCAAAAAATTGAACCCAAAAATTCTCTCCATGAAATTTAGATTGATTTACACTCGGGTCATTGTAAACTTGCTTTTGATCTATTTGACTTCCTTTTCTTTCGATTTTTGAGCCAAAATTATTTTGAAGATTTCTCTCATGGAATTCATTTGGATCCATACCTGCGATTGCGTGTTTTTTCATGAAAACTTGAGTTGCAGCATCAGAATGGATATTCATTAGCTCCTAGATGGTTATGATGATGGACAGTGATGAGTTCCTTATTGTACCTGTAGAAGTAAAACATGATCATTGTGAGAAACTAGACATTTTTATATGCATTTGACATGTGTACAAAAAATTTGATTTCTTTCAGATATGATTACTTAGGGCTAGAAGATACAGTTGGTATTCATGTCTCGCTACTTCAGAAGTTTCTAGCACTAAGAACAAGGATGTTTTAGCAAATTTGCATGCTTTTTAATGGAAACTAACACTGGGAGTGAAAGTTGTAAGAGCATTCAACCAGGGCCAAGTTTAGCTCCAGTTTGACCCCATGAATGCAATTACTTATTTCAAATTGTATCCCAGGGGACATTTCAATGTGAGAAAACTTGAGCTAGAGAACGGTGACGTGAGGAAGCAAATGCAATCTATTGTTAACTGCACTTTGTTGGTTAGTTCTATGATATGAGCATCTAGAAGATGGCAAGACGGGACTATGAAAACTTAGGCGAGTGTAGAACAAGGAGTGGAGTACCAAGCACACCTCGATAATTTTGGAATCGAGTAGTGAAGCCATGTGGAATGGGTCATTAGATCACATGTCATGGACTGATCAAGACCTAGCAGAAGAGGGATGGAGCATTGGAGGAACATGGAGTAGAATCTGAAAATTCTTTTCAAGTTTTGTGGATCACATGTAAAATGATTGCACATGAACCTCATGCTCCCTACTCTGAGATAACACATCAAACTATGTAGTGCCTCTATGAAGTTTTTACTAGAGGGGATTTAGCAGATACTTGTAGATATGCACTTGACATTCAGGTACACGCATTAGTGGTAATCTTGACTCTTGGAGAGGCAATAACAAGGATGTTGCGGTCGGATTGATGGCAGATCGAGCCAGAATCCTGGGAAATTTTAGTGCCTCCAGAAAATCATGCTAGAACAGTTATGGTTTGAAGTATGCAAATCCATTAGTTGGTGCTCTTATTCTATTAAGGCTGCAACTACAGTGTTACATAATCAGCTTTAGCACGATAATATAAATCATATGAGGGTTGGACCAACCCTACCGTTTTATTAAGAATCAAGAAGGAAAAAATAATAACAAACACAGGAGGGAAGGGATGGCCTACACCATCACGGAAGAGGGATAAAGCATCACAAGCCCCCCCAAGCATTTCAATAAGGCTGAGACCTAAGGGGCGCTCTAACAAGCTTCGCAAGACCATCAGCTGCTTGGTTGCATATGTACAGATGCTTGATATAACCCTGAAATGCATAGCCAAGGAGCAGCACTCCATCCTTGATAATACCAGCCAACTGTTTGTGATCTACCACTGCATATATGCTGAACCTTTGGTTTAGTTGCCTGCTTTTTGTAATCAGCAGTGAACAAGTTGTGATGCAAAAGGAGTTAGCAAGTCTGAAGTATTTTGGCCAGTCTGGGCACGATAGATTACCTAATCCATCTTGAGCGAAGGGAGAGTAGTAGGTGCTGTCAGGTCTCCATGTACTCAAGTCTCTTTTAACTTATCGATGCCAATCATAAATATAGGATTATTTTCAAGATTGCATGCCCACTGCACCATCTATTTCTTAAGATGGATTCGTGCATATTGTTTATGCATGCTACATGCATAGGTTTTTCAGTGGAAATTTTCATCCAGGTAGGGGTTTAAACATTTGTGTATTGAACAATATTATAATGATCATGGACAGTGACCTCAAATGCACAGCACAAAAACGTTGATTGGGTTCCCAATGGATCAATGGTAGGGGCAGTTGGTTTTGCCACTTGCTAATTAAAATTATCCCTACCTAATAAACGGTTTATGTCTACGACTCATAGCTTTTGTCAAATATATTTATTCAGGTTCTTAACCTTGGTAAATATTTTGTGCTATATTGCTACTACAACCCCAATCTCTTACATCGTGCTCTGAAATTTTCTTCAATCCAATGGCTACATAATTGATCTCACCCGATTAATTACAAGGTCAATCTCATTAGCTACATACCAAGACTCTAGTTTAAAAATAAGTCTTTGTGGAAAGGATTAGAAAACCAGATTTTTTATTGTGCTTCTTATTATTTTTTCTTCAAGGTAGATTAGTGAGATATAATCCAACACTATATTGTCAAAGTTGTGACTTTTTTAACTAGACAACCTCTATTCTATCATGCCAAATTATATTGAGGAGACAAGCCTAGTTGTGTTCATGCCAATGTTCGTTATCTCTAATGATCGCCCTGGGTGCCAAATTCTCATGCTTTGAGCTATTTATTCCAAAACTTGATATTAACTCATTGCAATATTTTGTGCTATTTGGTTGTTGCCAGTTTCCATGAAGACTGGTTACTTTCTGCTTTCAAGTTAGTTGGTTGTGAAACATTTTCATTTTAAAATAATTTGGATTTTTTAATCTTTCTATTATTCATCAATAAAATTATTTCCAAAAAATGAATTCATGGTTACATGAAACTATCGAAAGTCACTCAAATTATAAAATTAACATTTAAAAGGCAAGCGAATCCAAGATGTGGGGGTTAAACCACCACAATCTTAATCATCCAACCAGACTACCAGTGGCATAATTATAAATAGTTGACTTTACATATAAGCACAATTTAGAAGATATTGGAAGCGAAATTGCAGGCGATTAAAAAGGACTTGGATTGAGCTTTGAATACTTGGAAAAGGGAGGACTCTCATTTTAGCTGCCAACGGAAATAGAGAATATTTGTCTTGACTCGAGCAACTCAAATGACAAAGCTTTTTGAGTTGGTTCCAATTATGCAATATCATGTTTATGCCAATTTATTTTGCCATTCAGCCTATAGTGATTGGTGTTTCTAGTAGTAGGCGATTGAGTGAACCTGGATTATAAGTTTTTGAATTAATGATTTTCCATTTCACATTAATATAACATAAAACTCTCAAGATCTTATTATTAAATGCTCACAAGTTGACATATCTGAAAAAGAAAAGTCTGGGGTGGAATTAAGAACTAAAAGAGTTATTATGGTAATATGAAAATTTTCCAAATAATTTTCGCCATTACTTATTTTTCTCAAATCAAGACCTTTAACGAAAACCACTACAAAAAAATTAAAATCAATTTCACGCTTTTCACTCATTGTGACAAAAAGCATATGAAAACTTAAGTAACCCTATAAATAAATATATATAATAATAAAAAAAATAGCATGAGGTTTAAGCATCTATCTTTACTTAATTAAGGTAACATTAGTAAAACATGTCCAGGGTTCAAACCCCGTCGAAGGCATTCAATCTAACAAAAACCCTGCTTGCCTTTAATACCCACAAATTGTACGAATTTAATTAAGGTCACAAATATTATTGCATCTAACCCTTTGAAAATTTTAAAAATAAAAAGTAAAATTGTGCAAACCATCCATTCATTTTGTAAGAGGTCAAATAGCTTGTGATTAGTGACAAACCAAAAGGCTAACCTTCAGATCACCAATCTAATTGCATTAGAACTTTAAAAAAAAAATTGCTTAGATAATAATAAACAAACAAAATGACAAATTATGACCTTTCGATTGAGCAAAGCCTCATACTTCACCCCCTAAACCACCCTATCTCTAGAGATCATATGAGATTAGACTGTGACCTTTGTAACAAATCCGCATGCTATGACCCTAGGCGTACAATACATCTCATACAACCCGAAAAAAGTAAAGCATACACAATTTTAAAAAACAAAAAAACAAGAAAATAGTGGTGAATGATTAAATTAAGATAAGCTAAGCTTGTTTTCATTTTATTGAGAGATCATATGTGATTGGCTTGCGACCTAGTGACAAACCCAAAGGCTTTAACCTTAAGGTCGTAGGTCCAATCCTATCCAGCCCAACAAAACAAAACTTATTTAGATAAGATTAACATAAACAAGAATGCCAACGATGTTGACATGTCTTTTGAGGGATCATATGGGATTGGCTTGTGACCTTTGTGGTACACTGAATGCCTTTAAGCTTAAGGTCGCAGGTCCAATCCCATCCATCCAAAAAAAGAACTTGATTAGCTAAGATAAACAAGAATGTTGATGATGTTGCCTTGTGTACATTTTCTTGAGAGATCATATGAGATTGGCTTGCGATCTTAGTGATACACCAAATGGTTTGAACCTAAGGTCGCATGTCCAATCCCATCCAACCTAACAAAAAAATTTAATTAGATAAAAATATAAACATAAATGAGAGCGTCAATGATGCAGGCTTGTGTCCGTTTTCTTGAGATATTAGATAGGAATGGCATGTGACCTTAGTGATGCCCCATATCGAAAGGCTTAACCTTAAGGTCACAAGTCCAATCCCATCCAACCCAACAAAAAAAACACTTGTTTAGATAAAGGTTAATAGGAGCAAATAAGTGATGTCAGCTTGTGTCCATTTTCTTGAGAGTTCGGATGGAAGTGGCTTGTGACCTTAGTGATGCACCAAAAGGCTTTAACCTTAAGGTCGCAGGCCCAATTCCATCCAACCCAACAAAAGGAACTTGCTTAGATAAAGATAAACATAATCAAGAAGATCGATGATGCTCCATTGGAGGTGAAACTTTTACATATATATAGTAAAAAATCTCTTCCAGGATGCCATAGGAAATATGTAATTACGTGCGTTACAATTGAGACAACCTATACGTAACCATGAGGTCAAACTTGGGCTACATATACATGATAACAATTATTAAGGAAAAAATATTTTGTCAAAGAAACTATTTAAATCAACTGGGTTCTAATAAACATTAGTTCATATAAAAATATGTTAAAAAACAAAAATATACATGCAAATAAACTACAACAGTCATCGTAATTTGTTGCTGAATTGTCAAAGCTTATTTAACATTATAATAACTTTCATTGAATTTGTATTGACTAAATTAAAACCAAACAAATAAAACATATAACAATAAAAGGAATGAATTTTTGGTCAATATCTCTCAGAACACTTATATGAGACAACAATCATTTACAAAAAATTATTTATGCAAATAAATCATTCAAAACAACTATATTATGAGAGACATTTGTTCATTAAACGACGGTCAAACATATTTAATGTTATAATAACTTTCATTGATTATTTGAAACTCAATAAAAAATAAAAGATATGACAATAAAAAGAAAAGATATTTTGACCTTAACCCCATTAATTCAAGCCATTAAGCTTGACACCTATTTTGAAATAAGCTAATTTAAAAGGACATTTAATTTCAAACAGATTCGCCCAGTGAATGTGTTGACCAACCTTGACAAACTTAAGTACCAAAATACATACACCTTAAGTGCCATGTGGGGTGCACTTGCTAGGTACAAATAAAAAAATTCCTAGAATCATAAAGAATCACTTAGAGAGATTTAAATTACGGAAAATGACTTTTAAGGCATATTTTTTCACAAAATATATCATTTAGATATCGTAGTTTATGTAATGGCTAATTTGTGTCTACTTTCATACTTTTATGACCAACAATAACTCTTCTATTAACTCAGGTTAACTCATAATGTTATAGGACATCTTTACCCTTCATAAACAAATAGAAAACTTAATTTTATAATTTTATGACCAACAAGGACTCTTTATTATTAATCTATTTTTAATTTTTAATTTTTTTACCATTAACCCCTCCCACCCCTTGCCGAGGGTAGGTATCGATATTAATGATTCTAATTATGAGCAACCAATTATAAGTTTTCATTTACTGACAAGTTAATCAAATTATTATGCTAATGTTTGGTAAGCTTTTCATAATGTTGTTAATGATGATTAGAAATTTAGTTTTAATTATTTAATAAAATCAATTTGATTAATTTGTCATAAATTTGATTAGAAAACTTTACAGGTACCTGTGCATTACCTTTTTTAATGATGATTAGAAATTTGATTTTAATTACCATTACTTCTTATTTCATATTAATAAAATAAAATTTTGCCACTATCAAAATTTGATTTCTTATTCTTCAATGCATGGGTACTTGTAAAGTAATACATTTTATTCTCTGCCGCTATTTAGTTACAAGCTATCTGTCACAGAGCATGATCATATCCTCAGAGGTAAAATGGGAACCATATTGAATAAGATAATTTAATGTAAACTAAATAGTGACAAATAATTGAAGCAACCATTAATTGAAACAAAAAAAAAATTGCTTTTCAAACTCATATATACACATTCACAACTAGTCAAATCAAACACATTAAGAGTGACAAAACATTCAAGAATAAAAAAATTGATAACCTGAAAATATTAATGTAGTCATTTATTGCTAACAAACTTCATAAAATAATTGTTCAAACTGTAATTAAAGAACAAGATAACATAAAAAATAAAAATTAACAAAAAAATGGTTAATGGGGTGGGAGGGGTTAAGGGTTTAAAAAAAAAGTAAAAAGTAAAAAATTAAAATTAAAATTATAATCATTAATAAAAGAGTCATTGTTAGCAACAAAAGTATAAAATTAGGTTGTCTAGTTATTTAGGAAGGGTAAATATGTCTTATAAATTTATGAGTTAACATGGGTTAATGAAATAATATTTGTTGGTCATAAAAGTGTAAAAGTATGGACAAATTTGTCATTACATCAACTACGGTATCTTAATTGTCTATTTTGTGATCAAATTATTATTTCAACATCATTTTTTTTTAATCCTAATATTTTGATTCTTTATCTTTACATTAGAAATTTATCTTTACATTAGAAATTGTTCATTTGACAAAACAAAATTCGGCCGAACATTAAATGGTATCTATCAAATTAGTTAGGATTGATAAGGATTCTAAAATTTAAATAAAAGTGATAAGCACTTTGAAGAACCCTCAATGCAAGTTCATCAAACATGAAATTAAAGATAGAATGAAACATCAAGATCTTTTAAGTGATGATTTCTCTATACAGTTAAAATGACAAAGAACTTCTTACAATGTTCCAAGAATTAAGAAGTGATTGACAACTTATTTCAAATATATATACAAAATCAAAACCAATGAATTGAGATAAAAATTAGGGATTATTTTACTTTAATTTTGGTTCTTGAAATAATGCCCCAAAGCTACTTCATTGTCCCCATTAGGGTAACCAAACCATGCATACTCGAAGGCTACATCATTGTTGCCACCTAGTATCCCTTGGTAAAACTTAAGTTATACAATTGTTAATATTTAGGATGCAGTTTTTGTTTTGTCAACCGACTACCTAGTTATCAATTAATTGACTCATGTGTTGTGCACACAATGTTCTAGTTACACAATTGTCGTTACTCTGAATTAGATTTTCGACCTCTGTTATAATAACTAGGATATTCTTTGTGCCTTCAGCACTCAAATTCAATCTGAGCCATTAGATGTGTGATGGTTAAAGTTGGTTGGGGCTAGGGGTGGGCACGGGACGGGATGGGACGAGATATACCCATCCCGTTCATACGGGATCGGGACGGGATCAGCGTGTTGCCTGTGACTGCTGCGAAGATTATCATCATATAAGAGCGTGAAAAATAAGTTTCTTATAATTAGATATAGATGTGACATGCAAATATAAGGGTAGCCACTAAATTCCCTAACAATGAAGTCGAGTGGGCTGACTTTTAGAAAATGACATGATAAATGGGACCCACTAAGAGTATTGTGTCGCTGTGATGGTCTCCCAACTGATTTTACAATTTCATTACTGTGGGAAACAAAATTCATGGTTCCTTGACAAAATAACATGTCATCTTTTGTTAGGGAAGAAATATAGACCTATCGGTGATGCTCTAACATATTCATAATGGTTTACCATCAATACATATATCGTAATTAAAAAAAAAAAATTACAGCCTGGGACATCTCAAATTCTTGGCTCCGCCCCTGAATGTTCCCTTCTGAATATGTATTACTCAGTTAATTGTTATTTTTCATCTTCACCTGGGCATTATCAATATTTGGAAGTTAAATAATTGGAGCCACTTTTATTGGGAATCCAAGCAACAGTCTGTTATCTTTCTCTTGCTTAATGAATATTTATTTCTTGAAGTAACATTTTTGTTACCACTGCAAACACCATGAGTTTCTGTTGGTCATCTGTAAGTTTATATGAATAAAAATAAATAAATCATCATCAAAGCCCATTCCCGAGATTTTTGAGGTCGGCTACATGGATTTTGGTTCTCCAAGCAATGCGATCTTCCCACATAATAAAAATAAATAAATAAAAGTATTAATAATAAATATTAAAAAATTAGCTCGGGACTGGATTGGTGGGATTGAAAATCTCCATCCCATCCCATCCCATTCTAGATTGGGACGGGACGGGATCAGGATGAAATTATTCAATCCCATTAAGACCCGAAAAAATCGGGACGGGACGGGACGGGACGGAATCGGGATCGCGGGATGGGATGCCCACCCCTATCCAACCTCCCTTTTTGTGATCGTTAGATTTTCATGTTTGGTTAAATCTAGCTGTCTTTTATCTCCAACCTCAAACACCATTTCGATTTGTTATATACTAGGGCATTCCTCGTGCCGTTGGCACGATAAAAGTTTAACATGATAAATATAGTTTATTCTACTTTAAATATTAAGATAGATAAATATCAAAATGTTGGGTATAAGAATCAAACCCATACACTATTGGTGTTTTAAGTTTTACATGATCCGTTAGATTCTTATATTTTGGTAAATCTCAGCCGTCTTTTATCTCCAACCTCAAACACCATTTTGATTTGTAATATTGATATTAGGATATTCCCCGTGCCTTTGGCACTCAAATTCAATCCGAGCCTTTAGATGTATGCGATTGTTAAAGTTGGTTGGGGCAACTTCTTTCTCCAACCTCCCTCTTTGTGATCCATTAGATTCTTATATTTGGTTAGATCTCAGCTGGCTTTTATCTCCAACCTCAAACACCATTCTGATTTGTTATATATATACTAGGGTATTCCCCGTGTCGTTGGCACGATACAAGTTTAACATGATAAATAGAGTTTATTCTACTTTAAATATCAAGATAAATAAATATCAAAATGTTGGGTATGAAATCGAACTCATGCACTCTTAGTACTTTATAAGTTGTATGTGATTCATTAGATTCTTATATTTGGGTAAATCTCAACTGTCATTTATCTCCAACCCCAAATACTATTCTGATTTATAATATAAGACTAGGGTATTCTCCGTGCCATTGACACGATAAAAGTTTAACATGATAAATAGACACTACACCATAAAAGGAAAATTGTAACACACTAACCTTGTTCCTATAAATATTTGTAACACATAAATTTTTTTGCAAATCAGGGCATTACAAATATTAGTAACACCTAGACTTGTTACAACCTTCAAATTTCGTAACATGATGTCTAAGTTGCTAATGCCATTAGCATGTGTTTGGCATGTTACAAATGCTTTCTAACAAAAATCAATATGCAAAAATATCATTTTTATTTTTATTTTTTTAAATAAATAAAAGATATCTACATATGAATGACATCCAATGATTTTATAAAACTCAAATATTCAAATACAAATGCTAATACCCAAATTAAAGTAATCTTGCAATCATTACAAAGTAAAATAGATGCAATCAATTACAACATCGTTTCTCATATTGGATGAGTATTTAAAAAAATACAATATATATCAAGTACATCATTAATATGCTAACAACTAAGAAAACCATAATTCGTCCGTCAACTTGGTCAAAGTCCCGCTGGCCACTAGATGTGATTCTCCACCCATATTGAATCTTGTCGAAGGTTTCTGATTAACGTCATCATGGCTGCTCTCCTTCAAATACTTTTGGTTGGACTCTGTAGATCCTTGATTGGTATGAGAAATGAAAGCACCAAAAGTGTAAGACCCATCAAAATTTTCTAGCAACATTGAAGCAAAGGGATCAACAACAGCTTAACTTATTTGCTCCGTTGCGGGGGGGCTTGGTTTCAGTCCATGAAACTGGTTCTAGAACATTGAAAAAGTCGACAGTTAAAGAAGATCCAGAAGGTAAGGTGGGCTGGCAGGAAAATAAATCAACATTCCCCTGCATGAATGGTCAATAGAAATCTTTAGAAATTCTTGCAGCAAGTGTAAATTTTGAAGAAACACAAATTAAGTCATGTATATTTCTCTAAATATTATCGAAAATTAAACTAGACTCCACTCCAAAGCTTGTTATTGAGAAAAGGTACGATAAACCCTTCGAATTACGATTATTTTGCTTTGTTATCTATGTAATATAAACAATCCCACAATGCAGAAATAAAGAGACACAAGATATAATGTAGTCCGCTTGAAAGTCCATCTTAAGCTACATCCACGGGAGTGAATGAAAAGCATCCACTATGAGAGATTTGAGGTTTACAACATACATGCCCGTCACCAATATTCCCCAAATCGAAGCTATGAACAATCACCCCTACTGCTATAGATTGGTCTCCATACTAGTGTCCATTGTCCCATACTCAATATTCAATCTAACAAACACAATCAAGGTTACCATGTTTGTCTGCTTGTGTCTCTACAAATATTTGTTCGTTGTGTTCTCAATACACTCTTGTTCGATGTGTTCTTCACATACCCTTGTCTGTTGTGTTATGCAGACCCTTCCATAAAGTTCCTCTAGTTGGCATCCATAACTAGACACCTACCTTTAAACTAAGTAGGCTTCCTTGTGTTTAACACCACTGAGAAAGTATAAACTATTTCTATTTTCAAATCTTCAAATTCATCAAAACACTTTCATCTATCTACCACCCTAACCCTCTCATGGTGATCTTCCTGCAACTCAAGGTCACTCCTAGTTAGGCCCTTGCCATGCCTAGTTCCTAGGATATCAAAACTTCCCATGATGCAATTTAATTAGAAAATATATACTAGAACCTTAATAAAAAACATTTAGTTTAGCCTGTTACTTTTCGTATTTCAAGGGAAGTTGATTTCACTAAAATATTCAAGAGAAATTCTAACTGTATCTGGTCCAGTAGCCTGTAAAGTATGAACCCAACAACGCACATTTACTAGAACGCGATGTCAATGGCGTCTAATATGCTTTTCAGATGCAAAATATGCCATATCTTGAAAATCCTTTTCAGCAAACATTCTACGCAAATATTCCTTGTCCTCGCTAGTTCATCAACATCACCATGTGAACTTTTTTATCAGTTCATCATAGTTTCATGCGAACTGAGCTCCTAAGGAAGCTTAGTTGCAGAATATTTTTAAGAATATCCACATTGATTTCACCTATAAAAGTATGGCAAGGAAAATTTCTCATCTACTTGCCCCTTGCTTCTTATTATTTTTATTGTGTAAACGCTGTCGTTTAACATGTCTCAAAGCAAACCTTATGCCTAGAACCTGGAATTTGGACTACTAGATAGTGATCCTAGGGAGGTATACATGTAACCCATGCACTCTTATTGGGGATTGATTGAAGGTAAGACATAAATGCTAACTTTAAGTCTCAATCATTAGATGAAACGAATCACAATTATTAGATGAAACTTATCTCTTGGTGTTTTAAGTTCTACATGATCCGTTAGATTCATATATTTGGGTAAATCTCAACCGTCTATTTTCAACCTCAAACACCCTTTTGATTTGTAACATAGACTAGGGTATTCTCTGTGCCGTTGACACGATAAAAGTTTAACATGATAAATAGAGTTTATTCTACTTGAAATATCAAGATAAATAAATATCAAAATGTTGGGTATGAGAATTGAACCCATACACTCTTATTGGGGATTGATTGAATGTAAGACATAATGACTAACTTTAAGTCCCAACCATTAGATGAAACGAATCTCAACCATCTGATGAAACTTATCCCTTGGTGCTTTAAATTCTATTTGATCCGTCAGATTAATATATTTGGGTAAATCTCAATAATCTTTTATCTCCAACCTCAAACAGCCTTCTGATTTGTAATATAAGAATAAACAATGGCTTTTTGGCCCATAAAAAACACTAAAAACAAGACTAAACCCATTCATGAGATTAGTTAGAGGGACCAAAATAAAATAAATAAAATGCCGAAAACTATCCTAGGGAAAAACTTCTCCATGATACTTTCATTTTTACAACCATTGTTGTTGATGATTTGAGCATTAGTCTCCAAGGGCCTTGGTTAGGTATTTTTGATTGTTGGTTGATTTATTCCTAGTTAATGAGTCACTTTTTTCATCAAGCCCCTTGTACACTGAGCCGCTATCTTCACCCACATTATTTATTTTACTCATCTACAAGAACAAAATCACTTAAAAAAATTAGTACGCCATAAAAAAAGGTTTCTAAAACATCAAAACCCCTTTCTTGTGAGTTTCAACAAGGTTTTGACATACCAATTTCTCTCAACTTCACCCAAGTATGATTTTCCATATCCCCAAGTCATTTAGAACTTGATATGCTCGTTCATGAAGTTGAAAAACTTGAAGTTCAAATTGTATTGTTAACAAAAATGTGAATGAAATGCGACATGAACTTCGATGGTTTTCAAATCCTTCAAACTTCACTAAACCAAGCCAAGAGGGATCAAACATATTTGGCTAGGGAAAAACTCTCCATGATACTTTCATTTTTACAGCCATTGTTTTTTTTTTTAGCATACTACTCCAAGGGCCTTAGTTAGGTATTTGTTGATTGTTGGTTGATTTATTTCTAGTTAATGAGCCGATTTCTTCATCAAGCCCTTGTACATTCCGAGCCGCTATCTTCACCCACATTATTTATTTTACTCACCTACAATAACAAAATCTCCTTAAAAAATTAATACGCCATTAAAACAGGTTTCTAAAACATCAAAATTCATTTCTTGTGAGTTTGAACAAGGTTTTGACATACCAATTACTCTCAACTTCACCCAAATATGATTTTCCATATCCCCAATTCATTTAGAACTTGATATGCTCGTTCATGAAGTTGAAAAACTTGAAGTTCAAACTGTATTGTTAACGAAAACGTGAATGAAATGCGATATGAACCTCGATGGTTTTCAAATCCTTCAAACTTCACTAAACCAAGCCAAGAGGGATCAAACATATTTGGCCAAACTCCCTAATGAGTAATGAAGGTATCTCGCGACCCTAAGATTTTTTATTTTTTAAAAATGTGTTTTGGAGTTCAAGTGGTTTTTTAACTGTAGTTCATGTGAAGAAGTCGACTTTTAAATCATAAACAATAAATTTTGTGTAACAACTATAATAAATGCAGAAAATTGTTCATGGATGTTAAAAGATAAACACTTATATTTTATATTTATCTATGCATACTATACAAGGATTTCGGCCTTCTTTGTACACCCACACATTTTTTTTTCATTTGCATAAGTACACACATAAATTCTTGCGTTTATGGTAAAGATGGTCTCTTCCTGGCCATGTCTAGACATCAATCAAGCTCCAAATTGTGTTACAAGAAAATACTGTTGTGATGAGCTAGTGTTCTAATTTCGATGCAAGATGCATTGTTAAGCGAAAGAAACAAGCATATTTGTTTAATGTCTCGCGCCTGATTGAGAATGGAGATCTAGGATTCGCCAAGGTGGTGGTGGTCAATGGAGGAGGAGGTAATGATGTTCTGAGTGCGTCAAGGATGATGACAATTTTAGGCGAAGAAATCTTTCCCTCTCCATTTGTATTGTAACAATTGAAAACAAAGCTAAAGCGAAGTTTCATTATTCTTTGTTTTTGCGTTTTTTGTGTGAGCAAGAAAAATGTCGATGTGCATTGGAAAGTTTGAATTTGGATGTGGGTGAGGAAAACAAATCCTATGGGTGAAGATAACAATTCCCTAAGATATTTGGCCACATATCGAAACCATTTTCATCTCTTGAAGAGAAAAAAAAGTAGTAGCTTGAGCCTTTTAAAGTTGTAGCTTGAGCCATTTATCTTCTATATGGCTAAAACCTAAAATAAAATAAAAAAGTACAAGTGAAGATTACAATTTCCTTAGACTTTGAGCCACTTGGTTGTTGAAAAAAGTAGTAGCCACTTGGATGTACATAACTAAAACTTGCTTGTTGAAAAAAGTTTTAGCCACTTGGTAAAACAATGTTCATTGTAGAATTCAGGACATTAAGCCAAGAAGTTGAAGAACAAATTGAATAGCTATCTTACAAATTTTATGTACAAAATAATTATCTTAGTAAATTAAACAAGTATGATCTTAAGAGCCATAAAGAATCTTCTAGTGTCACAGTACAAATCCACAATCCTGCTATATATACCAATCTTTGCAATGTGACGATACCAAATATAGATGTCAAAAATAATAAAATGTTAGTCGCTAGCAAATGTAAGAACCGACTCTTTACTAAACTAGGGGGATACTTAAGGATTTAGGTTTGGAGGACAAGAAATAATTAAAACCAAAGTGTTCAAGGCACCGAGTGCCCTGCTCAACAATTAAGGCACTTGTACTTTGCATACCAAGCACCTTGACAATTCATTCATGATCGTGGAGTTATGAACACAATTATTGGATATTTGTATTTTGGTCATGTCAGCAAATCCAACGAACTTTATTACACATGAGACACGTGACACAATCTTAGAGATTTAAAAACCGAAATGTGACGTTTCACCTCTCTTTAGGATTCTTTCTTGCATATAAATATTTAACCCAAATTGAGGCGAAACAACTATCTCATACCACTTTTCTTTCAGGATGCCACACACTCCGACTCAACGATTGTTTTGTACCTAACTCCAAACCTTTCTCCTTCCCCTTCACTTGTAAAGACTTATCCTTGCTCCCAAAGGAGTTTGAGGTGCATGATCACTTCCCATTCAAATCTTTAAATGCCTTATCCACCTCATATACCAACCTCACTATTTTGATGGTCGATGACAAGTAGGAGTTGAACTAGAGATGGAGAAGACTACATCCTCTGCATTGCAACAACTTTTTGTCATAATAAAATAAAATAAAATAAAATAAGCAACATTTTTTGGTAATAACTTTTTTAACAAATGTTGCAATGCCATATAAAAGATAAATGTATAAGCCTCAATGGGTGTCCACTTTAGCTCAAAGCCTTCAGCCAAGACACTTTTAACGCTTATTAAGGAGATGGATCCTTCCCACTTACCTGGCTTTTAATTGGCAGCCCCTTATAATTTTTCAAGAGATGGTACCCAAAGTACTAAACCCTAAAAAATGTTGGTACTTAACGGTAACAATTGATAACAATAATGAAACCCAAGTACCTAAAAGCCACACATCAATTCTTGAAATGTTCATTGTGATGGGAACATCAAACTAAAATACATCGAGAATATCTCTGTGTTAACTCAAGTCGTGCACGATCTGACAATCTCGAGATTCATGTAGTGAGATCATCGATGGAGCAACATTATTGTCCCCCCATATGATACCACTAGGGGTGGGCATCCCATCCCGCGATCCCGATCCCGATCCGATCCCGTCCCGTCCCGATTATTTCGGGTCTTAATGGGATTGAATAATTTCATCCCGATCCCGTCCCGTCCCGATCTAGAATGGGATGGGATGAAGATTTTCAATCCCGCCAATCCCGTCCCGTCCCGAGCTAAATTTTTTAATATTTATTATTAATATTTTTATTTATTTATTTATTTTATTCATATAAACTTACAGCTGACCGACAGAAACTCATGGTGTTTGCAGTGGTAACAGAAATGTTACTTCAAGAAATAAATATTCATTAAGCAAGAGAAAGATAACAGACTGTTGCTTGGATTCCCAATAAAAGTGGCTCCAATTATTTAACTTCTAAATATTGATAATACCCAAGTGAAGATGAAAAATAACAATTAACTGAGTAATACATATTCAGAAGGGAACATTCAGGGGCGGAGCCAAGAATTTGAGATGCCCCGGGGTGTAAAAATAAAATTTTTTAATTACAATATATGTATTGATGGTAAACCATTATGAATATGTTAGAGCATCACCCATAGGTCTATATTTCTTCCCTAACAAAAGATGAAATGTCATTTTGTCAAGGAATCATGAATTTTGTTTCCCACAGTAATGAAATTGTAAAATCAGTTGGGAGGCCATCACAGCGACATAATACTCTTAGTGAGTCCCATTTATCATGTCATTTTCTAAAAGTCAGCCCACTCGACTTCATTGTTAGGGGATTTAGTGGCTACCCTTATATTTGCATGCCATATCTATATCTAATTATAAGAAAATTATTTTTCACGCTCTTATATGATGATAATCTTCGCAGCAGTCACAGGCAGTACGCTGATCCCATCCCGTCCCGATCCCATATAAACGGAATGAGATAGGAATGGATGTATCTCGTCCCATCCCGTCCCACGCCCACCCCTAGATACCACTCTAGGCTTAGGAAAGCAGTAGATTGCATCTCACCCTTGTTCCATTCCCCCAACATGAGAAAAGTCAATCGAACACAAGGCAATGCAAGTCCCCAATATAGAATGAAAGAACCCAAGAAGGAAAATAAATCAAAAGCGGACGCAAAACCCCCATACAGAAAAAAGAGAGAGAGCTCAAAATTTCAAAGCTATGCTCTTCGATGACTCTTTCTCCTCCTCCAGAAGTCTCTCAAACCACCCGACTTACTTATTTGTCAACCTTTCCAATTGGAGTTACAGAGTAGAAGTAAAACCCCATAACAAACAAATTCAAAAAGCAGAAACCTCGCCAAAACACCCTTACCTCACCAAACTGCACTGAACACACCCCCTCGTTTTTTGACAGGTAACTCTCTCTCGCTCTCTCAAACCTGACCGATTTTTTTTGGAATTATATTTCCTCTGATGCCCCTTTACTTTTCCTCCCCTATATATATTGGTGTTTTGGGGCCTTTTAGTTTATTTTTGCTGATTTCACTATTCCCGAGTTTGATTTCTGCAAGTCCTGATGCCGTTCAGCTGTTTTGCTCCCCGGAAAGAAAGTCAGAATCATCTGAATTATGTTCTTTGTTTAGTTTTTCTCTGTTTTGACGCATTTTTAGTTCAATTGGAGAAATGGGTATTTTTTGGTGCATGTTTAGTTCAATTGGAGATATGGGTATTGATGCAAGTTGGGTTGTTTTGATGCATGTTTAGTTCAATTGGGGAAGTGGGTATTGTTTTGATGAACTTTTACTTCAATTGGAGAAATGGGTACTGTTTTAATGCATTTTAGTTCAATTGGGGAAATTTGTACTGTTTTGATGCATTTTTAGTTTGATTGGGGAATGGCTATTGTGTTTTGATGCATGTTCAGTTCAATTGGAGAAATGGGTATTGACACATTTTTAGTTCAATTGGAGAAATGGCTGTTGTTTTGATGCATTTTTAGTTTCAATTGGGAAAATGGGTATTGTTTTGATGCATTTTTAGTTCAATTGGAGAAATGGGACTTAGTTCAGTTGGAGAATGGTTAATGCTTTGATGCATTTTTAGTTGAATTGGGGAAGTGGGTATTGTTTTTATGAACTTTAGTTCAATTGGAGAAATGGGTACTGTTTTGAGGCATTTTTAGTTCAATTGGGGAAATATGTATTGTTGTGATGCATGTTTAGTTCAATTGGAGAAATCAGCATTGATGCATTTTTTATTCAATTGGGGAAATGGGTAATGTTGTGATGTATGTTTAGTTCAATTGGAGAAATGGGTAATGTTGTGATGTATGTTTAGTTCAACTGGAGAAATGAGTATTGGTGCATTTTTGGTTCATTTAAGGAAATGGATATCATTTTGATGCATGTATGTTTTGTTTAATTGATGAAACCGGTATTATTTTGATGATGTGAATTGTACATAACATTGTGGCATTGATTTGATTTGAAAGACTGCCTAACCAATTTGGGGTATGGGGTTTCTATTGCATTTATAGTTCAATTGAAGATACGGGTTTTTTTTGTCATGATAGTTGTACTATTTTCTTTTAGTAGATGGTTTGGCTTTGGTTTGCTTCAGTTGAGTTCTCTGTCAAGAATGGGTGATGCATTCATGATATGTGGTTGGTTGTTAGTTAGTTACTATGTAAATATTATGGTCTTTATTTTTCAAGAATTACGAACTTGTTTGGATATTTGCTGAATTTGTAGGTCAGTTGACAACATTTGTATTCTTCTCATAATTTGTTTTTAAGCAACTTTTGTATTCTTCTCATAATTTGTGTTTTAAGCAACTGTTGATTAATTTGATTTGCCTCACATAGATTCTAGTTCAATCAAAGGTATGGTTAACGTTCTCAATCTCAATATATACGTTATATTGCTGTTGGTTCTCAAGTAAGCATTGTGGCTTTGGTTTTATTAGTCGGACTCTCTTTAAAAAATTACCAATTTCTTTTGGCATTTGACATATTTTTTAGTTTGATTGACGAGATGGATATCGTTTCTAAGGATATGAGTTATGATACATTACAAATTGAGGTTTTGATTGTCCATTATCAAGTACCATCTAGTGAATTACTAACACTACTTTTGTGTGTTTGTGTTCTAGAGGGGAAAAAATCAGGGAAAGGAAAAGCAAGGGAGCAAATGGCTAGTAATCCCGCATCCGCTTGTGTTGAAAGGGCCACAAATGACATGCTGATTGGTCCTGATTGGGGGATTAACATTGAGCTATGCGACATTATAAATTCAGATCCCGGGTATGTTTTTACCTGTAACCTCTTCCCGATCTCAACGTGTGATTACACTTAATGATTATATTAGGTTCTAGCAATCCTAGCCACACTTGAAAGCATTTCTTTTTCTTTGGTGTTGTTGTTGTTTTACTTTTTAGTTTTATAATTTTATGTATTTACTTATTATTATTGTTATGATTTTGTTGTTAAAAAGACTTGGATTTTGAGCTTTATCCATCTTGTGGATTATGCTCTAAACAACTATTATCTAATCCTAAAACACATTCTTTTTAGTCATATGTATCGGTAATAGTGACAATATTTTAATAATTGGGAATAACACATCAGAAAAGTCTCAACTTAAGGGGCAGCTGCTGGCTGGAAGGAGTGGCTCTTATCCGAAGTCTCAACAAGTATGAATGTAGTCACAGTTCACTGAAGACAGTTGTTTCTTCCCAGAACAAGGTTGTGCTCTTTAAGGAACAAAAATGGCCTTGGACCAAGGCTATGCTTGGGTCATAGAGTCCACGTCTCTCATCAGTGAAGTTTCATGTTTCTACGTACACGAAGAACCAGCTGCGAGACGCCTGACCACCTTCTCAACCAGTCTGCCTTTCTTTCCTTTGATTTTGATCTCTCATTTCCTGGCATTCTCAATTACGTCCTCTCTAATCCCCTTGAGAAAATGTCTTTTATTGTTTTCACGATCTCATTCTTGGTATTTCTTTTATGATATGATTGTTTGAACCTTCAGTCAACCCTATCTTCTTCTTGGTACAGTATGCCCTGAAATACTGGATCTGTTATAAGGTGGAGAGTGTTTTTACACTTCACTTGATACATTTCCATCTCATTTATCACAAGAAGTGATCTTGCTAACATGCCAGTCACTGACTTGTCTATTTTACACATGCTTAGGGTAGTGTCGAATAGAATTGAGAATATGGTGATAAACATTTGTTTTGTGGGATTGAGGAAGATAGATTTTCATGCCCTGAGTTGGGAGTTAGTTTGTTTGCTAAAGGAGGTTGGTGGTTGGGTATATGTCCTTCTGAACTAGTGAAAATGTTTCATGAACAAACCTTAGAGCCATATATGACCCTCATACATGTGAGTGGCTCCCCACACATCATTTCTGGTCATATGTTACTAATTGTGGAAAAGAATTTCAACTTACATGCCTTTTTCCAGGGCTGTGGGGTAAAGCTTTGCAGTGCTTTGGGCCTCCCCATACCAAGGGGCCACATCTGATCTCACCTTATTTTTATACCATCCCAAAATCAGTACATTTCAAACTTATCATGGGCCACAAAAACTTGATTCCTAAAAGGACAACCCAACTTTTAACTCTCTGTTTTTTTCACCTCCCAAGAAACCGTCTTAAACTCAAAATATATTATTTTTTATGAATGTATATGGCGCACATTATCTTTGCTCGCTCTGGGCTTCTAAAATCTCGCAGTCTCCCTTGCTTTTTCTCTTGCGTGGAGGTCAAGTTGGGGAAAGGTGATAAACTTAAATTTTGGCTTGATTTACAGTGGCAGGGAGACTGAAACTTGCTTAGATACAAGTATGACCCCCATACATGTGAGTGGCTCCCCACACATCATTTCGGGTCATATGGGACTAGTGTGTGGAAAAGCATTTCAACTCACATGCCTTTTTCCTTGATAGAGTGGAGATCAAATTGAGGAAAGGCTATATAAACTTAAGTTTTAGCTCAATTTAGTAGGGGTGGGCAATGTCGGTTCGGTTCGGTTCGGTTTTGAGCCCCAAACCGATTTCGAACCGATTTCATTCGGTTTGCCCAAAACTCAAACCGAAACCGAATTTTGTATTTGTAAATTGATGAATTCGGTTGAACCGAATTTCGGATCGGTTCGGTTCGGTTGGGCCGAAATTTCAGACTCAAGCATTTGAAAGACTTTCATTAAAACATGTCCAATTTTTTTACAGGTCCAATTTTTTTATAGACCCAATTTTTAGCCCAAAATTGAAAACTTTGAGAGAAGGGGGTGATTTAGTGCAACAGGGTGTATTGCAGTGCATTTGTTGCACTAATCAAGTATTGACACCTACTTGTTATTTAGTTATTTATATATATCTAATTAATCGGTCGGTTCGGTTATAAATCGGTCGATTCAAAACCGTAAACCGATTTCGAACCGTTTATAATCGGTTCGGTTCGGTTTAAATTATTTTCTTTCTACTCATATTTCGGTTCGGTTATCGAACCGAATTTGAAAACCGGTTCGGTCGGTTAACCGAATTTAAATCGGTTTTTGCCCACCCCTACAATTTAGAATGACATTGCGTGATTGCTAAAGCAATGGCATTGCGATAAACTTAAGTTTTGGCTCGATTTAGAATGGCATTAAGATGATTGCTAAAGCAATGACGATGAGACTCACACTGGTCAGATAATATTATTGGCTCAAATCAAGATGTTTTCCTAAAGGACCCGGCACATCTAGATGGGAGTGTTAGTAGCTGGCCTCAAGGTTTAGAAACGGCATGCCACAATTTCTTTGCAAGGTAGACTTTGAGAAAGCTTAGACCATATTAATCTAGATTTTCTATTGGTGCATGGAGAAGATGGGTTTGGTGATAGATGGTTCGGATGGGTGAAGACTTGTATCTTAGAATCACATTTATTCATTCTTTCAAGTTTACCTTGTTCAAATACTCGGGAGTTATTCACAAATGATCCAATGTCTCCTTTCATTTTCCTTATTAAGGTGGAATCCTTGAGTAAGTTGGTATTGAAGGCTTTGGAAGCAGGTCTCACGTCTGGATTCCAAGTGTCTTCCTCTAACCCAAAGCCGAAGTGTGAGATACCTTTAATACACGGATGACACATTATTCTTTTTAGGTGAAAAATACTGTGAATGTTGGAAACTTGAAGATTATCTCTTATCTTCTCAACTTAGTTTAAAGTATTTTTATTTAGCAATACTCGTGGTACTATAATAGGGCAACCTTAAATAGTTAAGGCGCCAGAACTAGAGCATCCCAATTAACTACTGAAATTCTCAAAGAAGAACTCGTAGAAGGATGGAATAGGCTTATATGCAAATGGTTGTGGAGGTATGAGGTGGAGGATGAGGGCCTTGAAAAAAAATCATCAGATCTAAATATAAATATGATTCCATTGTTATGATTGACATCCAAATATAAATATGATTTCATTCTTATGATTGGCTCCCAGGGCATTCCATGGGTTAGTATGCATTAGCACTTGGAGGAACATATCCAATTTAAAATCTTCTGAAAGTGTCATGGGATAAACTATAAAGGTGATAACCTCAAGTTTTGAAGGATGTGTGGATGGGATTGGTCCCTATGTCAGTTCCATTCCGTAGGCTTATGGTTAGGGAGTTTGGTAGTTGTATGGATGGTTTGACATCATGGATTCTTCATTTGCAGAGGTCCTTTCTTTCTATGACATAGTTAATCGAGTTCATGACTCTTTCAAATCTTTTGAAAAGGTCCCATGTGGATCTAGATAGCGACAAGTGGAGTTGCAAGGATGAGTGTGAGAAAGGCTTCTTGGTTAGTTATCTATTCTGAATCCTTAGTGAACGGTCTCTTCCCTCTGGATCACTTGGCAAACTTTGTGTGAAATTGGACTGGAAGGATCAAATCCCAACTGGGACTTCTTTCTTCATATGGTTGGTCCACAAAGGTATTCAAATTGGTGTTGGTTGTGTCTTTATAGAGTCCTATCAACCTCTCCATTGCCAATGGTCAAGAACAATTTGCGACTACTTCAAATTCAAAGGTTGTTTGGGTGCTCCTTGGGTTGGTGGAATCTCTACTGAGAGGATTAAGGTTTGCAGTTCATTTATCATCCAAAGAAAAATCAACTTAGAAGCCTGTGCCTTACACTATTTGTTGGTGCATTTGGAGGGAGTGCCATGCAAGATTTTCATAGAGTATATGTATCAAGGGAAAGTGGGCTGTTAAAGATTTTGGTATTGTTGCGGCTTTGATGTCTCCACACCCATTGTTTATGAATATCTCTTTTGAAACATTGTTGTTTGTTGGAATTCTATTGTATTTAGGCCTTAACTATGGTCAAGGACAATTTGCATCTAGAAAAGGATATTGATAAATTTGAATTAAAAAAAAATTATAAAAGAAGGTACACGTAAAGAATTGGTATTCGTCAATCTTAGAAAATTTTCACTCAAGGATCAAAACTCCGTTCAAAACTGGGACGACTCAAATTATCTCGTAAATTTGATTAACTTTTAGTTGCTTATTGACACCATTTTCTTCATTTTCTTTATCTGATCAACTTAATTTAATTTCAGGCAAGCTGCAGAGGCGTTGAAGAATCTGAAGAAGCGTCTTGTAATGAAGAATCCCAAAATACAACTTCTTTCGCTTTTTGTGAGTATTTGAATATTTTATTTTTCCTCAACTACTACAATGGTTTATTGGGAACCATGCAAAAAGATGTGACAATCCTATTCCTCCCCTCCCCGAAATAATAGAGAATAAAAAGCAAAAAAAGCAGCAAATTATTTCTACTAAACTAGGACATAAAACAAGATATTTCCAATTGGTAGCTTAGCATGTGATAGTATACCCTTACTTTGATATCTATAGGATGTAGGGTTGTGGATAACAAAGTGGTGCAGTGTAGTTAGACAGGCTTGTTTGATTTAATAAGGAGGCCCATATGGTTGAGCTAGTAGGTTGTATTGAGGGAAAACAATGTCTGTTTAAAGTATATCATGTCTTCGGTGCATCTTTTAACTCGTGTTCGATTTGAAATTGAATGTTCAAATTTAATTCTGCTTCATGTAAGCGCCAAATTCTTAGTTAAGTTAGTAGCCTCTTTGGGACAATTACTTAAGATAGATGACCCATGAACTTTTGTTCAGGCCAAAGTCATAGGAGGATTGAGTAGTAACATATATTTTGGTGAATTAGTTCCTATGATCTGAGATTCACCCTTTAATGCACTGAACTTGAGTCGAGCATCCGTTAAGACTTAGTATGTAGCAGCACATCATAAGTCCGGAATTTTTTATCTTTATCTTTATTTTTATTTATTTTTATTTTTTTGAGTCTGTAATTTAGTTTATTTATTACACAATATTTGTAAATGTTCCATGCAATATTGGCCAATTCTGAACTCACAATATCAGGATTTCCTCAGTGTATGCATTTATTTTTCCAAAATTCATTAGTCATGATGATTCCTCTGGAAACGGCGATCCAGGTGTTAGAGACTCTGAGCAAAAATTGTGGCGAGAAGATACTTCAGCAAATCATGGAGTATGATATCTTGCACGAACTAGTCAAAATGGTGAAGAATAAGGTAGTCTCATTGCCAGATACCACTGATCATATTTCTCTATCTTTTGGATATTATAAATCACATGTTACTAATTTTCTTAAGTCTCATACCTGCAGCCAGACTTGAAAGTTAGGGAAAAGATACTGGTTCTTATAGATACGTGGCAAGAAGCTTTAGGGGGACCTCGAGGACGGTATCCTCCATACCATGCTGCATATCTTGAACTAAAGGTGCTTGCTGCAACCTTTCTATGTCTTGCTTTTGTTAATTTGAATTTGCTTATCGAATAATTAGAGGTCTCTTATTCACATTTTATAGAATTCAGCAATTAAATGCTAATACTTGATTAAATATGTGCTAAGCCTGTGTTAGAGTTTATCTTTCATCCCTAAATTAACTTACTCTATCTTAAATTAGATGCAAATGTTTGATTAAATATCTGCTAAGTCTGTGTTAGAGTTTATCCTACATTGTAATTTAACTTACTCTTATTTTAAATTAGATGCTTATACTTGATTATATATATGCTGGGAAGCTTCCCATTATAAATGCATTGTTGTTATTATTATCAATTGATTAATTATTTATTAATTTTGATATTGTTTACCTGCAAGGTGTAAATTGATAGAGATTGATTTCATTGGAACCTGTAACAGTTAAGTGACACAGCTCAAGCATGTAATCGCAATGTTGGGCCCACTCTAGTTGTTTGCATGAGCCAAACCTCTTCTATTAAAAAAAAAAGAAGATTGTTCCTCTTTAAAGCTGGGGCTTTTCAAAGATTATAAATCTAACATGTATAAAGACCAATTGAGTGGTGTGGTTTGAGTCTCTACCAATGCAATTTCTCTGGCATGTAATCCAGTGCTTGTGTTGATAGGGAGTGAGGTGATCAAGCCCACTTCCCATTGTTCGGATGGCACTTCTTCGGTTGACATATGAAAGAGAAGTTTGGAATTTGGCCCCAAATGTAACTAGCTGTTTAGAGAGTAAAGAATAGATCCCAATTGTTGACAAAAAAAAACATGAATAACCCCATCTTGATCAGCATTTGACTCCCAAATTCATGCCCAACCTAACAACTATGTTGTCAGTGGCGAGGAATGGTGTTACCACGATGGAGCCATTTTATGAAATACTGAGGACCCAAGCAGGATCAGGATGGCCAAGTAGGATTAGGGTTAGGTTATTGTCTTAAATAAGCTCGAATGCCTCATTTTGTGGTCAGTTTTGAATTGTTGGGAGTTAAAAAAAATATTTGAGTTTTACGGTTTTCATCATTATGGTATCAAAGTAGGAAAGATGCCCCGGAAAGTAACCACTACCCTTGCAGATCTCTTAGAGACAATCAAGACCGTCTTTGTTGGTGAAAAACTTGAACCCATTCGTGAATTGTGTTGTGAGGCTAGATGGTACGAGAACAATACAAATGATACCTTAGAACTTTCCAATATTTCTTCCTTCGATGTGTACGAAGGAGAATAATATGTTTCCTACTGGGACATCACAGCTATTTGCAAACTCTTGCACTGGGAGGCCGAAACACATCATTAAGATGAAGTTTTAGAAGATTTTCATGTCAAAGAAAATCTAAACTTTGAAGATGAGAAAAACAATGGGGTGGTTGGCAACAAATTTCCCCGAAGATTTGATTTGTGAAGTGAGATTTGAGCAACATAGTAAAGAATTCTTTTTTTGAAAAAATTGAAGATTTGTGGCTGTTTGGATAAAGATTTGTTTACACAAGCCCTTTGTTTTACTGATTATTATGCAAATCCACCTCCCTACTACACCCATCATACACCTTGTGACTACCTGAAATTTCCATTGATAACCACAACTCAAACCCTGATCGTAATCAATCTCCATCTGATTGTTATCGCTCCCTAAACCATCATTACAATCACAAACAACTGGGATTCAAGAACGTTTTACAACCAAAATCAACAGCAATGGAAGGAGGGCTTTTTGGTTAGTTTAGTCCGCCCTTTCTCATCCAGGATCAATTTTGATTGAGGGGAATGAGAAGAAGAACAGAGATCACCCCCACCACATCTTCTTGATCTCCCCCCGAGCAACTTTCAGCAACGATATACTCGAGCAAAGTTTTTCGCACAAGAACAAGATCAGATTTCAGTTGTGAAGCTTGAACATACACACTTTTGTGCCATAGTGATGACACTTACAATGCCCAGGATTGGGTTTTACTGAAACATGCCTATTTATAATTGATCCAAAACATCTAATTTTTTTCATGAGATAAAAAGCACAGCCCAGCTCCACAAAATTATTGGTGTGATCTTAACACGGATCTAGCCCATGTATCACTACAATAACGTTATTTCCATCCACTTGATTGTTTTCTGCCAACTCCAGAAAAAGATGCATATGCCACCACCATGTTTCCTATGTACAATCACAAACTATGCGATAACTTTATCGTGAATTTTGAGGTGGAGTTTACAGAAATGCTTGAGAAAATTCAGATCATGGAATGTAAGTCTTTTAAGTTGCGGATTTGAGAAGTGCCAAATTCGTGACTTTTTTCTAGCGGTGCCATGTACAGGTACAAAAGGAAAACTTAGCGGTCGATGCATTTTTAGATAATTCATTGTCTAAGCTTGATAGGATGAACTTTTCGATGTTGGGGAGAATGTTGTAATATGGTTTATTTATTTTAATTAGGTTTTTAAAACCCAAGTACGGTTATGGTCGGAGTTGGTTTTGTTTTGAATAGGCTTTTTAATCAGTTTTGAATGGGGGTTTGAAAAAATGCTATTTAAATTTTACGACTTACGTCAAAACGGAACCTATGGCTACCTATAATAGAAGATTGAATAGAGATTAATACGGAGGGAGTCTAATCCCATTGGGCCTTTGAGTACATCCATATTGAATATTATGGTATGGGCAATATATAATAGGTGACAAGTTCACATTTTTCAATGTCATTTCGTTGATACATGATTTGGTTGATAAATAATACCATGATCAACACGAAAAAAAGATATCATTCTCACATAACAACTCAACAACACTCTCAAACCATAGCTTCACAAGGTGTACGTGCAAACAAATTAAAGCCTCCCTAGTCTACTTTTGTAACGAAAATTGGGTTTCACAGTTCATGGAACAATACCTGCCTCTTTAAGTGCATCGAGATTTTGGATTTTTGAATGTATCCCCATTGTTTCCTTTATTTACGTGTTGTTCCCGAGTATTACAAAGTTTGGGATCAGGTTATAAAACGTAAAATAGCTACCCTAAATACTATCTTCCTGAACATAAACACCACTCCCAATTGCATAGAAACCCTCGACACCACCGCTTATTTCTCACTTAGCTTTGCCTCCAGCTCCTCTCCACCCAACTCCTCACTTCCCACGACGGCCTCTCAGTCTCCGCTCTATACAACCACTCTGAGTTCCCCTTCCCTCGCTGCTGTACCCTTTATCTACATCCACTCGAAGGGTTGATTTCTAACTCACTGTCGAAATTACCGTGGAAATTGTCCACAGTGCCTTTTCCCTGAAACTCTAAACCCCATTGCAAAGACTTCCGTGATGGCGAGCGTGAACATCGACTGGAAGAAGACACCTACATCGCACATGTTCAAGGCGAACGTGCCCGTGCTGAGGGAGGAGGTAAAGGTAGTGGTGGAGGACAGGAACGTGTTGCAGATCAATGGTGAGAGGAGACACCCTATTCTGCTATGTTTTGGTTGTAAATCAACAAGGATAAGCTTTGCTTGCTTTTGCAAAGAATCTAACACTACCCCACTCTTTGAAACTCAGTTGGAACTCATCTCATTCCACCCCATGTCACTGGGAAGGTGTAGAGTGTAGCAAGAACCATAATGTTGTTGCTATGGCTCTCCCCAGTGGGAATACTGCTCATTTGGGGTTGGAAATTACAAGATTGAGATTCTTGGAGACACTTGATTTGAGTAACAATAGCTTTTCGAGTTCGATTCGTTCGAGTTTCTTTGTAAATTGTATTAAGCTCAGTGTTTTGGAGCTCTCAAAATTGGAGAAATTCCTCGAGGGTCTTATTGGACTAAAAAGTTGAGTTATTTCTCTGTTTTTGAGAATTATCTTTCAGGGTATATACCCATGAGTTGTTTCAGATACCCAATTTGGAGACTTCGTTCCTCAGCTCAAGTTGAATAACTTGACTGGTTTGATTCTTTCAAATGTGGGGAATGCGGCAAAGATTCAATCTTTATGGTTGAATTCAAATAAGTTGAGTGAAAGTATTCCTACATCAATTGGGAATTGTACTGAATTGCAACATCATTATTGGGAATTGTACTCAATTGTAGCATCTTTTCTTGAATGACAACAATTTGGTTGGGGTTTTAATGGATAGCTTGAACAAGCTTGAGTTCTTAGCTGAGTTGTAGTCACTGACAATGGGTTGGAAGGAAAAATCCCATTGGGTATTGGGAAATGTTAGAATTTGAAGGAGTTGGTTCTGTCTCATAATCAATTCGAAGGGCATAATCAATTCGAAGGGGAAATACTGGCAATTGCAGTGGCTTAACAATCTTCGCAGCGGTGCACAATGAGTTATCAGGTCAGATTCCATCATCAATTGGGTTCTTAAGCAATCTATCACTTCTTTATCACTTCTTTGTCTGAATGAAAATTGACTTATATAACATTGTAATCTTTGATAACAGTATTTACTCCATAAAAAATTTTAATTTTAATTTATTATTAAATTTTTAGAATAAATAACAAATGCTGAATATACGCGCACATAGAGCGCGTCGACACTTTAGTCATGTATAATCATTTCTTGGAAAGATAGTCTATACAAGCATAAGTTTATAACAAAATGTCATGTGATAAATTTACTTTGAAAAATCCTATAATACAAACCTTAAACAAATATGCGTGACACACACATATGTATACCATTTCACTAGTTAATTTCACACAAATTTAACCAAAAACATGAAGTTTAAAGCATCAATAGTCATAATTCAAAAAACACAAAAAAACAAGTCAAACGCATCTGACCAAGACTACAATTTTTGACGATGCTTGGTCTAGGCCAGGCGATGAGGTCTTGAAAGGCCTGTCTAGTGCACCTAGGTGTGCCTAGTTGTCGCTTGAGACTTCATAGGTGGTGATGATTGTAAATGACATATTGGGCTCCCTAAGCCCAATCAGGTAAGAGTGAAGATGCGTGAATGTGCTAGCGTGCCATATCAAGTTGATATCGAGATGGCGAGAAACTAAAAAGGGGGAACAGTTGTCTTCCGACCAATTATCTCATAATAAATCACAATGTTGGCAGTTAGAGAAGAAAGTTTGCACAAGTACCTACCTCACACCATGTGATATAGCATTGGGAAGAGTCCACACACTAGAACCTAAACCCCTAAATATTGGACTCAAGTGGGATTTCCTCTAAATCAGTGTTACTCAAGTGGGAAGAGTCCTCCACACACTAGACCCTAAACCCCAAAATATTGAACTCAAGTGGATTTTCCTCTAAATCAGTGTTGCTACAGTCTCAAACCAAAATTTACCACTTGACTCACAATACTCTTTTTAGAGTCCGTCGGGAGACCCTAATAAAGGGATCTGGGCAATGTACCCGGTGGGAGATCACTTATATTGTCATAATTAATGCCTTATTGAACAAATCAAACAATTCATGTATATATATATAGGGGTGGGCAAAAACCGATTTAAATTCGGTTAACCGACCGAACCGATTTTCAAATTCGGTTCGGTAACCGAACCGAAATATGAGTAGAAAGAAAATAATTTAAACCGAACCGAACCGATTATAAACGGTTCAAAATCGGTTTACGATTTTGAACCGACCGATTTATAACCGAACCGACCGATTAATTAAATATATATAAATAACTAAATAAAAAGTAGGTGTCAATACTTGATTAGTGCAACAAATGCATTGCAATACACCCTGTTGCACTAAATCACCTCATTCTCTCAAAGTTTTCAATTTTGGGCTAAAAATTGAGTCTATAAAAAAATTGGACCTGTAAAAAAATTGGACATGTTTTAATGAAAGTCTTTCAAATGCTTGAGCCTGAAATTTCGGTCCAACCGAACCGAACCGATCCGAAATTCGGTTCAACCGAATTCATCGGTTTACAAATACAAAATTCGGTTTCGGTTTGGGTTTTGGGCAAACCGAATTAAATCGGTTCGAAATCGGTTTGGGCTCAAAACCGAACCGAACCGACATTGCCCACCCCTATATATATATACACATTTTTTTTTGTTTTTCTTAATTGTTTTGAACATCAAAGATCAGAAGTTGTTTTAGAGTTGACGTTTTGAGAACCTATTTGATGAATAAATTCTATGGATTGATTTTATTCGAGTGCCTGTTACTTCTGCGAAGATTTAAATCACTTTCATAGGGTTATGCAATTTCCTCTCAATTTTCATTTTGTTTAGGCAGATTAGTAATCCTTGTCTGGTTTCCTTTTAATTCAAATGCTATGGTCACGATTCTCAGTTCTTTTATGGATCCTATACCTTAAATGGGTTTTCCTTAGAAACTCGATGAACTGGTAGAAATTTTATTTTGATCATGATTTACTTGATTGAACCTTAATAATATAGAAAAATTATCTTCTTGTTTGCTTGCAGTCTTCTGGAATAGAGTTTCCACCCCGTGAAGAGAGCTCTAGCGCTTTGTTTACTCCACAGCAAACACAGTCAGTAGATAATTCTGCCCCAGCTTATGATGAGGCAGCTATTGAGGCCTCTCTTCCAACTGATGCATCCGATCTCAGGTGTGCTTGCACTATATGAACTTGTGATGGTTATCTTGTTGTAAGCTGTAGATTGAACAAATATTTAACTGCCGGATCTCTGTTCTCATTTAATATTTTCTAACGATTCCTTTTGTTAATTACTGTGGTGACTTGAAGCTACCATCTCAGAGCTAGTACTGAGTTTATTTTAAAACCATGCCTTCATTCTGCTAGAGCCAAAACAAAAGAATTTGAGTCAGGTTGTTCTTTGAGTATGACTTCGTGTTCAGTTCCATGAAGATAATGCTTCAATCTTCAGCGGAGTTTCTCGTGGAATCTGATTAAATGTATCTTGGGTATATTGATGCATTTAATAGAAGTAAATATCTGTTTCGAGGAAAAGCTACCTTCTTCAATTGTATTACTACTTTGTACTTCAGGAACAACTTATGGGAAGGATGGTTGATTGATTGAGTTCTGATTCTGTATGAGAAGAGACAGTGTTGAAGTATTGATAATTATAAGATTGGGGAACTCATCTTTAATGGTTTAGACAACAAGAGGACACGGAAATGTCACTTATTAATAAATATTCATTTGTTCCTTTTTTATATCGTATTCAACTCTAAGCTTTAGTCTTCTTTCGAGGTTAGGTTGGCGTGAACAATCTTATTTCTTCTAGCTATTAAATCTTGTTTTAGCTGCAACCTATAGTCTTCAGGAAGACTAAATTGTGGAAAACTGACTGTATCCTCTAAAAGCTTTTTCTGCAAGATAAGTGATGACTCTTTAGAACATCTTGCTCACTATGCTGTCGCTTTATTATATTATCTTGGTGTTTTTTTCATTTCTTCCTGATGGAGTAGTGAAAGAGTTCAAAGAAGGATGATGTAGTTGTTGCATATCAGGAGATGCAGTTAACTGTGCATTATATCTTGTGATCAGTGTTTCTTTTAGTATTTTCTTCTTATCCTTTAAAGTCGCTGCCAAAATATTTCTAAGCAATGCAGAAGCTGTTTAGTCAGTAATATGCATAAACTCCACATCTTTTTTGTAGCTATGGATGCATCAGCCGCTCACATTCTTCAAGTGGGTTGGTGATGCCTTAATAAATAAAAAAACTTGCTAAGAAGACTGAATGGAAAGAGAGAAATAGTTGGACTATCCCTAGATAAGTTGGTTATTAAAAACTCCTGTGTTGGGACTTGTATAAAATGCTTAAGGCAGCCACTATTTTCACCCACAGGAAAGTTTTATATTCCCTCCGAAAAAATTCCTAGTACACCCACACATAGAAAAGGGTTTCTGAAACATGAGAAATAATTTTTTGCGAGTTTTAGCGGGGTTCCTGTCACCAACTCCTCCCACCTTCATCAAAATCTGATTTTCCACTTCTTCCAACTCATTCATTACTCGATTTTTATTTATTTTTATTTATTATTATTATTATTATTATTATTATTATTATTATTATTATTATTATTATTATTATTATTTTGTGAATGAAGTTTGAAAGCTTGAAAGAGCTCTATTGTTGACAAAAAAACAATGAAAGGGTTTCAACAGGGTGTTTTTCTCCCTTTTTGCATCAATACCTCCCACCGTTACCCATTAATGATTTTCACCTCTTCCAACTCGTGTAGAACTCGATTATTTCATTCATTAAGTTGGAAAACTTGAAGTTTGACTAATATTGTAGACAAAAGCGTGACTGCTCGAGATGTGAACTCTGATGGTTCTTCAAATCCTTTAAACTTTACCAACCCAAGCCAAGTGGGATCAAACAATGTTGAAAAGAAGAGGAACTCTCCATCATTTGGTGCAATTATGAGTGAGTGAAGGGCATTTCCAAGCCTAGGAGATCTTGCAGTCTCCAATTACTTCGAGACAGTTGAAAATGAAGCTGAGATGAATGACTTCATTCTTCTCCTCTGAAAATTTCCTGTGAGTAAAAATGGGACGTACTTAAGAAATTTTGAAATTTTGTATGGGTGTGAATAGTAATTAGAGACTGCAAGATGGGATGAAGCTGAGATGAATGACTTCATTTTTTGTTTTGCCCTCCTCTGCAAAAATCATGGCTCCACCACTGGGTATGAAAATGGGATCATGTGGATGAAAATAGCAGCTGCCAATGCTTAAGAAATTTTGTGCATTGATACAAAAGTATACTTTAATAGTGGGAAAGAGAAAATGGCAAATAAGTGATAATATTGTTGTTAGAAAACATCGATAATTGCTGCTACTCTGTGTTTTTCTGATTAAAGAAGGACGTTGATAATTGTCAGGTGTGAGGACGTGTGGAACTAAATGCGCTAGGCCCAATTGTGAATCAAACATGGTATTGATCATGTTCCTTGCCTTTTAAGTTGTCGTCATTGAGATACCTTAGTTGCTAAGTTATCTCTTTCTTTGCTCAGTTTTTTATTAGGAAAGTTCATTTCGTTTAGGTCAAGTAAATGTCTTTCAGTTCAAGCCTGATCCAATGGGCTCATGTATTCATTGAGTTTCATTACACAATAGCATATTTGAAAAATGAACTTGTGATACAGGAAATCACAAGCCCAGGGGCAATATTGATTACAGATGTAACTAAGACACAAATAAACTAGCCCAAGAGAAAATACAGACATGGAAATTTATTAAAGTTCATGAGTTGGTTGACTCTACACCCCTTTTCTTCTCTAAATCACGCCACGTTGAAGTCTCTCCGTAATAGCCAATGATCTACCCACAACCCGTATTAAAGTCCCCTCCATTGCTTAGTGTATTTATTAGGTTTTAACATGGTATCAGAGAATTCCATAGAAAATTTGTCTGTTAGCGTTCGCGTTCTTCATTCTTGAGTTTAGGGGGAGGGGAGTGATCTTCAAGTTCTATGTCTTCTCGTTCGTCCTTTCCCCTTTGGGGTTATCTCTTTAGGTTGGTGTTCATCCCTCCTCGAGGCATTTGGTCAGTATTGTGTGGTGGTGCTGTTCGATGCCTTGATTATAGCTCATGCATAAGGGTTGTGCATGGTGGTGGTGATTCACCGAGGTCAAAGAAGTAACAAGAATCCATTCTTCAATAAGGCCATGGTGGGTCGGTTATTTGAGGAGAATGTATTCTATTGAAGAATGCATAGGATTGTGAAAGTCATAAAAAAAGCAGTGGTTCTTTCCAACAGGTTCTTGTTTGTAGGGCCAGGGCCTTAATGGGCCTCTGAAAATACTAAAAATAGGAAAGCTTTTACATACATAATTTTTACTTCTTGTTATACATTATAACATAAATAATGTGTGTTGAGGCTTGAAATCAAGAGGATTTTGGACAATAGAATAGAGGAATGAGAGACTTTGCTATTTTTATTTTTGTTTTAGTAAAAACAATAGTCACAACACTTTTTTTTTTACTTTATATGGAGACATAATTATTACTACAAAATCATGTCATGCAGCCCATACCCGATTTTCGTGATATCGAAACTAATACATTTTTGGCTATTTCATGGATAGTGCATCACCTATAAAGAGGTTCTTGATGCAGTGATACGAAGTTCTATGGAGTGGTTCTTACTTGCCGAGTAGACTGGCGATCAATTGAAATTTTGGTACATTATTCCTTGTAATAGGAAATAAGTCATAAAAAACGTGTAGGTCTGAATTGCTTGTACAACATAGTTTGTTACTGTCTGGAACAAAATATTGTGTTTCTGGTGCTCTGGATTTCTGATATCTACTTTGCATAATTGCACAACTCTTGCCATCATTGTTATCAAAAGGTTTATCGTGTATTGGAAATTGAAATTTAAGATATGTGTATTGTAAGATGCAACACAAAAATAAATATGTAGCTATAAAAATATATATTATATATTTAAGCATAAAAAAGACATAAAACAAGACTTATTCAAGCAAGGAGGTCCCTAAAACACTTCCATTGGAATATGACTTGTGTGACAAATATTAGCGAGCTATTGTCTATCATCCTTCCATTCATTTATATCTATAAGGACTGTATATCCCCGCATGGTTAATCCCACACACTCAGGCAAGCCATTCATGGTGACCCAAGTTGTGGTGGTGGATGATTTAGTCCCACGTCATGTGTGGAGGAGTTGGATTGTAGCTTATATGGGCTAGTCTAATCGTCAATTATATTGAGGCATTTTGAGTCAAAATCCCACACCCTTTGATTGGCTAAGTTGAGGGCAATATCGTACAATACGTACTTCGTTCTCAGAGGTGGACTTTAGCTTAGGCCCAAAACTAGATTGAAACGGGTCGTGGTAGTTGATACATATCGTATTTCTTCATATTGTGTATATCATAAGATATTGTTAACTATGCGTGCAATGATAATGTGTTTCCCTCATTGCCGTTAAATACAACTCTCATCTAGTAAAAAAGTTGTCAAAATCCTTAATTTTGATTAGCGAGATCTTTCCCTTCTACATAGCATGGTGCATGTTGCACTTTCTATTTTCTTCATCTCTTTTTGTTTGTTTGTTTTGTTTTAGAAAACAAAAAAATTTCAAGCACTCAAAAAACATGTCAATTTGAAAATGATAATACTATAAAAGTTTTCAATATAGCACCAATTACCCAAGGCTATTATATTAAAGTTTTAGTGTTCACTTTTATTATAATGTTCCACATAGGCATTATATAAGGATGATATAGAGGTTTCAAATGATACAACTATATCAAAGATAGTTTGTGGATTCCTGTTGAGCATAAAATAAAAGAATATAACTTTATTGAGTAAATTGGCATGCGACTGTATTAGTTAGGCCTAGAAGATTGGAGTGAGGTAGAGCAAATCTGGCTCGGACACAGGAGTGCGAGCACTCGCGACATATGAAAATATGGTAAATTTTGGAAAATCTAGGCAACTATATGGTGACACGTATCCTAAAACTATCTCATATTTATAAGACATGTAGGCAATTGAAATTTACCACAATTACGATCAAATATACAATAAATTATAATAAATTGCTCATCATTTTTTTTTGAAAAAAGAAAGAAAAGTTATTAAGTAGCAAGGAAGCAATTGTTAGTGTGTGTCCTTATGGCCAATGTAAATTGGAGTATCGTGTTGGGCACAAAACGATATGGATTACAAAGTATCGGGTTATCATTCTGACATCATGTTAATTACAAAGGGTCATTCATTACAAAGTATCTTGTGGGTATGGTATCATTAGGGTCAGAACCAAAATTTTAACTTATGGTTTTATTGTATATTATGAATGTCTTACAAAAACATATGCCCAACTTTTTGAATCAATAAAATGTTTATGATGTAATATGGGTATTCTATTTATTGTAGTATTTAATAATAATTGGGTCGGTCTATGTTAAGCCTCAACTAAGAGTACAAGTCCAATAAGAATTGTGGCTTTTGCTTTTGCGATTAGAATTAGGAATTCAATTCAAGTAGGAGTTCGGGTTTTTAGTTTGCTTGCTTAGCAAGGTTAGGTCAATGATAAATTAAGGCCATTGGCTAGTGTAATAGAAATTTTTTGTTGAATTTGGAGACTTAATTGAAATAGTGAAAATTTGTTTATCAAGTGTCCGTTATGTTTTGATTTGTAAGCTTTTGTTGAACTTGTCGATTTGGTATCAGAGTAGTAAATTTTTTGGATAAAGATGCCGTCTAAGGGAACTAGAATCTCCAACTCAAGGATGTTGTGAATGGAAAAACCGTTGCAGACATCTTGGAACAGACTGTTGTCTTGGCTCGTCAAAAATCGAAATCTATCTGCGAAAAGTCGCGTCGTGAGGCTGCTGGACAACGGGATACGATCTTTTCAGATTTGTCTCAAGCAAAAGGGGTGAACCCTATTACCGTTGATTGGGTGATACCACCCGTGTTGATGTATACAAAGGGTATACACTATACAATTATTTGCAAGTCATTGGTTTGTGAGGCCGAAACACATCACGAAAATTTGTCTTGATTTTCACGTTAAAGAAAATCTAAATATTGAAGAAGTTTAAAAAGAAGGGGTGGTTGTTGAGAGATTGCAGGATTAAAACCTACCAACGTGAATTTTCAACCCTGTAATTAGGAGGAGCACTTATATATCCTAGTCAATGCTTATATTTGTTTAATTTTTGGGGGTGGGGGAAGGAGGGGTGGGGGAGAGGGATTAGGTGAACCACAATGGAAGCTAGTATTCATGTCTCGAGGAGGCAATGTGGATGCTAGGGCCATCGATTAGCTTTTGGGTATGGATTAATGGTGATGTAGTTTTTAGGCATTGTTTTGATCACTTTTCTACTCCTTGGAGCATTGAATAGATATTGGGAAGTTCAAAAATGAAAAGAAGAAAAGAAAACAGATAGTTCGTAGGTTCAAATTTCTCTAAGCAGGTGTGTCAAGAATTATTGTAGTGTTTTGGGCATGTGTCATGTTGTGTTCAGATGTATTTATAGACAGAGACGATCCTTTGACTATCGTTTTCGTACTAAGTGTTTTCCCACTAAGTGACTTTTGACGTACTTATTACAATTATATTAAGGCATTCTGATATTTGTAGCCCCATGAAAAGTGCTTCATAAGTTGAAGTATTAGTTTCTAATAGTTTGAGCTTTTAGAAAATCTGATTGTTTCTTAATGGAATCAAACTCATTTATCCAAACGTGGAAGATATAATCTCAACCACTATCGACAAATAGTAAGGAGACAAAATCTTTATGTAATATAACTATGTGCAATTTCATCTTTATATTTGGTGGTGTTACACAAAATATATTGGCGTTCATTGCTCATAAATCATGTACTAATTTTCATCTAGTGCTAGATTTTATTATAAGATATTTATTAGTATGTCTTTGTTAGACGCACAAGTATTGTTGGGGATTTTTTTCCCTCCACGGATTGCTCCTTTGAGCATCGAAGTTGCCTATTCTTGGGTTCTTATCCAGCAACCAATGCACTTCTTTTGTTGTTTATTCTTTCATTTCTGAAACTTTTCACAAATATTAATCTAAAAACTCTTGTCATGTAGTTTGGCGGAGGTTCAAAATGCTCGAGCTTTGACAGAAGTTCTCATGCAAATCCTTTGTGCTTTAGATCCTCATAATTCAAAGGTAATTTTAATTTAGAGTTTTGGAGTTGAATGAAAGTAAGATGCACTTTCATGGATATTAGTATGAATGTTATTGTCCCAACTTGGAGAAGGGGCGTGTCGATTTGGCATAATGGACAAGATCAACTTCCTGGACTCAATATTGTGTTTTGCTTAGTTTGGAGAAACGGTAGTTATCTTGTGATATGACATGAAAATGCCATTTAATGTGAAACATGTATGTGTAAGAAGACATGCTGAAACATTTGCTACAATGAGAATGGTTATCAAAACCTAAGAAAAGAAAATATAAATTAAGAAAAGGAAAAGACGTAACTTGAATACCTATAAAATGACAGACCTGATACTCGTTTCTTATTAAGTAATTTTTATTTTTGTTGATCCAAATTTATATGAAGAAGGTACCATTGCACAAGGTCTCAGTATTCAAAGCTATCAATTAAAACGATACCTGTAATGCATTTCATCCTTCTCTTTATACCCTAGCGAATTGTAGGTAAAAGCAAGGGAATCTGTATCTTATGTATATAAAAATGATCAATGTATTGAATGAACGGAACATTTGAAGTCCAAAATTATATGGAAAAAAGGAAATATTTGTAACCACACTGACATGAGTGGCGGTGCTTACGTGGATATGATGTGTCAGGCACATCAACTAAAAAAACCCAATACGGGGCCACGCTTGAAATTTTGCGGTATTATTTATTTTTCAACATTTAAATTCATATTTTTACTTGGAGATGTATATTACTTAATAGGTACAACTAACTTGCCATGAAAATACTTGTAACATTTATAAAGAATTGAAACCTTTGAAAGATATGTGAAACAATTGATTTGGACTCTATCTCGGAGGGTTTGATGCACCCATTCAGGTTTCTCTTCCATCTTTGAAATCCTAAGTGATTGGGGAAACAGAGATAGATACGGTGAAGGGGATATGGATTTAAACTTGTTTGACTCACGTCTTTGTTTCCAGAGTTTGAAAAGAAAGAAGCCACAAGATAGTTGATTACCCATGTAGCACCATCCAGCAGTTGTCTAGGGATATCAAGGTTTTGTGTCGGGTTTAGGGGTACACTTGGTGGTCCTTTGAAGGACATCCCATTCTCTTCATGTATGTTTGACTGGGGCTCTACCATTTGTTTCTCCTTATTTTTTGAGGCTTGAGAGGAGTCATGACTTTCTCAATCATGGCATCACCATCTTTCATACATATTACAACCTTTAAATATCCCTCTTTAGCTGATAAAATAAAATAGTTGATGATCTAAGGATGGATAGTAGCTAGGGTGTTGTTAGTAGCTAGCTTTTAAATAAACAGTGTCTAACTACTGAAAAACCAATGTCCGACATGGTCAAACATTCCTGACATGTGACAAGTGTTCGAAGAATGTTGGTGTCGGACTCTCATGTCCAATGTGGACACTTCACGATTTTTGAAGTGTCCATGCTTTATAGCTTTGTATAAAAGAACATTATTTAAACGCCTACTCAAAATCTCACTTATCAGACCCATTGTGGAAGCTTCCATTGTTGGCTGTTGTTATTAGACAACTATCTATGCATGCATCTTCACCCTAGATTTAGTTATGTTTTCTTTTGGATAAACCTCTTAAAGAATTAGACAATCTTCAATTCATAAAAGTGTAATCCCATATCAGGACATAGCGACATGTCATTAAAAACCTTCCTCTGAGTACTTTTATCTCTTTACTGCTTTATGCCATCATTATTTAAAAATTTCCCTAACTAACTCGACAAATTGTTGTTTTTTTATTCCCACTTCTGTATTTCTTTATTGCTCTTTTACAAATTTAGTATCTATTGAAAATTTTGATTGAGTACTTCAATCTTTAATAATTGCGTTGAAGTATCGGTGAGACACTGTGAATCGTCGATTAATTTGCCCTAGGTTTGTTTTCCCTCATGTAGGAATCATCTATTTTCATGCCGGGAATCAACAATTATTATAACTTTTTACTCAATTAATGAAACGCCTGTTATTTTATTGATAAAAGAAAATAAATTATAACTTTTTAATTATGGTGTGCAGGACTTAAAGGAGGAACTGGTTGTTGATCTTGTTGACCAATGTCGTTCCTACCAGAAGCGTGTTATGGTTCTTGTGAACAATACTTCGTAAGGACATGCTGCAATGCTCTTATATGTTTCTCACTCAAATTGTGTTATTGACTCTGCTTTTGTTATCTCAAGTGACGAGGAACTTCTACGTGAAGGGTTGACTCTCAATGATGATTTGCAGCGCGTGCTTCGGCGACATGATGACTTAGCAAAAGGAACCTTTACTGTATCTTCACGAAAAGCAACAGAAACCTCTGTTGCACCCATCCTGAATGTCAGTCATGAGGATGATGAATCGGAAGATGGTTTTGCCCAGATAGCTCGAAGGTGACAATCTTTTCCTAATATATCTTTCTTCCGTTATACTTTGCATCATTAGTATCCTGTCACAAATTAATGTTGCCATAATACAAGTTGAAATACAAGATTAGAGGCAGACGTAACCCGTAACTAGATTTAGGCTCTGCTTTATGTACATTTTTTAATGCATAACGTATTACAAAGCAAAATCAGTAAAATGCAGATGGACGTGTATTGAAATCATATGTTTGGTAAGTTCACCGGAGAAAAATCCTTAGGTTGGAATTAGAGATTGAGACAACTTGTTCTCACTGATGTAGGTAGCCTTGTAAGTGTCCAAAATGGCCTTTTTCCCATCAAATCTACCACCTCACTCCATGAAATGGGCTACTGGTCCATGTGATAGGTTTCAAGTTGAGATCCCTGAATTCCTTTTCACCAAAAAAAAAACAGTTGGTGATAATTCGTCTTCTGGGGCTCGATCTAATAATCTGTTTGGGCAATTTCTGGAGGACAGGAAAATTTGAGGAGAGATGGCTTGAAAAAGTTATCACAGAAGTAAATTAACAGAAAATCTTTTTTTTTTTTTGGAAGTAAAAAATCTTTTCTTTGATCAATCAAAGTCTATTCATTGAAAATAAGACAAGATCCAATGGGACCATCAACAAAGTAACATATTTGAGCATGGAAGTTTTCAAATGGCATTGGAATAGAGAACTAACGTGTTCTTGGAGTTGGTGGAGATAAATTAACATTTCCTAGATTCTTATGCAGCAAATAAACTCAAACTGCGGGTTCAATGCATTTTCATGGAAGATAAAAGTGTTCAAAGTCTAACCAAGGATGGAGAAAACAGAAAAAAATTCATAAATAAATGCATTTGTGTAGATTGCCTTAGAGACAAAAGTGAAAACCTCCATGTATGTATGTGCCTATGTGGTACTGATTATATCATGTAAACTTTGAAGTAATGGCATTGAAGAGAATGCATTGATTTACCAGATCCCGTGTTCAAGTTTTCATGTGTGATATGTATCAGCAAATAAACTCTCTGCAAATGGTGATGCTCCACATAAGTTATGAAGGTAATGAGCATCAGAGCAAACTAATTGTAGTATGGGAGATTGGGTAGCCTTAGAACACGGAAAGACACGTTGATTAAAAAAATACAAGAGGGGAACCCAGCTATATAGTATGAATTTATTTACTTTTCAGCAATAAGTTTTTATACTATTAGTTATAATTCTTTAATATTGATACATATGTTCTCTAAACTTGCCATATGCTTTAGAACATTTGTAAAGAATTGAAACTTTTAAAGGGTTTTGTGAAACATTTTTAAAGAACTGAAATTTGCAAGTGGTTTTCTAGAATTGTATTACCTGACCTCGGATAATGTCTCAACTGAATTATTTCTAATGAATCCATTCCTCTAGCACACATCTATTTGGAGCTATTCTACACTGGGTAACTAGTGTATATGATCATGTTGCTGCAGGTCTGTGAGAGATGATGTACAGGGGCATAGTAGTAAATCTATCGATGCCAAGAACAAAGAAATTCGTATTATCCCACTTCTCCCACCACCACCTTCGTCAAGGAAACCGGTCAATCGTGATGCTGCCAAGTTTGACTACCTCAGCGGTGATGTGTACGGTAGTGGAACATCCACACCTTCAGTATTGCCTGAACCAGCACCGACTGGGTCCCCACTTGATTCCTCAAACACAAACACGGCCTCAGTATTGCATGAACCAGTAACTTTTGAATTCTCATTTCATACAGAAAATACAAATCCCAGTGAACCATTTGCATCTTCACAAACAATCTCGTCCTCGCTGTCACATGATTGGAACTCGACCTTATCTGCCAATTTGCCTACAGAACTCGAACATGATAAGTCTGTGCAACCTGCTAAGTCAAGTGAAATGCTACCCCAAGCTCCTTCGGAGGCTCAGTCAGACATCCTGTCACCTCCACCAGCCAAGTATAATCAGAGTAAACTTTTCTCTGATCAACAGCAACAAGCCTTGCCAGGTTTCCAGTCACAATCTAGTAGCCTTCCTGAGTTCATAGCTGATGACTTAGTTGGAGTGACACGGAATTTCTCACTTAGTGAAGGGATAACTACTACCAAATCATCAGCCTTGATCAAAGAAGTGAAGCCAGAAGATGCTTTATTTGAAGGTTTCCATTCACAATCTAGTAGTCTTCCGGGATTCTCGTCTGATGAGTCAGTTGGACTGACGGGGAATCTCTCACCTAATCCAGCAAAGACTTCTTCAACCAAGTCATCAACCTCAACCAAAGAAGTAAAGCCGGAGGATGCTCTGTTCAGAGATTTGCTCGATTTTGCGAAGACCAAGTCATCCTCTCCTTCCAAACTCAGTAAAACATGATCATTCCAAGTGGGTTACTTGGCTAGTGCCTGATGATGTTGATAATAGTGACCAGACTATTTGTAGTTTCATAAGCAGCAATGCATGAACATTGTATACTTTAACATAAAAGTGTGGGACTGTCGTCATGGTTTGTTTGCAATTTGCTCGTGATGTTAGTCTTGGATATATAATGGCCATTCACGATATATGGCATTTTCTGTGACATCAATAAGGTTTACTACCAGGAAGTGTATATTACGAGTCTTAAAGAACGGGGTTGTGAATATAATTTGATGGATCTATGTACGTATTTAAATTATCATCTTTAGGTCAAAACTCTTTGAAATACGGTTACATCTAACAAGGTTTAGGTTTAATCAGAATCTTGTAAAGCTGATTTTACATATTCTGTGAAATGCCACTAAGTTCTCGATGAGTTGTGAATAGATGAAATTCCCCTGGAAGCAAAAATGTTAAAATGTCACTTCACTAATGATAATGATGGTGTTTGCGTATGGATGATATCCTAACCATTTGCCTATAAACAAGATTTGACCAGTAGTCCAGAAACCACTTGATTATGAATATCAGAGTAACTGAATCATTAAATTTATTCATCTCCATCTTCAAGTAGCCCAACTGAATCATTGAATTCACACAAGTTTGAGTATCACAGATGAACTTTGGGAAGGACACAATGCCAACTAGAAAAGGAACTGGGAAACAACAACATGCAAATTGAAATGCCTTCACTGAGAGTTGACCTCCAGATTCAAAAAGCAGATTTATTTTTCTTTTAAATATATATATATATATATATATATATATATATATATATATATATATATATTTTTTTTTTTTTTTTTTTTTTTTTGGAATATTGAATCAAGACGTGGGGTCAAACAACCACAACCTTAGCCAACTAAATAAATAACCTTAGCAAATTGAAATGCTTTCACTGAGAGTTGGAATAAAGTGACTGTTGCTCATAGGAGTGTTGTTTTCCTTTAAGAAGGCTAACAAGGATGTTGTTTTGTGAAGGAACCTAATTAAATCCCCTAAACAGGCTTAGTTGTTGGAATTGAGTTTGATGGTTTTTGGTATATTTTGTGTTAGAACTGGTTGTTCATGGTAACATAGTTAGCGCATATTGGGATGCTTGCTCGATGAATGAACTGCACGATTGTGTCTTCATGTTTTACTGAAACAACACATATTTCTCATCAAGAGAGGTTGCAATAAAACCCCATTCTATTCTTTCATAGGCAATAAAAATCCGATTCCTTATCATTCAGTCATATGCATTTTTAAGTCCATCGATTTTTTTTAGTCCTGAGTTCAGGCTGTTTGCATTTACAAACCTTTTGAAAGAGTTGTTGGGCAATCAGAGCATTGTTACTCAATTTAATTTCCAAAACAGGTTGACTCAAGATCCTTGAATGTTTTATAATAATTGTGTAAAACATTATGAAACATTAATAATAGGTCTTGATGTTTTGACATTACATTTTGTTCAAAATTTTGTTTATAGAAATATAGAAATATACTGTAATAAGTCATGATACTGTTAATGCCTAAATTTGGAAAGTCGCCACATCCAAAATCCGTTGAGACCAGTTGAGCCCAATATAGAAAGTTTCTAAGTTTTATTTCTTGTATTAAAAGTTTCCAAATAACTACAGAAACTAATAGATCAATATAAAACCATCAAAACCTCTTGTCTCTGCTTCACATTCTGTCGATCGATTTTGAAACTTCTGTCTAGATTGCTGTTCAGTCGATCAATTTCTTGAAACTTCTGTCTTGATCAAACAATTTCAACCATGTCTTCCTTCTTCTTGCATAGCTGTTGGCAACTTTACTGTAGAAGAGGTTAAACCGTACAACTGGTTGGATGATGTATGTAGATGGAGCATCGAGGCACGTAGTCGCTTTCCTTAAGGCTTAATTCGCCCCTACCACTTGGGTAATACACTGGGTTACCGGCGAATTTCCTCCAAGATACACCGGTAACTCCGTTTGTCGAACTGCGGCTGTATTTGAAAGACGGGCAGATCAAAGACACAAGATCAGGAACTGGCCACACTTGTACGGAATGTGGTAATCCCTGGATACCAGTAAGAAGGATGGAAGAGAATTCCTGGAACACTTGTACAACCTTGGAATGGAGTTGTTCCAATTCCCAGATTTGAAATTGATTGAAGAATATGGACTTGACTTGAATTCTCTGGAATAAAATTGCTTGGAATTGAGTTTATGATAATGACCCAAATTAGTGAGCTTTATGTAGGCCCGAGGTGACCATCCAACCATGGGTCACAACCCTTCCTTGTTGGATCCTGATCGTTGGATCAGATGGACGCTCTAGATAACACCTCTCCTGGTTGACTACAGATCGTTAGATCCTAACCGATCAGATGGACGTCCCAAATCGCACCCTGTGAGGAGATGCATCTGTTGGATCGCCCCTGATCCCATGCATCCGTATGTAACATTGGATCCACGTGGATCCCATCCGATGCAACCTAACAAACATGCATCACACGTGGCTAAAACTGGACGCGTCATCAAAGCACCACATTGCGCACCTAGCCCATTCCATTTCCCTTTAGTGTATCAAAGCCCATACTCAAGTACATGTATATAAACCAAGTGGTTCCTAGTTGTTTACTTGATATGGGATTAAAGCTTCCCATATCCAATCCTCACTAAACCTTCACCCTTTTATTTGAAAATAATTCTAACAATCCCTCACCTATTTTCAAATGAAATGAAAACAAAACATTTTAACATTCCTCCACCATTTTAAATTTTTTGAAAATGGAGATGAAAATTTTGAAAATCTGGTATCTCTGCATCCTTGGAAGTCATTCGCATAAACAAAGATATCTTTTGGATTTGAATATTTGCTTAGCGAAAACAAATCAAAGTTAGCTAGAGAAAGCTAGTGGGACTTTACCTTGAACTAACCACTCAGATCGCTAACCGGATTCATCCTACACAAACTTTTTCAAATCTGCCAATCCTTCCTCTACAACCTGACACTATTATGGCCCTGTGTCCGTATCCTTTTCCTGAATGCGTGGGGTCAAGTATCTAAACCCTTAGAAGCGGCCACACTTTTGGCATTCATATAGGTGAATCAAAAAGTACCCCCATTGTAGATACTTGACATGTAGTCCCTGATCCATTAAGAGTCTAAGCTCAGACTCCCTTTTCTTTTACGGGTACCAAACACCTCGAACCTGGGATGATTGACCGGTGTTTCCTTCGTACATATGATGCACTATCGCTCATTGAACCCAAAATTTGAGTTGAGGTTCCATCACTGACGAATCTTAGTCATTGACTTTAAACCCATCCCTACTGAAGTCTTTAAGACTAACTCTCGTGAGGGACTCTTTGTTAGTAGATCTGCCAAATTCTGGCATGATCTAACAAAGTCCACAATGATCACACCGTCGTGTATTAATTGTCGAACACCACTGTGCCGCAAGCCAATATGACTCGACTTTCCGTTGTAAACAATACTATATGCCGTAGCCAAAGTTGCCTAGCTATCACAATGTATAGATACTTGAGACATAGGCTTAGGCCACAACGACAACTCTTGTAAAAGAGACCTAAGACACTCCGCTTCTTTTCCTGCAGCAGCTAATGCCACAAACTCCCCCAAGAAACAACCCCTCTACCAAGTAAAAAGATCCACCCACTAGTAGATGAGTGATCTTCAAGGTTAGTAATCCAACTTGCGTCACTATAACCTTCAAGGACCCTTGGATTACCATTTTCACAAATACAATAATCCATAGTTCCTTTCAAATATTTAAGTATCCTGATTACTGCGTCCCAGTGATCAGATCCTGGATTGGCTGTGTACCTACTTAGTTTTCTGACTGCAAATGCAATATCAGGTTGGGTACTTGTTATAGCGTACATCAGACATCCAAGTATCCTCGCATAGTCCAATTGTGCGACTGCCCTACCTTTATTAGGTAGTAACTATTCCCTGATGCAAAGGGAGTAGAAACCGGTTGACAATTATATTGTCCAAACCGCCTTAGAACCTTCTCAATATAATGAGATTGAGACAGTAAAATGCTGTCAGAAGTTCTAACAATTTTGATTCCCAGAATGACATTGGCTTCACCCATGTCCTTCATATCAAAATTCTTTGAGAGTAACAACTTTGTAGAGTTTACTTGGTCAAGGTTAGTCCCAAAAATTAACATATCATCAACATATAAACATATGATAACATCATGACCATTAATAAATCTACTATAAACACATTTGTCAGACTGATTATCATGAAAACCATTAGATAATATAACCTTATTGAATTTTTCATGCCATTGTTTAAGTGCCTGTTTTAAGCCAGAAAGTGATCTTATTAATTTAGATACTTTCTTTTCCTTTCCTGGTACAACAAAACCCTCTGGCTGTTCCATATAGATTTCTTCATCTAATTCACCATTCAAAAAAGCTGTTTTAACATCCATTTGGTGAATTTCTAGATTATTTATGGAAGCCAAAGCCAGTAATGTTCTAATAGAGGCTGTACGAGCCACCAGAGCATAAGTATCAAAGCCCTTGGCTACCAATCTAGCCTTGTACTTTTCAACAGTACCATCTACTTTTCTTTTCCTTTTGAATACCCATTTACAACCGATTGGTTTAGATCCTGGCGGAAGATCCACTAATATCCAAGTATTGTTCCCGGTTATTGAGTCCATTTCATCATTCACAACTTCCTTCCAGAGAGATGCATCAGAAGATGACATCGCCTCCTTGAAGCTAACGGGATCAGACTCAAAATCCAAACAAATAGGAATTTCATCAATGATTTCATCATCATTGGTTCCTTCCACCAGATACGTATATAAATCATCTCCATATGTTTTGGATATTCTAGCACGTTTACTCCGCCGAAGTTCTTCATTAGAATCTTCTATAAGAGGTGCTCTATCCTTGCTAGATTCCTTAAGCTCCACAGGCTTAGGTAAAGAAGTAAACCTTGTTTCATAAAAAATGGCATCTCTAGATTCAATAAAAGTATTAACAGTTATGGATTTATTAGGTTCTACAACCATAAATCTATATGCTTTATTATGTTGATCATATCCTAGAAATACACATTCTAGACATTTTTTCACTTAATTTTTCTCTTTTAGGTTCTGGGACTCTGACTATGGCACGACAACCCCAAACTCTTAAGTAATTAAGAGTTGGTTTCCTGTGCTTCCATGCCTCATATGGGGTCATAGGTTTTCCTTTTGTAGGAACCCTATTAAGTATGTGACAAGCTGTTAATAAAGCTTCACCCCAATATCCATTTGATAAACCCGAGATTGACATCATGGAATTAACCATTTCCATTAATGTCCTATTCTTCCTCTCGGCTACACCATTTTGTTGTGGTGTATAGGGATTAGTGACCTCATGAATAATTCCATGAGTCTCAAAAAATGATGGGCTATAAAACTCACCGCCCCTATCAGACCTCAGGCATTTAATCTTGATCCCACATTGATTTTCAACTTCACTTTTATAGATGTTAAACTTATCCATAACTTTATCTTTATGACTCAAAAGATAAACATACAATATCTAGATGCATCATCTATAAAAGTAGCAAAATACTTTTTATTTCCTATAGTAGGGATTGCATGCAAATCACACAAATCAGTATGTATCAATTCTAAAAGTTCAGAATTTCTATCAACCGGTGGAAACGGTTTCTTAGTTATCTTGTTAAGCATGCAAGTTGAACATTTCTTATCATTTGTATCTATTTGAGGAATCAAATTTGATTTTGACATATTATGTAATTTCACAAAGTTTATGTGACCTAACCGATTATGCCACAAATCAGAAGACTTAACGATATAAGTAGAAATAGTAGCTTTATTGATATTCAGTTTAAATAATCCATCGTACATGTGACCTTTTTCCGACAAACACCCCACCTTTCGATAGAACAAAGTTGTCTGCCTCAAATACAAGCTTAAAGCCATGCTTATTTAGCAGGCTACCGGATACAAGGTTCCTACGTACTTCAGATACATAGAGTACATTGTTAAGAGTTAGGCGCTTTCCGGATGTGAACTCCAGCTCAATAACTCCTTTTCCTTGAACGGCGATGCTTGCTGAGTTTCCCATATAGAGAACAACCCCATCATTCTTGTTTGAACAGACTTTTGTTGTTGCAAACATGTCTTGTAGCCCCGGAGTCAATCCACCAAGAAGTGTTGTCCTCAAGTATGTTAGCCTCGAAGACCATGGTAGCGAAGTTGTCCTTGGAAGTGTTGCCACTTTCCTTGCTCTTTTGACGAGCCCGACAGTCACGCTTATAGTGCCCCCGCTTGCCGCAATGATAGCAAGACCCCTTGATTTTCTTTCTTTGATTGACATCCTTGGTGGGATGATTGGCTCGTTTCCGATTCCCTTTATTTTGGGACGGACCTGACCCTTCCACCATGAGAAACTTGGATTTATCATCCTTGGATCCCTGGTCGCTCTCCTGTTTCCTGTATTCTTCCTCAATTTGCAAATAATTAAGCAAGTCCTTGAGGGAAATGTCTTCCTTCTTGTGCTTAAGGTTGTGTTTAACACCTTTCCAAGAAGGAGGGAGTTTGTTTATTATAGAGGTCACAACAATAGTCTCATCCATATTCATATTGTTTTGCTTTAGATGCTGGACTATCCTTTGGATTTCATAGAATTGCTCAATAACAGATCTACTATCAACCATTTTATATAAATTAAATTTACTGACCAGGAATTTCTTGCTGGCGACATCCTCAGTAATGTATTTTTGTTCCAGAGCGTCCCATATCTCCTTTGTTGTTGCCAAATGCTGGTACGTATCAAAGAGATCGTCAGACATTGAAGTAAGGATGTGCCCATGACACATTAAATCATCATTTTCCCATTTCTGTCTATTGCGGGAAGATTGCAAGGTGTCCTGATTGGAGTCTTCGGGTTCTTGTGGTTTCGGTGTAGACAGTACATACACCACCTTCAATGTTGCCAACAGTAAGTGCTTTCGCTTCTGCCAGCGTTTGAAATTGTTCCCGTCTAACATTTCTAGTTTCATAGCGTTCCCCATTTCTTTGAGTGCTAAAAGATCCATCTCAAGCGAATTAAGCCTTAAGATTGTTGGCAACTTTACTGTAGAAGAAGTTAAACCGTACAACTGGTTAGATGATGTAGATGGAGCACTGAGACACGTAATCACTTTCCTTAAGGCTTAATTCGCCCCCACCACTTGGGTAATACACTGGGTTATCGACGAATTTCCTCCAAGATACAACGGTAACTCCGTTTGTCGAACTGCGGCTGTATTTGACGAAGAACAACCCTTTGAAAGACGGGCAGATCAAAGACACAAGATCAGGAACTAGCCACACTTGTACGGAATGTGATAATCCCTGGATACCTGTAAGAAGGATGGAAGAGAATTCCTGGAACACTTGCACAACCTTGGAATGAAGTTGTTCCAATTCCCAGATTTGAAATTGATTGAAGAATATGACTTGACTTGAATTCTCTGGAATATAATTGCTTGGAATTGAGTTTATGATAATGACCCAAATTAGTGGGCTTATATAGGCCCGAGGTGACCATCCAACCATGGGTCACAACCCTTGTTGGATCCTGATCGTTGGATCAGATGGATGCCCCAGATCGCACCTTGTGAGGAGATGCATCTGTTGGATCGCCCCTGATCCCATGCATCCGTATGTAACATTAGATCCACATGGATCTAACCGTTGGATCCCATCCGATGCATCCTAACAAACTTGCATCTGACATGTGGCTAAAAGTGACGGTGCACCGTCACCCACCTAGCCCATTCCATTTCCTTTTAGTGTATCAAATCCCATACTCAAGTCCATGTATATAAACCAAGTGGTTCCTAGTTGTTTACTTGATATGGGATTAAAGTTTTCCATATCCAATCCTCACCAAACCTTCACCCTTTTATTTGAAAATAATTCTAACAATACTTCACCTTTTTATTTGAAAATAATTCTAACAATAGCTAATGCTCAAAGTGCTCTTGCTCTTTCGCTGAGCAAGCTTTCCATGCCAATGATCTTCATGCAGCCATCAACTACGCTATCATGGAAGGCAAGATCGACCGAAAACTTCTACGCATTGCGGATCACCATGTAACTGCATACAAAGTACACTTGTGTGCTAGGAGAAGACCAACAAACTGGTATGCTGTTCTTGATATTCGACCAGTCCATGTTTTTGGTGTAGACGCTGTTTACGCCTACCAAGTCATCAAGATTCAGTTCAAGATTATGATGTTGAAGCTTCATCCGGATCATCAAGTCAAGTCCATAGCTGCCGATGTGACTTTTGAATTAGTGACTCGAGCTTGGATGGTGTTGGGCATGGCTCACTATCTTGGTCCGGGTTTCTGGTCTGATCCTCACCCCAGTTTCTGGTTTCGACCAAGATGTGCACTGGCTATATGAGAATGGTTGTAAATCTTAATCTAATGCGACTGTAAGACAATATTCAAGTAATTTACTAGAGGGATTGTACTTCTACACAAGCATTTTAGTTTCAGTTTCAGTTTTAGCAATGGCGAATACATGCCATAGAAGTTTTGATTAATTTGATATTTTATAGTACAATGGCCGAGTGATATGCATAGGAGCAGGTCTGATGTTGATATTACAAAAAGAATGGAAGCAGGTTACAACGCTTTTCGTAGCAACATACACATCTTTCTGTACTGTGGATTTCAAACTACGCCAAAGTCAGAATTTTGAAAATTATTAGTAGCAAAAAAATTACTTAGACATTGAATTTTCTTACTTTTGGAATTCACAATTCTCGGCAAATGTTCTTCACACAGTCGTTAACTTAACCATCATGGCTAAAAAGATGAACCCAGTCCGCATTACTACTCAAGGTCTCTCCAACTCCCTTGTGCAAAGACCATTAGCTCTCAATATCAATTTCTACATTTTTCTTGTGGCATCAAAACATACAACTTTCAACAAAGCCAGTCCTAAGTTTAAAATTGCAGTTATAGCCCACCGTAGACAGCATCAAGATTCTCTTACATAGTGGCTTTATAATTTTTAACTAACGTGCTAAGTGAAGCATCTAAATGAGAATGGTTATATATCTCGGATAACTTCCCTTGAGAAGTCTCTCATAGGAAACTTTTGCTGAGGTCTACGGACAAAAGAGAATATATGGAATATAATGGTTAGCATTATTGGTTGTTTCAACATGCAATGCAGTGAAGATGTGCAAACACACTAAATGCCAGTAGCAATAGAAACCTTTGAAGCATAAATAGGATCTTAAATAACCCTTCACATAACTTAAGTTCCCAATCATTCTGACAGTGAATACAATAACATTCATAACATCCATTACTTTATTAGATTGATGAGCCTATCCCAATAATGAACTTATTACATATGATGAGCCATACAACCATGACATCTCCATATTCAGAAAGCATTACATAACTGAAAACCAACCTTTAGTTTTTCAAATCAACAATCATGTTCAGCACATACATTCAGTTGATCACATACATACACAATATCACTTTGGCGCCTATGCACGCACTATATCAACAAAGTTGACTAACATTGGCTTTTTAGATACCTAAAGGCATGCTTTTTCTAAATGTCATTCAATTCTTATTTTAGTGAGTCAAACACAAAATTTTGGCTTTCCTCCTGCCATATCGAGCCTTTCACTTGCATTCAGGACAGTCATCACAAGGGCAACCAAATACAAACACCTAATGACCTAAGTAATTCCACCCAATTCACTTGATTATGTACCACTATTCCTGTTACTCGTACATCCAAATGTTGATAAGGTCTTCCTTAGTTCTCACAGCTCATCTAAATGAGGTAAAATATAGAGGCTCATTTAGCAGGTCAGTTTAAGTTGAGAGAGGGGGCATTTTAAATTGAAAAAGTGTCTGACGCAGTAGTGGGCTATCCACCACGAACTAACTCGTAACGGAGTCTGGACATAGATACAAAGGATCCATTCTTAAGCGATTAAAAATAAACAAACAAACAAATAAAACTTGAGGTAAGACATGAAAGATGATACCCACATCCATATAGATAAACAAACAGCCATCTTGAAATTCAGTACTGCAAGATTATAAAACAAAATCTTCAAACCAAAGTAACAGGAGGCTCATAAAATGAATATTAGGCCATCAGACTCGTATGACATTATTTTCTAGTTCCATGGAAGTTGTATTTCCATCAAATCGGTACCCTCAAAAATTTCAACACAGTTCATGATTACTAATAGTTTACAAATTTACAGTAAGATTTGAGCATTCACTTTCCAGTTTAGGGATCCTGTTATTGTCTCATTTGAGAAGGTGCTCAAATACTGTGAAAAGGAAAGCAAAAAGAATAGAACTTGCAAACAGTCAACTTTCGAATCAAATCTATATTTCATTAATTTGAACTCATGATTACTAATAGTTGACAAATTTTACAGTAAGATTTAAGCATTCACTTTCCAGTTCAGGGAATCCCATTATTATCTCATTCAAGGTGCTCAAATACTGTATAAAGGAAAGCAAAAGGAACAGAACTTGCAAACAGTCAACTTTTGAATCAAATCTATATTTCATTAATTTGAATCATGGACAATTACAAAACTGTGACAGGGATATGAACATTTGTCTTTTGCTTTACAAGAACAATGCATGTGTAGGTCTCTCTCTACAAAATTGCGACAAGGATATGAACATGTATCTTCTCTTTATAAAATTTGCACAAAATAATGAAGGAAAGTTGGTTGAAAATGAATGGATGGATGAGGGACCAACGAATGACTAATTGATAAGTAAATGAATAATGACCGTATGACCAACCAAAAGCAACGAATCATAACGACTGATTTACAAGTGGCATACTGATTGTGAGCTGATCCACCCAAATCAGGCAGCTTTCACTGGTGCTGCTGCAGATGCCAAGCTGAAACTGCAGTTCAAGGTAAATTAACAGTTTAGCCATGGAAAAATAGTGGAAAATCTAGTGGAAAGGGAAACACATCAAAATGTAGCAGAAATAATACCTCTTGAACTGTTCGATTTCTGAGCGTAGAGCTTTCAGATCGGCATAGAGTGCTTTAGAGTTTGCCAAGTCATGCACTGAAAAAGAAGAAGAAGCAGAATCGTGTAGAGTAGCTGTTTGGGCCAATGGCTTTTGGAGCTCTTGGTCTCTCTTCTACAGGAACAAATACCAAACAACAAAGCAGTCAGGTAAATCCCTAAGAAAGGAAGCAACCCCATTTCTAGAACAGCATGATAATGCAAACCCATTCAACAAAATCAGTTAAATTCAAGCTAACCATAAAACTCTAATAATTACTGAATAAAACCCTAAAACAATATGAAAAGTTTGGATGGGTTGATAAGAAAACCAAGCAGACAGGTAAAGCGCACTAGAGGAATCAAAAACCCATTTCCAGGACAGCTTAAAAATGCAAACCCAATTAACAAAATTTGAAACAAACCAGAAAACACCCAATTATTGATGAATAAAACCCTAAAAATGCAAAACCCTAATAAATTTTCAGAAGGGTTGATAAGAACAACAATCAATTGTGATAAAACCAACCCTAAAAATGAACCGAAATTCCGAAAAAAAGCAGAAAAGCCCCAATCTTTATTGAATGAAACCCTAGTAGATTCAGGAAAAATCAGCAAAAACGCAGAAACCACATTCGAAGATAAAATGACGGAGTTACCTTCTCAGTCTGAATTTGAAGCAAACCCTCGGCCTCAGAATCAACAACAAGATGGTTGTATTGATGTTGAGGGTGAATGGAAGTGGAAGTCCTCCTCCGTTTGGCACCCCAAGGCAACATCGAAAAGAAGTGAAGTGATTCAGATCGGTGAAAGAGGCGTGGAAGGTCCAAAAGAATTGCAGCGACTTGACGTTGTTGAACAAAGCAGGCTCTGGGTCTCCGTTTGAATGTACTAGAGTTCATCCTCTTCCTCTTTATCCACATCGGCATCGACGTTCTTGAATCAGAAAGGGAGATCATGGCATTGGAAGAAGAGGGGTTCTTTTTCTTCTTCTTCATCGTTGATCGACTTCTCAACGGGGGTTTCATCGTTGATCTTACCAACAGTGGATGCAGAGCAAGAGAGAAAGAGGTGGAGAAATCGATGGATGAAGAAGAAGAAGGATGGATGATTGAGTGGGGGAGAGTCTCAGACGCAGAGAGAAGGAGAGAAACAGAGCAAGATTATTAGAGTGAAGTGTGGTGGGAATGCGTTTCGGTCGGTGGGTTATGTATGTTCTCCCGCCCAGCCAACGTCTCTTTGTTTGAATTTCTCATAAACACTTTCATTGTCCGCCAATACTTTGTTTGTGCGCCAATTTCAAAAGTGTTCCCACACTCAGTCTCAAAGCATTGTGTACCTCGCAACAAAAGGTTTCTCTCAAAATGGTGCTCAAATGCAAATTTCATAGTTGCAAAGCCTAATTTGTGCTTATGTCTCAAATCTCCCAATGGCTGGATCATGGTAAACTTTGATGGACTATCGTTGGGAAATTCACGTTGGAGACTTGCGGGGCTATTATCTGCGATGACTAAGGAACCCGTTTAGTGGCTAATGCGAGCTCAAGAAATCAAAGTTCGAAAAACATTATACAACTCCTATGAGTGGAAATCGACTAGATTTTATTGTCCCACACCACCTTTCTCTTCCATACCATTAATAAAAAAAACACTTCAACTCAAATACTTTTTTTTTTAACAATGATGGCTTCTTCTTCAACAACTCAAACATATCCTCCTTCTTTATGGTTCCTCAACAAGAACAACCCAACATTCCCACCTTCACCTCACTCCAAATATCCATTTCGAAATTAACCCCCATTTCTCCTCATTTTCTTACAAACCCCAATAAAAAAATTCAATCAAGTTCTCTGCAAATGATGCACCCCAGAGGGAGAAGGAACCATCCTCTTCATTCTCTCTTATCCATCAAACATCACCACCACGCCATGCTCTATCATCGCTGGCGACCTGCTATAATCTCATTCTTCTTCTCTCTTCTTCCTATTCTTATCTTTTTTTTCCTCCATCGCTCTTTGCGAGGACTCCGTGAGGATGGGTTCCCTATTAGTTGCAGCCTATGCGAGGGAAAAAAATTTGGCCCTTGCACAAGCTCCTGCGAGTGAAAAACCCATCCTCGTGGAGGCCACCGCGAGTGGGGAACCCATCCTCGTGGAGTCCTTGTAGAGGGCAATAAAAAAAACGCAGACTCTGAGGTGATGATGACGGATTGAATCGAAGAAGAAAAGGGTTGCGTGGCGATGGAATGATAATGGTAATCAGGGAAGAAGAGCTGAATCGAGGAAGAGAGGATTGTGTAGCCTGCGTGATGGACATATTGTCTGAATCAATGCAAAGGGAGCTGTGAATGGTGGTGGATGGGTTATTGCATGAGAGACGAAGGCAAGAATGAGAGACGATAAATGGTTGAATTGGGAGATGGGGGTGTTGCAAGATGGTGATGTAATGAGAAAAAGGTGTGAGATGGGGATGAAAGAAAGGCGTGAGAGAGAATGGAGCTCTCATTCTCCATCACCTGTGTGTTAAGGGAAGAAAAAAAAAGAAAAGAAAGAAAGAATTATTCAATTCTATTTATTTAATTTTTTAATTGGTGGTGAGGGAGAGAATAGTAGGGGGCAGTGGTGTGGGAGTGGGACAGTATAATATGTGGTGTCAAACAACCTCTGCCTTCTGCAAATTGTAGTGTTCGCTATATTAAACACAAAGTACCATCTCCATGGCAGAAATTCCTATAATTTGAATGTTACAAAAGACTTGAGAACTAAGCTAGCTGACATTAGGAATTATATTGGGAAGACAAGCTAATTCGCTCACACAAGATATGCAATGTTTTTTTTTATGAGACATCAAACAGTCATCCAATCACAGCCGTACACGTGGCACATGTCAACCCTAATACGAAGAGGCCTTAGTGCGGTCTTAAGCAGGCCCATTTAGGATTTGGCCCAACCTAGTCACTATAAAGCCCATAAGTCAGATGCCCAAACCCATATTATGTGGGCCTAGGGTGAAACCTGACAATGTCACCAATTACGTCAATACATGGTACCCCAACTATACCCCGCTCAATGCCAATCTGTCTAAGATCATGTCTGCCATGAAGAGTTGGGAGGACCTAATATGACCCTCGATACTCAAGAATGACCCGCCAAGACGCGATAAGAACAAATACTGCTCTTATCACAAGGACCACAATCACGTTACTCAGGACTACCAAAGTCTCTACAATGAGATAGAGTACTGGGTACAAAAAGGGAGGCTCCGAAAATTCGTAAGTCACGTACCAGAGCAGAGGAGAAAACTGCAGACGTTATCTACGTCCTACACAGTGAATACGGTAAACCAAAATGGTCAAGGAAAAAAAGTCTAAGAACTGCAGAAGGGTTTCCATTATGGAGACCGCTCTATCTTGCATGCCTGAATAGACCATCAGACCCCGGATCTGGCATTCACAGAGAAAGACATGCAAGGGGGTGTACTCCATACACAATGACGCCTTAGTCATCACAATCAGGATAACAAAGTGGGGTGTGTAAAGGTCACTGGTGGATACGGGGAGCTCAACCAACGTCCTGTTCTAGGAGTCATTCCGCAAGATGCTACTAAGGGAAATAGAATTGAAGCCACACAAGTAAGCCATGATCGGCTTCATTGTCGTGGACACCCCCTCTGCATTCAACGCGATTCTGGGCAACCCTTGGCTCCATCAGATGGGAACGGTTATCTCTACTCGGCATCAATGCCTCAAGTACCACGCCGATAATAAGACAAAACTATCAATGGAGATTAGTCAACCTCAACAGAGTGCCACTATGTAGCGATGAAGCAATTAGGCAAATAACCATTTCGCCCTAAAAGCCCCCTGAAGAAGGACCAACGGGCCATGAGCCCATTGGTTAGAGAACGTGAGTGGAGAGAATATCATGAAGAATGATTAAAGAAGAATCAATAAAGGTACTCTCTTTGAAAACAATGTCATTTCACACTAAACTCTATATACAAGGGCAAACCTGGTCCGATCAAGGGTACCATGATGGCGCAAAATGGTTGATTATAATATTATTAAGGATGTGGACAACTCGCTGCGTCTAAATGACCTAGTCTGCATAAGGAACCACGACACCACAAAGCAGACCGAGCCCAATTTCGTGATGGCTCACCGAGCATTAATAACCTTGTCTGACCAAGGGGACCACGATGGTGCTCAACGGTCGAATCTGTCCTATCAAGGATGTCGACAACTCGCTGAGTTTAAGTGACCTAGTCTTTCCAAGGAACCACGGTGCTGCAAAACGGACCGAGGCCAATCCTATGATGGCTCACCGCACATAAGGGATCGAGATGGCGCATGGCTGAGTCTAGTCCTATTCAAGAGGTTGACAACTTTCCACACAAGTGACATAGTCCACTTGATATAAGTCCAGTCCATTCGGACGAATCCGACTTCTCTACAGCCTAACTCCTGTTCAGGATTAGGTTTCATTATAGGAATCTAGCCCATTTGGACAAAGACGACTTCTCCACAACTCAACTCCTCTTCAAGATTGAGCCCATATACTATAGAAGTCTAGTCCCTTCAGACAGATATGACTTCTCCATGACCTAACACTTGTTTAGAATTAGGGTTCTTCATAGAAGTCTAGTCCATTAGGGCAGAGACGACTTCCCGACAGCTCAACTCTTCTTCAGGATTAAGCCCATATACTACAGAAGTATAGTCCATTCGGACATAGATGAATTCTCCATAATCTAACTCTTGTTCAGGATCTGGGTTAGTCATAGCATAAACAACCTCCTATAAAATTCAATTTCATTTTGGGATTGAGTTCGTACACCGTCGAAACCCAGTTCGTTCGGACAAGATATGATTTATCAAACGCCCTAACTTCTACAGTTCTACACAAGTTTGAGATTTGCTATGGAAGTCTAGTCGTCCAGACCCAAACAATGTCTACCTGAGTTTGACTCCTTTTCGAGATAAGACTTATGACACCATAATAACCTGATCCTCTCGAGGAAAAATGACTACTCCACAACTTAAGCCTTCTTAAAGAATCAATTAGCATTATTATCAAGTGATGACCCATTCAAGCTAAAAAAAGGCTCCAGTCCAGACTAAGAATTACTACATACAGAAAAGGATTGGACTACCTAAATCCAATCTTAAGGTATTGGCGACAAATTAGTCTACTTAGCCTAATCTGAGCACAGATTAAAAGTGACGAGTATGAAAGATATAACACAAACACAAAATAAGGAAAGCAAAATTTTGTATTAATAAACTTTTCTTATACAAAACACCGCTCAGGCGGTGAGATCAAATGGAGTAGAGTTAGAGGCAACTTCATGGACGGCGAGGTCAGTGTAGGCTCATGAATGATAGGATTGGCTGTTGTTTCCATAGTTTTTGGGTCGACTTCAGAGCCACCCTCAAAATGAGCAAGGACCAACTGCTTGTAAGCGAAAAGGTCTCAATCCTCACGATCCTTCTCAATATAGTTAAGCAACCCCCCGCCTTTTTGCAATAACCTTGTTGATAACAATTGACCCATCAGACATTATCAAATGTTGTATTAAAAACAAAAAACGGAGGGAATATAGGAAACTTACTTGGATTCTTAAAGTTGCGGATGATAGTTGGCCAACACAAGTGAAATACCCAGACTTCAAGGAAGCAAAAAAACAATACTTCTGCCAGTTCTTCGTATCATCCAGAAGCTTGTTCGGACAAGAGGGTTTCACTAGCCAACAAACGCTATGTTTGTTTATCATAATAGGACCCATTGAATGGATTAACTTAGGTGACAGATTGAACCCAGCCTCATTCGCCCTAACCAGAAAGGCGATCAAAATCCTCCTCCCATTTGGCAATAACTGGGTTGGACGAATACCCATATATGATAAGAATTGCTAAATGGCGCTAGGAATGGGGAAACGCATGCCTACTCTAAACATGGCCTTGTGCAAACTGATATACGCCTCCCTTGGGGTTACCAGAGACTCGCCATCTATAAGGAACGACAACCTTAGGTCATCAAGAACTTGATCACGGCTACAGAAGTCAGTCAGATCCTCTTCCGACATCGAAGGTTCCCAGAAGATTTCAAGGCAAGCCGCATGTCGCTCATGAAAGACATGGTTCAACGAAGGTTTGCACTAGACTTGACTGGAAATTTCTTGATAAAATAGAGAACAAAAATAAGCTCTAGAAGGTAAAAAAAAAAAATCAAACTCTCGCAGAGCATGCCTATATAAGCTTAACGTGAAGGGGAAGTAATCACCTGACCCTTGCATAAGCATTAATTGTGCAGAAACAGAAAAGGCGCCAAAATATGCCGTGATGACATCACACAATCCCCCATGCACAGATAATTAGTGGTCCTATATGCGACCCCACTAATTAGGGGGAGTAACTAACTAGGTTATTCGAGCGTTTCGAGCGTGGTGAGCCGATGAAAGACTGGGCAAGGTCAGCTTTGCGGTGCCATGGTTCCTTAGACGGACTATGTCACTTAGACATGGCGAGTTGTCGAAATCCTTAATAGGACTAGACTCGGTTGTTGTGTGCAATCGTGGTCCCCTTGGTCTAACCAGGTTTGCCTCTGTATTCAGAGTTTATTGTGAAATGACATCGTTTTCAAAGTACCTTTATTGGTAATTTTTCTCTAAACATTCTATATGATATTCTCTCCACTCAGGTTCTCCGACCAGTGGGCTCTTTACCCGTTGATCTTTCTTCAGGGGGCTTTTGAGGAAAAAAATGGCTATTTGCCTTATTATTTCATCGCTACGTAGTGGCACTCTCTTGCGGTTGACTGATTTCCTCTGATAGTCCCTTCCTTATTATCAATGAGGTACTTGAAGCATTGATGCCGAGTAGAGCCACCGCTCCCATCTGGTGGAGCTAAGGTCTTCCCAGAATCACATTGTATGTAGAAGGGCATCTACGACAATGAATTCTGTCATTAGAATCCTTATTAGGTCTTGCTTCTCTGCTACCACGGGTAACCCGATGTTTCCAGCTTGGTAACTCCGTGCGCCACTGAAGCCGATCATGGCCTATTTGTGCAACTTCAACTCTTCTTCCCTTAGCCGCATCATGTGGAATGCCTACAAGAATATGAGGTTGGCTGAGATCCACGTATCTACCATTGGCCTCTTCCCACCCCCTTTTGTTATTCCGATTGTGACAATCAAGACGCCATTGTGCGGGGAGTGAACCCCTTGCATGTCTTGCTCTGTGAATTCCAAATCCAGGATTCGATACTCTGTTCGGGCATGCTGGATAGTGAATCTCCATAGTGGAAACTTGTCTGTAGTTCTCAGACTGCTATTTTCCTTGACCGATTTGACCGTTCCGGCTCGTCGTATGTACTGTGTAGGAAATAGATAAATCCAATGTTTTTTCCTCTGCTTCTGGTGCAGGCTCCTTTGCCGTCCCTCGGGGCTGCTTTTCATCCGAACTTACAAATTCCTTGAGCCTCCCATTTCGTACCCAGTACTCAATCAAATTCTTGAGACTTTGGCAGTCATGAGTAATGTGATCGTGGTCATTGCGAAAAGAGTAGTACTTGCTCTTATCATACCTTAACAGGTTATTCTTAAGCTTCCAGGGCCATTTTACGTCCTTTCAGCTCTTCATGGCGTAGATGATCTTGGACAAACTAGCGTTGAGCGGGGTGTAGTTGGGGTACCTTTTATTAACGTAATTGGTGACCTTGTCAAGTTTCATCATGTTAGGTTTCACTATGTCAGATTCGACCCTATTGTCGTTTCGCCTCCTTTTGGCGGTCCTCATCCTCACGCCTCTTTTAATCTCCTTTACCTAAGATCTTGAGGGGTTGTTTGGCCTTATTTTCACATCTTTTCTTGGCCACTAGCATCTTCTCAAGAGTGATGTACTTTTGTGCACTATTCAGTAAGTCCGCCATGTATTTTGGAGGTTCTAGAGTGAGGAAGTTGTAAAACTGATCTCCGCGGAGGCCGTAAGTGAAGGCGGTAATAGACGTATCGTCTCTGCAACCGTCGATCACAATTATATCATCGTTGAAGCTAGTGACATACTCCTTGAGGGTCTCACCATGCTTCTGCTTGAGGTTGAGCAGATAGTGGGGCCCTTTCCTAATTCGCTGGCTCCTTATAATCGTGTAATGAACACCTTTGCCAAAACCTGAAATGAATTGATGGATCTTAGCTAAAGGCTGTGGAACCAAGTCAGTGCAATCTTTTTCATGCTTGTAGGGAAAGTTATGTAGAAAATGGTTTCTGAACTCTCTTTCCATGCCATAACATGGTGGTAATGGCATAAATGATCCAATGTATCAGATGTCTCATCGTAGAATTTGATCTTTGGAGGGATGAACTTCTTTGGCAAGGGCGTGCTCATGATCTCCTTAGAGAATGGAGGGACGGTAAGATCATAGAGGATGTATGGATTGGTTACTCCCTACCAAAACAGGTTTTCGATTATGGTCTTGTTTGCCGTAAGACGTGGTTCCTTTCCTGGCCAGCCTTTTGGTCCTCAACAGGGAAATTGTTGCTCTCATGGACATGCTCCTTGGCGTCTTCATGGGTTAGGAACCTCGTTGGGTTTCCACCATTATCTGATGGTGGTTGTCGATCCTGGGTAATCGTTTCCACCACTCGCGTTAGATGATCCATATGGAGCAAAATCTCATCTATGCACGAGTCAGTCGTGGCTACCTCGATGGTTGGGCCTTGCGACTCTTCTGATTTTTTATTGGATTGACCTGGGCTAGTTCGAGATTTGGTGTTGGTGACCATCTCTCGAGACTCTCCTGGTTCAAAAGAGCCCGTGTCTTTGTTTTAAGTAAACTTTGTCGTTATCCCCACGGACGATGCCAAACCAATGTGTCCAAATCTGTCCTTATCGATGCCCGACTTGCAAAACAAACAACAGTGAGCCAAGGACCACCGTTGTGGTTGTTGAATGCACTTTGATGCTAAGGTCAGGTGACTGAGTATGGATGGATATAGACTGTAAAATTGGATTGCAAGTGCGTGCCTTTCTCACCCTTCTCGATCACCTCATACAACGAGTATTTCACTTCTTCATGAATATGTTGTCGAGGCGTGATCAAGGGAGGAGATCTTGCGCTCAGGATCTTATCTTCTATGACTGAGTTTCGTTCGACACTTGGCTCTATTTGAGACCCAATACTTGATCGGTGGGTCAAGATACGTGTCAATGGATCTTGGGTTTGTGATAGCTCAGAGATATTTGTTTGGGCCTATTGTCCTAGGCCAAGCTCCAAGATTCGCACCACGCTGGGCCGTGTAATCTAGGCTTGGGCGCCTGACTTACTGGCTAAGTAGTGAATAGTTGGACCATGCTTGGGTTTGCTTGAGACCTTGCTGAGGCCTCTCCGTGTTAGGGTTTACTTGTGCCACACGCACGGCTGTGATTGGATGACTAGGGATGGTAGTGGGGAGGATTTTCTCGGATATCCACCCCGCTCACTCCGTTTTGGTTATGGCTAAACGAATTTTGGGGCTGATACGGATATCCAAACAACATTTGTCAAATATTCGGGGCGGATATAGATTTGGCCATATCCACCCCACGAATATCCGTTTAAGTATATAAATTACATAAATACCACTGGCCCTTAAAAAGAAAAAAAAACCCTAACCCTAATTACCCATTTGATCTCTCATCTCTCAGACTCTCACTCGTCCTCCTTCTCCTTGGACTCTCTCATCTTTGTCTCGCCGAAACAAAATAGGAAAAAAATGTCGAAGGACACTCGGATCTAGGGTTCTCGCAACTAGTGTCATTGTTACTGTTTCAGGTTCGCACCTCAATGTCAGGTTCACTTGTCCAAACCTATCAAATCTCTCATTTCACTCCTCTCTCTTTGTATTTCATCTTTTTCCGATTCTTACCTTTCATTTCTCACCATCCCTTCTATTTCTTCTACCACACTTACCAATTTCATCAACTTACCGTTTCCATTTCCTCTTTAAATCCTCTGAATAGTCAGCCATTCAACTACACATATGTTCTGCAAGTTTCCTCATAAGATCCTCCACACCACATTAAACTGACCCAAGAGCTGTACTCACATGGCTGAATGTAGCTTTAAGGAGCTTAATTATGACTACAAGAAATGCTTAATTAGTTTCGCTAGTTTGGTGAATGGAAGACAGATGTAAGGTTGATTTCTAGAAGAGCTTTTGGAAACTTATTAAATTGGAAGCTTTGGAAGTTTCATGGGGCAGATATAAACGGGGAACCAACAACCACCGCAAATCTGTAAACGGATTGGCGGGGACAAATTTACTCAATCCACCCTACTGCCATCCTTACCGATTTTGATGTCTCATCACTAACATTCCTATAAATTAATACTATTTTCCCTTTCCCTCCTAATTGAGCCGAAGAGGGGTGAGGATGACAATTTTCTATAAAACAATTTACAGAAGAATATCATATTTCAATTTTATTTATTTATTTTTACTTAAAGACACTGGGGAATGTTGTTAAACTGGAGAAAACTAATTTGAGGGAAGCCATTTGTTGTTCTGTTTATTCATTTGTTTTAATTTCATTTTTAGTGAACTAAATATGCACATTGATTTGATAATTCAACTATTTTCCAATTTGAAGTTGCGATGGTTTTTTTCAAAATTTTAATAGCATCTAATCTTTAATCTCAGTCAATGTAGACTTGCGTGTAACTCAATTATGGAGTGCTAAAAACATGTACAGTAAGGGGAAACCATGTTACCAAAAAATTATAGTTATTGTAGAGTTTGACACTCATTAATTTATACCTATTAGAGTTTGACCCTCATTTTGAAAACTAACTCGTTTTCTGACAGAACTGTTACGCCCACGTGATTGTTTGGTAAAAAACTTATTTTTGGACCATTCCCAAAATTGCCCACTTCTCATTTCTTCTCTCCTTTCTCCCTACAACTCTTCTTCTGCCAGCAGGAACCCCACCCCAAATCACAATCTCCCTGTTTTCACCTTCCTACTTCCATCAAATTGATGCAAGAAAACACTACTGTTCACAAATTCATTTAGATCCTTCTTCTGCTTATGTTATTCATTGAGAGAGAGTAGCCCGACTGAGAGGCAACCAAAAATGAAGATTTCAGTAGAGAATCCGGCCTTGGTGTTGTCGCAGGCTTCATGGATGCCACCAAAGAGCTTGGCTGCAATTGATATCTTCTTTGCTGCGAATATCTCTTCTTCTTGTCGCTGCTTCACTATTCTTCTTGTTGCTCTGTGATTGAACTCACTTTGCTGCGATTCTCTTTGGAGGTGTAAATATTCTCCTCTTTGGGCTGCGATTCGTGAAGAAAAAGTGAGACTTCTTTTTTTTGCTGCAGGTTGGCTACGATCTGTTGCATCTTGGCTGCAGGTCCCTGGTCGTTTGCGGTGAAATGAGAGAGGTGATAGCAGTTTAATCGATTTTCATATAAACCCATTTCTTAAAAACAAGACAAACTTGAAACGAGTTTTCTTGCAAAAGTATAAAAACCCAGATCCTTGAAAAGGTGAAAGAGAATGCAATTGATGTTTTTCCTAGAATTCATATCAAAGCTAAGTCCTTTAACAAATGAAAATTTCAATTTAAAAAATAGAATCATGATATTTTGAGAAGTTAGAAAAACAACATTAATTCAGCAGAAATATCAATACCCAAACAAGATTGGCATCAAACTAAGGCTTGATTCTGAACAAGTAACATAGAGAAATAAATAAAAGTGACTATGTAAAGAAAGAGAACTATTCTGACACAGTTGTGACTTAGGGCTGGGAAAGAAGAACAAATTGAAAAGTTCTATTGAATACAGAAAAAGGAAGAACAAACCCTAATGCTCAGATCGAACTACAGATGTAGCCCTCAATTACAAAGCTCTTCTTATCCTCTCTGTTTTTTCTTTTGCTCTATTTAACTACTGTATTACAACTGAATTTCAAATGAGAACCACTAAGATTATTACACGTTTCTGGCCCATGTGCCTTTATAACAACCTGATTGTATCATTACCGTTTTGTCCCTCAAATTCAAATTTAAACTCTTTTGAATTTGGCACTCTTGGCGCCTTTTTGAATTCGATAGCTTCTTTGTACATGTGACAATGCCATCCCCTTCAAAAACATCCTTGTCCTCAAGGATTGAAGTGAGGAAAAGTTGCCTGAATGTGCATCCAATCCTCCCAAGTGGCGTTCGTTGGTGTTGAATTCGACCAGTGGATGAGGACTTGTGTGACCACTTTGTTGTGTCAAGGAATGAGGCGGCGTGCTAGAATGGCCACTGGCTCAACTCGAAACTTGCCTGAGTAGTCGACCAGTGGAAGTAATGGAGCTTATAGTTATCGTTCCCAGCTTCTTCTTCAATTGTGACACGTGGAAAATAGGGTGTACTTTGGAGCTGGGAGGGAGACTCAGTTTGTAAGCAACAACACCAATTCGCTCCAATATTTGGAAGGGACCATAAAATCGTGCTGATAATTTGAGATTGTGCCGAAGATTCACTGATGTTTGTCGATACGGCTATAAGCGCAGATATACCCACTCACCGACAGTGAATTCACGGTCAGTTTTGTGTTTCTCTGCGTAGTGTTTCATCATCTCTTGTGCACGGTGAAACCAAACATCCTGTAAAATTCTGTATAAGTGTCTCATATCGTAGGTATCCGCATACCCTACGAATGTGTCTCACCCAGACACATCCCACAACGTGCACCAGTACCACTTCGGGCTTGTTTGTATCCTAATGGGGTGTCATCTGCCAGGATACAAACTCAAACATCCCGAACGACTGGCCTAACACGGCCAACCTAACACAATCAAACTCAAGCGCGCTGGGAGGGAAAGCGAGTAATCTCCAAAGCACGTCCTCCGGGACCCGTCCTACTGCACTCTATAGTGGCAAGTGCGTGCGGGAGCTCACCGCACCTCAGCAAGCTTGCCACATGCAATAGCGTCATCAATGTCTGGTGCGAGTCATCTCAAGCACCATCCAACTCACGATGCGAGCAAGCTCCTAAGCATCGGCACAACAGGCATTACAGCGGGGTAAAGACACTTATACTAATATCCACATGCACAAATGACGAGTCTGTACATAATCAATGGTAACAAACGTGCAATCATAAACAATTCGACAATTTTTATAAAACCACGACTATGCCAGGGTCCCAACATGACCCAATTCACCACGATAAATTTATTCGAGTCAATTATCATACATGCTCAAGACTTGGCAATCCACGGTAAAACATGATATACTATGCAAACTCGAAAACGAAGCATACAAGTCCAATGTCATTACACCAAAGCCTAATCATACCCAAAATTCATTCACTATTCGATTTCATTCAAGTATATCATGCTTTTAGGAAACCTAATACATAATTCATTCAAAAATAACCAACACAATCATCGAAATATCTGAAAACCCCGAATTTCGGATTTTGATTCAATTATACACAATCGACGGTATAATGTAAAAATTAAATTCAGGATTTCAAATAATTATTTCTCAAAATAAATATTATAATTCCACTCACCTGGGCGGAATGGGTTTTCAGAACCCAATTCCTACCGGTCGAAGCTCCTAACATGCAAAACCACGAATGCGGGACCACAATTTTTTTTTAAAACTACAAGGCGGACTCGAAGGTGAGCAAACTAGCCGAAAACTGAAAAAATAAATAAATTACAAGCGGCGCGTGACTGAAAGAAAAACTTACAGGCAATAAAAATTCGGCAAACACCCCGCCGAAACCCAAAGTTTGGCGAAAACGGGCCGAAACCCTCCCTACTCAGGTCTGATCGCCTCCAACCCGCACAACAGGCCGGAGATGGGTCTAAGGACACTCAAAGTCACGAATGTGAGGCTCACCCACGCACCCCAAGCCCAGATTCATGCCGAAGAATCCTCAAAACGAACATGCACCTTGATTTTTTTTGAAAAATTCAGCCAACCCACAAATCAACCTTGCATGTCGGTTCTAAGGGCTCCAAATAACGCCACCAAGGCCCCTCCACGGCTGATCGGAGCTACATAAACCGATCAAACAAGCCAACACCAAACCCAAATGTGAAAACTGATTTTTTTTGTATGGTTTTTTTTTTTTTGCGAAAAACCAACAGAGAAACGAAGAGAGGAAGAAATATGAGGAGGAGGAGGTGAGATTGGGGGACGAAAATCAACAAAACTGCCGAAAATCTGCTGGAGAAGGAGACGAAGAGCTCGTCGCGTCGCTCACTGGAAAGAAAGAAAAAAAAAAAAGAGAGAGAGAAGAAAGAAAAGGGGGGAGGGGGGTGGTTGTGTTTAAAGGGTGGGTGGCTATGTGCCCCCACCACATTAACTGAGTACACACCGCCCAATTTTTTTTTTTTTTTTTTTTTTAAAAACGCAGATATTACACTAAGGATGAAAAACACTAAACATTTTGTCTTTGCTACCAGTCTGCCACCAATTTTAAGAATTTTTTAAATGACGGTGCTTCCTAGAACTATATATAGGCTAAACAAGATGATAGATTTTTTAAACCCAACACTTTGTCCCAAAAATAAAAAAAAATTGGTCAGGAGAAAAAAAGGGAGAGACAACCACTTTCCTAGAACCAACCTTTTTTGAACTATATTCATGATACACTGATAAAATTAAAAAATTGTTTTTTTTTTTTTTTAAATGCTGATAAACTAAGCTATCTAGAGTTTCTAATTTGGAATTTTTTAAAAAATTGTTTTTTTTAAATTATTTGGAATTTGTCCGTTGAGAGGAAAATTAGAAAGTTTCCAAATAAATTCTATATTACTCCCCTATAAAACCATCTCTCTCTGCGTCGCTGAAGCAAGAAACCATTAGTTACTTAAACTTTACAATTCTCAATCGATTTCTTTAAACCTTCTGCATTCTCTCTACATTCCACAGTTTCTTCTACTTGATTGTATTGCTACATATTGTAATTTGTTCAGCGTCAATCAACCGCCATGTCTTCTTCATGCATCACCAATGCTCAGAGTTCTCTAGCTTCTGCTGAACAAGCCTTCCTTGCCAACGATCTTCACGCAGCCATCAACTTAGCCATTAGAGCCAGCAAGATCGACCCAAAACTCCGAGTCATCGTCGATCGCTATATAACAGCATACAGGGTCCACTTGTGTGCTAGAAGAAGATCAATCAACTGGTATGCTGTTCTGGACATACGTCCAATCCACATTATCCCAGTAGATGATGTTTACGCCTTCGAAGTCATCAAGAGTCAATTCAAGATCATGATTTTGAATCTTCATCCAGATCATCAAGTCAAGTCTGTAGCTGCGGATGGGGCTTTCGAATTAGTGACTCGAGCTTGGATGGTATTGGGTATGCCTCGCTATCCTGGTCCAGGTGTTGCCAATTCTGCACCGGGTTTCTGGTCTGATCCACACCCAAGTTTCTGGTTTCGACCAAGAGGTGCATGTTCTGGTTCTGGGGATCTGCAGTGTGGAGACTCTGCCCCAAGTCATCATGTTATGTAACTAGCTAGTATAAAGTTCATGATGTATCAATCTACTTATGTTTGTATATATGTTCTTTGTTGTTTTTGGTGCAACATTTACAAATTTTTTCAAATAACTAAGTTTCATTCTGGAAATAGAGTTTAAAGTTTATCAAATGTTACACTTTCAGGCGGAGATTATAAGCTACTAATTAAAGAAAATTGTGGGATTAGTATTATCTAAATATATTGCAATCCAGAATCCCAGCTTGGGATTTTCTATTCGCACTCTACTAAAATGCATGTCGTAACATTAGTGGGAATGGTTGTATACATGAAGTTCTAGTTTAATACTCGTGATCTAAACCAAACTGTGCATATATGAGCAATATCCAAGTAAAATGTTAAAAGCGGGACAATATCTTTTTAGGGTTTAGTCACATGTTCAAGGAACACAGAGGTTTGTTCTTGCTTATGATATCAAGGTCAAAACATGTTGGAGTAATACCACTTAGGAAACACCAATGCTCAAATTGCTCTGAATTACGCTGATAACACCTTCCTGGTAAATGATCTTCACACAGCCACAGGGCGAAAAAGATGGACCCAGACCTCAAAGCTGTCGTGGACAATCATAATACAGCATACATGATCAACTTGTGTGCATACCAATCAATTTTGCCATCGTAGAAGACAGAAAGTATAACAAATTCATAAGAGCAAATTCAAAACCATGATTATGAAGGTTCGTCCAGCTGCAGCTCAAAGGGGCCATAAGTGCTGATTGTGATCTAGTTGAGGATTTAAGTGAATATTTTTATAACCACTTGCCCAAATCCAATTGCAGAAAAAGACTCGTGTAAGTTTTCAATTGATTAAAGCAAAATATAACTAAAAGTTCAAGTTTGTCAAATCCTGCAATCGATATATGAGCATGAATGTTTGTATGTTACATTCTTTTTAAAGAATGATGGACTGTTAAAGACTCTTTGGGAGCGTTGTTTGTTAGTTTGTTAGCAGAGCTAACAATACATGGGAAATAAAGAGATCTCCGTGTGCCTGTTTCAATTGCTTATAAAATTGGTGGGCTGTTTCTATATATATTTGCCCCTTCTCTTATTTAACTCAGCAATGGCCAAAAATCATTCCTACTAACCACCAATACTATGGAAATCAGCTGGACTCTGTATTATGTTTGTACAGGGGACTCCTCCAGTAAATAGACGTTTTGCAGTTGAACTTGATTGGGGCTGTAGCGGAGGGTGAATTCAGCCCCTCCAGTGTGAGCAATCGGTAGTCTCATGTTGTCAGCAGTAATCACAACCCGATCTCCTATGTACTCACAAAGGTTTAACAATTTCTCCTTGTCTCCGGTCATATGATAGGAGCAGCCTGAGTCAACAATCTAATTTTTGTTGTAGTTGACTACTAGTATTTGATCTTCATAGACCATGGCTACTTCATTATTGGATAGACTTACTTCTTCTTCAAGAAAATTTTCACGAACAAGCTAAATTGTTGCAAAAGATGCTTGGAAGTCCCATTCTTCTTCACTATTGTCTTGGTGATTGTGAGATGTCACCAAGTTGCCTTCATTTGTCTTCTTATTTGACTGACAATTTATTGCGTAGTGACAATTTATTGAGAGAAAGGAGTGAACTTCAACAAAATTGCACAAGCGCTTGCAAACGCACGTTTTGCTGCACTACTTCCTCCACAACAGCTTGAAACAAGAGCTTCAATAGCCTGCTTGTAAATGGTTTGATATCATAACCAACTTTTTGAACTAATAAGCTAATGAAACTTGCTACCCCGACCCTAGCGTTCAGGCCAACACCTGATCGTACCATATTAGCAAGACGTGGAACCAGTACTTCCAAGAATTTTGTATCAACAACTTTAAGGCAAGATTTTGTATCAAAATATACAACTTTCAACAAAGCCAGTCCTAAGTTTAAAATTGCAGTTATAGCTCCACTGTAGACAGCATCAAGATTCTCTTACATAGTGGCTTTATAATTTTTAACTAACGTACTAAGTGAAGCATCTAAATGAGAAAGGTTATATATCTCGGATAACTGCCCTTGAGAAGTCTCTCATAGGAAACTTTTGCTGAGGTCTACTGACAAAAGAGAATATATGGAATATAATGGTTAGCATTATTAGTTGTTTCAACATGCAATGCAATGAAGATGCGCAAACACACTAAATGCCAGTAGCAATAGAAACCTTTGAAGCATAAATAGGATCTTAAGTAACCCTTCACATAACTTAAATTCCCAATCATTCTGACAGTGAATACAATAACATGTGTCATACCATCCATTACTTTATTATATTGATGAGCCTATCCCAATAATAACCTTATTACATATGATGAGCCATACAACCTTGACATCTCCATATCCAGAAAGCATTACATAACTGAAAACCAACCTTTAGTTTATCAAATCAACAATCCCGTTCGTCACATACATTCAGTTGATCACATACATACACAATATCACTTTGGCACCTATGCACGCACTGTGCTATATCAACAAAGTTGACTAACATTGGCTTTTTAGATACCTAAAGGCATGCTTTTTCTAAATGTCATTCAATTCTTATTTTAGTGAGTCAAACACATAATTTTGGCTTTCCTCCTGCCATATCGAGCCTTTCACTTGCATTCAGGACAGTCATCACAAGGGCAACCAAATACAAACACCTAATGACCTAAGTAATTCCACCCAATTCACTTGATTATGTACCCACTATTCCTATTACTCGTACATCCAAATGTTGATAAGGTCTTCCTTAGTTCTCACAACTCATCTAAATGAGGTACAATATAAAGCACATGATATATGTGCCAGAGTACGAAATTGACCCGAGAAGGCTCATTTAGCAGGTCAGTTTAAGTTGAGAGAGGGGGCATTTTAAATTGAAAAAGTGTCTGACGCAGTAGTGGGCTATCCACCACAAACTGACTCGTAACGGAGTCCGGACATAGATACAAAGGATCCATTCTTAAGTGATTAAAATAAACAAACAAACAAATAAAACTTGAGGTAAGACATGAAAGATGATACCCACATCCATATAGATAAACAAACAGCCATCTTGAAATTCAGTACTGCGAGATTATAAATCAAAATCTTCAAACCAAAGTAACAGGAGGCTCGTAAAATGAATATTAGGCCATCAGACTCGTATGACATTATTTTCTAGTTCCATGGAAGTTGTATTTCCATCAAATCGGTACCCTCAAAATTTCAACAAAGTTCATGATTACTAAATAGTTTACAAATTTACAGTAAGATTTGAGCATTCACTTTCCAGTTTAGGGATCCTGTTATTGTCTCATTCAAGGTGCTCAAATACTGTAAAAAGGAAAGCAAAAAGAATAGAACTTGCAAACAGTCAACTTTTGAATCAAATCTATATTTCATTAATTTTAACTCTCATGATTACTAATAGTTGACAAATTTTACAGTAAGATTTAAGCATTCACTTTCCAGTTCAGGGATCCCATTATTGTCTCATTCAAGGTGCTCAAATACTGTATAAAGGAAAGCAAAAGAAACAGAACTTGCAAACAGTCAACTTTTGAATCAAATCTATATTTCATTAATTTGAATCATGGACAATTACAAAACTGTGACAGGGATATGAACATTTGTCTTTTGCTTTACAAGAACAATGGATGTGTAGGTCTCTCTCTACAAAATTGCGACAAGGATATGAACATGTATCTTCTCTTTATAAAATTTGCACATAAAAATGAAGGAAAGTTGGTTGAAAATGAATGGATGGATGAGGGACCAACGAATGATTAATTGATAAGTAAATGAATAATGACCAACGAATGACTAATTGATAAGTAAATGAATAATGACCGTATGACCAACCAAAAGCAACGAATCATAACGACTGATTTACAAGTGGCATACTGATTGTGAGCTGATCCACCCAAATCAGGCAGCTTTCACTGGTGCTGCTGCAGATGCCAAGCTGAAACTGCAGTTCAAGGTAAATTAACAGTTTAGCCATGGAAAAATAGTGGAAAATCTAGTGGAAAGGGAAACATATCAAAATGTAGCAGAAATAATACCTCTTGAACTGTTCGATTTCTGAGCGTAGAGCTTTCAGATCGGCATAGAGTGCTTTAGAGTTTGCCAAGTCATGCACTGAAAAAGAAGAAGAAGCAGAATCGTGTAGAGTAGCTGTTTGGGCCAATGGCTTTTGGAGCTCTTGGTCTCTCTTCTACAGGAACAAATACCAAACAACAAAGCAGTCAGGTAAATCCCTAAGAAAGGAAGCAACCCCATTTCTAGAACAGCATGATAATGCAAACCCATTCAACAAAATCAGTTAAATTCAAGCTAACCATAAAACTCTAATAATTACTGAATAAAACCCTAAAACAATATGAAAAGTTTGGATGGGTTGATAAGAAAACCAAGCAGACAGGTAAAGCGCACTAGAGGAATCAAAAACCCATTTCCAGGACAGCTTAAAAATGCAAACCCAATTAACAAAATTTGAAACAAACCAGAAAACACCCAATTATTGATGAATAAAACCCTAAAAATGCAAAACCCTAATAAATTTTCAGAAGGGTTGATAAGAACAACAATCAATTGTGATAAAACCAACCCTAAAAATGAACCGAAATTCCGAAAAAAAGCAGAAAAGCCCCAATCTTTATTGAATGAAACCCTAGTAGATTCAGGAAAAATCAGCAAAAACGCAGAAACCACATTCGAAGATAAAATGACGGAGTTACCTTCTCAGTCTGAATTTGAAGCAAACCCTCGGCCTCAGAATCAACAACAAGATGGTTGTATTGATGTTGAGGGTGAATGGAAGTGGAAGTCCTCCTCCGTTTGGCACCCCAAGGCAACATCGAAAAGAAGTGAAGTGATTCAGATCGGTGAAAGAGGCGTGGAAGGTCCAAAAGAATTGCAGCGACTTGACGTTGTTGAACAAAGCAGGCTCTGGGTCTCCGTTTGAATGTACTAGAGTTCATCCTCTTCCTCTTTATCCACATCGGCATCGACGTTCTTGAATCAGAAAGGGAGATCATGGCATTGGAAGAAGAGGGGTTCTTTTTCTTCTTCTTCATCGTTGATCGACTTCTCAACGGGGGTTTCATCGTTGATCTTACCAACAGTGGATGCAGAGCAAGAGAGAAAGAGGTGGAGAAATCGATGGATGAAGAAGAAGAAGGATGGATGATTGAGTGGGGGAGAGTCTCAGACGCAGAGAGAAGGAGAGAAACAGAGCAAGATTATTAGAGTGAAGTGTGTAGTGGGAATGCGTTTCGGTCGGTGGGTTATGTATGTTCTCCCGCCCAGCCCAACGTCTCTTTGTTTGAATTTCTCATAAACACTTTCATTGTCCGCCAATACTTTGTTTGTGCGCCAATTTCAAAAGTGTTCCCACACTCAGTCTCAAAGCATTGTGTACCTCGCAACAAAAGGTTTCTCTCAAAATGGTGCTCAAATGCAAATTTCATAGTTGCAAAGCCTAATTTGTGCTTATGTCTCAAATCTCCCAATGGCTGGATCATGGTAAACTTTGATGGACTATCGTTGGGAAATTCACGTTGGAGACTTGCGGGGCTATTATCTGCGATGACTAAGGAACCCGTTTAGTGGCTAATGCGAGCTCAAGAAATCAAAGTTCGAAAAACATTATACAACTCCTATGAGTGGAAATCGACTAGATTTTATTGTCCCACACCACCTTTCTCTTCCATACCATTAATAAAAAAAACACTTCAACTCAAATACTTTTTTTTTTAACAATGATGGCTTCTTCTTCAACAACTCAAACATATCCTCCTTCTTTATGGTTCCTCAACAAGAACAACCCAACATTCCCACCTTCACCTCACTCCAAATATCCATTTCGAAATTAACCCCCATTTCTCCTCATTTTCTTACAAACCCCAATAAAAAAATTCAATCAAGTTCTCTGCAAATGATGCACCCCAGAGGGAGAAGGAACCATCCTCTTCATTCTCTCTTATCCATCAAACATCACCACCACGCCATGCTCTATCACCGCTGGCGACCTGCTATAATCTCATTCTTCTTCTCTCTTCTTCCTATTCTTATCTTTTTTTTCCTCCATCGCTCTTTGCGAGGACTCCGTGAGGATGGGTTCCCTATTAGTTGCAGCCTATGCGAGGGAAAAAAATTTGGTCCTTGCACAAGCTCCTGCGAGTGAAAAACCCATCCTCGCGGAGGCCGCTGCGAGTGGGGAACCCATCCTCGTGGAGTCCTTGTAGAGGGCAATAAAAAAAACGCAGACTCTGAGGTGATGATGACGGATTGAATCGAAGAAGAAAAGGGTTGCGTGGCGATGGAATGATAATGGTAATCAGGGAAGAAGAGCTGAATCGAGGAAGAGAGGATTGTGTAGCCTGCGTGATGGACATATTGTCTGAATCAATGCAAAGGGAGCTGTGAATGGTGGTGGATGGGTTATTGCATGAGAGACGAAGGCAAGAATGAGAGACGATAAAGGGTTGAATTGGGAGATGGGGGTGTTGCAAGATGGTGATGTAATGAGAAAGAGGCGTGAGATGGGGATGAAAGAAAGGCGTGAGAGATAATGGAGCTCTCATTCTCCATCACCTGTGTGTTAAGGGAAGAAAAAAAAAGAAAAGAAAGAAAGAACTATTCAATTCTATTTATTTAATTTTTTAATTGGTGGTGAGGGAGAGAATAGTAGGGGGCAGTGGTGTGGGAGTGGGACAGTATAATATGTGGTGTCAAACAACCTCTGCTTCCTGCAAATTGTAGTGTTCGCTATATTAAACACAAAGTACCATCTCCATGGCAGAAATTCCTATAATTTGAATGTTACAAAAGACTTGAGAACTAAGCTAGCTGACATTAGGAATTATATTGGGAAGACAAGCTAATTCGCTCACACAAGATATGCAATGTTTTTTTTTTATGAGACATCAAACAGTCATCCAGTCACAACTGTACACGTGGCACATGTCAACCCTAATATGAAGAGGCCTTAGTGCGGTCTTAAGCAAGCCCATTTAGGATTTGGCCCAACCTAGTCACTATTAAGTCCGTAAGTCAGATGCCCAAACCCATATTATGTGGGCCTAGGGTGGTGTGAATCTTGGAGCTTGGCCCAAGACAATAAGGCTCGAACACAGACCTATGAGCTGTCATGAGCTCTGGATCCGCTTGCACAGCTCTTGACCCAATCAAGTACTGGGTCCAAAACAAAACCAAGTGTCGAAAGAAACTCAGTCATGAACGGGTAAGATTCTGGGCGAGATATCCTCCCTCCATCACACATCGACAGTAAAGCCAACGAAGGAGTGAAATACTCGCTACATAAGGTGAACGAAATGGATGAGAAATGTACGCACTTATAATCTAATTTACAGTCTACATCCATCCTTACTAAGTCACCTGACTTTAGCATTGGAGTGCATTCGACCATCACAACGGTGGTCCCTGACTTATTGTTGTTTATTTTGCAGGTCATGAATCGACAGGAACGAACTTGGATGCATCAATTTGACGCCATCTGTGGGAAACACGGCAGGTTTTCCTTAAAACAAAGACACAAACTTTTTTGAACCAGCAGAGTCTCAAGACGTGGTCACCGACACCGAATCTCGAGCTAACAATAACAATGCTGAGCCCAAATATGCTCCAGCTAAGGAATCCTCACTGCCAAGTCGGGTCGATCCATTTGACGAAGCAGAACAGTTGCAAGGCCCAACCACCGAGGCAACAACAGCCGATCCCTGCATAGGTCAGATTCTGCTCCATATGCGCAAGTGCTGGAGAGGCTTACTTAGGATCGACAACCACCATCAGAGAATGGCGGAAACCCGGGGAGGTCCCTGACCCAAGAAGACGCTAGGGAGCATGTCCATGAAAGCGACAACTTCCCTGGCGAGGACCAAAGGTTGGCCAGGAAAGGAACTCAAGGAACGAAAAAGGCAGCGAGAACCATCCTTCAAAGGCAGGCATGACCATAGTTGAAAACCCACCTGTTGGATCAACCAATCCAGACATCCTGTATGATCTTATTGTCCCTCCATTCTCAGAGGAGATCATGAGTCGCCCTTGCGAAAGAAGTTTGTCCCCCAAAGGTCGAGTTCTACGATGAGACATCCGATCCATCATACCACTTACACCATTACTACCATGTGATAGCACTGAAGGAGAGTTCAACAACCATTCTGTGCAGAACTTTCCCTACCAGCCTGAAGAAAGTTGCATTGGCTTGGTTCCACAGCCTACAACCAATATCCATCGATTCATTTCAAGTCTTGGCAAAGGCGTTCATTACCTAGTTCATAGAGAGCCAAAATATCAGGAAAGTGCCTCACTATTTGCTTAGTCTCAAGTAGAAGCATGGTGATACCCTCAAGGAGTATGTCAAAAATGAGGCCAAACACTCCCTCAAGAGCCCGGACTAGGGAGAAGAAAAGAGGCGCGAGGAGGAGGATATATCAAAAGGAGGCGAAATGAGAACATGGATGGGTCTGACAAGGTGAAACCTGACAATGTCACCAATTACGTCAATACATGGTACCCCAACTATACCCCGCTCAATGCCAATCTGTCTAAGATCATGTCTGCCATGAAGATTTGGGAGGACCTAATATGACCCTCGATACTCAAGAATGACCCGCCAAGACGCGATAAGAACAAATACTACTCTTATCACAAGGACCACAATCACGTTACTCAGGACTACCAAAGTCTCTACAATGAGATAGAGTACTGGGTAAAAAAAGGGAGGCTCCGAAAATTCCTAAGTCACGTACCAAAGCAGAGGAGAAAACTGCAGACGTTATCTACGTCCTACACAGTGAATACGGTAAACCAAAATGGTCAAGGAAAAAAAGTCTAAGAACTGCAGAAGGGTTTCCACTATGGAGACCGCTCTATCTTGCATGCCCGAATAGACCATCAGACCCCGGATCTGGCATTCACATAGCAAGACATGCAAGGGGGTGTACTCCATGCACAATGACGCCTTAGTGATCACGATCAGGATAACAAAGTGGGGTGTGTAAAGGTCACTGGTGGATACGGGGAGCTCAACCAACGTCCTGTTCTAGGAGGCATTCCGCAGGATGCTGCTAAGGGAAATAGAATTGAAGCCACACAAGTAGGCCATGATCGGCTTCATTGTCGTGGACGCCCCCTCTGCATTCAATGCGATTCTGGGCAACCCTTGGCTCCATCAGATGGGAACGGTTATCTCTACTCGGCATCAATGCCTCAAGTACCACGCCGATAATAAGACAAAAACTATCAATGGAGATTAGTCAACCTCAACAGAGTGCCACTATGTAGCGATGAAGCAATTAGGCAAATAACCATTTCGCCCTAAAAGCCCCCTGAAGAAGGACCAACGGGCCATGAGCCCATTGGTTAGAGAACGTGAGTGGAGAGAATATCATGAAGAATGATTAAAGAAGAATCAATAAAGGTACTCTCTTTGAAAACAATGTCATTTCACACTCAACTCTATATACAAGGGCAAACCTGGTCCGATCAAGGGTACCATGATGGCGCAAAATGGTTGATTATAATATTATTAAGGATGTGGACAACTCGCCGCGTCTAAATGACCTAGTCTGCATAAGGAACCACGACACCACAAAGCAGACCGAGCCCAATTTCGTGATGGCTCACCGAGCATTAATAACCTGGTCTGACCAAGGAGACCACGATGGTGCTCAACGGTCGAATCTGTCCTATCAAGGATGTCGACAACTCGCTGAGTTTAAGTGACCTAGTCTTTCCAAGGAACCACGGTGCTGCAAAACGGACCGAGGCCAATCCTATGATGGCTCACCGCACATAAGGGATCGAGATGGCGCATGGCTGAGTCTAGTCCTATTCAAGAGGTTGACAACTTTCCACACAAGTGACATAGTCCACTTGATATAAGTCCAGTCGATTCGGATGAATCCGACTTCTCTACAGCCTAACTCCTGTTCAGGATTAGGTTTCATTATAGGAATTTAGCCCATTTGGACAAAGACAACTTCTCCACAACTCAACTCCTCTTCAAGATTGAGCCCATATACTATAGAAGTCTAGTCCCTTCAGACAGATATGACTTCTCCATGACCTAACACTTGTTTAGAATTAGGGTTATTCATAGAAGTCTAGTCCATTAGGGCAGAGATGACTTCCCGACAGCTCAACTCTTCTTCAGGATTAAGCCCATATACTACAGAAGTATAGTCCATTCGGACATAGATGAATTATCCATAATCTAACTCTTGTTCAGGATCTGGGTTAGTCATAGCATAAACAACCTCCTATAAAATTCAATTTCATTTTGGGATTGAGTTCGTACATCGTCGAAACCCAGTTCGTTCGGACAATATATGATTTATCAAACGCCCTAACTTCTACAGTTCTACACAAGTTTGAGATTTGCTATGGAAGTCTAGTCGTCCAGACCCAAACAATGTCTACCTGAGTTTGACTCCTTTTCGAGATAAGACTTATGACACCATAATAACCTGATCCTCTCGAGGAAAAATGACTACTCCACAACTTAAGCCTTCTTAAAGAATCAATTAGCATTATTATCAAGTGATGACCCATTCAAGCTAAAAAAAGGCTCCAGTCCAGACTAAGAATTACTACATACAGAAAAGGATTGGACTACCTAAATCCAATCTTAAGGTATTGGCGACACATTAGTCTACTTAGCCTAATCTGAGCACAGATTAAAAGTGACGAGTATGAAAGATATAACACAAACACAAAATAAGGAAAGCAAAATTTTGTATTAATAAACTTTTCTTATACAAAACACCGCTCAGGCGGTGAGATCAAATGGAGTAGAGTTAGAGGCAACTTCATGGACGGCGAGGTCAGTGTAGGCTCATGAATGATAGGATTGGCTGTTGTTTCCATAGTTTTTGGGTCGACTTCAGAGCCACCCTCAAAATGAGCAAGGACCAACTGCTTGTAAGCGAAAAGGTCTCAATCCTCACGATCCTTCTCAATATAGTTAAGCAACCCCCCGCCTTTTTGCAATAACCTTGTTGATAACAATTGACCCATCAGACATTATCAAATGTTGTATTAAAAACAAAAAACGAAGGGAATATAGGAAACTTACTGGGATTCTTAAAGTTGCGAATGATAGTTGGCCAACACAAGTGAAATACCCAGACTTCAAGGAAGCAAAAAAACAATACTTCTGCCAGTTCTTCGTATCATCCAGAAGCTTGTTCGGACAAGAGGGTTTCACTAGCCAACAAACGCTATGTTTGTTTATCATAATAGGACCCATTGAATGGATTAACTTAGGTGACAAATTGAACCCATCCTCATTCGCCCTAACCAGAAAGGCGATCAAAATCCTCCTCCCATTTGGCAATAACTGGGTTGGACAAATACCCATATATGATAAGAATTGCTAAATGGCGCTAGGAATGGGGAAACGCATGCTTACTCTAAACATGGCCTTGTGCAAACTGATATACGCCTCCCTTGGGGTTACCAAAGACTCGCCATCTATAAGGAACGACAACCTTAGGTCATCAAGAACTTGATCACGGCTACAAAAGTCAGCCAGATCCTCTTTCGACATCGAGGGTTCCCAGAAGATTTCAAGGCAAGCCGCATGTCGCTCATGAGAGACATGGTTCAACGAAGGTTTGCACTAGACCTGACTGGAAAGTTCTTGATAAAATAGAGAACAAAAATAAGCTTTAGAAGGTAAAAAAAAAAATCAAACTCTCGCAGAGCATGCCTATATAAGCTTAACGTGAAAGGGAAGTAATCACCTGACCCTTGCATAAGCATTAATTGCAGTGCAGAAACAGAAAAAGGCGCCAAAATATGCCGTGATGACATCACACAATCCCCCATGCACAGATAATTAGTGGTCCTATATGCGACCCCACTAATTAGGGGGAGTAACTAACTAGGTTATTCGAGCGTGGTGAGCCGATGAAAGACTGGGCAAGGTCAGCTTTGCGGTGCCATGGTTCCTTAGACGGACTAGGTCACTTAGACATGGCGAGTTGTCGAAATCCTTAATAGGACTAGACTCGGTTGTTCTGTGCAATCGTGGTCCCCTTGGTCTAACCGGGTTTGCCTCTGTATTCAGAGTTTATTGTGAAATGACATCGTTTTCAAAGTACCTTTATTGGTAATTTTTCTCTAAACATTCTATATGATATTCTCTCCACTCAGGTTCTCCGACCAGTGGGCTCTTTACCCGTTGATCTTTCTTCAGGGGGCTTTTGAGGAAAAAAATGGCTATTTGCCTTATTGTTTCATCGCTACGTAGTGGCACTCTCTTGCGGTTGACTGATTTCCTCTGATAGTCCCTTCCTTATTATCAATGAGGTACTTGAAGCATTGATGCCGAGTAGAGCCACCGCTCCCATCTGGTGGAGCTAAGGTCTTCCCAGAATCACATTGTATGTAGAAGGGCATCTACGACAATGAATTCTGTCATTAGAATCCTTATTAGGTCTTGCTTCTCTGCTACCACGGGTAACCCGATGTTTCCAGCTTGGTAACTCCGTGCGCCACTGAAGCCGATCATGGCCTATTTGTGCTGCTTCAACTCTTCTTCCCTTAGCCGCATCATGTGGAACGCCTACAAGAATATGAGGTTGGCTGAGATCCACGTATCTACCATTGGCCTCTTCCCACCCCCTTTTTCTATTCCGATTGTGACAATCAAGACGCCATTGTGCGGGGAGTGAACCCCTTGCATGTCTTGCTCTGTGAATTCCAAATCTAGGATTTGATACTTTGTTCGGGCATGCTGGATAGTGAATCTCCATAGTGGAAACTTGTCTGTAGTTCTCAGACTGCTCTTTTCCTTGACCGATTTGACCGTTCCGGCTCGTCGCATGTACTGTGTAGAAAATAGATAAATCCAATGTTTTTTCCTCTGCTTCTGGTGCAGGCTCCTTTGCCGTCCCTCGGGGCTGCTTTTCATCCGAACTTACAAATTCCTTGAGCCTCCCATTTCGTACCCAGTACTCAATCAAATTCTTGAGACTTTGGCAGTCATGAGTAATGTGATCGTGGTCATTGCGAAAAGAGTAGTACTTGCTCTTGTCATACCTTAACAGGTTACTCTTAAGCTTCGAGGGCCATTTTACGTCCTTTCAGCTCTTCATGGCGTAGATGATCTTGGACAAACTAGCGTTGAGCGGGGTGTAGTTGGGGTACCTTTTATTAACGTAATTGGTGACCTTGTCAAGTTTCACCATGTTAGGTTTCACTTTGTCAGATTTGACCCTATTGTCGTTTTGCCTCCTTTTGGCGGTCCTCATCCTCACGCCTCTTTTAATCTCCTTTACCTAAGATCTTGAGGGGTTGTTTGGCCTTATTTTCACATCTTTTCTTGGCTACTAGCATCTTCTCAAGAGTGATGTACTTTTGTGCACTATTCAGTAAGTCCGCCATGTATTTTGGAGGTTCCAGAGTGAGGAAGTTGTAAAATTGATCTCCGCGGAGGCCGTAAGTGAAGGCGGTAATAGACGTATCGTCTCTGCAACCGTCGATCACAATTATATCATCATTGAATCTAGTGACATACTCCATGAGGGTCTCACCATGCTTCTGCTTGAGGTTGAGCAGATAGTGGGGCCCTTTCCTAATTCGCTGGCTCCTTATAATCGTGTAATGAACACCTTTGCCAAAACCTGAAATGAATTGATGGATCTTAGCTAAAGGCTGTGGAACCAAGTCAGTGCAATATTTTTCATGCTTGTAGGGAAAGTTATGTAGAAAATGGTTTCTGAACTGTCTTTCCATGCCATAACATGGTGGTAATGGCATAAATGATCCAATGTATCAGATGTCTCATCGTAGAATTTGATCTTTGGAGGGATGAAATTCTTTGGCAAGGGCGTGCTCATGATCTCCTTAGAGAATGGAGGGACGGTAAGATCATAGAGGATGTATGGATTGGTTACTCCCAACCAAAATGGGTTTTCGATTATGGTCTTGTTTCCCGTAAGACGTGGTTCCTTTCCTGGCCAGCCTTTTGGTCCTCAACAGGGAAGTTGTTGCTCTCATGGACATGCTTCTTGGCGTCTTCATGGGTTAGGAACCTCGTTGGGTTTCCACCATTATCTGATGGTGGTTGTCGATCCTGGGTAAGCGTTTCCACCACTCGTGTTAGATGATCCATATGGAGCAAAATCTCATCTATGCGCGAGTCAGTCGTGGCTACCTCGATGGTTGGGCCTTGCGACTCTTCTAATTTTTTATTGGATTGACCCGGGCTAGTTCGAGATTTGGTGCTGGTGACCATCTCTCGAGACTCTCCTGGTTCAAAAGAGCCCGTGTCTTTGTTTTAAGTAAACTTTGTCGTTATCCCCACGGACGATGCCAAACCAATGTGTCCAAATCTGTCCTTATCGATGCCCGACTTGCAAAACAAACAACAGTGAGCCAAGGACCACCGTTGTGGTTGTTGAATGCACTTTGATGCTAAAGTCAGGTGACTGAGTATGGATGGATATAGACTATAAAATTGGATTGCAAGTGCGTGCCTTTCTCACCCTTCTCGATCACCTCATACAACGAGTATTTCACTTCTTCATGAATATGTTGTCGATGCGTGATCAAGGGAGGAGATCTTGCGCTCAGGATCTTATCTTCTATGACTGAGTTTCGTTCGACACTTGGCTCTATTTAAGACCCAACACTTGATCGGTGGGTCTCGGTGGGTCAAGATACGTGTCAATGGATCTTGGGTTTGTGATAGCTCAGAGATATTTGTTTGGGCCTATTGTCCTAGGCCAAGCTCCAAGATTCGCACCACGCTGGGCCGTGTAATCTAGGCTTGGGCGCCTGACTTACTGTCTAAGTAGTGAATAGTTGGACCATGCTTGGGTTTGCTTGAGACCTTGCTGAGGCCTCTCTGTGTTAGGGTTTACTTGTGCCACACGCACGGCTGTGATTGGATGACTAGGGATGGTAGTGGGGAGGATTTTCACGGATATCCACCCCGCTCACTCCGTTTTGGTTATGGCTAAACGAATTTTGGGGCTGATATGGATATCCAAACAACATTCGTCAAATATTCGGGGCGGATACAGATTTGGCCATATCCACCCCACGAATATCCGTTTAAGTATATAAATTACATAAATACCACTAGCCCTTAAAAAGAAAAAAAACCCTAACCCTAATTACCCATTTGATCTCTCATCTCTCAGACTCTCACTCGTCCTCCTTCTCCTTGGACTCTTTCATCATTGTCTCGCCGAAACAAAATAGGAAAAAAATGTCGAAGGACACTCGGATCTAGGGTTCTCGCAACCAGTGTCGTTGTTACTGTTTTAGGTTCGCACCTCAATGTCAGGTTCACTTGTCCAAACCTATCAAATCTCTCATTTCACTCCTCTCTCTTTGTATTTCATCTTTTTCCGATTCTTACCTTTCATTTCTCACCATCCCTTCTATTTTTTCTACCACACTTACCAATTTCATCTACTTACCGTTTCCATTTCCTATTTAAATCCTCTGAATAGTCAGCCATTCAACTACACATATGTTCTGCAAGTTTCCTCATAAGATCCTCCACACCACATTAAACTGACCCAAGAGCTGTACTCACATGGCTGAATGTAGCTTTAAGGAGCTTAATTATGACTACAAGAAATGCTTAATTAGTTTCGCTAGTTTGGTGAATGGAAGACAGATGTAAGGTTGATTTCTAGAAGAGCTTTTGGAAACTTATTAAATTAGAAGCTTTGGAAGTTTCGTGGGGCAGATCTAGACGGGGAACCAACAACCACCGCAAATCTGTAAACGGATTGGCGGGGACAAATTTACACAATCCACCCTACTGCCATCCTTACAGATTTTGATGTCTCATCACTAACATTCCTATAAATTAATACTATTTTCCCTTTCCCTCCTAATTGAGCCGAAGAGGGGTGAGGATGACAATTTTCTATAAAACATTTTACAGAATATCATATTTCAATTTTATTTTTACTTAAAGACACTGGGGAATGTTGTTAAACTGGAGAAAACTAATTTGAGGGAAGCCATTTGTTGTTCTGTTTATTCATTTGTTTTAATTTCATTTTTAGTGAACTAAATATGCACATTGATTTGATAATTCAACTATTTTCCAATTTGAAGTTGCGATGGTTTTTTTCAAAATTTTAATAGCATCTAATCTTTAATCTCAGTCAATGTAGACTTGCGTGTAACTCAATTATGGAGTGCTAAAAACATGTACAGTACGGGGAAACCATGTTACCAAAAAATTATAGTTGTTGTAGAGTTTGACACTCATTAATTTATACCTATTAGCGTTTGACCCTCATTTTGAAAACTAACTCGTTTTCTGACAGAACTGTTACGCCCACGTGATTGTTTGGTAAAAAACTAATTTTTGGACCATTCCCAAAATTGCCCCACTTTTCATTTATTCTCTCCTTTCTCCCTACAACTCTTTTTCTGCCAGCAGGAACCCCACCCCAAATCACAATCTCCCCGTTTTCACCTTCCTACTTCCATCAAATTGATGCAAGAAAACACTACTGTTCACAAATTCATTTAGATCCTTCTTCTGCTTATGTTATTCATTGGTGTTGCCGCAGGCTTCATGGATGCCACCAAAGAGCTTGGCTGCAATTGATATCTTCTTTGCTGCGAATATCTCTTCTTCTTGTCGCTGCTTCACTATTCTTCTTGTTGCTCTGTGATTGAACTCACTTTGCTGCGATTCTCTTTGGAGGTGTAAATATTCTCCTCTTTGGGCTGCGGTTCGTGAAGAAAAAGTGAGACTTCTTTTTTTTGCTGCAGGTTGGCTACGATCTATTGCATCTTGGCTGCAGGTCCCTGGTCGTTTGCGGTGAAATGAGAGAGGTGATAGCAGTTTAATCGATTTTCATATAAACCCATTTCTTAAAAACAAGCCAAACTTGAAACGGGTTTTCTTGCAAAAGTATAAAAACCCAGATCCTTGAAAAGGTGAAAGAGAATGCAATTGATGTTTTTCCTAGAATTCAAATCAAAGCTAAGTCCTTTAACAAATGAAAATTTCAATTTAAAAAATAGAATCATGATATTATGAGAAGTTAGAAAAACAACATTAATTCAACAGAAATATCAATACCCAAACAAGATTGGCATCAAAATAAGGCTTGCTTCAGTAACATAGAGAAATAAATAAAAGTGACTATGTAAAGAAAGAGAACTATTCTGACACAGTTGTGACTTAGGGCTGGGAAAGAAGAACAAATTGAAAAGTTCTATTGAATACAGAAAAAGGAAGAACAAACCCTAATGCTCAGATCGAACTACAGATGTAACCCTCAATTACAAAGCTCTTCTTATCCTCTCTGTTTTTTCTTTTGTTCTATTTAACTACAGTATTACAACTGAATTTCAAATGAGAACCACTAAGATTATTACACGTGTCTGGCCCATGTGCCTTTATAACAACCTGATTGTATCATTACCGTTTTGTTCCTCAAATTCAAATTTAAACTCTTTTGAATTTGGCACTTTTGGCACCTTTTTGAATTCGATAGCTTCTTTGTACATGTGACAATGCCATCCCCTTCAAAAACATCCTTGTCCTCAAGGATTGAAGTGAGGAAAAGTTGCCTGAATGTGCATCCAATCCTCCCAAGTGGCGTTCGTTGGTGTTGAATTCGACCAGTGGATGAGGACTTGTGTGACCACTTTGTTGTGTCAAGGAATGAGGCGGCGAGCTAGAATGGCCACTGGCTCAGCTCGAAACTTGCCTGAGTAGTCGACCAGTGGAAGTAATGGAGCTTATAGTGTTCGTTCCCAGCTACTTCTTCAATTGTGACACGTGGAAAATAGGGTGTACTTTGGAGCTGGGAGGGAGACTCAGTTTGTAAGCAACAACACCAATTCGTTCCAATATTTGGAAGGGACCATAAAATCGTGCTGATAATTTGAGATTGTGGAGAAGATTCACTGATGTTTGTCGATACGGCTATAAGCGCAGATATACCCACTCACCGACAGTGAATTCACGGTCAGTTCTGTGTTTCTCAGCGTAGTGTTTCATCATCTCTTGTGCACGGTGAAGTTTCTCCTTAATGATACTCAACATCCGATCTCTGTCTCGTAGAAATTGTTGCACATCAAGGATTGTATTGGAAGCCGTAGGTGGTAGAGCCATGAGAGGATGTCGATAGCCATACAAAGCTTCAAATAGAGAAGTTTGGAAACCTGTGTGAAAGGAGGTGTTGTACCAAAATTCTGCCAAGTAGAGCTATTTCGACCATTGAAGAGGAGCATCACTAGTCATGCAACGGAGGTAATTTTCAAGACAAGCGTTGGTTCTTTCAGTCTGCTCGTCTGTTTGGAGATGGTATCAAGAACTGAGGCTGAGTGTTGTCCCTAGAGCTGAAAATAGTTCTTGCCAGAATGCACTCAAGAAAATTTTGTCTCTGTCCGATACAATTGATGTAGGGAGGCCGTGAAGGCGGTCTATATGTTGCAAAAATATATCAACAATCATGGCTGAAGTGAAGGGATGTGAGAGGGCTATAAATGACAAAATTTGGTCAGTCTGTCAATGACAACCAATATCACTGTCTTGTGCTTAGATGGAGGAAGCCCTTCGATGAAACCCATCGAAATGTGTTGCCATGCGTGCTTCAGTATGGGTAGTGACTGAAGAAGACCACCGTAGGCCGACTGATCATTCTTATTACGCTGACAAGTATCGCACTCAGAGACATAGGTGAGCACATCAGCATGCATTCTGGGCCAAAAGAAGTACTGGTAGAGTCTTTTAAGGTTGTATTGATTCCCGTATGCCCTCCCAAGGCAGAGTTATGAAGCTAATGTAAGAGTTGCTTCTGAAGAGACCCTGTTGAACCAATACATACTTGATGATGATGCTTGAGAATACTATTAACTAATGAGAAGGGTGGTTTCGAGTCAGGTTTGATGAGTAACTGCTGCATTAGTTGCTGCATAAAGTGGTTTTGAGCATATGAATATGCTACTTCATTGAGCCAAGTTGGAGTAACCACTGATAGAGCCAAACACTGGCCATCTTCCTCAGTACATCTAGATAATGCATCTGTGACTGTGTTGTCAACCCCATTTTTGTAAAAAATCTCATAGTCGAATCCAAGTAGCTTAGCTAACCAATGTTGTTGAGTCATTGTAGTTACTTTCTGAGCTAAAAAGCATCTGATGCTTTGATGGTCTGTATATATAATGAATTTGGAGCCAAGCAGATAAGAGCGCCACCTATGAACTGCCATAACAATTGCAAGAAGTTCCTTTTCATATGTTGATAATGAGAGGTTCTTTGGGCTGAGAGATTTACTAAAAATGCAATTGGGCGACTAGTTTGAGAGAGAACACCTCCCACACCTTTGGAGCAGGCGTTAGTCTCAATGATGAATGGTAAATGAAATTTTGGAAGTGCTAATATAAGAGCTTCACACATTGCTTGCTTCAACTGTAAGAAGGCAGTAGTTGCCAGTGGAGACTAGAAAAATGCATTTTTCTTAAAAAGATCATTCAAGGGCTTTGCAATCCGGCCATATTGCTTAATAAATTTCCCGTAGTGTCCCGTGAGACCAAGAAAACCTTTGAGATGCTTAATATTTGTTGGAGTAGGTCAGTTGGTCATGGTTTCAATTTTCTGAGGGTCGACTTCAACACCCGGAGCACTAATAATGTGGCCCAGATATTCCAGTTTCTCTTGAGCAAAAGAGCACTTGTATCTCTCATAAATTGCTCTATTTATTTCGCCCTAGTTTCCATGGTGTGCGTTGGTGTTGTCCAGTCCACAATCCCAATTGATCAATCTCGGCTCTGATACCAAATGTCACAGTTGTTACTTGGAGTTGGGAAAGAAGAACAAATTGAATTGAAAAGTTCTATTGAATACAGAAAAAGGAAGAACAAACCCTAATGCTCAGATCGAACTACAGATCTAGCCCTCAATTACAAAGCTCTTCTTATCCTCTCTGTTTCTTCTTCTGCTCTATTTAACTACAGTATTACAACTGAATTTCAAATGAGAACCACTAAGATTACTACACGTGTCTAGCCCATGTGCATTTATAACAACCTGATTGTGTTATTACCATTTTGTCCCTCAAATTCAAATTTAAACTCTTTTAAATTTGGCACTCTTGGCGCTTTTTTGAATTCGATTCTTTTCAAATCCTTTGTATATGTGACATATTCGTTCTTACAGGTTCTTCAGAGATGATACAAAGTTCTCCACGATTCCCTTGAGAAATACTAGAGGAATCTGGGGTAGTGTTGGATCAAAGGTGCAATGGGTGTTCCATCTGTGGAGGTGGTGGTGGTGGCAAGGGGGTTGTGATTTGGGGGTGGGATTCCTACAAACAGAGAGAAAAAGAGTTGCAGGGAGAAAGAAGAGAGAAGAAATGAGGGGCGGAACAATTTTGGATTTTAGGGTAAAATAATCTAAAAATTAGTCTTGACCAGTCAATCACATAGACTTAATGGTTTCGTGAAAAAATGAGTATTAGACTCAATTAGTTTTCAAATGAGGGTCAAACTTTAATATGTATAAACTAATGAATGCCAAATTCCAAAAAAAAACCCATTTATGTTTCATCCTTTTGAGTAACTTCTTGGCACAAATTGTAATGCTAATTGTTTGCTAAGTGTCACGCCCCGACCCGCCACGGGAATCGCATCGTGCCGATGAGTGAACTAACCCGTAACACAGGCGGACCGTAACCGGCTACAACATCATAATATAACACATTCTTGATACGAGAATGAAAGGGAAATAAAAACTACGATAAAAATTTGAACAAAATAAGTATATTTGATTCGCCCCGCCAGAGTCATAGTGACAAAACCAATATACAAGCATCTAGTATAACAATATAGTACATCTAATAACACAGACGAAGCAAAACATACCCGTACAGGGTGGACACGACCAAAAAGCACAAAACGCGCCTACAACGGAAAACAGGGCCTAAGCGCCACAATCAGCAGGAACGCCAACACTGCCTGCACTCCAATAGAAGCACACCCCTTGCGGGGTCAGCAAAACACAAAGCTAGCTGGTGCGAGCGAACTAAATACAAATAACGGAATACTATACCAGGAAAATTCATGCCAGACAATAAATGATAAGTAACAAGTTCTAAAGACTAAATCGCACCGTGTCTCTAAAGATAATATTTCTAAGTTCAAGCAACAACACAAGCATTTCAGATTCAACAATAACTACAAGTTTATGATATATGTCGATCATTACACGTGATTCAAACATGGTAAATATCAAGCGATGAAAATAAAGACAATCTTATAGTTCTTCCTAGTCTCCTAGGTATAACAATCAAGTCGAAACCAAACATCCTGTCAAATTCTGTATAAGTGTCTCATATCGTAGGTATCCGCATACCCTACGAATGTGTCTCACCCAGACACATCCCACAACGTGCACCAGTACCACTACGGGCTTGTTTGTATCCTAATGGGGTGTCATCTGCCAGGATACAAACTCAAACATCCCGAACGACTGGCCTAACACAGCCAACCTAACACAATCAAACTCAAGCGCGCTGGCAGGGAAAGCGAGTAATCTCCAAAGCACGTCCTCCGGGACCCGTCCTACTGTACTCTATAGTGGCAAGTGCGTGCGGGAGCTCACCGCACCTCAGCAAGCTTGCACATGCAATAGCGTCATCAATGTCTGGTGCGAGTCATCTCAAGCACCATCCAACTCACGATGCGAGCAAACTCCTAAGCATCGGCACAACAGGCATTACAGCGGGGTAAAGACACTTATACTAATATCCACATGCACAAATGACGAGTCTGTACATAATCAATGGTAACAGACGTCCAATCATAAACAATTCGGCAATTTTTATAAAACCACGACTATGCCAGGGTCCCAACATGACCCAATTCACCACGATAAATTTATTCGAGTCAATTATCATACATGCTCAAGACTTGGCAATCCACGGTAAAACATGACATACTATGCAAACTCGAAAACGAAGCATACAAGTCCAATGTCATTACACCAAAGCCTAATCATACCCAAAATTCATTCACTATTCGATTTCATTCAAGTATATCATGCTTTTAGGAAACCTAATACATAATTCATTCAAAAATAACCAACACAATCATCGAAATATCTGAAAACCCCAAATTTCGGATTTTGATTCAATTATACACAATCGACGGTATAATGTAAAAATTAAATTCAGGATTTCAAATAATTATTTCTCAAAATAAATATTATAATTCCACTCACCTGGGCGGAATGGGTTTTCAGAACCCAATTCCTACCGGTCGAAGCTCCTAACATGCAAAACCACGAATGCGGGACCACAATTTTTTTTTTAAAACTGCAAGGTGGACTCGAAGGTGAGCAAACTAGCCGAAAACTGAAAAAATAAATAAATTACAAGCGACGCGTGACTAAAAGAAAAACTTACAGGCAATAAAAGTTCGGCAAACACCCCGCCGAAACCCAAAGTTTGGCGAAAACGGGCCGAAACCCTACCTACTCCGGTCTGATCGCCTCCAACCCGCACAACAGGCCGAAAATGGGTCTAAGGACACTCAAAGTCACGAATGTGAGGCTCACCCACGCACCCCAAGCCCAGATTCATGCCGAAGAATCCTCAAAACGAACATGCACCTTGATTTTTTTTGAAAAATTCAGCCAACCCCAAAATAAATCTTGCATGTCGGTTCTAAGGGCTCCAAATAACGCCACCAAGGCCCCTCCACGGCTGATCGGAGCTACATAAACCGATCAAAGAAGCTAACACCAAACCCAAATGTGAAAACTGATTTTTTTGTTTTTTTTTTTTTTGCGAAAAACCAACAGAGAAACGAAGAGAGGAAGAAATATGAGGAGGAGGAGGTGAGATTGGGGGACGAAAATCAACAAAACTGCCGAAAATCTGCTGGAGAAGGAGACGAAGAGCTCGTCGCGTCGCTCACTGAAAAGAAAGATAAAAAAAAGAGAGAGAGAAGAAAGAAAAGGGGGGGGGGGGGTTGTGTTTAAAGGGTGGGTGGCAATGTGCCCCCACCACATTAACTGAGTACACACCGGCCAATTTTTTTTTTTTTAAAAAAAAAACGCAGATATTACACTAAGGATGAAAAACACTAAACATTTTGTCTTTGCTACCAGTCTGCCACCAATTTTAAGAATTTTTTAAATGACCGTGCTTCCTAGAACTATATATAGGCTAAACAAGATGATAAATTTTTTAAAGCCAACACTTTGTCCCAAAAATAAAAAAAAATTGGTCAGTATAAAAAAAGGGAGAGACAACCATTTTCCTAGAACCAACCTTTTTTGAAATTTTTAAAATCAAATAGGTCATGAATATTCATGATACACTGATAAAATTAAAAAATTGTTTTTTTTTTTTTAAATGCTGATAAACTAAGCTATCTAGAGTTTCTAATTTGGAATTTTTTAAAAAATTGTTTTTTTTAAATTATTTGGAATTTGTACGTTGAGAGGAAAATTAGAAAGTTTCCAAATAAATTCTATATTACTCCCCTGTAAAACCATCTCTCTCTGCGTCGCTGAAGCAAGAAACCATTAGTTACTTAAACTTTACAATTCTCAATCGATTTCTTGAAACCTTCTGCATTCTCTCTACATTCCACAGTTTCTTCTGCTTGATTGTATTGCTACATATTGTAATTTGTTCAGCGTCAATCAACCGCCATGTCTTCTTCATGCATCACCAATGCTAACTCTGCTGAACAAGCCTTCCTTGCCAACGATCTTCACGCAGCCATCAACTTAGCCATTAGAGCCAGCAAGATCGACCCAAAACTCCGAGTCATCGTCGATCGCTATATAACAGCATACAGGGTCCACTTGTGTGCTAGAAGAAGATCAATCAACTGGTATGCTGTTCTGGATATACGTCCAATCCACATTATCCCAGTAGATGATGTTTACGCTTTCGAAGTCATCAAGAATCAATTCAAGATCATGATTTTGAAGCTTCATCCGGATCATCAAGTCAAGTCTGTAGCTGCGGATGGGGCTTTCGAATTAGTGACTCGAACTTGGATGGTATTGGGTATGCCTCGCTATCCTGGTCCAGGTGTTGGCAATTCTGCACCGGGTTTCTGGTATGATCCACACCCAAGTTTCTGGTTTCGACCAAGAGGTGCATGTTCTGCTTCTGGGGATCTGCAATGTGGAGACTCTGCCCCAAGTCATCATGTTATGTAACTAGCTAGTATAAAGTTCATGATGTATCAATATACTTATGTTTGTATATATGTTCTTTGTTGTTTTTGGTGCAACATTTACAATCTTTTTCAAATAACTTAGTTTCATTCTGGAAATAGAGTTTAAAGCTGATCAAATGTTACACTTTCAGGCGGAGATTATAAGCTACTAATTAAAGAAAATTGTGGGATTAGTATTATCTAAATATATTGCAATCCAGAATCCCAGCTTGGGATTTTCTATTAGCACTCTACTAAAATGCATGTGGTAACATTAGTGGGAATGGTTGTATACATGAAGTTCTAGTTTAATATTGGTAATCTAAACCAAACTGTGCATATATGAGCAATATCCAAGTAAAATGTTAAAAGCGGGATAGTATCTTTTTACGGTTTAGTGACAGGTTCAAGGGACACAGAGGTTTGTTCTTGCTTATGATATCAAGGTCAAAACATGTTGGAGTAATACCACTTAGGAAACACCAATGCTCAAATTGCTCTGAATTACGCTGATAACACCTTCCTGGTAAATGATCTTCACACACAGCCACAGGGCGAAAAAGATGGACCCAGACCTCAAAGCTGTCGTGGACAATCATAATACAGCATACATGATCAACTTGTGTACATACCAATCAATTTTGCCATTGTAGAAGACAGAAAGTATAACAAATTCATAAGAGCAAATTCAAAACCATGATTATGAAGGTTCGTCCAGCTGCAGCTCAAAGGGGCCATAAGTGCTGATTGTGATCTAGTTGAGGATTTAAGTGAATATTTTTATAACCACTTGCCCAAATCCAATTGCAGAAAAAGACTCGAGAAAATTTTCAATTGATTAAAGCAAATATAACTAAAAGTTCATGTTTGTCAAATCCTGCAATCGATATATGAGCATGAATGTTTGTATGTTACGTTCTTTTTAAAGATTGATGGACTGTTAAAGACTCTTTGGAAGCTCTGTTTGTTAGCAAAGCTAACAATACATGGGAAATAAAGAGATCTTTGTGTGCCTGTCTCAATTGCTTATAAAATTGGTGGGTTGTTTTTATATATATTTGCCCCTTCTCTTATTTAATTCAGCAATGGCCAAAAATCATTCCTACCAACCACCAATACTATGGAAATCAGCTGGACTCTGTATTATGTTTGTACAGGGGACTCTTCCAGTAAATAGACGTTTTGCAGTTGAACTTGATTAGGGCTGTAGCGGAGGGTGAATTCAGCCCCTCCAGTGTGAGCAATCGGTAGTCTCATGTTGTCAGCAGTTATCACAACCCGATCTCCTATGTACTCACAAAGGTTTAACAATTTCTCCTTGTCTCCGGTCATATGATAGGAGCAGCCTGAGTCAACAATCTAATTTTTGTTGTAGTTGACTACTAGTATTTGATCTTCATAGACCATGGCTACTTCATTATTGGATAAACTTACTTCTTCTTCAAGAAAATTTTCACGAACAAGCTAAATTGTTGCAAAAGATGCTTGGAAGTCCCATTCTTCTTCACTATTGTCTTGGTGATTGTGAGATGTCACCAAGTTGCCTTCATTTGTCTTCTTATTTGACTGACAATTTATTGCGTAGTGACAATTTATTGAGAGAAAGGAGTGAACTTCAACAAAATTGCACAAGCGCTTGCAAACGCACGTTTTGCTGCACTACTTCCTCCACAACAGCTTGAAACAAGAGCTTCAATAGCCTGCTTGTAAATGGTTTGATATCATAACCAACTTTTTGAACTAATAAGCTAATGAAACTTGCTACCCCGACCCTAGCGTTCAGGCCAACACCTGATCGTACCATATTAGCAAGACGTGGAACCAGTACTTCCAAGAATTTTTTATCAACAACTTTAAGGCAAGATTTTGTATCAAAATATACAACTTTCAACAAAGCCAGTCCTAAGTTTAAAATTGCAGTTATAGTTCCACTGTAGACAGCATCAAGATTCTCTTACATAGTGGCTTTATAATTTTTAACTAACGTACTAAGTGAAGCATCTAAATGAGAAAGGTTATATATCTCGGATAACTGCCCTTGAGAAGTCTCTCATAGGAAACTTTTGCTGAGGTCTACTGACAAAAGAGAATATATGGAATATAATGGTTAGCATTATTACTTTATTAGTTGTTTCAACATGCAATGCAATGAAGATGCGCAAACACACTAAATGCCAGTAGCAATAGAAACCTTTGAAGCATAAATAGGATCTTAAGTAACCCTTCACATAACTTAAATTCCCAATCATTCTGACAGTGAATACAATAACATGTGTCATACCATCCATTACTTTATTATATTGATGAGCCTATCCCAATAATAACCTTATTACATATGATGAGCCATACAACCTTGACATCTCCATATCCAGAAAGCATTACATAACTGAAAACCAACCTTTAGTTTATCAAATCAACAATCACGTTCGTCACATACATTCAGTTGATCACATACATACACAATATCACTTTGGCACCTATGCACGCACTGTGCTATATCAACAAAGTTGACTAACATTGGCTTTTTAGATACCTAAAGGCATGCTTTTTCTAAATGTCATTCAATTCTTATTTTAGTGAGTCAAACACATAATTTTGGCTTTCCTCCTGCCATATCGAGCCTTTCACTTGCATTCAGGACAGTCATCACAAGGGCAACCAAATACAAACACCTAATGACCTAAGTAATTCCACCCAATTCACTTGATTATGTACCCACTATTCCTATTACTCGTACATCCAAATGTTGATAAGGTCATCCTTAGTTCTCACAACTCATCTAAATGAGGTACAATATAAAGCACATGATATATGTGCCTGAGTACGAAATTGACCCGAGAAGGCTCATTTAGCAGGTCAGTTTAAGTTGAGAGAGGGGGCATTTTAAATTGAAAAAGTGTCTGACGCAGTAGTGGGCTATCCACCACAAACTGACTCGTAACGGAGTCTGGACATAGATACAAAGGATCCATTCTTAAGTGATTAAAATAAACAAACAAACAAATAAAACTTGAGGTAAGACATGAAAGATGATACCCACATCCATATAGATAAACAAACAGCCATCTTGAAATTCAGTACTGCGAGATTATAAATCAAAATCTTCAAACCAAAGTAACAGGAGGCTCGTAAAATGAATATTAGGCCATCAGACTCGTATGACATTATTTTCTAGTTCCATGGAAGTTGTATTTCCATCAAATCGGTAACCTCAAAATTTCAACAAAGTTCATGATTACTAATAGTTTACAAATTTACAGTAAGATTTGAGCATTCACTTTCCAGTTTAGGGATCCTGTTATTGTCTCATTCAAGGTGCTCAAATACTGTAAAAAGGAAAGCAAAAAGAATAGAACTTGCAAACAGTCAACTTTTGAATCAAATCTATATTTCATTAATTTTAACTCTCATGATTACTAATAGTTGACAAATTTTACAGTAAGATTTAAGCATTCACTTTCCAGTTCAGGGATTCCATTATTGTCTCATTCAAGGTGCTCAAATACTGTATAAAGGAAAGCAAAAGAAACAGAACTTGCAAACAGTCAACTTTTGAATCAAATCTATATTTCATTAATTTGAATCATGGACAATTACAAAACTGTGACAGGGATATGAACATTTGTCTTTTGCTTTACAAGAACAATGGATGTGTAGGTCTCTCTCTACAAAATTGCGACAAGGATATGAACATGTATCTTCTCTTTATAAAATTTGCACATAAAAATGAAGGAAAGTTGGTTGAAAATGAATGGATGGATAAGGGACCAACGAATGATTAATTGATAAGTAAATGAATAATGACCAACGAATGACTAATTGATAAGTAAATGAATAATGACCGTATGACCAACCAAAAGCAACGAATCATAACGACTGATTTACAAGTGGCATACTGATTGTGAGCTGATCCACCCAAATCAGGCAGCTTTCACTGGTGCTGCTGCAGATGCCAAGCTGAAACTGCAGTTCAAGGTAAATTAACAGTTTAGCCATGGAAAAATAGTGGAAAATCTAGTGGAAAGGGAAACACATCAAAATGTAGCAGAAATAATACCTCTTGAACTGTTCGATTTCTGAGCGTAGAGCTTTCAGATCGGCATAGAGTGCTTTAGAGTTTGGCAAGTCATGCACTGAAAAAGAAGAAGAAGCAGAATCGTGTAGAGTAGCTGTTTGGGCCAATGGCTTTAGGAGCTCTTGGTCTCTCTTCTACAGGAACAAATACCAAACAACAAAGCAGTCAGGTAAATCCCTAAAAGAGGAAGCAACCCTATTTCTAGAACAGCATGAAAATGCAAACCCATTCAACAAAATCAGTTAAATTCAAGCTAACCATAAAACTCTAATAATTACTGAATAAAACCCTAAAACAATATGAAAAGTTTGGATGGGTTGATAAGAAAACCAAGCAGACAGGTAAAGCGCACTAGAGGAATCAAAAACCCATTTCCAGGACAGCTTAAAAATGCAAACCCAATTAACAAAATTTGAAACAAACCAGAAAACACCCAATTATTGATGAATAAAACCCTAAAAATGCAAAACCCTAATAAATTTTCAGAAGGGTTGATAAGAACAACAATCAATTGTGATACAACCAACCCTAAAAATGAACCGAAATTCCGAAAAAAAGCAGAAAAGCCCCAATCTTTATTGAATGAAACCCTAGTAGATTCAGGAAAAATCAGCAAAAACGCAGAAACCACATTCGAAGATAAAATGACGGAGTTACCTTCTCAGTCTGAATTTGAAGCAAACCCTCGGCCTCAGAATCAACAACAAGATGGTTGTATTGATGTTGAGGGTGAATGGAAGTGGAAGTCCTCCTCCGTTTGGCACCCCAAGGCAACATCGAAAAGAAGTGAAGTGATTCAGATCGGTGAAAGAGGCGTGGAAGGTCCAAAAGAATTGCAGCGACTTGACGTTGTTGAACAAAGCAGGCTCTGGGTCTCCGTTTGAATGTACTAGAGTTCATCCTCTTCCTCTTTATCCACATCGGCATCGACGTTCTTGAATCAGAAAGGGAGATCATGGCATTGGAAGAAGAGGGGTTCTTTTTCTTCTTCTTCATCGTTGATCGACTTCTCAACGGGGGTTTCATCGTTGATCTTACCAACAGTGGATGCAGAGCAAGAGAGAAAGAGGTGGAGAAATCGATGGATGAAGAAGAAGAAGGATGGATGATTGAGTGGGGGAGAGTCTCAGACGCAGAGAGAAGGAGAGAAACAGAGCAAGATTATTAGAGTGAAGTGTGTAGTGGGAATGCGTTTCGGTCGGTGGGTTATGTATGTTCTCCCGCCCAGCCCAACGTCTCTTTGTTTGAATTTCTCATAAACACTTTCATTGTCCGCCAATACTTTGTTTGTGCGCCAATTTCAAAAGTGTTCCCACACTCAGTCTCAAAGCATTGTGTACCTCGCAACAAAAGGTTTCTCTCAAAATGGTGCTCAAATGCAAATTTCATAGTTGCAAAGCCTAATTTGTGCTTATGTCTCAAATCTCCCAATGGATGGATCATGGTAAACTTTGATGGACTATCGTTGGGAAATTCACGTTGGAGACTTGCGGGGCTATTATCTGCGATGACTAAGGAACCCGTTTAGTGGCTAATGCGAGCTCAAGAAATCAAAGTTCGAAAAACATTATACAACTCCTATGAGTGGAAATCGACTAGATTTTATTGTCCCACACCACCTTTCTCTTCCATACCATTAATAAAAAAAACACTTCAACTCAAATACTTTTTTTTTTAACAATGATGGCTTCTTCTTCAACAACTCAAACATATCCTCCTTCTTTATGGTTCCTCAACAAGAACAACCCAACATTCCCACCTTCACCTCACTCCAAATATCCATTTCGAAATTAACCCCCATTTCTCCTCATTTTCTTACAAACCCCAATAAAAAAATTCAATCAAGTTCTCTGCAAATGATGCACCCCAGAGGGAGAAGGAACCATCCTCTTCATTCTCTCTTATCCATCAAACATCACCACCACGCCATGCTCTATCACCGCTGGCGACCTGCTATAATCTCATTCTTCTTCTCTCTTCTTCCTATTCTTATCTTTTTTTTCCTCCATCGCTCTTTGCGAGGACTCCGTGAGGATGGGTTCCCTATTAGTTGCAGCCTATGCGAGGGAAAAAAATTTGGCCCTTGCACAAGCTCCTGCGAGTGAAAAACCCATCCTCGCGGAGGCCGCCGCGAGTGGGGAACCCATCCTCGTGGAGTCCTTGTAGAGGGCAATAAAAAAAACGCAGACTCTGAGGTGATGATGACGGATTGAATCGAAGAAGAAAAGGGTTGCGTGGCGATGGAATGATAATGGTAATCAGGGAAGAAGAGCTGAATCGAGGAAGAGAGGATTGTGTAGCCTGCGTGATGGACATATTGTCTGAATCAATGCAAAAGGAGCTGTGAATGGTGGTGGATGGGTTATTGCATGAGAGACGAAGGCAAGAATGAGAGACGATAAAGGGTTGAATTGGGAGATGGGGGTGTTGCAAGATGGTGATGTAATGAGAAAGAGGCGTGAGATGGGGATGAAAGAAAGGCGTGAGAGATAATGGAGCTCTCATTCTCCATCACCTGTGTGTTAAGGGAAGAAAAAAAAAAGAAAAGAAAGAAAGAACTATTCAATTCTATTTATTTAATTTTTTAATTGGTGGTGAGGGAGAGAATAGTAGGGGGCAGTGGTGTGGGACAGTATAATATGTGGTGTCAAACAACCTCTGCTTCCTGCAAATTGTAGTGTTCGCTATATTAAACACAAAGTACCATCTCCATGGCAGAAATTCCTATAATTTGAATGTTACAAAAGACTTGAGAACTAAGCTAGCTGACATTAGGAATTATATTGGGAAGACAAGCTAATTCGCTCACACAAGATATGCAATGTTTTTTTTTATGAGACATCAAACAGTCATCCAGTCACAACTGTACACGTGGCACATGTCAACCCTAATATGAAGAGGCCTTAGTGCGGTCTTAAGCAGGCCCATTTAGGATTTGGCCCAACCTAGTCACTATTAAGCCCGTAAGTCAGATGCCCAAACCCATATTATGTGGGCCTAGGGTGGTGTGAATCTTGGAGCTTGGCCCAAGACAATAAGGCTCGAACACAGACCTCTGAGCTGTCATGAGCTCTGGATCCGCTTGCACAGCTCTTGACCCAATCAAGTACTGGGTCCCAAACAAAACCAAGTGTCGAAAGAAACTCAGTCATAAACGGGTAAGATTCTGAGCGAGATATCCTCCCTCCATCACACATTGACAGTAAAGCCAACGAAGGAGTGAAATACTCGCTACATAAGGTGAACGAAATGGATGAGAAATGTACGCACTTATAATCTAATTTACAGTCTACATCCATCCTTACTAAGTCACCTGACTTTAGCATTGGAGTGCATTCGACCATCACAACGGTGGTCCCTGGCTCATTGTTGTTTATTTTGCAGATTAGGAATTGACAGGAACGGACTTGGATGCATCAATTTGACGCCATCTGTGGGAAACACGACAAGTTTTCCTTAATTCAAAGACAAACTTTTTTGAACCAGTAGAGTCTCGAGACGTGGTCAGCGACACTTGATATCGAGCTAACAATAACAATGCTGAGCCCAAATATGCTCCAGCTAAGGAAGCATCGCCGCCAAGTTGGGTCGATCCATTTGATGAAGCAGAACAGTTGCAAGGCCCAGCCACCGAGGCAACAACAGTCGACCCTCGCATAGATCAGATTCTGCCCCATATGCGCAAGTATTGGAGAGGCTTACTTAGGATTGACAGCCACCATCAGAGAATGGCGGAAACCCGGGGAGGTCCCTGACCCAAGAAGACGCTAGGGAGCATGTCCATGAAAGCGACAACTTCCCTGAGGAAGACCAAAGGGTTGTCCAGGAGGGGAACCCAAGGAACGAAAAAGGCAGTGGGAACCATCCCTCAAAGGCAGGCATGACTATAGTTGAGAACCCACCTGTTGGATCAACCAATCCAGACATCCTGTATGATCTTATTGTCCCACCATTCTCAGAAGAGATCATGAGTCTCCCTTGCCAAAGAAGTTCGTCCCCAAAAGGTCAAGTTCTACGATGAGACATCCGATCCATCATACCATTTACACCATTACTACCATGTGATAGCACTGAAGGAAAGTTCAACAACCATTATGTGCATAACTTTCCCTACCAGCCTGAAGAAAGTTGCATTGGCTTGGTTCCACAGCCTACAACCAAGATCCATCGATTCATTTCAGGTCTTGGCAAAGGCGTTCATCACCTAGTTCGTAGGGAGCCAGAATATCAGAAAAAAGCCTCACTATTTGCTTAGTCTCAAGTAGAAGCATGATGATACCCTCAACGAGTATGTCACTCACTTCAACGTCGAGTTAACTCTGATCGACGATTGTTGTGATGACACGTCTATTACCGCCTTCTTTTTTGACCTCTAGGGAGGTCAGTTTTACAACTTCTTCACCCTGGAGCCTCCGAAGGACAGGACAAACTTACTAAAGAGTGCACAAAAGTACATCACTATTGAAGAGATGCTAGCAACCAAGAAATGAGGCTAAAATGAGGCCAAACAATCCCTCAAGAGTCCAGACTAGGGAGAAGAAAAGAGGCGCAAAGAGGAGGATAGATCAAAAGGAGGCGAAATAACAACATGGATGGGTCTAACAAGGTGAAACCTGCCAATGTCACCAATTATGTCAATACATGGTACCCAAACTTTACCCCGCTCAATGTCAATCTTTCTAAGATCATGTTTGCCATGAAGAGTTGGGAGGACCTAAAATGACCCTCGATACTCAACAATGACCCATCAAGACGCGATAAGAACAAATACTTCTCTTATCACAAGGACCACAATCACGTTACTCAGGATTACCAAAGTCTCAACAATGAGATTGAGTACTGGGTACAAAAGGGGAGGCTCTGAAAAATCGTAAGTCACGTACTAGAGCAGAGGAGAAAACTGAAGATGTTATCTACGTCCTACACAGTGAATATGGTAAACCAAAACGGTTAAGGAAAAAAATAGTCTAAGAACTGCAGACAAGTTTCCACTATGGAGACCGCTCTATCTTGCATGCCCGACTAGACTATCAGACCCCGGCACAATGAAGCCTTAGTCATCACAATCAGGATAACAAAGTGGGGTGTGAAAAGGTCACTGGTGGATACGGAGAGCTCAGCCAATGTCCTATTCTAGGAGGCATTCCGCAGGATGCTGCTAAGGGAAGTAGAGTTGAAGCCACACAAGCAGGCCATGATCGACTTCATTGTCGTGGATGCCCCCTCTGCATACAACATGATTCTGGGAAACCCTTGTCTCCACCAGATGGGAACGGTTATCTCTACTCGACATCGATGCCTCAAGTACCACGCCGATAATAAGACAAAAACTATCAATGGAGATTAGTCAACCTCAACAGAGTGTCACTACGTGGCGATGAAGCAATCAGGCAAATAACCATTTCGCCCTAAAAGCCCCCCGAAGAAGGACCAACGGGCCATGAGCCCATTGGTTAGAGTACTTGAGTGGAGAGAATATCATGCAGAATGATTAAAGAAGAATTATCAATAAAGGTACTCTATTTGAAAACAATGTCATTTCACACTCAACTCTATATACAAGAGAAAACTTGGTCCGACCAAGGGTACCATGATGGCGCAAAATGGCTGATTATAATATTATTAAGGATGTGGACAATTCGCCGCGTCTAAATGACCTAGTCCGCATAAGGAACCACGACACCGCAAAGCAAACCGAGCTTCGCGATGGCTCACCAAGCATTAATAACCTGGTCTGACCAAGGGGACCACGATGGTGCAATTCTGCATCGCTATATAACCATCTCTCTGCGTCGCTGAACCAAGAAACCATTAGTTACTTAAACTTTACAATTCTCAATCGATTTCTTGAAATCTTCTACATTCTCTCTACATTCCACAGTTTCTTCTGCTTGATTGTATTGCTACAGCTTGTAATTTGTTCAGCATCAATCAACTGCCATGTCTTCTTCATGCATCACCAATGCTCAGAGTTCTCTAGCTTCTGCTGAACAAGCCTTCCTTGCCAACGATCTTCACGTAGCCATCAACTTAGCCATCACTGCCAGCAAGATCGACCCAAAACTTCGAGTCATCATTGATCGCTATATAACAACATACAGGGTCCTTAAAACACAATGTTAATCCCCTATTTATAGCAACTTAAGGTCGGTGGGTGAGCCACCAATTTTGACATTGGCTTAATGAAGATAACTCTAGATGATGAATGAAGAGGACTTTAGATGATAAACCTTCTAGAAATCTGGTGGTGGTGAGGCTTCTAGATAATGAACTCTCTAGTGAGTTAGTGATGCTTTTCAACACTCCCCCTTATCACTAACTCCTTTGAAGATCATGCATGCCAAATTGTCTTTGAAATTCTTCATACTTTATAGCACCAAGTTCTTTAGTGAATATATCTGCCACTTGGTTGTCTGTCTTGATTGTTTGCATCTTTATCTCTTCTTGAAATAGCTTCTCTCTTATGAAGTGGTAGTGAACAGCTACATGTATTGTCCTTGCGTGGAACACTGGGTTTTCAGCTAAGCGTATTGCAAATTGATTATCACAATGCAAATGTATTGTATACTCGAATGGCCGGTGCAAATCCTTCATTAATTGATACAATTGTATTCTCACCCATAAAGTTGAAGAAAACAAACTTTTCCAATGTCATCTTGTGGTGCTGAATGCCTTTCTGTTAGACACTTCCCACTCTTATTGTTTCATACTAATTGGTTTCTAACCCTTCAATGGTTGGTAGAGATCTTTCTGATAAAGGTAATCCTCCACTTGCACTTTCCAAAACCCAAAGTTTGATCCATCAAATTTCTCTAGGTTGTATCGTTCTCCGAAGCCATTGCTCCTACTCGAACCAACAAGAAACCCTCACAGGAATTTCTTCAAACATTTTTTGTGGCTTGGGTTGGCATATGTGCATCTCTGATACAAGTTGTAGATGCGCCATGTTGTTGATTTCCTGACTAGGACTAGACTTGGCCGATGTGCGCCATTGTGGCTCTTTAGTCGGACCAGGTTAGTTGGGTGCGTCCAATTTCACCGTCATGACGAAAATTGAATTCGGCCGCTGTGGGCCACTATGGTTCCTCAAACGGACTGGGTTACTTAGATGCGGCCAGTTGTCGACATCCTGATTAGGCCTAAACTACGCCGTTATGTGCCATTGTGCTTCTCTGGTCGGACCAGGTTACTTGGATGCGTCAAATTTCACCATCCTGAAGACGACTAAATTTGGATCTCGACCCCAATGTGGTTCCTTAAAAGGACTAAGTCACTTAAATTTGGCGAGTTGTCGATATCCTGAGTAGGACTAGACTCAGCTGTTGTGCGCCATCGTGGTGCTCTGGTCAGACCAAGTTACTTGGGTGCGTCGAAAATCTCACCATCTTGAAAAGGACTGAATTCGGTTGTTGTGCGTCACCGTGGTTCCTTAGAAGGACTAGGTCACTTAGATGCGACAAGTTGTCGACATCTTGAGTAGGACTAGACTCAGCTGTTGTGCGCCATCCTAGTCCTTTGGTTGGACTAGGCTTGCCCCCGCATAAAGAGTTGCATTTGAAATGAAATTATTTAATGAGAATACCTTTATTAATAACACTTCTTTAAGTGTTCCACATTCCATAGTCTATTAAGACTCTTTCAATCAGGTTCTCTTACCAATAAATTCGAGGCCTATTGATATTCGTCACCTTATAGAGCTTTTCCTAGTTCGGGCTCAGTTTACCAGCTCCTGAGTCTTTTGTGTTTGGCTAGGTTTTTCTGAGTACCCAATCGTTGACTTTGAATTTTCGAGGCTTGACCCTCTTATTATAGTATTGGGCCATTTTCTACTAGTAGGCTTCTATCCTGACTGAAGCTTCGTCACTTCGTTCTTCGAGCAGATCTAGTCCGACTCTAAAAGCCTCGTCATTGTTTTCCAACCTGAACTTCTCCATTATGAATGTTGGCATCTCTAATTCCACTGGAACCATTGCCTCAAAGCCGTAGGTGAGGGCGAATGGTGTCATTTTTGTGATCCAGTAAGCCCAGATGATGCCTGGTAGTTCAAAAATCCCTAGCTTTTTTGCTGTTTTGAGTTTCTTTTTTATTGCTTTTAGAATCGTTCGGTTGGTGGCTTTGACTTGTCCATTGCCCTGGGATTGCCCCGGTGCTGAATAGTGGTGACTGATGTTTAGATTAGCACAAAGTTTCTTAACTTTTTTGCCTTCAAACTGGGTTCCAGTATTGCTGACCAATGTTTTCGGGATCTCGAACCTGCAGATGATGGACTTTTAGAGTAAAATTTTCAATCTGATTTTCTCCAATCTTGGAGAGTGGTTATACCTTTACCCATTTGGTGAAGTAATTGATGGCTACAAGGAGAAATTTCTTTTTTTCAGAGATGGGTAGTGGGCTTACAATGTTCGTTCCCCATTGTGCGAAAGGCCATGGACTGGTAATGGGGACCAGGTTTTGTGCGGGCATATGCTTGTACGGGGCATATATCTAACATTTATCACATTTTCGGACCAGATCTTTAGCCTCTTGCTGCATCTTGGGACGATAATACCCTAAGGTGAAGGCTTTATGGGTCAATTTCCTTCCCCTGGGATGGTTCCCACAAGTTCCTTCATGGATCTTTTTAAGGACACAGTCAGCCTCGTAGGGAATCAGGCATCTGAGTAGTGTGCCAGTTGTTGATCTTCTGTATAATTTGTCATTATGGAGTGTGTACCGCGTCTTCCTGTTCTTCAGCTTGTGAGCCTCTAACTTCTTCGTTTGGAGGACTCCATCTTTGATGAAGCTGACTAGCAGACTCATCCTGCTAGTCTTTTCATTTGTGGAAAAAGTCTTGTGGAATCCCTTCTCCCCTAGAGCAAAATTTTCTTGGAGTTCTAAAGTCTATCGGAGTTGTCCGTTGCGAACGAGGCCATGTTGGCCAGGGTGTTAGCTTCCTCATTATCTGCTCTGGAACAACGACGGAGTAGAATTTTCTTAAGACCTTTCTTTGCGTCAACTGGTTTTTTGTAATAGGCCAATATACGGGGGTCTTTAGCGTTGAACTCGCCATTCACTTGGTTGACCACCAATTGAGAATCGCTAAACACTATTATTTCTTCTACCTCGATCCCTCTAGCCAATTTCAGTCCAACTATGAGGGCCTCATATTCCGCTTCGTTGTTTGACTATGGTTCCGATCTTTGGACCTCCACATCTGAGCTCCTTTGTTAGGACTATGGTGTCTCGTCACTTGACTGGTTAGTCGCAGCGTAATGACACTCCAAAATAGTAGTCTGATCCCCTTTGAACGTCCCTACTAAATCGACTTCTTAGTCGTAGCGTAATGACACTCCAAAATTGTAGTATAGTCCCCTTTGAATGTCCCTACTAAATCATCCACAGGGTACTTTAGACACCGGTGTTGTGTGGAGACCATTGCTTCCATAAGGTGGAGCCAAGGTCAACCTAGGATTACATTTTATGCGAAAGGGGAGTCTACAACCGAGAATTCCATTCCCCCCAAAAAAGAAAAAAAAAATATTTTAAAAGAAACGAGGACTAAACAATTGATTTTCTAGGAACATTTTGCACATCAAACAAACACACTCACATTTATGCAAAATCATAATGTCAAGCTTGCGTAACGAAAACAGACATTACTACCTCACAACTTAAGACTAGTAGAAACAGATGGCTACAGACTCACGAATGATGTATCTAATTGGTATCAAGTATATATTGTAAGTTGTTAGAGACACCTGGACAATTGAGACGAGCCCACACCTCTCATCAGATAATGCCCGCAACCTTTATTTATTTACAATTTTGACTTCTTTTTTTTTTGGTGACGGAGGGCAATGGTAGGATGAGGTGGTGCATTTTTTATACAACAATTTTACTTTTGTGCCAATGATGATGCACAAAGTTTATATTGGTTTAGATAATAAAGTCCTTTTCTATGATGTTTGTCCGTGGAAAAATTCATACATTGAAATTTCTCTTTCACTTCTTCATTATGAATGTGAACTCCTTTAGTTTACAAGGTATTCTTGTTAGTGTTCAACATTTGACGGATTTAAATTGTAAATGCTAGGGTTCTCTCACAACATTTTTTTATCAGTTAATATTTTATTCAAGAATAATACTTTTCCATTGACAATAATATCTCTTTTTTTAAAAGAATAAAACTTTTCCCATTCAAGACAATCAATCATTTTCTTTGGGCGAGTCATATAATCATGCTTAAGAAGGTTTTTGATTTTTTTTTTGTAGTTCACCACTTATTTTGTTTAGGAATAAATCTAGCTTATATTTTTATTAATATCCCCCCCCCCCCCCCCCCCCACACACACACACACACACACACACACACTCTCTCTCTCTTTTTGTCTTTAACCCAAAACCCCCCAGTGAAATGAACTTTTTTTTTTGTCAAACCCTAGAAGAAAATTATATTTATAACTGTTTTTTTTTATTTTCATTTGGAAGTAGCTAGGTATTCATCACATGGATTGGGAGAAAGTTCATAATCGTGTCAATTGCAGGAAGACAAGCTTTATTAAAGACCATTCCCGTCCAACTTTTTGAAATTTATGTTTCATCCTTTGAGTAAATTCTTGGCGAAAATTGTAATGCTAATTTGTTTGCCAAGGATGAAAAGAACCAAACATTTCTCTTTACTATCAGCCTACCACCAATTTTAAGAATTTTTGAAAAAATGATCATGCTTCCTAGAACTACATCTAAGCTAAATAAGATGATAGATTTTTCAAAGCCAACACTTTGTCCCAAAAAATACAAAATTGTTCAAGAGACAAAAAGTGAGAGACAACCACTTTCCTAGTATCAACCTCTTTTGGACTTTTAAGAGGGAATATATGTTCTTGTCATACCTATCCATCGCCGGATGCTTGATGCTGCCCTCTCCATGTCTTTATGCATGACTAGGGAATGGGTATAGTAATAAAAGATAAACTTTCACCGGTAATAACCACATAGAGAAAGGATCCTGACCAACTAATGTGTTTGATGAAACACATATTATGACGATTTTTTATATTGCAAAAGAATATAGTTCATAGAAAATGGTTTTAACATTGGAGTTGATTTCTGGATCTACCTATATGTTCAAAAAATGCGGTAATTTGAAATTAATTACTTTTTCCCACCACTTAATTTTATCATACTGAAGCAGGGTTGAACAAAAGCAGGGTTGAACAGTAAACTTCTACATTTTTTTCCCATCAATTTAATTTGATATTTCATCAAACTAATCCAAAAGAGTGAGGCTAGGAAATCAGGTTTTGAAACCATGTTTTGCAACTTGGATGAAGTGGCATCGTCAGAAGAGGTTTTTTACAACCTCGAGATAAACATAAACTCTTTGGAGATTTTATCATTCTTTCAAGATCACGCCATGTCACCCTGATTGAAAAACATGGTTGCAAAAACATGGTCTCCTAGCATTTTTTAATCCAAAAACAGGGTGCAAATTTCTGCTTGTTGATGACTAATCCTTTTGAGGACGGAGAATGGTAAAAAGTCAACTAAACTAATTCAACTCAAGTTGATAACCTGTGTCAATGGCTATTTTCAAGGGTCTATATATAGACAGCTTCACGAGAGTTTTTTATTTTTGTATTTTGACATTCTTGTAAGAGTGGTTACTTTAAGAGATAGATGAACATCGATGCACATACACATTGCAAGAACTAATTCCTTTTTAAAAATAATAATAATAAAAAAAAAATTGGGTCGTTGACCCTTTTTATTTATCTATTAATCCATGCTCGAAGCCTACATGATTGGCCCTATACGATTAACCAAAGCAGGCCCGAAGGCTACAATATGGTTGCCACTTTATGCCATCGTCGGCTCCATCTAGCATGAAGATTTGCTTTTGCTCCGGTCCAGTTCATCTAAGCAACTACATTCAATATCCGAAGGCTTATCAACAGCAGAGCACACATGCCGCGACCTCTCACAAGGAGAGTGATTTTCGACAGAACAAATTCCTTATTGTGGACCCTAAATGCTAAATTTTAGATTAATAATTCATGGAATGGATAAGGGACTACAAATAGAAAGGCATAGGTGAAGTAGAGCAATATATGTGTTGAAGGAAAGAGGGATGACTTGCCTTCATTCTCCAAAAGGATTGACCTCTTGTTCAGATGTTCCTGATGTGCTCGGATTTTTGCTACTTTTACTGAATTTTACCAGTATTTCCCTACTCTAACTCGACTGTCTCTGATATCTCATACTAGACCTGCTCCTTTTCAATCATTCTCTGCAGTCAGATTTTCTCATTGAAAGAATTCCATTTTGTTTGTGTCACGAAGTGTTGTGTCATAAAACAACACTTGTAAAAAAGTCATGTGATGCTCAGCCGTCTCCTTGCATAGATCAACATGTTGTATTTAAACTAAAAACTTAAGACTCTAGTTGATTCAATGGAAACAAGAAGAATAGAAACATACCCGATCGATCCATAGCAATTTTGGATCTTCCGATTGATTCAAGCATTTCCCTTAGTTCTCTGTTGAGAGGATACAGAAGACAATGCCAAAAGTTTTTTTTTTGTTTCAACGCATACGCTCAATCGGGGACCCATCCATATTTATAATGCCCATAAGTCATAACCCTTCAACTTACGGGCTGTGAATTTCCAATTCTGCCCCTGAATGAATTAGAAATTACATCCTTATTTACACCATGTTATTTATTAATACCTTATAGTCCAATACCCCTATTAGATCACATATTCGATGGACTACACTTTAAGATAGCAATACATATTATATTACATATGTGTGCCCACATTATTGGATTTGTCCAACAATCTCCCACTTGGGCCATATATGTTACCTTTAATGTGTATAACCTTATGAGCTCAAAACTTGCTATCACAAGTAAAGGTATTCCGAAACAATCTCGTCCATTGACTATACTGATATAGGATTAAAGCGATTTGCGTCACAAGTAGCGTAACGAAATCCATCAATAGTCACATATACCAATATAATCAAATGACGACATAGATCAAACATGGATGTAGAGCATGGAAATTACATGTGATGTGATCCAAACATGTCTATTTCCAACCGGTCCAACTTTAATCTTTAATGAGATCAAACATATAATAAACATACAATTGACTGAAGACTTTATTTCTGCAGAAAATACTAAATTACACCAATGTGTCCAAACAATCCATCATAGAACAACAAAACTCCCACTAAACCATGATATCCTCATGTGACATAACACCCATATGAGCGGTGTGCTCATGAAAGACCTTGGGTGGTAATCCCTTAGTAAGCGGATCCGCAATCATGGAGTTTGTCCCAATATGCTCTATAAAAATCTGTTTATTCTCTACTCTCTCCTTCACAACCAGGAACTTTATGTCAATATGATTTGACCTAGACGAGCTCCTGTTGTTGTTGGCATATAAAACTGCTGACTTATTGTCACAATATAACTTTAGTGGTCTTTCTATGTCATTCAAAATGCGCAGCCCATTGACAAAATAACGCAGCCATAATCCGTGGTTGGAGGCCTCAAAACACGCCACATATTCTGCTTCCATGGTGGAAGAAGCTATGAGTGTCTGTTTAGCACTTCTCCAAGAAATAACTCCTCCAGCTAACAGATAAATGTAGCCTGATGTAGATTTTCTACTATCTTGAAATCCAACAAAATCAGAATTAGCATACCCTATGATCTCCAACTGATCTGATCGCTTGTATGTGAGCATGTAATCCTTAGTTCTCTGTAAATATCTCATAACCCGTTTAGCTGCTTTCCAGTGACTCATCCCAGGGTTATCCAAATATCTGCCAAGCATTCCAACAATGAATGCTATGTCTGGACGTGTACATACCTGAGCATACATAAGACTCCCAACAGCGGATGCATAGGGGATCTTTTGCATCTCTACAACTTCAAGTTTATTCCTAGGACACTGTTTAAGACTGAATTTGTCTCCTTTAGATATAGGAGTATTTCCTGGTTTACAATCTTGCATGCCAAACCTTTTAAGCACTTTTTCTATATAGCCCTTTTGTGATAATCCAAGAATACCCCGAAAACGATCCCGGTATATCTGAATCCCTAAGACAAAAGAAGCTTCACCAAGATCTTTCATTTCAAATTTCTTTGATAGAAATCTCTTGGTTTCGTGCAACATATCTATATTATTAGTGGCAAGCAATATGTCATCAACATACAAAACCAAGAAGATATGCTTACTCCCACTGAACTTATGATACACACAATTATCAACAACATTTGTCTCAAAACCAAACGAGACAATTACTTGATGAAATTTGTAGTACCACTGACGGGAAGCTTGCTTGAGCCCATAGATGGATTTCTTTAGTCTGCAAACCATATTCTTTGGGTCTCCAGACACAAAGTTTTCTGGTTGCACCATATAAATTGTTTCATCAATGTCGCCATTGAGAAACATTGTTTTAACATCCATCTGATGCAACTCAAGGTCAAAATGTGCAACAAGAGCCATGATTGTCCTAAATGAGTCTTTCTTTGATACCAGAGAGAAAGTCTCTTTATAGTCGATGCCTTCCTTTTGAGTGAAGCCTTTAGCTACAAGACGAGCTTTATATCTTTCCACATTACCTTTTGAGTCCTTCTTGGTTTTGAATATCCATTTACAACCAATAGGCTTTGTATTTTCAGGTAATGGGACAAGATCCCAAACTTGATTGTCTTGCATAGACTTGTACTCCTCATTCATAGCATCTATCCACTTTTGAGAGTTAGAATCCTGCATGGCTTGATTGAAGTTGATTGGATCATTTTCCACCAATCCATCATTTTCCTCATGTTCTTCGAGAAAGACCATATAATCATCCGGAATAGCTCTTCTCTTTTCTCTCGTGGATCTCCTTAATGGCATTTGATCTTGAGGTTGTTGAGTTTGTTCTTCTGGAATATTTACTTCAATTTGAGCAAGGAGTAGTTCAACATTGTCCTGTTGAGGTTCCAGATCTGTTTCTTAATCAATGACAGGTATTGGAACATGTACATTGTCAACAACAGTAGTAGGAGTCGAAATTGATTCCTCCTCAAAGACAATGTCTCTTACCTTATGTCTCCCCCCAAACTCGACATCCTCAAAAAACGTTGTTGTCCCCGTTTCAAAAATGGACTTAATAGTGGGATTATAGAAATTGTAGCCCCTTGATCGCTCAGAGTAGCCAATGAAGTAGTTGCTTACTGTTTTGGAGTCCAATTTCTTTTCATTCGGCCGATAAGGCCTTGCTTCAGCTGGACATCCCCAAATGTGAAAATGCTTTAGACTAGGTCTTCCGTCTGTCCAAAGTTCATAAGGTGTTTTGGCAGCTGCTTTAGTTGGTCCTCTATTAAGGATGTAAGCTGCAGTCTTTAGTGCTTCTCCCTAGAGTGATTCAGGTAAGGTACAATGACTGATCATACTCCTTACCATGTCCTTAAGAGTTCAGTTTCGTCTTTCAGCTACACCATTCATGCTAGGTGATCCCGACATGGTGTACTGTGGGACGATTCCACATTCCTCTAGGAATTTAGCAAATGGTCCTGGACGTTGTTCACCGAAACCGTCATATCTGCCGTAATACTCACCACCACGGTTAGACCTGACACTTTTAATTCGTTTGTTGAGTTGGTTCTCAACCTCAGCTTTGAAAGCTTTGAACATGTCCAGTGACTCAGATTTCTCATGAATGAGATGAAGGTACCCATAGCGTGAGTAATCGTCTATGAATGATATAAAATATTGTTGACCATTCCAAGAAGCCGAAGGGAATGGTCCACAAATATCTGTGTGGATCAATTCTAAAACGTCTGAAGTTCTGTTTGCACTCAATCTCTTTTGTTTGGTCTGTTTTCCCTTGATACACTCAATACAGACATCAAAGTCTGAAAAATCAAGAGAATCTATTATGCCATCTGACACAAGTTTCTCTATTCTCGTTTTCGAGATATGTCCTAAACGTTTGTGCCACAGTTTTGATGAATTTCCTTCATTTAGCTTACGCTTAGTACCACGTGATTCCACATGCAAGGTTTCATTATATGAGGCAATAGTATCAAGAAGATATAGGTTATCAAATGTGCTTAATGAACCAGTACCAATAATATTGGAATTTAATGAAAGACTAAATTGATTATTTCCAAATGAACAACAATATCCAAATTTGTCCAACAAGGAAATAGAAACCAAATTCCGTCTAAATGACGGTACTACAAAAGTGTCTTTCAGTTCCAAATAACAACCAGTTCCTAAGAGTAACCTAAAGTTTCCTATTGCTTCCACGTCTACCGATTTTCCATCGCCCACGAAGATGCGTCTTTCAGCATCATTTGGCATTCGGTAGCTCAGACAACCCTGCATAGAAACACTTATGTGAGTAGTAGCACCAGAATCTAACCACCAAGTGTTTCTAGGTACTGAAGCTAAGTTAACCTCAGAACAGACCAAAGCAAGAAACATACCCTTTTTAGCACGCCAAGCGTGATACTTGGTACATTCCTTCTTTACATGTCCAGGTTTCTTACAAAAGAAACAACCCTCATTGCCTTTCTGTTTCTTTTGTGCTGGATTTGTGCTGGATCCTTAGCAGCTTCATAATCCTTCTTTCGTTTTGTGCCCTTATCTTTAGAGGTGCTTGCAAAATGAGCACTTTCCGTTCTGTCTTGCTTCAACCTGTCTTCCTCTTGCACACAGTATGAAATGAGTTCATTAAGAGTCCATTTCTCCTTCTGACAGTTGTAACTGACCTTAAACTGACTGTACTGTGGAGGAAGTGATATCAAAACTAAATGCACGAGTAAGTCCTCAGACAACTCAAGCTTCAGTGCTTTAAGTTTTGAAGCAAGATGAGACATCTCCATGATGTACTCTCTAATGTTCCCTTTGCCTTTATACTTTAATGAAATCAAGCTAGCTAAAAGCGTGCTTGTTTCATCCTTATTGTTTTTAGCAAAACGCTTTTCAAGTTCAATAAGGAACTCACTGGCATTGGTCATCCCTGCGGATATTGCACCCCTAAAGGCTTCTGGAATTCCTCGCTTGATGAGCATGAGACTCATGCGATTGGAGTGTTCCCACTTCTCAAAGTATTTCCTGGCATCAGGAGTACTTGCATCTGTAAGAGGAGCGGGTTGCTCAATCCTTAAGGCAAGGTCCAGATCCATACATCCAAGAACGATTAACACATTATCTTTCCAGTCCTTGAAGTTTGTCCCATTAAGCATGGGAATATTATTTACACCAGCAGATATACTAGTAGTAGACATAGTAGCTGTACAGAGAATAAATTACATAAATAACATAATCACATCATTATTCAATTGCATAAACTTTTAAATTCATACAATAGGGAAATAAAAAACCCATATCAAGATACCTAGCACAGCATTGTTATTTAGTCTTTGGACAGAAATATCAATCTGTAAGTGGTACTCTTTGTACACAACGAAACCGGCCTAATATTATGCCTTTCTTTGGACTGACATAATAAAAGCATGGTAAAGTAAACTTTATCACATATTTAAGACTAGTGATTATCCGGTCAAAACAATCTTCCTTTGGGCCGATTGTTTCACATGGATGTAGCATGCTCACTTATTTAAACTCAACCAATTTTTCTAACAGTGGTTGCTTTGGCAACCTATTAGATAAATTGTGTAAATTTTAAATAAGGAACACAATAGTGATACATGAAAACAAAATTATAATCTATGTATAAATTTGGAGTATGAACTGAATACAAATAAAAGATGAAATAAAATGTAGCCAAAATGAAATAGGTCCCAATCATGTAAAAAACATATTACCAACAGCAACATGGCCCGATAAAAAATTTACTAACAGGCCCAATTATTACCAACAGTAACAGGCCCAACCAACAGCAACAGGCCCAATAGCAACATCAGGCCCAAGAGTGAACAGTCACCAGGCTCAACAGGTGAACATTCACCAGGCCCGTCCAACAGTGAACTGAACAGTCACCAGGCCCGTGAACAGTCACTATACAAGCCCATACAGTGAACAATCATCCATTGAGACCCAATAGTGACCATGGCCCAAATTCACTTTACACTAAATTGAAATAATCACTTGATCAAAATAATGAATAGTCAATATAATGAATTGCATAATCAATATAAGGAATCAGATATAATGATTTCCATAAGCAGATATAATGAATTACAATAAGAACGTGATTATAATCACTTGCGAACCATATTCACTGTAATGAATTACACCATAATTTCACTGTTTCTGTTGCATTACCATAATATTATTGTTGGTTGAACATGAATCAATATAGAGTCCTTATATAAATTGTACATATTGTATACTTTATTTTATGGAGTCCTTATATAAACTGGAGAATCACTGTACACGCAAAATCACTGTTATAGCGGAATTACTGTAGCAGTGAATAGTGGTAATAATATAATCGAAATAATCATTTTCACTGTTCACTGTAACAGTGAAATCGTTCACTGTTCATGAATCAATATCACTGTTCATAGAATATCAACATGCATATCATCACAGAATCAATAACATTGTTCACAGAATATCAACATGCATACATGAATCAATAACACTGTTCACCGTAACAGTGAAATCTTTGTTCACTGTTCATGAATCAATAATGAAATTGCTATTCTATGAAAAATTCTTCTTTATGGTTTCACATGGAATCAACAGGAGATGCTCTGATACCAATTGTTGTATTTAAACTAAAAACTTAAGACTCTAGTTGATTCAATGGAAACAGCAAGAAGAATAGAAACATACCCGATCGATCCATAGCGATTTCCCCGTTGATTGTGATGAGTTTGGATTGTTGGATCTTCCGATTGATTCAAGCGTTTCCCTTAGTCTCTGTTGAGAGGATACAGAAGACAATGCCAAATTTTTTGTTTTGTTTCAACGCATACGCTCAATCGGGGACCCATCCATATTTATAATGCCCATAAGTCACAACCCTTCAACTTACGGGCTGTGAATTTCCAATTCTGCCCCTCAATGAATTAGAAATTACATCCTTATTTACACCATGTTATTTATTAATACCTTATAGTCCAATACCCCTATTAGATCACATATTTGATGGACTACACTTTAAGATAGCAATACATATTATATTACATATGTGTGCCCACATTATTGGATTTGTCCAACACAACAAAGCTAAAGAGGCAATGATAGTTGGAACTTTATAAATTACAAAAATGTAGTTTTATTTGGTTAAAATTTTGAGAAATCCATTCTTTCATCCAGTTCAGGGATTAACACTGTGCTCAAGGTCATCATCATTGATGCCAAACCAAGTTCTCTCTCATCCCCCCGAAAAAAAAAATGATTTTCCTAGGAACATTTTGTAAATTAAAACACCAATGATGATGCAGAGTATTTATACTGTGGAAAAATTCATACATTGAAATTTCTTTCTCTTCTTCATTACGAATGTGAACTCCTTTAGTTTATAAGGTATTCTTGTCAATGTTCAACATCTGATTATAAACATTATAAACTCTCATCATCATCAAACAAGCATACCGACATTTATACAAAATCATAATGTCAAGCTCGCATAAAGAAAACACACATTACCACCTCACACCTAACGATTGGTATAAACAGATGGCTACATACTCTCGAATGATGTATGTAATTGGTATAAAGTATTTATAAGTTGTTAGAAACACCTGGACAATTGAGACGAGCCCACACCCCTCATCTGATAATGCTCGCATCCTTTATTTTATCTTACAAGTTTGATTTTTTTTTTTTTTTTGGTGACGAAGGGCAATGGTAGAATGAGATGGTGCATTTTTTATACAACAGTTATACTTTTGTGCCAATGATGATGCACAGAGTTTATATTGGTTCAGATAATTAAGTCCTTTTCTATGATGTTTGTCTGTGGAAAAATTCATACAATGAAACTTCTCTCTCTTCTTCATTACGAATGTCAACTCCTTTAGTTTACAAGGTAATCTTGTTAGTGTTCAACAATATTTGATGGATTTAAAATTGTAAATGCTAGTCCTCTCACAACATGTTATTATCAGTTAAATTTTTCTTCAAACCCTAACTTGTCAAACATAAAGTAATTATAATAAAATAAGAATGAGCTCGACCAAATTACACCAAGCATCTTGAAAAGGACCCAGATGAACTAAACATATATGTATATATAATAATCAGTCAAGTAATTGAATCAGTTAGAGAGATTAAAGAATTTTAAAGGTTGCAACTAAGATTGGGTGCTTGTCATGACTATGATATATGAAAACTTGATTAAGCTTCTCATTACCGTGAAAACAGTAAGACTTTATCAGATAATAATGTTTAAGCTAATAAATTAGTCTTGTTTCACTTTTTTAAATTAAGTCAACAACTGTAATGTAATGTTCCTCGCTTACCAAAATACTTTTCAGCCCATTATAAAGCTCCAACTGAAAGCAGTCTCACTTCCAGATGAAAGGAAGGACTTACTTTCGGATGGATAGGAGATTGTTTGAGGCTGCAATCGGAGGAAATATTGGTGAGCTGCACCAATTGATCAAAGAAAGCCCCTTAGTGCTTCATGGAGTTGCGCTGGCTTCTGCAGAGACTCCTTTGCACGTAGCTTCTATGGCAGGTCACCTTGAATTTGTCAAGGAGATGATAAGATTGAAGCCCGAATTCGCAGAAGAACTGAACCAAAATGGGTTGAGCCCCATGCACATAGCTTCTGCAAATGGGCATCTAGAGATTGTAAAGGAGCTCCTAAAGGTCAACAGTGGTCACTCTCGTCTCACCAGTATAGACCAATGGACTGCCATGCATTATGCTGCTGTAAAAGGCCGATCTAGTATTGTAAGAGAATTGGGTTTGAACTGTGCCGAGTGTTTTGAAGATGTGACAGTTAGAGGGGAATCTGCTCTTCACCTTGCAGTGAAGAATAGACAGTTCAATGCCGTACGAGTTATGGTTGAAACACTAAAGCAGGTCAACAAAGAGAATGTCCTAAACGTGATGGATGTACAAGGAAACACAGTTTTACACCTTGCAACATCTACAAGGCAACAAGAGGCAAGTAGTGCTTGAACTTATAATAATCCTGATAATAGTTATCATTACATTTAATTTCAATTCATGATATTGTTTGATTATTTTGATAAGCAAAAAGAGTCATGACCAGGTGGTGGAGTTGTTGCTTGGTAAGGACACTAACACATGTGGGGTGGTAGAAGTAAACGCCAAGAACAAAAGCAGTCTAAGTGCTCTTGATCTCTTGTTTCTGTTTCCCAGTGAGGCAGGGGATAGAGAAATTGAGGAGATCCTTCGATGCAAAGGAGGTATGAGACTACGAGAAGTCAACTCTGAATTAGTTGTGGACACTGAAAATCACCCAAATAACGCGACAAACTCGTCTAGGGCTTCATTTGACCGCATAGTAGAGTACTTTAAATTTCGAAAGGGTAGAGATTCACCAAGCAGTGTACGAGGTTACCTATTAATCATAGTAGTACTAATTGCAACAGCGACATACCAAGCAGGGCTCAGCCCACCCGGGGGTACTTGGCAGGACAGTACCAATTCAAATAATACCAATGGAATCAATACTACCACAAAGGTACACATAGCAGGGAAAGCAATTTTAAGGAGTACTGATCCAATATCCTTTGAGTTATTTCTCTTTTTCAATTCTTTAGGATTTCATCTCTCTATGTTCATGATACATATCCTAACATGTGGATTTCCTTTGAGGTTTGAGCTTCAAGCATGTCTCATGGCAATGGTGTTTACATATAACATGTCCATGCAGAGTATTCAACCTCATGGTGTTTACTTGATATTGTATTATGTCTCCTCTGCCGTTATTCCATTGTCTATACCATTTATAGCAATATGGGTTCGACAATTATCAGCAAAGAGAAGATGTGTACCCTTTTACAACAGATAGAATTCATCTCCATCTGAGCTTATAAAGGATCACTCAAGAGTCAAAACATGGTTCGCATAAAGGCTGCAAAAGTTTCCTCCCATCTCAATGAGGAAATCCACTTACAGTTTAATATTGCAAAGAAAGGTTGTAATAGAAAATCCTACTTTATCAGCTAATCATTTATGTAAAATAGTACTTTGAAGTTTGTACTTTATCTTTTTCCTAGATATTTCAGATCAGCTATTTTCATTGAACCAAATTAGACACTAAAACACTCAGCAGGTATGAAATGTAAAAGTAAGTTGTAAAAGTAGTTATACTCATTTTTAGATAACAACACGAGTTTGCATAGAAAATACATTACCACCTTTCAACTAAAGACTGGTATAGATGACATGGTTACGGACTCTGTATCTACTGGAAAACCGTATAAAGTACTTATAAGGTGTTAGAGACACCTGAACAATTGAGACGAGCCCACACCCCTTGTCAAATAAAACCCACATCATAATTTTTTTTTTGTGACAGAGCACAATGGTAGAATGAGGTGGTGCATTTTTTGTGTGCCAATGATGATGCAGATAGTTTATAATGTTTCAGATGTCTTTTTCTATGATGTTTATTTGTGGAAAAATTCATACAATGAACTTGAAATTTCTCTCTCTTCTTCGCCGCTAATGTGAACTCCTTTAGCTTACAAGGTATTTATTGTCAGTGTTCAACATTTAACAGGTTTAAAATTGTTGTTAGAGTCCTGTCACAACATTTGATTCAGTTTAAGTTTTCTTCAAACCCTAATTTGTCAAACATAAAATAAATTATAGTAATAAAATGAGATCAAATTACACCAGACATCTTGAAAAAGATCCAGATGAATTCAGAAACAATATAGATCGAGATTGTAAAGGAGCTCGTAAGGCTAAACAGTGATCACTCACGTCTCACCAGTATAGATAAATAAACGGCCATACATTGTGCTGCTGTAAAAGGCCTAGTTGACATTATAAGAACATTATATTTTATTACAAATCATAGTGTTTGATTATTTTGACTAGCAAAAGCAATCGTGACCAGGTGGTGGAGCTGTTGCTCGGTGAGAACACTACATGTGGGATGGTAGAAGTAAACGCCAAAAATAAAAGCAGTCTAACTGCTCTTGATCTCTTGTTGCTGTTTCCAAGTGAGGCAGGGGATAGAGATATCGAGGAGATCCTTCGATGCAAAGGAGCTAGGAGAATGCATGAAGTGAACTCAGAACTAGTTGACACTGAAACTTCCCCAATTAACACGACAAACTCGTATAGTGCTCCATTTGACCGCATAGTAGAGTACTTCAAATTTCAGAAGGGTAGAGATTCACCAAGTAGTGCACAAGGCGACCTGTTGGTCATAGTAGTACTAATTGCAACAGCGACATACCAATCAGGGCTCAGCCCACCAGGGGGTATGTGGCAGGATAGTACCAATTCAAGTAATACCAATGGGACCAATGCTACCACAAAGGTGCACATGGCAGGGAAGGCAATTTTAAGTGATACTGATGTAGTATCCTTTGGATTATTCCTTTTCTTCAACTCTTTAGGATTTCACACCTCTCTTTTCATGATACGCATCCTAACATGTGGATTCCCTTTGAGGTTGGAGCTTCATGTATGCCTCGCAGCAATGATGGCTACTTATAACATGTCCATGGCTAGTATTGGACGTCAAGGTAGTGTAGTTCTGATCTTGTTTCAAGCCTTTTCTGGCATTTTCTCATGGGCTATACCACTGATAGCAAGGTTGGTACGAAAATTATCAGCAAAGAGAATATGCATACCCTTGGACAACAGATAGAATTCATATCCAGCTGATCTTATAAAGGATCACTCAACGGTCAAACACATGGTTCACATAAAGCCTAATGAAGTTTCTTCCCTGAGAAAGTTTGTAACCGAAAATTCTACTTTATCAGCTACCTATTAATGTAATTGTAGTTTGTCTGTTTCCTAGTTATGTCAGATGTATTAAATTATGTTATAATGGAAGAGTTTCTCTCATTGAGCAAAATTAGACGCTAAATTAGGAAATTGACGAACACTCAGCAGGTCTCTTTTATCCACTGTGTTTGAATTCCAAGTTTTGCCACCTCTCCCTTTCCTGATTTGGATAACATTATCCTCCCTCCAGTCCCCTATTCAGAATTCAATATCCGCTTTGCATGTTGAAAATAGACTACGACCTCACCCCTTCGTTTGAGAATCCCTTTGCACCCTGCCGATTATAAGGTGAAACTTCATTTATATCTGTCACAACTATTCCCAAAGGAGCATAAATAAAACCAAGCACCAAAAACAATTCAAACTACGCCCCTATTTCTTACCAACGCCCCTATTAATTTTTACCAAATTTTATCTTCACACCCTAAATTTCCACACAGCCTAGATACTACCTTTGGTTACATGAAATTAGATATAAGATCTAAGCAATATATGTTTAGTGGCTTTGTCCGGAAAAAATTTCTGGCTCCGACACTGATTATGGCTCTACCCTCATCTGCAGCTCCACCTCTTTCAATTTTGAACTTCTTCCACCGAAAAAACAAAAGCCATGATCGACCCTCTTACCACTTTCTCAACAGAATAGCATGCATGTACTGTTTAGTAACATTACACATTAACTAACTAATGTGTCGACCATAGTTATTTATTTACCAACTTTTGTAAAGGTAATTAAAAAAAAAAAACATTATGACTAATACACAGATGGCAGCCTTAAAGCATTAAAGCTCCAATATGATATTCTCCCAGTTTGCGTATAGGACTTCGAATACTACCCTTTAAATGAGGGAAGATAACAAACCCTGCCCCAATGACAAATTATCATCACTAGAATAGCATCCAGAGCCATGGCTTTATTACAAAAAAAATTCTACTTTCCATTCTTCTCAAATCATCCAGCTCATCGAGAGGGATCCTCCATTGAAGCAGACATTACCCAAAACAAAGCAAAATTCCTAATGAAATGCAACCATACATACCCTGTTGATTTAATTACAAAGAATTAGAAGATGAGTCGTAGCCTGTAAATCAATACTGCAGAAAGGTCATAGCTATAAAGCTCATAGCTGTACGTGAATCATATACATACTAAATTGACAAGTGTAGATGAATTTAGGAGAAATGGCAACTAGCACTATTATGTAATCTTGAAAAGAGGAGAGAAAGGTGAGCAAATAATCGCTTATTTTTTAAGAATTTGAACCATTGGGGTAACAAGGGCGTGTGTAAGGGAATAATTTGATTGAAATACATTTCTTACCTAATAACTTTTTCTTTAGGTGTTATTAAGGTAAAAAAAAATTATCACCTAGAAAGTCTTTGGACCCTCCCAGAGTCTGACCCAAAGAAAATTATTGACATGTATACAGTAATATAACGCAAATTGAAGTTTACTATAGCATGAACAGTGATCTGTCCGTCAATGTGTCCATTTTTTTGAAGTTTCGCAAAAGCCCTCGCCCCTATTAAAAACTTTCCCTCATATCCCCGTCCTCTTTTGCTAATCTCTCCTTCTCCTCTCCCTCTCCGTCCTCTTCTTCCTCCACTTTCTCATCGTCTCCTCTTCCTCCGGCGAATTTGAAGGAGATCACGAGGAGCACGAGGCTGACGAACAACTACACTTCACTGCCTTCATTTCACTACTTCATCCATGGCAGCCGACGCCAGTGTTCCACTCTGCCACCAATCCACATGATTTTTACCCATTAGATTACATCAAATTGTTTAATACTCATTTTAAAAGAATTAAGTAACCCAATTTCGGACACCAACCCGGATCCCCAAATTGGCTTAAATTTAGTTAACTATGAAATCCCACACTGAATACATGAATTTATGAAAAGGTGGAATCATTCTCAATTGATGATAAAATTTGAAACAAAACAATGGATACAACAAAAGAAAAGCCCATTACTTCAAAATCCTTGAAGAAGTATGCCGAGTGTGAGTATTAGAAAAATCAATTGCATCCCCATTCTCATCGCTGGAGATGGGATCTCAATCTCCCACCCAACCACTCCAAAGAAGAATCGAGAAACAAACGCAAAGAAATAATTATAATTAAGTGGAACAAAAAAATAGACATGAAAGTGTAATCCTTAAGGAAGAAAAAAGGGAAGTTCCTCCCATCCTCCAGAAAAAATTAATAATAAATATTAAATAAATAAATTCGCGACGGGATGAGATGGGTGAGATTGAAAATCTCTATTCCAATCTCATTTCATCGCAATTTAGACCGGAAAGGAACATGATCGGAATGGGTTTGATTAATCCCGAAAGAATCCGAAAAAAATCTGGATCGGGGGATGGGACGGGTGGTGTACATGTGGTGTGTTCTGTTCAGCTCTCTCGTTCAATGGAGGAGACTAGTAGTAGTAATCTTCGTTTTGTAAAGCAAAAAAACCATCTCTTTTCGACCTTGTTTCAACCTACCATTGATGACCATGACCTTCCTTCTTACAACACCATCAGCAACCCTGATCATGACCATGATTCTGACATCACTTCTTGTTCGACTTTCACATCCAATACGTAGACAAGATGATGATGCGCTTGCTTGACGGGAGCACGGGAGCTTGATCGACATTCATCACACTCTAGGTCCCTTTCAGACCAAACCTTTCTACAAGAATCCTCTGCGCTTCATCAATTCCCGTCTCCATGAAATTACATATCATATGCTCTCTTAGGTAGAGTTGGAGTTCCAATTGGGTCTTGAAACCCAAGCCAAGAAGGACCTTACTAGCAGAATAGCATCCTATGCATGTTTGCTCTTTAACACAAGATTCAGTGGACGGTGATCGTATTCGCCTTCATCAAGCTGTGTGTTGACATAAGAATGGACGAGTACGTCATGTACGATGAAGCATATGGTACTACTGAGAGACTCTTAGACTTGTAATTGATATTGCAGATTGTAATATCACAATCTTCAATTCATTTTTCATGTAATTCTATAGACAAAATAGTGAATAAATTGATAAATTTCATATGAATGGATATTGCATTACTTGAGTTTTGGTCTTGGTACTGTTAAAGAAGGAAAGTCAGAATATGTTAAATGAAGAAAAGTCAAATAGGACTCTATTTGAATTTCTTGTATAGCAAGTTTTAAGTTTTCCATTTCCACAAGGTTAGGTAAAAGTTACATTGTATACAAGCTTGTATTCAATCAAGGAATAAAAACAATTCTCAAATATTTTTTTATACGGTATTAGAGCGACTTTCTCTGATGACCTAAACCCTAGCCACCGCTACTGTGCCAACAATACAAGCAGTGGTTACAACACCACCACTTCACCATATGACAATCCTCATCACCCATATTTTCTTCACCATTCCGATCAACATATGGAGTTGTTCTTGTTTCACAACCACTTACTCTCACCAATTACAACATATGGAGTCAAGCTATCACGCCCCGACCGGCCACAGGAACCGCAGCATGCCGATGCGTGAACTAATTCGTAATACAGGCAAATCGTAATTGGGCACAACATCATAATATAACACATTCTTGAAACGAGAATCAAACAGAAATAGCAACTACGATAAAATTTGAACAAAATAAGAGCATACGATTCGTCCCACCAGAGTCATAGCAACAAAAACAATATAAACAACCATCTAGTATTTAATAGGATAATACAAAGGAAGCAAAACATACCCGTACAGGGTGGACACGACTAAAAAACACAAAACAATAGCTGGAAACTGGGCCTAAGTGCCACGATCAGCAGGAACGCCAACACTGCCTGCACTCCAATAGAAGCACAACCCTTGCGGGGTCAGCAAAACACAAAGCTAGCTGGTGCGAGCGAACTAAATACAAATAATAGAATAATATACAGGAAAAATTCATGCCACACAATAATGAATAAGTGAGTAATCCTAGATGCATGATCCATAAAATGGAAAAAGGTGTCCCTATACAGGTTCTAAAGTCTAAATCACATCGTGTCTCTAAGGATAATATTTATAACTTCAAGCGCCAACACAAGCATTTCATATTCAACAATAACTACAATTTTATGAAATATGCCGGTCATTACAGATGATTCAAACATGGTAACGATCAAGCGATGAAAACAAATACTATCATAATTCTTCATAGTCTCCTAGGTATAGCAATCAAGTCGAAACCAAAAAATTGTATAAGTGTCTCATATCGTAGGTATCCGCATACCCGACGAATGTGTCTCACCTAGACACATTCTACAACGTGCACCAGTACCACTGCGGGTGGTTTGTATCCCAATGGGGTGTCATCTGTCAGGATACAAACTTAAACATCCCGATCGACTGGCCTAACACGGCCAACCTAATACAAATCAACTCAAGCGCGCTGGGAGGGAAAGCGAGTAATCTCCAAAGCACATCCTTCGGTTCCCATCCTACTGCCTTCATTAGTGGCAAGTGCGTGCGGGAGCTCACCACACTTTAGCAAACTTGCCACATGTAATAGCGTCCTCAATATCTGGTGCGAGTCATCTCAAGCACCATCAAACTCACGATGCAAGCAAGCTCCTAAGCATCGGCACAACATGCATTACAGCGGGGTAAAGACACTTACACTAATATCAACATGCACATACTACGAATCTGTACAGAATCAAATGTACCAGACGTGTAACCATAATCAGTTAGGCAATTTTCATAAATCCACGACTACGCCAGGGTCCCAACATGACCCAATTCACCACAATAAATTCATTCAAGTCAAACTATCAAACATGCTTAAGACTCGGCAATCTACGGTAAAACGCAACATACAAGCCCAATGACATTACGCCAAAGCCTAATCACACCCAAAGTCAACCACTATTCTATTTCATTCATGTATATCATGCTTTCAGAAACCCAATAAATAAATTCATTCACAAAAGAACCAACACAATAATCGAAATCTCCAAAAACCCCGAATTTCGGACTTGTATTCAATTATACACAATCGACGACATAATATAAAAATTAAATTCAGGATTTAAAATAAATAATTCTTAAGGTAAATATTATAGTTACACTCACCTAAGCGGAATGGGTTTTCAAAACCCAAATCCTACCGGTCAAAGCTCCCAACTCGCAAAACAGCGAATGCGGGAGCAAGGAAATTTTTAAAACTGCAAGGCAGACTCAAAAGTGAGCAAACTAGCCGAAAATTGGAAAATGAAATAAATAACAACCGGCGCGTGACTGAAATAAAAAATTACCGGCAAATTAAATTCAGCAAACACCCAAAATTCAGCAAAACTCACTGAAAACCACCCTATTCCAGTCTGATCGCCTTCGAACAGCACAATAGGCCGAAAATAGATCCAAGAACACTGAAATCATGAATGTGCAGTTCACCCATGCACCCAAAGCCCGGATTCACGTCGGAGAACCTTCCTAACGGACATGCACACTGATTTTTTTTTGAAATTTCGGCCAACCCTGAAATCACCCTTGCATGTGGGGTTTACAGGTTCCAAATGGCTCGACAAATGCCCCTAAAAGGGCTGATCGGAGCTACGCGATCCGATCAGTCAAAACCAACACCCTTAAGTCCACACAATTTGAAATTTTTGATTTTTAAAACGAAAAACTGAAGCAAGAATGAGAGGGGAGAAAGAGGAAGAAAAATGAGGAAAAAATCGACAAATTAATCAAGATTTCGCTGGAGAAGGAGAGGACGAAGGGAGAAAACGCTCCCTGGAAGAAAAAAAAAAGGAAGAAGAAGGGAGGGGGTTTTCTTTTAATAGGTGGGTGGCTATTTGCCCTCACCGAATTTCTGAGTACACCCCACCTCCAAACAATTTTTTTTAAAACAAAATCGACAGATATTGCACAAGCGATGACCATGACTCTCAAGACAAAAATAAATTGGGTTTTGTTGATGGATCTATCAAAAAAACTAGACGATAAAGCCGAAAATGATGAACTACTACAATAAGATCGTTGCAACAACAAATCCAAGGCTCACAATGTTGGTAATTACTCTTATATTACAAAATTGTTAGGTAAAGTATTTTCTCTCAAATCTCATGGCTCTCGTTCATCTTGGATCCTTGATAGCCGCACCACTGATCATATAGTTCATGACCCTCATTTACTCACATTTTGCAAACACGTCAACAATTGAACCGTTGAGCTTCTTGATGGCACACTTGTTGTTGTCACCATGACTTTTTCTTCTGTTTTTACCTTGCACGATTTTCTTTGTGTTCCCTCTTTTAATAATCTTAATTCGATTTCCATTAGCAAACTCACAAAACATTTTCCTTGTCTCACAATTTTTCTCAACAATTATTGTATGATACAAGACCTTCGTTTGGGAAGATGATTGGGACAACAACTGAGATTGATGGTTTCTACTACCTAGACAACACCACCACTACCACATCTTCCGCTTATTCAAGCCAACAACTATGTTGACTCTAGGTTATGGCACAATTGCCTAAGTCACCTTTCGGACAAAACTCTCCATCTTCTTCTTGTCTCCCTTACAATGTTAGTACTTGTGTTTTAAATAAATGTGTTATTTGTCATATGGCTAAATAAACTAGAAATAAATTTCCTTTATCCCATATTTTGAGTACTACTCCTTTTTCTTTATTACATGTTGATATTTGGGGAAGATATCATGTTGCTTTTCTTTCTGGAGCCCGTTATTTTCTCACCATTTTTTTATGATTATACACGATGCACTTGAATTTATCTCATGAAACACAAGTCTGACACACACACACTTTTAATTTCATTCATTAATTATGTTGAAAACCAATTTTCTTCCAAAGTTCAAACCATTCACAGTGATAACGGTCTTAATTTTTTCTAACCAATTTTTATGCTTCAAAGGGCATTACCAACCAAAACTCATGTCTCTATCCCCAACAAAATGGGGTAGCGAAACATGAACATAGACATCTTTTGAATGTCGCTTTTGCTCTTTTGTTTTAAGAACATTTTTGGGGAGAAGCAATTTTCACTATTGCCTATCTCATTAATCACACATTGTCCTCTGTTCTTAAAGGCAAAACACATTTTGATCTCCTCCATAACAAACCACCCACCTACTCTCACCTTTGAGTATTTGATTGTCTATGTTTCGCTTACGCATGCCCAACACCCTAGCAAATTTAATGTTTGTTCTAATCAATGTGTCTTTCTTGGAGACCCTCACAGGCAAAAAGGATAGAAAGTCTATGATCTCACCCACAAAAAGGTCCTTATTTCTTATGATGTCATCTTTTATGAGGGGACTTTTCCTTATTTTTCTAACAAAATGCAAAATCACCTAGCCGATCGGTCAGACACACTTCCCTGATCAATCGCCTATTTTTCGCTTCTTGATCCACCAACATTCCCTTTTTCCGACTGCTCAGATGACTCCCACCAACTGGTCGCCCAATCCGACACCTCCGTCACCAACCGGTCGAAACCCCAACCTCGATTGGTCACCTCCTCTTCCCCACCATCACAACCCTTTTTTTCGACCCTCATTCTCTCACTCCCATTCCCCCCATCGCTCCCATTCCACCCTTAGACCCCCTCTCCCACCTTGCACCTCTCGTGCCACCCGTGAACCATCTTATCTTCAACAATATCATCTTGATGCTCGATTGCCTTTTCGATTGTCCCACTCATCTGCTTCGAATGTTAGGCCTCCTACAGGTATTGTTTATCCTCTTTCTGATTTTCTTTCCTATGATCATTTACCCACCTCTCATAAGGCTTACACTACCTCTATTTCTTTAGTCAAAGAACCCATTAGTTTTATGTAGGATCCAAAGTGGCGTCAAGCCATGAGAAAAGAGATCGATGCTCTTGAAACCAATATCGCTTGGACTTTACAGCCTTTTCCCCCGGCAAGCATCCGATTGGTTGCAAATGGGTCTATAAAATAAAACTTAATTGAGATGGTAGCGTTGAGCACTACAAAGCCCATCTAGTAGCCAAATGATACAATTTAGTTGAAGGTATTGATTACTAAGAGGATTTTGCTCCTGTTGATAAATTGGCTACTATTCATTTCCTTCTTGCTTTTGCAGCCACATAGGGTTGGCATTTATGTCAACAATGTTTTTTCATTATGGTGATCTTTTTTAGGATATGTACATGAGTTTTCCTCCTACATTCAGCCGAAAGGGGGAGACTCGAGTATGCAAGTTGAAAAGGTCTTTATATAGTCTCAATAAAGCCTAGACACAATGGTTCCTTAAGTTATCCTCTGCTCTGATATCAGCAAGCTACAATCAGTCTAAGGATTATTACTCATTATTCATCCGATCCAAGGGTAACAACTTTACTGCAATTCTCGTATATGTTGATGATGTAATATTGGCAGGTAATGATCTCCAATAAATTGAAGAAACAAAGCAATTTCTGGTTGCAAAGTTCAAGCTCAAAGATTTAGGTAAATTTAAATGTTTCTTTGGCATTGAAGTCGTGAGGTCATCCAAAGGGATTGCTTTATCCCAACGAAAATATGCATTTGAAATATTGGTGGACACATGGTTTCTTGGAGAAAAGCCTTCACGTTATCCCATAGATCAAAACTTGGTGTTCACACAGGATGATGGAGATTTACTACCAAATTCTGCAACGTACCGCAAGCTCATTGGAAGGTTGATGTACTTAACGATCATGAGACCAATTTTTTTTTTTCTTCTGTACATGTCCTAAGTCAATTTATTGACAAGCTCAGAATACCACATTTGGATGTTTCATACAAGGTCTTGAGGTACATCAAGGTTTCACAGGACATGGTAACTTTCTTTCTTCCACCAGCTCATTATAGTTGAAAGCTTATTGTCATGCAAATCGGGCTAGATGTAAAGTTACTAAGAGATCCATTACAGGTTATTGTGTCATGTTTGGCGATTCACCAATTTCGTGGAAAGCTAAGAAACAAACTACAGTGGCAAGATCTACAGCTGAAACAAAATATAAGCTGAACTAGTTTCTTCAAGAGTCAATTCAAGATCCATCAATTTCAGGTATGTTCTTCAACTTTGTCTTTATTTTTTGTTATCTGTATTTCAACAATAACAACATACAGGGTCCACTTGTGTGCTGGAAGAAGATCAATCAACTAGTATGATGTTATGGATATACGTCCAATCCATATTATTCCAGTAGATGTTATTTACGCCTTCGAAATCATCAAGAGTCAATTCAAGATGATTTTGAAGCTTCATCTGGATCATCAAGTCAAGTCTATAGCTGCGGATGGGCTTTTGATTTAGTGACTCGGGCTTGGATGGTATTGGGTATGGCTCACTATCCTAGTCCGGGTGTTGACAATTGTGCATCAGGCTTCTAGTTTGATCCACACCCAAGTTTCTAGTTTCAACCAAGAGGTGCATGCTCTGGTTTTGGGGCTCTACAGTGTGGAGACTCTGTTGCAAGTCAACATGTTCTAGTTCCTATGCCCAAAGGCCTTTAGAATTGAGATTTCACTTGTTTGCTTTAGAAGAAGACCACAATTCAGAGCCTTTCGCATAATCTCTGGTCAGGTCATAGGTGAGCATGATGTGATCCACATAGTAAGAATAATTATTAAATCAACCTCAATACAATTATTATTTAAGTGATAACTCTCCAAATGTAATAATAATTATTCAAATGACTATGGCATTTGAAGATCTATGTAAATCATTTCTATCTAGCCTAAGTAGTAAGTGAATGAACATAGCATTCAATATTAAACAAACCATTATAGCAACACATATACATCAACAAGTCTTACATGTATGTATGCTATATTCAATACATATACATTAAATTTTGACATATCACAATACCATTCAATATTCAAGCAAACCTAAAGTGCAAACTATTCAATTACAGACCCTTCAATAGCCATTGAATAACCTACCAAACCTGTGTTGCAACAATAACACTGGATTCAATTTCAGACATGCAAACAATTAGATTTGATTTCATCTTGTTCAATTTTTTAGGATTTCATCTCTCTATGTTCATGATACATATCCTAACATATGGATTTCCTTTGAAGTTGGAGCTTCAAGCATGTCTCATGGTAATGGTGTTTACATATAGCATCTCCATGAAGAGTATTCAACCTGATGATGTTTACTTGACATTGTATTATGTCTCTTCTGCCGTTATTCCTTTGTCTATACAATTTATAGCAAGATGGGTTCGACAATTATCAACAAAGAGAAGATTAGTACCCTTTTGCAACAGATAGAATTCATCTCTGTCTGAGCATATAAAAGATCACTCAAGAATTAAAACATGGTTCGCATAAAGCCTGCAAAAGTTTCCTCCCATCTCAATGAGGAAATAACACTGATTTTTATTAATCTCTCAACTAGGTAAGTACACCAAACTTTGTGTACAAACACCAACACACCCACTCAAGCTTACAACTCACAATTGAGCTTATGATTCTTCATGCCCTTACAACACAATGTTGATCCCCTACTTATAACAACTTAAGGTCGGTGGGTGAGCCACCAATTTTGACATTGGCTTAATAAAGAGAACTCTATATAATGAATGAAGAGAACTCTAGATGATAAACCTTCTAGAAATCTAGTGGTGATGAGGCTTCTAGAGAATGAACTCTCTAGAGAGTTAGTGATGCTTCTCAACACTCCCCCCATCACTAACTCATTTAAAGGTCATGCCAAGTTGTCTTTGAAATTCTTCATACTTTATAGCACCGAGTTCTTTAGTGAATATATCTGCCGCTTGGTTGTCTGTCTTGATTGCTTGCATTTTTCTCTCTCCTTGAAGTAGCTTCTCTCTTATAAAGTGGTAGTGAACCTTTACATGCTTTGTCCTCATGTGGAACACTGGTTTTCAGCTAAGCGTATTGCAAACTAATTATCACGATGCAATGGTATTGTATACTCGACTGGTTGGTGCAAATCCTTCATTAATTGATACAGTTGTCTTCTCACCCATAAAGTTGAAGAAAACAAACTTCGCCAATGTCATCTTGTGGTGCTGAGTGCTTTTCTGTCAGACACTTCACACTCTTATTGTTCCATACTAATTGGTTTCTAACCCTTCAATGGTTGGTAGATATCTTTATGATAAAGGTAATCCTCCACTTGCACTTTCCAAAACCCAAAGTTTGACCCATCAAATTTCTGTAGGTTGTATCGTTCTCCGAAGCCATTGCTCCTACTTGAACCAACAAGAAACTCTCACAAGAATTTCTTTAAACATTTTTTTGTGGCTTGGGTTGGCAAATGTGCGGCGCTGACACCAGTTGTAGATGCGACATGTTTTCGATATCTAGTCGGACCCGGTTAATTGGGTGCGTCCAATTTCACCATTATGAAAAAGATTGAATTCGCCCGCTGTGGGCCACTGTAGTTCCTGAGACAGACTAGGTTACTTAGATGCAGCCAGTTGTCGACATGCTGATTAGGCCTAGACTACACCGTTGTATGCTATCGTGGTCCTCTGGTCTGACCAGGTTACTTGGATGCGTCAAATTTCACCATCCTGAAGAGGACTAAATTTAGTCGTTGTGCCCCAATGTGGTTCCTTAGGCAGACTAAGTCACTTTGATGTGGCGAGTTGTCAATATCCTGAGTAGGACTAGACTCGATCGTTGTGCTCCATCGTGGTGCTCTGGTCGGACCAAGTTACTTGGGTGCATCGAAAATTTCACCATCTTGAAAAGGACTGAATTTGGTTGTTGTGCGTCACTGTGGTTCCTTAAAAGGACTAGGTCACTTAGATGCGACAAGTTGTCGACATCTTGAGTAGGACTAGACTTGGCCGATGTGCGCCATCGTAGTTCCTTGGTCGGACTAGGCTTGCCCTTGCATATAGAGTTACATTTGAAATGAAATTATTTAATGAGAATACCTTTATTAATAACACTTCTTTAAGTGTTCCACATTCCACAATCTATTAAGACTCTCTCCAATCAGGTTTTCTAACCAATAAGTTCGAGGCCTATTGATATTCGTCACCTTATAAAGCCTTTCCTAGTTTGGGCTTAGTTTACCATCTCCTGGGTCTTTTGTGTTTGGCTAGGTTTTTCTGAGTACCCAATCGCCGACTTTAAATTTTCGAGGCTTGACCCTCTTATTATAGTAATGGGCCATTTTTTGTCGGTAGGCTGTTATCCTGATAGAAGCTTCGTCACTTCGTTCTTCGAGTAGATCTAGTCTAACTCTCAGAGCCTCGTCATTGTTTTCCAACCTGAACTCCTCCATTCTGAATGTTGGCATCCCTAATTCCATTGGAACCATTGCCTCAGACCTGTAGGTGAGGGCGAATGGTGTCCTTTTTTGTGGTTTGGTGAGCCCAAATGATGCCTGGTACTTAAAAAATTCGGAGCTCTTTGGCTACTTTGAGTTTCTTTTTTATTGCCACCAGAATCGTTCGGTTGGTGACTTTCGCTTGTCCATTGGCTTGGTGATACCCCGGTGCTGAATAGTGGTGACTGATGTTTAGATTAGCACAAAGTTTCTTAACTTTTTGCCTTCAAACTGGGTCCTAGTATTGCTGACCAATGTTTTTGGGATCTCGAACCTGCAGATGGTGGACTTTTAGAATAAATTTTCATTATGATTTTCTCCAATCTTGGAGAGTGACCTCTACCCATTTGGTAAAGTAAATGATAGCCACAAGGAGAAATTTCTTTTTCTCAGATATGGGTAGTGGGCTTACAATGTTCGTTCCCCATTGTGTGAAGGGTCATGGACTGGTAATGGGGACCAGGTTTTGTGCGGGCATATGTGTGTATGGGCGTATATCTAACATTTATTTCATTTTTGGACCAGATCTTTAGCCTCTTGCTGCATCTTAGGCCAATAATACCCTAAGGTGAAGGCTTTATGGGTCAATTTCCTTCCCCTGGGATGGTTCCCACAAGTTCCTTCATGGATCTTTTTAAGGATATAGTCAACCTCGCAGGGAATCAGGCATCTGAGTAGTGTGCCAATTGTTGATCTTCTGTATAATTTGTCATTAAGGAGTGTGTACTGCGCCTTCCTGTTCTTCAGCTTGTGAGCTTTTAACTTCTTCGCTGGGAGGACTCCATCTTTGATGAAGTTGATTGGCAGACTCATCCAGCTTGTCTTCTCATTTGTGGAGAAAGACTTGTGGAATCCCTTCTCCTCTAGAGAAAAAATTTCTTTGAGTTCTAAAGTCTATCGGAGCTGTCCGTTGCAGATGAGGCCATGTTGGCCAGGGTGTCAGCTTCCTCATTATCTGCTCTGGAACAACGACGGAGTAGAATTTTCTTAAACCCTTTCTTTGCGTCAATTGATTTTTTGCAATAAGCCAATATCCGAGGGTTTTTAGCGTTGAACTCGCCTTTCACTTGGTTGACCACCAGTTGAGAATCTAAACACTATTATTTCTTCTACCTTGATCCCTCTAGCCAATTTCAGTCCAACTATGAGGGCCTCATATTCCGCTTCGTTGTTTGACTATGGTTCTGGTCTTTGGACCTCCGCATCTGAGCTCCTTTGTTAGGACTATGGTGTCTTGTCATTTGACTGCTTAGTCGCAACGTAATGACACTCCAAAATAGTAGTCTGGTCCCCTTTGATTGTCCTTACTAAATCATCCACAGGGTACTTTAGACACTGGTGTTGTGTGGAGACCATTGCTTCCATATGGTGGAGCCAAAGTCAACCTAGGATTGCATTTTATGCGAAAAGGGAGTCTACAATCAAGAATTCCATGATCAAGATCTTTTGCAGGTCAGACTGCCATACCATTACCGACAACTTGTTTGTTCAACCCAGGTAGCAGCTTCCCCCATTGAAGCCGAACATGGCTTGGTTGGCAAACGTCAACTCTTCTTCTGTTAACTGCATTTTGCGGAACGTGTCTAGAAACAAAACATTCGTTGAACTGCCTATGTCCACCAATGATCTCCTCACTTCCCATTTTGTTATCCCGACCGAGATAAACAAAGCTTCATCATGGGGAAGCAGACTCCTCTCATGTCCCGTTATGTGAACGTCAATATCAGAGCTGGTCTTTCTCCTTGAACATGCTGAACAAGTTGATCCTTGTAGTGGGATCTGGCCTGCAGTTGTCGGACCGATCTCTTCAATAATCTATTGGAATGTTCATCTTCTTCATTTGCACCATGCATAACACATACAAAGTTCATAGTCCTCTCTTTGGCCTCATGCATGGACTCTTCAGTCTTTCTTTGCAGGACTGTGTTTCCTCGAAGTCGACGAATTCCTTCAGCTTCCTTTTTTGAACCCAATATTGAATCTCATTCATGAGGTTTTTGCAGTCCCGGGTGTCGTGCCTACTTCCTTATGATAAGAACAATATTTTTTTCTTATGGCGTTTAGAATGATCTCCCCTGAGCTTTGAGAACCACCTATTATCCTCCCAGTTTTTCATGATGGATAAGATGTTGGACAGACTGGAATTGAGTGTAATGTGGGCGGAATATCTGGAGTTTCTGGTCTTGTCTGGTTTTATTATGTCACGCCCAGCCTGGTCATCACTCTGTATTATTTTGGATTTGTCTTCATTTTTTGTTTCTATCTCTGCCCCTAGTCTTGGACAGTCTTCTAAAAATCGCTAGGCGCTGGGCGGGCGGCGAGCAGGTGCCTAGCGCCCAGGGGCCTAGGCGGGTGCCTAGGCGGTCTTAGGTTTTGTGTTATAACTTTAATAATTTACAAAAGTTAAACATAATACCTTATCAATTACATCCAATTTAATGTCAATATACATATGCAAAATTTAAAAACATGAAAAATTAACAATCGTGAACAAAATTTATTAAAACTCAAATGACTGAAGTTATGATGGGTACTTTATATAAATTTGAATTTGTGTACTCTTTTATTTTTCTTCAAATTGCATGAATAACCTCAGTTATGTTTGATAAAATCTACATTAGTAAAATTGGTACCGGCAGATCATTTGAGAATTCCTTTAAGTAATCATCTTTCGCTACATTTAGACATATCATCATCATCATCATCAAAGCCCATTCCCGAGATTTTCTAAAAAAACAATTAAATAATTTATTTCTAAAAAATAGGAAAGAAAAATAAAATAAGAACACAATCAACCTTATTAAAAAATAAAAAAATAAAAAAATAAAAAAATAAAAAAATAAAAAAATAAAAAAAATAAAAATCTCCCAGACCGCCTAGAGTTCGCCTAGACCCCGCCTAGGCCGCCTAGACCCCGCCCAGACCCGCCCGACCCGCCTAGACCCGCCCAGGCATTAATCTGGGCGGTTTTCCACCTTCTAGCGCCTAGGCGCCGCCTAGACCGATTTTTAGAACACTGGTCTTGGAGGAGTGTTTAGTCTTGCTCTCTTCCCCTTTCATGGTTGCTAACATCTCCTTTAAGGTGATGTACTTTTGTTCACTTTTCTATAGATCTGCCATGTTTGTTGGGGGCTCCAGGTTGAGAAAGTTATAAAACTAACGTCTCTTGAGGCCGAAGGTGAAGGCATTGTCGGATGTGTCATCACTGTAGTTGTCGATCAAGGTTAGTTCATCATTGAACCAAGTCATATATTCCCTGAGGATCCTGCAATTTTTCTGCTTGAGGCTAAGCAGATAATGGGGATCCTTCCTGATCCACTGGCCCCCAACGAATCGGGTGATGAAAACCTTCTCTAGGGTTTGGAATGACTCAGCGGACCTTGGCTAGAGGCAATGAAACGAGGTCACTACACCCTTCTTGAGGCTTGTAGGGAAGGTCCGACATAAGACGACTTCTGAACTATCCTTCAACGCCATCACGTGGTGGTAATGGATCAGGTGGTTAGACGGATAAGTGTTTCCGTCGTACAACTCAAGCTTTGGGAGTATGAATTTCCATGGCAGAGGCACGTTTATGATCTGCTAAAAAAATGGGGAAACCATGAGATTATACAGGATGTTCGGATCAGTAGCTCCTAGTCGGAACGAATTCTTGATGATGGTTTTGTCGAACCCCGGAGCGTGGTCCCCTTAAACTCCTACATATTTTAAGTTCCTCTCATGGTTGCCATTATTGTCCTCAATGGGGACGTTGTCGCTCTCATGAATGAGCTCCGTGGTATTCTGTTGGACCATAAACTTGTCTGGGTTTCCATAACGTTTTTCGTAGCAACATACACATCTTTCTGTATTGTGGATTTCAAACCACGCCAAAGTCGAAATTTTGAAATTTATCAGTAGCAAGAAAATTACTTAGACATTGAATTTTCTTACTTTTGGAATTCACCATTCTCGGCAAATGTTCTTCAAACAGTCATTAACTTAACCATCATGGCTAAAAAGATGAACCCAAACCTCGAAACTGTCATCAATAACTAGATTATAGCACACACGATCCACTTATTGTTGGAGTTTGTATAGCAAATAACCAACATTAAAGACAAAAGATGTGTTTTTTGTTTTTTAAGAAATGTGTCTTTTGCACTTGAAGACAAAAGATGTGTTTTTTAAGAAAGGATGTGTCTAATCAATACACTCTTTTGTTCTCTATATATTGAAGAGAAGATCAAGTTCTTTAAGCACATTAATTTTCTAGAGTTATTCATTTTTCTTCACTTCTGAGAGAGATTGCATTCGGTAAATTCGCCAGAGCCAACACCTTTGTATTACGGTGTTGGTATTAGATAGTTGAATCCAGGTAGTCAGACGCCTAAAGAACTACAGCTTCGAGTAGGGGCAAATTATGTCTATAGGACATAGCGTATCCGCTAGCCTCTATCTACAAATCAAGACATACCAACTTTACGAATTCAAGATAGTGATTTTGCAAGCCTCTATCTACAATACAAGTTAGTAGATTTCTTTTTTTTATTTGATTTTGTTATAATCAATTTCTAATATAAATAGTATTTGTATTGTTACATTACTTATTTCAGACAAATTTATACATTGTTCGGATTGTGTCTCCAACAATCTATAAACAGAATTATGGAACAATCAGTTAATGGCGTCAAACCCCATGTTGAGACACCAGATAAGTTTAAGGGTATGGATTTCAAACGCTGGCAACAGAAGATGTTGTTTTATCTAAGAACCTTGAACCTTGCTCATCATATTTTCAAGGAAGATGTATATGATGTTCCTGTCACTAAAGGATATGATATTTCCACAGATCAGTTTAATGCAATTGATGCATGGAAACATAGTGAGCTCTTATGAAGAAACTATATCCTAAACAGTCTCAATGATACGTATATGATGTGTATAAATCATACAAAACAACAAAAAAACTTTGGATTTCTCCGGAGAATAAATATAAAATTGAAGATGTTGGTTCAAAGAAGTTTATCATTGGAAAATTTTTAAAGTACTAAATGATAGACTCGAAGACTGTTGTGAACCAAGTGGAAGAACTCCAGATTATGATTCTAGAACTTGCTCCAGAGGGAATGGAATTGCCACACCAATTTGCAGTCGAGGCTGTCATTGAGAAATTGCCTCCATCTTAGAACGATTTCAAGATTCATCTCAAACATAAGAAGACTGATATGACAATGGAGGATTTGGTTCTCAAATTAAGGGTTCAAGAAGATCACCGCAAGAGTGAGGGAATGAACACTTCTGAGTTCGACACCAAATTAAAGACAAAAGACGTGTCTTTTGTTTTTTAAGAAAGGTATCTTTTGCACTTGAAGACAAAAGATGTGTCTTTTAAGAAAGGGTGTGTCTGATCAACACACCCTTTTGTTCTCTATTTATTGAAGAGAAAATCAAGTTATTTAAGCACATTAATTTTCTAGAGTTATTCATTCTTCTTCACTTCTGAGAGAGATTGCATTCGGTAAATTCGCCAGAGCCAACACCTTTATGCTACGGTGTTGGATTAGATAGTTGAATCCTGATAGTCAGACACCTAAAGAACTATAACACCGAGCCGAGGCGAGCATATCCACTAGCCTCTATCTACAAATCAAGACGTACAAACTCCGCCAATTCAATATAGTGATTTCGCAAGCCTTTATCTGCAATACAAGTTAGCAGATTTATTTCTTTTATTTGATACCAATCAATCTTACTGCTACAGACTCTGTATATGCCTTCGAGTCATCCTGATAATTAAAGGTGTGCCATAGTGGAGAAAGAGGTACAAAGAAGATAAAGCTTGAGGTTGAAGATGACCTTCAACCGCATGTTTTCTCTTAAAGCTATGAAACAAAGAAAAAACAAACAAACAAACAAACACACGAACTTTCCGTGACGGCAAAGAATTATTCGCCATTGAAAATTCAAGAAATATAATCATCTTCAATATTTTGAGGGATTTCCAAGGAATTTTTTTTATATCTCCTTCAATCAAACACATCCTCAGTAAATAACCTTTCCTGTAACACTGTATGCCTGTAACACAATGCTTCAGTAGTTGCCAGCAAAATGGGACTTCATTCAATCCACTTGGCTTCGAAGCTCTTTCACCATTAATGCACTTGTATACTACTGTTGCAATTATCTTGTTGCTAAATAAACAGCTCTCAAAGTTCCAGTTCTCATCCTCCACGTCTGCATTACTACTCAAGGTCTCCACCTCCCTTGTGCAAAAGACCATTAGCTCTCAATATCAATTTCTACATTTTTCTTGTGGCATCAAAACATACAACTTTCAACAAAGCCAGTCCTAAGTTTAAAATTGCAGTTATAGCCCACCATAGACAGCATCAAGATTCTCTTACATAGTGGCTTTATAATTTTTATCTAACATACTAAGTGAAGCATCTAAATGAAAAAGGTTATATATCTAAGATTCTCTCATAGGAAACTTTTGCTGAGGTCTACCGACAAAAGAGAATATATGGAATATAATGGTTAGCATTATTAGTTGTTTCAACACGCAATGCAGTGAAGATGCACAAACACACTAAATGCCAGTAGCAATAGAAACCTTTGAAGCATAAATAGGATCTTAAGTAACCCTTCACATAACTTAAGTTCCCAATCATTCTGACAGTGAATACAATAACACGTGTCATACCATCCATTACTTTATTATATTGATGAGGCTATCCCAATAATAACCTTATTACATATGATGAGCCATACAACCATGACATCTCCATATCCAGAAAGAATTACATAACTGAAAACTAACCTTTAGTTTATCAAATCAACAATCACGTTCGGCACATACATTCAGTTGATCACATACATTCACAATATCACTTTGGCACCCATGCAACGCACTGTGCTATATCAACAAAGTTGACTAACATTGGCTTTTTAGATACCTAAAGGCATGCTTTTTCTAAATGTCATTCAATTCTTATTTTAGTGAGTCAAACACATAATTTAGGCTTTCCTCCTGCCATATCGAGCCTTTCACTTGCATTCAGGACAGTAATCACAAGGGCAACCAAATACAAACACCTAAGGACCTAAGTAATTCCACCCAATTAACTTGATTGTGTACCCACTATTCCTATTACTCGTACATCCAAATGTTGATAAGGTCTTCCTTAGTTCTCACAACTCATCTAAATGAGGTACAACATAAAGCACATGATATATGTGCCTGAGTACGAAATTGACCCGAGAAGGTTCATTTAGCAGGTCAGTTTAAGTTGAGAGAGGGGGCATTTTAAATTGAAAATGTGTCTGACACAGTAGTGGGCTATCCACCACGAACTGACTCATAACGGAGTCTGGACATAGATACAAAGGATCCATTCTTAAGCGATTAAAAATAAACAAACAAATAAAACTTGAGGAGGTAAGACATGAAAGATGATACCCACATCCATATAGATAAACAAACAGCCATCTTGAAATTCAGTACTGCAAGATTATAAATCAAAATCTTCAAACCAAAGTAACAGGAGGCTCGTAAAATGAATATTAGGCCATCAGACTCGTATGACATTATTTTCTAGTTCCATGGAAGTTGTATTTCCATCAAATCGGTACCCTCAAAATTTCAACACAGTTCATGATTACTAATAGTTTACAAATTTACAGTAAGATTTGAGCATTCACTTTCCAGTTTAGGGATCCTGTTATTGTCTCATTCAAGGTGCTCAAATACTGTGAAAAGGAAAGCACAAAGAATAGAACTTGCAAACAGTCAACTTTTGAATCAAATCTATATTTCATTAATTTGAATCATGGACAATTACAAAACTGTGACAGGGATATGAACATTTGTCTTTTGCTTTACAAGAACAATGCATGTGTAGGTCTCTCTCTACAAAATTGCGACAAGGATATGAACATGTATCTTCTCTTTATAAAATTTGCACAAAAAAATGAAGGAAAGTTGGTTGAAAATGAATGGATGGATGAGGGACCAATGAATGACTAATTGATAAGTAAATGAATAATGACCGTATGACCAACCAAAAGCAACGAATCATAACGACTGATTTACAAGTGGCATACTGATTGTGAGCTGATCCACCCAAACCAGGCAGCTTTCACTGGTGCTGCTGCAGATGCCAAGCTGAAATTGCAGTTCAAGGTAAATTAACAGTTTAGCCATGGAAAAATAGTGGAAAATCTAGTGGAAAGGGAAACACATCATAATGTAGCAGAAATAATACCTCTTGAACTGTTCGATTTCTGAGCGTAGAGCTTTCAGATCGGCATAGAGTGCTTTAGAGTTTGCCAAGTCATGCACTGAAAAAGAAGAAGAAGCAGAATCGTGTAGAGTAGCTGTTTGGGCCAATGGCTTTTGGAGCTCTTGGTCTCTCTTCTACAGGAACAAATACCAAACAACAAAGCAGTCAGGTAAATCCCTAAGAAAGGAAGCAACCCCATTTCTAGAACAGCATGAAAATGCAAACCCATTCAACAAAATCAGTTAAATTCAAGCTAACCATAAAACTCTAATAATTACTGAATAAAACCCTAAAACAATATGAAAAGTTTGGATGGGTTGATAAGAAAACCAAGCAGACAGGTAAAGCGCACTAGAGGAATCAAAAACCCATTTCCAGGACAGCTTAAAAATGCAAACCCAATTAACAAAATTTGAAACAAACCAGAAAACACCCAATTATTGATGAATAAAACCCTAAAAATGCAAAACCCTAATAAATTTTCAGAAGGGTTGATAAGAACAACAATCAATTGTGATAAAACCAACCCTAAAAATGAACCGAAATTCCGAAAAAAAGCAGAAAAGCCCCAATCTTTATTGAATGAAACCCTAGTAGATTCAGGAAAAATCAGCAAAAACGCAGAAACCACATTCGAAGATAAAATGACGGAGTTACCTTCTCAGTCTGAATTTGAAGCAAACCCTCGGCCTCAGAATCAACAACAAGATGGTTGTATTGATGTTGAGGGTGAATGGAAGTGGAAGTCCTCCTCCGTTTGGCACCCCAAGGCAACATCGAAAAGAAGTGAAGTGATTCAGATCGGTGAAAGAGGCGTGGAAGGTCCAAAAGAATTGCAGCGACTTGACGTTGTTGAACAAAGCAGGCTCTGGGTCTCCGTTTGAATGTACTAGAGTTCATCCTCTTCCTCTTTATCCACATCGGCATCGACGTTCTTGAATCAGAAAGGGAGATCATGGCATTGGAAGAAGAGGGGTTCTTTTTCTTCTTCTTCATCGTTGATCGACTTCTCAACGGGGGTTTCATCGTTGATCTTACCAACAGTGGATGCAGAGCAAGAGAGAAAGAGGTGGAGAAATCGATGGATGAAGAAGAAGAAGGATGGATGATTGAGTGGGGGAGAGTCTCAGACGCAGAGAGAAGGAGAGAAACAGAGCAAGATTATTAGAGTGAAGTGTGTAGTGGGAATGCGTTTCGGTCGGTGGGTTATGTATGTTCTCCCGCCCAGCCCAACGTCTCTTTGTTTGAATTTCTCATAAACACTTTCATTGTCCGCCAATACTTGTTTGTGCGCCAATTTCAAAAGTGTTCCCACACTCAGTCTCAAAGCATTGTGTACCTCGCAACAAAAGGTTTCTCTCAAAATGGTGCTCAAATGCAAATTTCATAGTTGCAAAGCCTAATTTGTGCTTATGTCTCAAATCTCCCAATGGCTGGATCATGGTAAACTTTGATGGACTATCGTTGGGAAATTCACGTTGGAGACTTGCGGGGCTATTATCTGCGATGACTAAGGAACCCGTTTAGTGGCTAATGCGAGCTCAAGAAATCAAAGTTCGAAAAACATTATACAACTCCTATGAGTGGAAATCGACTAGATTTTATTGTCCCACACCACCTTTCTCTTCCATACCATTAATAAAAAAAACACTTCAACTCAAATACTTTTTTTTTTAACAATGATGGCTTCTTCTTCAACAACTCAAACATATCCTCCTTCTTTATGGTTCCTCAACAAGAACAACCCAACATTCCCACCTTCACCTCACTCCAAATATCCATTTCGAAATTAACCCCCATTTCTCCTCATTTTCTTAAAAAACCCAATAAAAAAATTCAATCAAGTTCTCTGCAAATGATGCACCCCAGAGGGAGAAGGAACCATCCTCTTCATTCTCTCTTATCCATCAAACATCACCACCACGCCATGCTCTATCACCGCTGGCGACCTGCTATAATCTCATTCTTCTTCTCTCTTCTTCCTATTCTTATCTTTTTTTTCCTCCATCGCTCTTTGCGAGGACTCCGTGAGGATGGGTTCCCTATTAGTTGCAGCCTATGCGAGGGAAAAAAATTTGGCCCTTGCACAAGCTCCTGCGAGTGAAAAACCCATCCTCGCGGAGGCCGCTGCGAGTGGGGAACCCATCCTCGTGGAGTCCTTGTAGAGGGCAATAAAAAAAACGCAGACTCTGAGGTGATGATGACGGATTGAATCGAAGAAGAAAAGGGTTGCGTGGCGATGGAATGATAATGGTAATCAGGGAAGAAGAGCTGAATCGAGGAAGAGAGGATTGTGTAGCATGCGTGATGGACATATTGTCTGAATCAATGCAAAGGGAGCTGTGAATGGTGGTGGATGGGTTATTGCATGAGAGACGAAGGCAAGAATGAGAGACGATAAAGGGTTGAATTGGGAGATGGGGGTGTTGCAAGATGGTGATGTAATGAGAAAGAGGCGTGAGATGGGGATGAAAGAAAGGCGTGAGAGATAATGGAGCTCTCATTCTCCATCACCTGTGTGTTAAGGGAAGAAAAAAAAAGAAAAGAAAGAAAGAACTATTCAATTCTATTTATTTAATTTTTTAATTGGTGGTGAGGGAGAGAATAGTAGGGGGCAGTGGTGTGGGAGTGGGACAGTATAATATGTGGTGTCAAACAACCTCTGCTTCCTGCAAATTGTAGTGTTCGCTATATTAAACACAAAGTACCATCTCCATGGCAGAAATTCCTATAATTTGAATGTTACAAAAGACTTGAGAACTAAGCTAGCTGACATTAGGAATTATATTGGGAAGACAAGCTAATTCGCTCACACAAGATATGCAATGTTTTTTTTTATGAGACATCAAACAGTCATCCAGTCACAACTGTACACGTGGCACATGTCAACCCTAATATGAAGAGGCCTTAGTGCGGTCTTAAGCAAGCCCATTTAGGATTTGGCCCAACCTAGTCACTATTAAGTCCGTAAGTCAGATGCCCAAACCCATATTATGTGGGCCTAGGGTGGTGTGAATCTTGGAGCTTGGCCCAAGACAATAAGGCTCGAACACAGACCTATGAGCTGTCATGAGCTCTGGATCCGCTTGCACAGCTCTTGACCCAATCAAGTACTGGGTCCAAAACAAAACCAAGTGTCGAAAGAAACTCAGTCATGAACGGGTAAGATTCTGAGCGAGATATCCTCCCTCCATCACACATCGACAGTAAAGCCAACGAAGGAGTGAAATACTCGCTACATAAGGTGAACGAAATGGATGAGAAATGTACGCACTTATAATCTAATTTACAGTCTACATCCATCCTTACTAAGTCACCTGACTTTAGCATTGGAGTGCATTCGACCATCACAACGGTGGTCCCTGACTTATTGTTGTTTATTTTGCAGATCATGAATCGACAGGAACGAACTTGGATGCATCAATTTGACGCCATCTGTGGGAAACACGGCAGGTTTTCCTTAAAACAAAGACACAAACTTTTTTGAACCAGCAGAGTCTCAAGACGTGGTCACCGACACCGAATCTCGAGCTAACAATAACAATGCTGAGCCCAAATATGCTCCAGCTAAGGAATCCTCACTGCCAAGTCGGGTCGATCCATTTGACGAAGCAGAACAGTTGCAAGGCCCAACCACCGAGGCAACAACAGCCGATCCCTGCATAGGTCAGATTCTGCTCCATATGCGCAAGTGCTGGAGAGGCTTACTTAGGATCGACAACCACCATCAGAGAATGGCGGAAACCCGGGGAGGTCCCTGACCCAAGAAGACGCTAGGGAGCATGTCCATGAAAGCGACAACTTCCCTGGCGAGGACCAAAGGTTGGCCAGGAAAGGAACTCAAGGAACGAAAAAGGCAGCGGGAACCATCCTTCAAAGGCAGGCATGACCATAGTTGAAAACCCACCTGTTGGATCAACCAATCCAGACATCCTGTATGATCTTATTGTCCCTCCATTCTCAGAGGAGATCATGAGTCGCCCTTGCGAACGAAGTTTGTCCCCCAAAGGTCGAGTTCTACGATGAGACATCCGATCCATCATACCACTTACACCATTACTACCATGTGATAGCACTGAAGGAGAGTTCAACAACCATTCTGTGCAGAACTTTCCCTACCAGCCTGAAGAAAGTTGCATTGGCTTGGTTCCACAGCCTACAACCAATATCCATCGATTCATTTCAAGTCTTGGCAAAGGCGTTCATTACCTAGTTCATAGAGAGCCAAAATATCAGGAAAGTGCCTCACTATTTGCTTAGTCTCAAGTAGAAGCATGGTGATACCCTCAAGGAGTATGTCAAAAATGAGGCCAAACACTCCCTCAAGAGCCCGGACTAGGGAGAAGAAAAGAGGCGCGAGGAGGAGGATATATCAAAAGGAGGCGAAATGAGAACATGGATGGGTCTGACAAGGTGAAACCTGACAATGTCACCAATTACGTCAATACATGGTACCCCAACTATACTCCGCTCAATGCCAATCTGTCTAAGATCATGTCTGCCATGAAGATTTGGGAGGACCTAATATGACCCTCGATACTCAAGAATGACCCGCCAAGACGCGATAAGAACAAATACTACTCTTATCACAAGGACCACAATCACGTTACTCAGGACTACCAAAGTCTCTACAATGAGATAGAGTACTGGGTACAAAAAGGGAGGCTCCGAAAATTCGTAAGTCACGTACCAAAGCAGAGGAGAAAACTGCAGACGTTATCTACGTCCTACACAGTGAATACGGTAAACCAAAATGGTCAAGGAAAAAAAGTCTAAGAACTGCAGAAGGGTTTCCACTATGGAGACCGCTCTATCTTGCATGCCCGAATAGACCATCAGACCCCGGATCTGGCATTCACATAGCAAGACATGCAAGGGGGTGTACTCCATGCACAATGACGCCTTAGTGATCACGATCAGGATAACAAAGTGGGGTGTGTAAAGGTCACTGGTGGATACGGGGAGCTCAACCAACGTCCTGTTCTAGGAGGCATTCCGCAGGATGCTGCTAAGGGAAATAGAATTGAAGCCACACAAGTAGGCCATGATCGACTTCATTGTCGTGGACGCCCCCTCTGCATTCAATGCGATTCTGGGCAACCCTTGGCTCCATCAGATGGGAACGGTTATCTCTACTCGGCATCAATGCCTCAAGTACCACGCCGATAATAAGACAAAAACTATCAATGGAGATTAGTCAACCTCAACAGAGTGCCACTATGTAGCGATGAAGCAATTAGGCAAATAACCATTTCGCCCTAAAAGCCCCCTGAAGAAGGACCAACGGGCCATGAGCCCATTGGTTAGAGAACGTGAGTGGAGAGAATATCATGAAGAATGATTAAAGAAGAATCAATAAAGGTACTCTCTTTGAAAACAATGTCATTTCACACTCAACTCTATATACAAGGGCAAACCTGGTCCGATCAAGGGTACCATGATGGCGCAAAATGGTTGATTATAATATTATTAAGGATGTGGACAACTCGCCGCGTCTAAATGACCTAGTCTGCATAAGGAACCACAACACCACAAAGCAGACCGAGCCCAATTTCGTGATGGCTCACCGAGCATTAATAACCTGGTCTGACCAAGGAGACCACGATGGTGCTCAACGGTCGAATCTGTCCTATCAAGGATGTCGACAACTCGCTGAGTTTAAGTGACCTAGTCTTTCCAAGGAACCACGGTGCTGCAAAACGGACCGAGGCCAATCCTATGATGGCTCACCGCACATAAGGGATCGAGATGGCGCATGGCTGAGTCTAGTCCTATTCAAGAGGTTGACAACTTTCCACACAAGTGACATAGTCCACTTGATATAAGTCCAGTCCATTCGGATGAATCCGACTTCTCTACAGCCTAACTCCTGTTCAGGATTAGGTTTCATTATAGGAATCTAGCCCATTTGGACAAAGACAACTTCTCCACAACTCAACTCCTCTTCAAGATTGAGCCCATATACTATAGAAGTCTAGTCCCTTCAGACAGATATGACTTCTCCATGACCTAACACTTGTTTAGAATTAGGGTTCTTCATAGAAGTCTAGTCCATTAGGGCAGAGACGACTTCCCGACAGCTCAACTCTTCTTCAGGATTAAGCCCATATACTACAGAAGTATAGTCCATTCGGACATAGATGAATTCTCCATAATCTAACTCTTGTTCAGGATCTGGGTTAGTCATAGCATAAACAACCTCCTATAAAATTCAATTTCATTTTGGGATTGAGTTCGTACATCGTCGAAACCCAGTTCGTTCGGACAATATATGATTTATCAAACGCCCTAACTTCTACAGTTCTACACAAGTTTGAGATTTGCTATGGAAGTCTAGTCGTCCAGACCCAAACAATGTCTGCCTGAGTTTGACTCCTTTTCGAGATAAGACTTATGACACCATAATAACCTGATCCTCTCGAGGAAAAATGACTACTCCACAACTTAAGCCTTCTTAAAGAATCAATTAGCATTATTATCAAGTGATGACCCATTCAAGCTAAAAAAAGGCTCCAGTCCAGACTAAGAATTACTACATACAGAAAAGGATTGGACTACCTAAATCCAATCTTAAGGTATTGGCGACACATTAGTCTACTTAGCCTAATCTGAGCACAGATTAAAAGTGACGAGTATGAAAGATATAACACAAACACAAAATAAGGAAAGCAAAATTTTGTATTAATAAACTTTTCTTATACAAAACACCGCTCAGGCGGTGAGATCAAATGGAGTAGAGTTAGAGGCAACTTCATGGACGGCGAGGTCAGTGTAGGCTCATGAATGATAGGATTGGCTGTTGTTTCCATAGTTTTTGGGTCGACTTCAGAGCCACCCTCAAAATGAGCAAGGACCAACTGCTTGTAAGCGAAAAGGTCTCAATCCTCACGATCCTTCTCAATATAGTTAAGCAACCCCCCGCCTTTTTGCAATAACCTTGTTGATAACAATTGACCCATCAGACATTATCAAATGTTGTATTAAAAACAAAAAACGAAGGGAATATAGGAAACTTACTGGGATTCTTAAAGTTGCGAATGATAGTTGGCCAACACAAGTGAAATACCCAGACTTCAAGGAAGCAAAAAAACAATACTTCTGCCAGTTCTTCGTATCATCCAGAAGCTTGTTCGGACAAGAGGGTTTCACTAGCCAACAAACGCTATGTTTGTTTATCATAATAGGACCCATTGAATGGATTAACTTAGGTGACAGATTGAACCCATCCTCATTCGCCCTAACCAGAAAGGCGATCAAAATCCTCCTCCCATTTGGCAATAACTGGGTTGGACAAATACCCATATATGATAAGAATTGCTAAATGGCGCTAGGAATGGGGAAACGCATGCTTACTCTAAACATGGCCTTGTGCAAACTGATATACGCCTCCCTTGGGGTTACCAAAGACTCGCCATCTATAAGGAACGACAACCTTAGGTCATCAAGAACTTGATCACGGCTACAAAAGTCAGCCAGATCCTCTTTCGACATCGAGGGTTCCCAGAAGATTTCAAGGCAAGCCGCATGTCGCTCATGAGAGACATGGTTCAACGAAGGTTTGCACTAGACCTGACTGGAAAGTTCTTGATAAAATAGAGAACAAAAATAAGCTTTAGAAGGTAAAAAAAAAAATCAAACTCTCGCAGAGCATGCCTATATAAGCTTAACGTGAAAGGGAAGTAATCACCTGACCCTTGCATAAGCATTAATTGCAGTGCAGAAATAGAAAAAGGCGCCAAAATATGCCGTGATGACATCACACAATCCCCCATGCACAGATAATTAGTGGTCCTATATGCGACCCCACTAATTAGGGGGAGTAACTAACTAGGTTATTCGAGCGTGGTGAGCCGATGAAAGACTGGGCAAGGTCAGCTTTGCGGTGCCATGGTTCCTTAGACGGACTAGGTCACTTAGACATGGCGAGTTGTCGAAATCCTTAATAGGACTAGACTCGGTTGTTGTGTGCAATCGTGGTCCCCTTGGTCTAACCAGGTTTGCCTCTGTATTCAGAGTTTATTGTGAAATGACATCGTTTTCAAAGTACCTTTATTGGTAATTTTTCTCTAAACATTCTATATGATATTCTCTCCACTCAGGTTCTCCGACCAGTGGGCTCTTTACCCGTTGATCTTTCTTCAGGGGGCTTTTGAGGAAAAAAATGGCTATTTGCCTTATTGTTTCATCGCTACGTAGTGGCACTCTCTTGCGGTTGACTGATTTCCTCTGATAGTCCCTTCCTTATTATCAATGAGGTACTTGAAGCATTGATGCCGAGTAGAGCCACCGCTCCCATCTGGTGGAGCTAAGGTCTTCCCAGAATCACATTGTATGTAGAAGGGCATCTACGACAATGAATTCTGTCATTAGAATCCTTATTAGGTCTTGCTTCTCTGCTACCACGAGTAACCCGATGTTTCCAGCTTGGTAACTCCGTGCGCCACTGAAGCCGATCATGGCCTATTTGTGCAGCTTCAACTCTTCTTCCCTTAGCCGCATCATGTGGAACGCCTACAAGAATATGAGGTTGGCTGAGATCCACGTATCTACCATTGGCCTCTTCCCACCCCCTTTTTCTATTCCGATTGTGACAATCAAGACGCCATTGTGCGGGGAGTGAACCCCTTGCATGTCTTGCTCTGTGAATTCCAAATCCAGGATTTGATACTTTGTTCGGGCATGCTGGATAGTGAATTCCAATGTTTTTTCCTCTGCTTCTGGTGCAGGCTCCTTTGCCGTCCCTCGGGGCTGCTTTTCATCCGAACTTACAAATTCCTTGAGCCTCCCATTTCGTACCCAGTACTCAATCAAATTCTTGAGACTTTGGCAGTCATGAGTAATGTGATCGTGGTCATTGCGAAAAGAGTAGTACTTGCTCTTGTCATACCTTAACAGGTTACTCTTAAGCTTCGAGGGCCATTTTACGTCCTTTCAGCTCTTCATGGCGTAGATGATCTTGGACAAACTAGCGTTGAGCGGGGTGTAGTTGGGGTACCTTTTATTAACGTAATTGGTGACCTTGTCAAGTTTCACCATGTTAGGTTTCACTTTGTCAGATTTGACCCTATTGTCGTTTTGCCTCCTTTTGGCGGTCCTCATCCTCACGCCTCTTTTAATCTCCTTTACCTAAGATCTTGAGGGGTTGTTTGGTTTTATTTTCACATCTTTTCTTGGCTACTAGCATCTTCTCAAGAGTGATGTACTTTTGTGCACTATTCAGTAAGTCCGCCATGTATTTTGGAGGTTCCAGAGTGAGGAAGTTGTAAAATTGATCTCCGCGGAGGCCGTAAGTGAAGGCGGTAATAGACGTATCGTCTCTGCAACCGTCGATCACAATTATATCATCATTGAAGCTAGTGACATACTCCATGAGGGTCTCACCATGCTTCTGCTTGAGGTTGAGCAGATAGTGGGGCCCTTTCCTAATTCGCTGGCTCCTTATAATCGTGTAATGAACACCTTTGCCAAAACCTGAAATGAATTGATGGATCTTAGCTAAAGGCTGTGGAACCAAGTCAGTGCAATATTTTTCATGCTTGTAGGGAAAGTTATGTAGAAAATGGTTTCTGAACTGTCTTTCCATGCCATAACATGGTGGTAATGGCATAAATGATCCAATGTATCAGATGTCTCATCGTAGAATTTGATCTTTGGAGGGATGAAATTCTTTGGCAAGGGCGTGCTCATGATCTCCTTAGAGAATGGAGGGACGGTAAGATCATAGAGGATGTATGGATTGGTTACTCCCAACCAAAATGGGTTTTCGATTATGGTCTTGTTTCCCGTAAGACGTGGTTCCTTTCCTGGCCAGCCTTTTGGTCCTCAACAGGGAAGTTGTTGCTCTCATGGACATGCTTCTTGGCGTCTTCATGGGTTAGGAACCTCGTTGGGTTTCCACCATTATCTGATGGTGGTTGTCGATCCTGGGTAAGCGTTTCCACCACTAGTGTTAGATGATCCATATGGAGCAAAATCTCATCTATGCGCGAGTCAGTCGTGGCTACCTCGATGGTTGGGCCTTGCGACTCTTCTAATTTTTTATTGGATTGACCCGGGCTAGTTCGAGATTTGGTGCTGGTGACCATCTCTCGAGACTCTCCTGGTTCAAAAGAGCCCGTGTCTTTGTTTTAAGTAAACTTTGTCGTTATCCCCACGGACGATGCCAAACCAATGTGTCCAAATCTGTCCTTATCGATGCCCGACTTGCAAAACAAACAACAGTGAGCCAAGGACCACCGTTGTGGTTGTTGAATGCACTTTGATGCTAAAGTCAGGTGACTGAGTATGGATGGATATAGACTATAAAATTGGATTGCAAGTGCGTGCCTTTCTCACCCTTCTCGATCACCTCATACAACGAGTATTTCACTTCTTCATGAATATGTTGTCGATGCGTGATCAAGGGAGGAGATCTTGCGCTCAGGATCTTATCTTCTATGACTGAGTTTCGTTCGACACTTGGCTCTATTTGAGACCCAACACTTGATCGGTGGGTCTCGGTGGGTCAAGATACGTGTCAATGGATCTTGGGTTTGTGATAGCTCAGAGATATTTGTTTGGGCCTATTGTCCTAGGCCAAGCTCCAAGATTCGCACCACGCTGGGCCGTGTAATCTAGGCTTGGGCGCCTGACTTACTGTCTAAGTAGTGAATAGTTGGACCATGCTTGGGTTTGCTTGAGACCTTGCTGAGGCCTCTTTGTGTTAGGGTTTACTTGTGCCACACGCACGGCTGTGATTGGATGACTAGGGATGGTAGTGGGGAGGATTTTCACGGATATCCACCCCGCTCACTCCGTTTTGGTTATGGCTAAACGAATTTTGGGGCTGATATGGATATCCAAACAACATTCGTCAAATATTCGGGGCGGATACAGATTTGGCCATATCCACCCCACGAATATCTGTTTAAGTATATAAATTACATAAATACCACTAGCCCTTAAAAAGAAAAAAAAACCCTAACCCTAATTACCCATTTGATCTCTCATCTCTCAGACTCTCACTCGTCCTCCTTCTCCTTGGACTCTTTCATCATTGTCTCGCCGAAACAAAATAGGAAAAAAATGTCGAAGGACACTCGGATCTAGGGTTCTCGCAACCAGTGTCGTTGTTACTGTTTTAGGTTCGCACCTCAATGTCAGGTTCACTTGTCCAAACCTATCAAATCTCTCATTTCACTCCTCTCTCTTTGTATTTCATCTTTTTCCGATTCTTATCTTTCATTTCTCACCATCCCTTCTATTTTTTCTACCACACTTACCAATTTCATCTACTTACCGTTTCCATTTCCTATTTAAATCCTCTGAATAGTCAGCCATTCAACTACACATATGTTCTGCAAGTTTCCTCATAAGATCCTCCACACCACATTAAACTGACCCAAGAGCTGTACTCACATGGCTGAATGTAGCTTTAAGGAGCTTAATTATGACTACAAGAAATGCTTAATTAGTTTCGCTAGTTTGGTGAATGGAAGACAGATGTAAGGTTGATTTCTAGAAGAGCTTTTGGAAACTTATTAAATTAGAAGCTTTGGAAGTTTCGTGGGGCAGATCTAGACGGGGAACCAACAACCACCGCAAAATCTGTAAACGGATTGGCGGGGACAAACTTACTCAATCCACCCTACTGCCATCCTTACAGATTTTGATGTCTCATCACTAACATTCCTATAAATTAATACTATTTTCCCTTTCCCTCCTAATTGAGCCGAAGAGGGGTGAGGATGACAATTTTCTATAAAACATTTTACAGAATATCATATTTCAATTTTATTTTTACTTAAAGACACTGGGGAATGTTGTTAAACTGGAGAAAACTAATTTGAGGGAAGCCATTTGTTGTTCTGTTTATTCATTTGTTTTAATTTCATTTTTAGTGAACTAAATATGCACATTGATTTGATAATTCAACTATTTTCCAATTTGAAGTTGCGATGGTTTTTTTCAAAATTTTAATAGCATCTAATCTTTAATCTCAGTCAATGTAGACTTGCGTGTAACTCAATTATGGAGTGCTAAAAACATGTACAGTACGGGGAAACCATGTTACCAAAAAATTATAGTTGTTGTAGAGTTTGACACTCATTAATTTATACCTATTAGCGTTTGACCCTCATTTTGAAAACTAACTCGTTTTCTGACAGAACTGTTACGCCCACGTGATTGTTTGGTAAAAAACTAATTTTTGGACCATTCCCAAAATTGCCCCACTTTTCATTTATTCTCTCCTTTCTCCCTACAACTCTTTTTCTGCCAGCAGGAACCCCACCCCAAATCACAATCTCCCCGTTTTCACCTTCCTACTTCCATCAAATTGATGCAAGAAAACACTACTGTTCACAAATTCATTTAGATCCTTCTTCTGCTTATGTTATTCATTGGTGTTGCCGCAGGCTTCATGGATGCCACCAAAGAGCTTGGCTGCAATTGATATCTTCTTTGCTGCGAATATCTCTTCTTCTTGTCGCTGCTTCACTATTCTTCTTGTTGCTCTGTGATTGAACTCACTTTGCTGCGATTCTCTTTGGAGGTGTAAATATTCTCCTCTTTGGGCTGCGATTCGTGAAGAAAAAGTGAGACTTCTTTTTTTTGCTGCAGGTTGGCTACGATCTATTGCATCTTGGCTGCAGGTCCCTGGTCGTTTGCGGTGAAATGAGAGAGGTGATAGCAGTTTAATCGATTTTCATATAAACCCATTTCTTAAAAACAAGACAAACTTGATACGGGTTTTCTTGCAAAAGTATAAAAACCCAGATCCTTGAAAAGGTGAAAGAGAATGCAATTGATGTTTTTCCTAGAATTCAAATCAAAGCTAAGTCCTTTAACAAATGAAAATTTCAATTTAAAAAATAGAATCATGATATTATGAGAAGTTAGAAAAACAACATTAATTCAACAGAAATATCAATACCCAAACAAGATTGGCATCAAAATAAGGCTTGCTTCAGTAACATAGAGAAATAAATAAAAGTGACTATGTAAAGAAAGAGAACTATTCTGACACAGTTGTGACTTAGGGCTGGGAAAGAAGAACAAATTGAAAAGTTCTATTGAATACAGAAAAAGGAAGAACAAACCCTAATGCTCAGATCGAACTACAGATGTAACCCTCAATTACAAAGCTCTTCTTATCCTCTCTGTTTTTTCTTTTGTTCTATTTAACTACAGTATTACAACTGAATTTCAAATGAGAACCACTAAGATTATTACACGTGTCTGGCCCATGTGCCTTTATAACAACCTGATTGTATCATTACCGTTTTGTTCCTCAAATTCAAATTTAAACTCTTTTGAATTTGGCACTTTTGGCACCTTTTTGAATTCGATAGCTTCTTTGTACATGTGACAATGCCATCCCCTTCAAAAACATCCTTGTCCTCAAGGATTGAAGTGAGGAAAAGTTGCCTGAATGTGCATCCAATCCTCCCAAGTGGCGTTCGTTGGTGTTGAATTCGACCAGTGGATGAGGACTTGTGTGACCACTTTGTTGTGTCAAGGAATGAGGCGGCGAGCTAGAATGGCCACTGGCTCAGCTCGAAACTTGCCTGAGTAGTCGACCAGTGGAAGTAATGGAGCTTATAGTGTTCGTTCCCAGCTACTTCTTCAATTGTGACACGTGGAAAATAGGGTGTACTTTGGAGCTGGGAGGGAGACTCAGTTTGTAAGCAACAACACAAATTCGTTCCAATATTTGGAAGGGACCATAAAATCGTGCTGATAATTTGAGATTGTGGAGAAGATTCACTGATGTTTGTCGATACGGCTATAAGCGCAGATATACCCACTCACCGACAGTGAATTCACGGTCAGTTCTGTGTTTCTCAGCGTAGTGTTTCATCATCTCTTGTGCACGGTGAAGTTTCTCCTTAATGATACTCAACATCCGATCTCTGTCTCGTAGAAATTGTTGCACATCAAGGATTGTATTGGAAGCCGTAGGTGGTAGAGCCATGAGAGGATGTCGATAGCCATACAAAGCTTCAAATAGAGAAGTTTGGAAACCTGTGTGAAAGGAGGTGTTGTAACAAAATTCTGCCAAGTAGAGCTATTTCGACCATTGAAGAGGAGCATCACTAGTCATGCAACGGAGGTAATTTTCAAGACAAGCGTTGGTTCTTTCAGTCTGCTCGTCTGTTTGGAGATGGTATCAAGAACTGAGGCTGAGTGTTGTCCCTAGAGCTGAAAATAGTTCTTGCCAGAATGCACTCAAGAAAATTTTGTCTCTGTCCGATACAATTGATGTAGGGAGGCCGTGAAGGCGGTCTATATGTTGCAAAAATATATCAACAATCATGGCTGAAGTGAAGGGATGTGAGAGGGCTATAAATGACAAAATTTGGTCAGTCTGTCAATGACAACCAATATCACTGTCTTGTGCTTAGATGGAGGAAGCCCTTCGATGAAACCCATCGAAATGTGTTGCCATGCGTGCTTCAGTATGGGTAGTGACTGAAGAAGACCACCGTAGGCCGACTGATCATTCTTATTACACTGACAAGTATCGCACTCAGAGACATAGGTGAGCACATTAGCATGCATTCTGGGCCAAAAGAAGTACTGGTAGAGTCTTTTAAGGTTGTATTGATTCCCGTATGCCCTCCCAAGGCAGAGTTATGAAGCTAATGTAAGAGTTGCTTCTGAAGAGACCCTGTTGAACCAATACATACTTGATGATGATGCTTGAGAATACTATTAACTAATGAGAAGGGTGGTTTCGAGTCAGGTTTGATGAGTAACTGCTGCATTAGTTGCTGCATAAAGTGGTTTTGAGCATATGAATATGCTACTTCATTGAGCCAAGTTGGAGTAACCACTGATAGAGCCAAACACTGGCCATCTTCCTCAGTACATCTAGATAATGCATCTGTGACTGTGTTGTCAACCCCATTTTTGTAAAAAATCTCATAGTCGAATCCAAGTAGCTTAGCTAACCAATGTTGTTGAGTCATTGTAGTTACTTTCTGAGCTAAAAAGTATCTGATGCTTTGATGGTCTGTATATATAATGAATTTGGAGCCAAGCAGATAAGAGCGCCACCTATGAACTGCCATAACAATTGCAAGAAGTTCCTTTTCATATGTTGATAATGAGAGGTTCTTTGGGCTGAGAGATTTACTAAAAATGCAATTGGGCGACCAGTTTGAGAGAGAACACCTCCCACACCTTTGGAGCAGGCGTTAGTCTCAATGATGAATGGTAAATGAAATTTTGGAAGTGCTAATATAAGAGCTTCACACATTGCTTGCTTCAACTGTAAGAAGGCAGTAGTTGCCAGTGGAGACTAGAAAAATGCATTTTTCTTAAAAAGATCATTCAAGGGCTTTGCAATCCGGCCATATTGCTTAATAAATTTCCTGTAGTGTCCCATGAGACCAAGAAAACCTTTGAGATGCTTAATATTTGTTGGAGTAGGTCAGTTGGTCATGGTTTCAATTTTCTGAGGGTCGACTTCAACACCCGGAGCACTAATAATGTGGCCCAGATATTCCAGTTTCTCTTGAGCAAAAGAGCACTTGTATCTCTCATAAATTGCTCTATTTATTTCGCCCTAGTTTCCATGGTGTGCGTTGGTGTTGTCCAGTCCACAATCCCAATTGATCAATCTCGGCTCTGATACCAAATGTCACAGTTGTTACTTGGAGTTGGGAAAGAAGAACAAATTGAATTGAAAAGTTCTATTGAATACAGAAAAAGGAAGAACAAACCCTAATGCTCAGATCGAACTACAGATCTAGCCCTCAATTACAAAGCTCTTCTTATCCTCTCTGTTTCTTCTTCTGCTCTATTTAACTACAGTATTACAACTGAATTTCAAATGAGAACCACTAAGATTACTACACGTGTCTAGCCCATGTGCATTTATAACAACCTGATTGTGTTATTACCATTTTGTCCCTCAAATTCAAATTTAAACTCTTTTGAATTTGGCACTCTTGGCGCTTTTTTGAATTCGATTCTTTTCAAATCCTTTGTATATGTGACATATTCGTTCTTACAGGTTCTTCAGAGATGATACAAAGTTCTCCACGATTCCCTTGAGAAATACTAGAGGAATCTGGGGTAGTGTTGGATCAAAGGTGCAATGGGTGTTCCATCTGTGGAGGTGGTGGTGGTGGCAAGGGGGTTGTGATTTGGGGGTGGGATTCCTACAAATAGAGAGAAAAAGAGTTGCAGGGAGAAAGAAGAGAGAAGAAATGAGGGGCGGAACAATTTTGGATTTTAGGGTAAAATAATCTAAAAATTAGTCTGGACCAGTCAATCACATAGACTTAATGGTTTCGTGAAAAAATGAGTATTAGACTCAATTAGTTTTCAAATGAGGGTCAAACTTTAATATGTATAAACTAATGAATGCCAAATTCCAAAAAAAAACCCATTTATGTTTCATCCTTTTGAGTAACTTCTTGGCACAAATTGTAATGCTAATTGTTTGCTAAGTGTCACGCCCCGACCCGCCACGGGAATCGCATCGTGCCGATGAGTGAACTAACCCGTAACACAGGCGGACCGTAACCGGCTACAACATCATAATATAACACATTCTTGATACGAGAATGAAACGGAAATAAAAACTACGATAAAAATTTGAACAAAATAAGTATATTTGATTCGCCCCGCCAGAGTCATAGTGACAAAACCAATATACAAGCATCTAGTATAACAATATAGTACATCTAATAACACAGACGAAGCAAAACATACCCGTACAGGGTGGACACGACCAAAAAGCACAAAACGCGCCTACAACGGAAAACAGGGCCTAAGCGCCACGATCAGCAGGAACGCCAACACTGCCTGCACTCCAATAGAAGCACACCCCTTGCGGGGTCAGCAAAACACAAAGCTAGCTGGTGCGAGCGAACTAAATACAAATAACGGAATACTATACCAGGAAAATTCATGCCAGACAATAAATGATAAGTAACAAGTTCTAAAGACTAAATCACACCGTGTCTCTAAAGATAATATTTCTAAGTTCAAGCAACAACACAAGCATTTCAGATTCAACAATAACTACAAGTTTATGATATATGTCGATCATTACACGTGATTCAAACATGGTAAATATCAAGCGATGAAAATAAAGACAATCTTATAGTTCTTCCTAGTCTCCTAGGTATAACAATCAAGTCGAAACCAAACATCCTGTAAAATTCTGTATAAGTGTCTCATATCGTAGGTATCCGCATACCCTACGAATGTGTCTCACCCAGACACATCCCACAACGTGCACCAGTACCACTACGGGCTTGTTTGTATCCTAATGGGGTGTCATCTGCCAGGATACAAACTCAAACATCCCGAACGACTGGCCTAACACAGCCAACCTAACACAATCAAACTCAAGCGCGCTGGGAGGGAAAGCGAGTAATCTCCAAAGCACGTCCTCCGGGACCCGTCCTACTGTACTCTATAGTGGCAAGTGCGTGCGGGAGCTCACCGCACCTCAGCAAGCTTGCACATGCAATAGCGTCATCAATGTCTGGTGCGAGTCATCTCAAGCACCATCCAACTCACGATGCGAGCAAGCTCCTAAGCATCGGCACAACAGGCATTACAGCGGGGTAAAGACACTTATACTAATATCCACATGCACAAATGACGAGTCTGTACATAATCAATGGTAACAGACGTGCAATCATAAACAATTCGGCAATTTTTATAAAACCACGACTATGCCAGGGTCCCAACATGACCCAATTCACCACGATAAATTTATTCGAGTCAATTATCATACATGCTCAAGACTTGGCAATCCACGGTAAAACATGACATACTATGCAAACTCGAAAACGAAGCATACAAGTCCAATGTCATTACACCAAAGCCTAATCATACCCAAAATTCATTCACTATTCGATTTCATTCAAGTATATCATGCTTTTAGGAAACCTAATACATAATTCATTCAAAAATAACCAACACAATCATCGAAATATCTGAAAACCCCAAATTTCGGATTTTGATTCAATTATACACAATCGACGGTATAATGTAAAAATTAAATTCAGGATTTCAAATAATTATTTCTCAAAATAAATATTATAATTCCACTCACCTGGGCGGAATGGGTTTTCAGAACCCAATTCCTACCGGTCGAAGCTCCTAACATGCAAAACCACGAAATTTTTTTTTAAAACTGCAAGGTGGACTCGAAGGTGAGCAAACTAGCCGAAAACTGAAAAAATAAATAAATTACAAGCGACGCGTGACTGAAAGAAAAACTTACAGGCAATAAAAGTTCGGCAAACACCCCGCCGAAACCCAAAGTTTGGCGAAAACGGGCCGAAACCCTACCTACTCTGGTCTGATCGCCTCCAACCCGCACAACAGGCCGAAAATGGGTCTAAGGACACTCAAAGTCACGAATGTGAGGCTCACCCACGCACCCCAAGCCCAGATTCATGCCGAAGAATCCTCAAAACGAACATGCACCTTGATTTTTTTTGAAAAATTCAGCCAACCCCAAAATAAATCTTGCATGTCGGTTCTAAGGGCTCCAAATAACGCCACCAAGGCCCCTCCACGGCTGATCGGAGCTACATAAACCGATCAAAGAAGCTAACACCAAACCCAAATGTGAAAACTGATTTATTTGTTTTTTTTTTTTTTGCGAAAAACCAACAGAGAAACGAAGAGAGGAAGAAATATGAGGAGGAGGAGGTGAGATTGGGGGACGAAAATCAACAAAACTGCCGAAAATCTGCTGGAGAAGGAGACGAAGAGCTCGTCGCGTCGCTCACTGAAAAGAAAGATAAAAAAAAGAGAGAGAGAAGAAAGAAAAGGGGGGGGGGTTGTGTTTAAAGGGTGGGTGGCTATGTGCCCCCACCACATTAACTGAGTACACACCGGCCAATTTTTTTTTTTTAAAAAAAAAAACGCAGATATTACACTAAGGATGAAAAACACTAAACATTTTGTCTTTGCTACCAGTCTGCCACCAATTTTAAGAATTTTTTAAATGACCGTGCTTCCTAGAACTATATATAGGCTAAACAAGATGATAAATTTTTTAAAGCCAACACTTTGTCCCAAAAATAAAAAAAAATTGGTCAGTATAAAAAAAGGGAGAGACAACCATTTTCCTAGAACCAACCTTTTTTGAAATTTTTAAAATCAAATAGGTCATGAATATTCATGATACACTGATAAAATTAAAAAATTGTTTTTTTTTTTTTTAAATGCTGATAAACTAAGCTATCTAGAGTTTCTAATTTGGAATTTTTTAAAAAATTGTTTTTTTTAAATTATTTGGAATTTGTCCGTTGAGAGGAAAATTAGAAAGTTTCCAAATAAATTCTATATTACTCCCCTGTAAAACCATCTCTCTCTGCGTCGCTGAAGCAAGAAACCATTAGTTACTTAAACTTTACAATTCTCAATCGATTTCTTGAAACCTTCTGCATTCTCTCTACATTCCACAGTTTCTTCTGCTTGATTGTATTGCTACATATTGTAATTTGTTCAGCGTCAATCAACCGCCATGTCTTCTTCATGCATCACCAATGCTAACTCTGCTGAACAAGCCTTCCTTGCCAACGATCTTCACGCAGCCATCAACTTAGCCATTAGAGCCAGCAAGATCGACCCAAAACTCCGAGTCATCGTCGATCGCTATATAACAGCATACAGGGTCCACTTGTGTGCTAGAAGAAGATCAATCAACTGGTATGCTGTTCTGGATATACGTCCAATCCACATTATCCCAGTAGATGATGTTTACGCTTTCGAAGTCATCAAGAATCAATTCAAGATCATGATTTTGAAGCTTCATCCGGATCATCAAGTCAAGTCTGTAGCTGCGGATGGGGCTTTCGAATTAGTGACTCGAACTTGGATGGTATTGGGTATGCCTCGCTATCCTGGTCCAGGTGTTGGCAATTCTGCACCGGGTTTCTGGTATGATCCACACCCAAGTTTCTGGTTTCGACCAAGAGGTGCATGTTCTGCTTCTGGGGATCTGCAATGTGGAGACTCTGCCCCAAGTCATCATGTTATGTAACTAGCTAGTATAAAGTTCATGATGTATCAATCTACTTATGTTTGTATATATGTTCTTTGTTGTTTTTGGTGCAACATTTACAATCTTTTTCAAATAACTTAGTTTCATTCTGGAAATAGAGTTTAAAGCTGATCAAATGTTACACTTTCAGGCGGAGATTATAAGCTACTAATTAAAGAAAATTGTGGGATTAGTATTATCTAAATATATTGCAATCCAGAATCCCAGCTTGGGATTTTCTATTCGCACTCTACTAAAATGCATGTGGTAACATTAGTGGGAATGGTTGTATACATGAAGTTCTAGTTTAATATTGGTAATCTAAACCAAACTGTGCAAATATGAGCAATATCCAAGTAAAATGTTAAAAGCGGGATAGTATCTTTTTACGGTTTAGTGACAGGTTCAAGGGACACAGAGGTTTGTTCTTGCTTATGATATCAAGGTCAAAACATGTTGGAGTAATACCACTTAGGAAACACCAATGCTCAAATTGCTCTGAATTACGCTGATAACACCTTCCTGGTAAATGATCTTCACACACAGCCACAGGGCGAAAAAGATGGACCCAGACCTCAAAGCTGTCGTGGACAATCATAATACAGCATACATGATCAACTTGTGTACATACCAATCAATTTTGCCATTGTAGAAGACAGAAAGTATAACAAATTCATAAGAGCAAATTCAAAACCATGATTATGAAGGTTCGTCCAGCTGCAGCTCAAAGGGGCCATAAGTGCTGATTGTGATCTAGTTGAGGATTTAAGTGAATATTTTTATAACCACTTGCCCAAATCCAATTGCAGAAAAAGACTCGAGTAAATTTTCAATTGATTAAAGCAAATATAACTAAAAGTTCATGTTTGTCAAATCCTGCAATCGATATATGAGCATGAATGTTTGTATGTTACGTTCTTTTTAAAGATTGATGGACTGTTAAAGACTCTTTGGAAGCTCTGTTTGTTAGCAAAGCTAACAATACATGGGAAATAAAGAGATCTTTGTGTGCCTGTCTCAATTGCTTATAAAATTGGTGGGTTGTTTTTATATATATTTGCCCCTTCTCTTATTTAATTCAGCAATGGCCAAAAATCATTCCTACTAACCACCAATACTATGGAAATCAGCTGGACTCTGTATTATGTTTGTACAGGGGACTCCTCCAGTAAATAGACGTTTTGCAGTTGAACTTGATTGGGGCTGTAGCGGAGGGTGAATTCAGCCCCTCCAGTGTGAGCAATCGGTAGTCTCATGTTGTTAGCAGTTATCACAACCCGATCTCCTATGTACTCACAAAGGTTTAACAATTTCTCCTTGTCTCCGGTCATATGATAGGAGCAGCCTGAGTCAACAATCTAATTTTTGTTGTAGTTGACTACTAGTATTTGATCTTCATAGACCATGGCTACTTCATTATTGGATAAACTTACTTCTTCTTCAAGAAAATTTTCACGAACAAGCTAAATTGTTGCAAAAGATGCTTGGAAGTCCCATTCTTCTTCACTATTGTCTTGGTGATTGTGAGATGTCACCAAGTTGCCTTCATTTGTCTTCTTATTTGACTGACAATTTATTGCGTAGTGACAATTTATTGAGAGAAAGGAGTGAACTTCAACAAAATTGCACAAGCGCTTGCAAACGCACGTTTTGCTGCACTACTTCCTCCACAACAGCTTGAAACAAGAGCTTCAATAGCCTGCTTGTAAATGGTTTGATATCATAACCAACTTTTTGAACTAATAAGCTAATGAAACTTGCTACCCCGACCCTAGCGTTCAGGCCAACACCTGATCGTACCATATTAGCAAGACGTGGAACCAGTACTTCCAAGAATTTTTTATCAACAACTTTAAGGCAAGATTTTGTATCAAAATATACAACTTTCAACAAAGCCAGTCCTAAGTTTAAAATTGCAGTTATAGTTCCACTGTAGACAGCATCAAGATTCTCTTACATAGTGGCTTTATAATTTTTAACTAACGTACTAAGTGAAGCATCTAAATGAGAAAGGTTATATATCTCGGATAACTGCCCTTGAGAAGTCTCTCATAGGAAACTTTTGCTGAGGTCTACTGACAAAAGAGAATATATGGAATATAATGGTTAGCATTATTACTTTATTAGTTGTTTCAACATGCAATGCAATGAAGATGCGCAAACACACTAAATGCCAGTAGCAATAGAAACCTTTGAAGCATAAATAGGATCTTAAGTAACCCTTCACATAACTTAAATTCCCAATCATTCTGACAGTGAATACAATAACATGTGTCATACCATCCATTACTTTATTATATTGATGAGCCTATCCCAATAATAACCTTATTACATATGATGAGCCATACAACCTTGACATCTCCATATCCAGAAAGCATTACATAACTGAAAACCAACCTTTAGTTTATCAAATCAACAATCACGTTCGTCACATACATTCAGTTGATCACATACATACACAATATCACTTTGGCACCTATGCACGCACTGTGCTATATCAACAAAGTTGACTAACATTGGCTTTTTAGATACCTAAAGGCATGCTTTTTCTAAATGTCATTCAATTCTTATTTTAGTGAGTCAAACACATAATTTTGGCTTTCCTCCTGCCATATCGAGCCTTTCACTTGCATTCAGGACAGTCATCACAAGGGCAACCAAATACAAACACCTAATGACCTAAGTAATTCCACCCAATTCACTTGATTATGTACCCACTATTCCTATTACTCGTACATCCAAATGTTGATAAGGTCATCCTTAGTTCTCACAACTCATCTAAATGAGGTACAATATAAAGCACATGATATATGTGCCTGAGTACGAAATTGACCCGAGAAGGCTCATTTAGCAGGTCAGTTTAAGTTGAGAGAGGGGGCATTTTAAATTGAAAAAGTGTCTGACGCAGTAGTGGGCTATCCACCACAAACTGACTCGTAACGGAGTCTGGACATAGATACAAAGGATCCATTCTTAAGTGATTAAAATAAACAAACAAACAAATAAAACTTGAGGTAAGACATGAAAGATGATACCCACATCCATATAGATAAACAAACAGCCATCTTGAAATTCAGTACTGCGAGATTATAAATCAAAATCTTCAAACCAAAGTAACAGGAGGCTCGTAAAATGAATATTAGGCCATCAGACTCGTATGACATTATTTTCTAGTTCCATGGAAGTTGTATTTCCATCAAATCGGTACCCTCAAAATTTCAACAAAGTTCATGATTACTAATAGTTTACAAATTTACAGTAAGATTTGAGCATTCACTTTCCAGTTTAGGGATCCTGTTATTGTCTCATTCAAGGTGCTCAAATACTGTAAAAAGGAAAGCAAAAAGAATAGAACTTGCAAACAGTCAACTTTTGAATCAAATCTATATTTCATTAATTTTAACTCTCATGATTACTAATAGTTGACAAATTTTACAGTAAGATTTAAGCATTCACTTTCCAGTTCAGGGATTCCATTATTGTCTCATTCAAGGTGCTCAAATACTGTATAAAGGAAAGCAAAAGAAACAGAACTTGCAAACAGTCAACTTTTGAATCAAATCTATATTTCATTAATTTGAATCATGGACAATTACAAAACTGTGACAGGGATATGAACATTTGTCTTTTGCTTTACAAGAACAATGGATGTGTAGGTCTCTCTCTACAAAATTGCGACAAGGATATGAACATGTATCTTCTCTTTATAAAATTTGCACATAAAAATGAAGGAAAGTTGGTTGAAAATGAATGGATGGATGAGGGACCAACGAATGATTAATTGATAAGTAAATGAATAATGACCAACGAATGACTAATTGATAAGTAAATGAATAATGACCGTATGACCAACCAAAAGCAACGAATCATAACGACTGATTTACAAGTGGCATACTGATTGTGAGCTGATCCACCCAAATCAGGCAGCTTTCACTGGTGCTGCTGCAGATGCCAAGCTGAAACTGCAGTTCAAGGTAAATTAACAGTTTAGCCATGGAAAAATAGTGGAAAATCTAGTGGAAAGGGAAACACATCAAAATGTAGCAGAAATAATACCTCTTGAACTGTTCGATTTCTGAGCGTAGAGCTTTCAGATCGGCATAGAGTGCTTTAGAGTTTGCCAAGTCATGCACTGAAAAAGAAGAAGAAGCAGAATCGTGTAGAGTAGCTGTTTGGGCCAATGGCTTTTGGAGCTCTTGGTCTCTCTTCTACAGGAACAAATACCAAACAACAAAGCAGTCAGGTAAATCCCTAAGAAAGGAAGCAACCCCATTTCTAGAACAGCATGATAATGCAAACCCATTCAACAAAATCAGTTAAATTCAAGCTAACCATAAAACTCTAATAATTACTGAATAAAACCCTAAAACAATATGAAAAGTTTGGATGGGTTGATAAGAAAACCAAGCAGACAGGTAAAGCGCACTAGAGGAATCAAAAACCCATTTCCAGGACAGCTTAAAAATGCAAACCCAATTAACAAAATTTGAAACAAACCAGAAAACACCCAATTATTGATGAATAAAACCCTAAAAATGCAAAACCCTAATAAATTTTCAGAAGGGTTGATAAGAACAACAATCAATTGTGATAAAACCAACCCTAAAAATGAACCGAAATTCCGAAAAAAAGCAGAAAAGCCCCAATCTTTATTGAATGAAACCCTAGTAGATTCAGGAAAAATCAGCAAAAACGCAGAAACCACATTCGAAGATAAAATGACGGAGTTACCTTCTCAGTCTGAATTTGAAGCAAACCCTCGGCCTCAGAATCAACAACAAGATGGTTGTATTGATGTTGAGGGTGAATGGAAGTGGAAGTCCTCCTCCGTTTGGCACCCCAAGGCAACATCGAAAAGAAGTGAAGTGATTCAGATCGGTGAAAGAGGCGTGGAAGGTCCAAAAGAATTGCAGCGACTTGACGTTGTTGAACAAAGCAGGCTCTGGGTCTCCGTTTGAATGTACTAGAGTTCATCCTCTTCCTCTTTATCCACATCGGCATCGACGTTCTTGAATCAGAAAGGGAGATCATGGCATTGGAAGAAGAGGGGTTCTTTTTCTTCTTCTTCATCGTTGATCGACTTCTCAACGGGGGTTTCATCGTTGATCTTACCAACAGTGGATGCAGAGCAAGAGAGAAAGAGGTGGAGAAATCGATGGATGAAGAAGAAGAAGGATGGATGATTGAGTGGGGGAGAGTCTCAGACGCAGAGAGAAGGAGAGAAACAGAGCAAGATTATTAGAGTGAAGTGTGTAGTGGGAATGCGTTTCGGTCGGTGGGTTATGTATGTTCTCCCGCCCAGCCCAACGTCTCTTTGTTTGAATTTCTCATAAACACTTTCATTGTCCGCCAATACTTTGTTTGTGCGCCAATTTCAAAAGTGTTCCCACACTCAGTCTCAAAGCATTGTGTACCTCGCAACAAAAGGTTTCTCTCAAAATGGTGCTCAAATGCAAATTTCATAGTTGCAAAGCCTAATTTGTGCTTATGTCTCAAATCTCCCAATGGCTGGATCATGGTAAACTTTGATGGACTATCGTTGGGAAATTCACGTTGGAGACTTGCGGGGCTATTATCTGCGATGACTAAGGAACCCGTTTAGTGGCTAATGCGAGCTCAAGAAATCAAAGTTCGAAAAACATTATACAACTCCTATGAGTGGAAATCGACTAGATTTTATTGTCCCACACCACCTTTCTCTTCCATACCATTAATAAAAAAAACACTTCAACTCAAATACTTTTTTTTTTAACAATGATGGCTTCTTCTTCAACAACTCAAACATATCCTCCTTCTTTATGGTTCCTCAACAAGAACAACCCAACATTCCCACCTTCACCTCACTCCAAATATCCATTTCGAAATTAACCCCCATTTCTCCTCATTTTCTTACAAACCCCAATAAAAAAATTCAATCAAGTTCTCTGCAAATGATGCACCCCAGAGGGAGAAGGAACCATCCTCTTCATTCTCTCTTATCCATCAAACATCACCACCACGCCATGCTCTATCACCGTTGGCGACCTGCTATAATCTCATTCTTCTTCTCTCTTCTTCCTATTCTTATCTTTTTTTTCCTCCATCGCTCTTTGCGAGGACTCCGTGAGGATGGGTTCCCTATTAGTTGCAGCCTATGTGAGGGAAAAAAAATTTGGCCCTTGCACAAGCTCCTGCGAGTGAAAAACCCATCCTCGCGGAGGCCACCGCGAGTGGGGAACCCATCCTCGTGGAGTCCTTGTAGAGGGCAATAAAAAAAACGCAGACTCTGAGGTGATGATGACGGATTGAATCGAAGAAGAAAAGGGTTGCGTGGCGATGGAATGATAATGGTAATCAGGGAAGAAGAGCTGAATCGAGGAAGAGAGGATTGTGTAGCCTGCGTGATGGACATATTGTCTGAATCAATGCAAAGGGAGCTGTGAATGGTGGTGGATGGGTTATTGCATGAGAGACGAAGGCAAGAATGAGAGACGATAAAGGGTTGAATTGGGAGATGGGGGTGTTGCAAGATGGTGATGTAATGAGAAAGAGGCGTGAGATGGGGATGAAAGAAAGGCGTGAGAGATAATGGAGCTCTCATTCTCCATCACCTGTGTGTTAAGGGAAGAAAAAAAAAAGAAAAGAAAGAAAGAACTATTCAATTCTATTTATTTAATTTTTTAATTGGTGGTGAGGGAGAGAATAGTAGGGGGCAGTGGTGTGGGACAGTATAATATGTGGTGTCAAACAACCTCTGCTTCCTGCAAATTGTAGTGTTCGCTATATTAAACACAAAGTACCATCTCCATGGCAGAAATTCCTATAATTTGAATGTTACAAAAGACTTGAGAACTAAGCTAGCTGACATTAGGAATTATATTGGGAAGACAAGCTAATTCGCTCACACAAGATATGCAATGTTTTTTTTTATGAGACATCAAACAGTCATCCAGTCACAACTGTACACGTGGCACATGTCAACCCTAATATGAAGAGGCCTTAGTGCGGTCTTAAGCAGGCCCATTTAGGATTTGGCCCAACCTAGTCACTATTAAGCCCGTAAGTCAGATGCCCAAACCCATATTATGTGGGCCTAGGGTGGTGTGAATCTTGGAGCTTGGCCCAAGACAATAAGGCTCGAACACAGACCTCTGAGCTGTCATGAGCTCTGGATCCGCTTGCACAGCTCTTGACCCAATCAAGTACTGGGTCCCAAACAAAACCAAGTGTCGAAAGAAACTCAGTCATAAACGGGTAAGATTCTGAGCGAGATATCCTCCCTCCATCACACATTGACAGTAAAGCCAACGAAGGAGTGAAATACTCGCTACATAAGGTGAACGAAATGGATGAGAAATGTACGCACTTATAATCTAATTTACAGTCTACATCCATCCTTACTAAGTCACCTGACTTTAGCATTGGAGTGCATTCGACCATCACAACGGTGGTCCCTGGCTCATTGTTGTTTATTTTGCAGATTAGGAATTGACAGGAACGGACTTGGATGCATCAATTTGACGCCATCTGTGGGAAACACGACAAGTTTTCCTTAATTCAAAGACAAACTTTTTTGAACCAGTAGAGTCTCGAGACGTGGTCAGCGACACTTGATATCGAGCTAACAATAACAATGTTGAGCCCAAATATGCTCCAGCTAAGGAAGCATCGCCGCCAAGTTGGGTCGATCCATTTGATGAAGCAGAACAGTTGCAAGGCCCAGCCACCGAGGCAACAACAGTCGACCCTCGCATAGATCAGATTCTGCCCCATATGCGCAAGTATTGGAGAGGCTTACTTAGGATTGACAGCCACCATCAGAGAATGGCGGAAACCCGGGGAGGTCCCTGACCCAAGAAGACGCTAGGGAGCATGTCCATGAAAGCGACAACTTCCCTGAGGAAGACCAAAGGGTTGTCCAGGAGGGGAACCCAAGGAACGAAAAAGGCAGTGGGAACCATCCCTCAAAGGCAGGCATGACTATAGTTGAGAACCCACCTGTTGGATCAGCCAATCCAGACATCCTGTATGATCTTATTGTCCCACCATTCTCAGAAGAGATCATGAGTCTCCCTTGCCAAAGAAGTTCGTCCCCAAAAGGTCGAGTTCTACGATGAGACATCCGATCCATCATACCATTTACACCATTACTACCATGTGATAGCACTGAAGGAAAGTTCAACAACCATTATGTGCATAACTTTCCCTACCAGCCTGAAGAAAGTTGCATTGGCTTGGTTCCACAGCCTACAACCAAGATCCATCGATTCATTTCAGGTCTTGGCAAAGGCGTTCATCACCTAGTTCGTAGGGAGCCAGAATATCAGAAAAAAGCCTCACTATTTGCTTAGTCTCAAGTAGAAGCATGATGATACCCTCAACGAGTATGTCACTCACTTCAACGTCGAGTTAACTCTGATCGACGATTGTTGTGATGACACGTCTATTACCGCCTTCTTTTTTGACCTCTAGGGAGGTCAGTTTTACAACTTCTTCACCCTGGAGCCTCCGAAGGACAGGACAAACTTACTAAAGAGTGCACAAAAGTACATCACTATTGAAGAGATGCTAGCAACCAAGAAATGAGGCTAAAATGAGGCCAAACAATCCCTCAAGAGTCCAGACTAGGGAGAAGAAAAGAGGCGCAAAGAGGAGGATAGATCAAAAGGAGGCGAAATAACAACATGGATGGGTCTAACAAGGTGAAACCTGCCAATGTCACCAATTATGTCAATACATGGTACCCCAACTATACCCCGCTCAATGTCAATCTTTCTAAGATCATGTTTGCCATGAAGAGTTGGGAGGACCTAAAATGACCCTCGATACTCAACAATGACCCATCAAGACGCGATAAGAACAAATACTTCTCTTATCACAAGGACCACAATCACGTTACTCAGGATTACCAAAGTCTCAACAATGAGATTGAGTACTGGGTACAAAAGGGGAGGCTCTGAAAAATCGTAAGTCACGTACTAGAGCAGAGGAGAAAACTGAAGATGTTATCTACGTCCTACACAGTGAATATGGTAAACCAAAACGGTTAAGGAAAAAAATAGTCTAAGAACTGCAGACAAGTTTCCACTATGGAGACCGCTCTATCTTGCATGCCCGACTAGACTATCAGACCCCGGCACAATGAAGCCTTAGTCATCACAATCAGGATAACAAAGTGGGGTGTGAAAAGGTCACTGGTGGATACGGAGAGCTCAGCCAATGTCCTATTCTAGGAGGCATTCCGCAGGATGCTGCTAAGGGAAGTAGAGTTGAAGCCACACAAGCAGGCCATGATCGACTTCATTGTCGTGGATGCCCCCTCTGCATACAACATGATTCTGGGAAACCCTTGTCTCCACCAGATGGGAACGGTTATCTCTACTCGACATCGATGCCTCAAGTACCACACCGATAATAAGACAAAAACTATCAATGGAGATTAGTCAACCTCAACAGAGTGTCACTACGTGGCGATGAAGCAATCAGGCAAATAACCATTTCGCCCTAAAAGCCCCCCGAAGAAGGACCAACGGGCCATGAGCCCATTGGTTAGAGTACTTGAGTGGAGAGAATATCATGCAGAATGATTAAAGAAGAATTATCAATAAAGGTACTCTATTTGAAAACAATGTCATTTCACACTCAACTCTATATACAAGAGAAAACTTGGTCCGACCAAGGGTACCATGATGGCGCAAAATGGCTGATTATAATATTATTAAGGATGTGGACAATTCGCCGCGTCTAAATGACCTAGTCCGCATAAGGAACCACGACACCGCAAAGCAAACCGAGCTTCGCGATGGCTCACCAAGCATTAATAACCTGGTCTGACCAAGGGGACCACGATGGTGCAATTCTGCGTCGCTATATAACCATCTCTCTGCGTCGCTGAACCAAGAAACCATTAGTTACTTAAACTTTACAATTCTCAATCGATTTCTTGAAATCTTCTACATTCTCTCTACATTCCACAGTTTCTTCTGCTTGATTGTATTGCTACAGCTTGTAATTTGTTCAGCATCAATCAACTGCCATGTCTTCTTCATGCATCACCAATGCTCAGAGTTCTCTAGCTTCTGCTGAACAAGCCTTCCTTGCCAACGATCTTCACGTAGCCATCAACTTAGCCATCACTGCCAGCAAGATCGACCCAAAACTCCGAGTCATCATTGATCGCTATATAACAACATACAGGGTCCTTAAAACACAATGTTAATCCCCTATTTATAGCAACTTAAGGTCGGTGGGTGAGCCACCAATTTTGACATTGGCTTAATGAAGATAACTCTAGATGATGAATGAAGAGGACTTTAGATGATAAACCTTCTAGAAATCTGGTGGTGGTGAGGCTTCTAGATAATGAACTCTCTAGTGAGTTAGTGATGCTTTTCAACACTCCCCCTTATCACTAACTCCTTTGAAGATCATGCATGCCAAATTGTCTTTGAAATTCTTCATACTTTATAGCACCAAGTTCTTTAGTGAATATATCTGCCACTTGGTTGTCTGTCTTGATTGTTTGCATCTTTATCTCTTCTTGAAATAGCTTCTCTCTTATGAAGTGGTAGTGAACAACTACATGTATTGTCCTTGCGTGGAACACTGGGTTTTCAGCTAAGCGTATTGCAAATTGATTATCACAATGCAAATGTATTGTATACTCGAATGGCCGGTGCAAATTCTTCATTAATTGATACAATTGTATTCTCACCCATAAAGTTGAAGAAAACAAACTTTTCCAATGTCATCTTGTGGTGCTGAATGCCTTTCTGTTAGACACTTCCCACTCTTATTGTTTCATACTAATTGGTTTCTAACCCTTCAATGGTTGGTAGAGATCTTTTTGATAAAGGTAATCCTCCACTTGCACTTTCCAAAACCCAAAGTTTGATCCATCAAATTTCTCTAGGTTGTATCGTTCTCCGAAGCCATTGCTCCTACTCGAACCAACAAGAAACCCTCACAGGAATTTCTTCAAACATTTTTTGTGGCTTGGGTTGGCATATGTGCATCTCTGATCCAAGTTGTAGATGCGCCATGTTGTTGATTTCCTGACTAGGACTAGACTTGGCCGATGTGCGCCATTGTGGCTCTTTAGTCGGACCAGGTTAGTTGGGTGCGTCCAATTTCACCGTCATGACGAAAATTGAATTCGGCCGCTGTGGGCCACTATGGTTCCTCAAACGGACTGGGTTACTTAGATGCGGCCAGTTGTCGACATCCTGATTAGGCCTAAACTACGCCGTTATGTGCCATTGTGCTTCTCTGGTCGGACCAGGTTACTTGGATGCGTCAAATTTCACCATCCTGAAGACGACTAAATTTGGATCTCGACCCCAATGTGGTTCCTTAAAAGGACTAAGTCACTTAAATTTGGCGAGTTGTCGATGATATCCTGAGTAGGACTAGACTCAGCTGTTGTGCGCCATCGTGGTGCTCTGGTCAGACCAAGTTACTTGGGTGCGTCGAAAATCTCACCATCTTGAAAAGGACTGAATTCGGTTGTTGTGCGTCACCGTGGTTCCTTAGAAGGACTAGGTCACTTAGATGCGACAAGTTGTCGACATCTTGAGTAGGACTAGACTCAGCCGTTGTGCGCCATCCTAGTCCTTTGGTTGGACTAGGCTTGCCCCCGCATAAAGAGTTGCATTTGAAATGAAATTATTTAATGAGAATACCTTTATTAATAACACTTCTTTAAGTGTTCCACATTCCATAGTCTATTAAGACTCTTTCAATCAGGTTCTCTTACCAATAAATTCGAGGCCTATTGATATTCGTCACCTTATAGAGCTTTTCCTAATTCGGGCTCAGTTTACCAGCTCCTGAGTCTTTTGTGTTTGGCTAGGTTTTTCTGAGTACCCAATCGTTGACTTTGAATTTTCGAGGCTTGACCCTCTTATTATAGTATTGGGCCATTTTCTACTAGTAGGCTTCTATCCTGACTGAAGCTTCGTCACTTCGTTCTTCGAGCAGATCTAGTCCGACTCTAAAAGCCTCGTCATTGTTTTCCAACCTGAACTTCTCCATTATGAATGTTGGCATCTCTAATTCCACTGGAACCATTGCCTCAAAGCCGTAGGTGAGGGCGAATGGTGTCATTTTTGTGATCCAGTAAGCCCAGATGATGCCTGGTAGTTCAAAAATCCATAGCTTTTTTGCTGTTTTGAGTTTCTTTTTTATTGTTTTTAGAATCGTTCGGTTGGTGACTTTGACTTGTCCATTGCCCTGGGATTGCCCCGGTGCTGAATAGTGGTGACTGATGTTTAGATTAGCACAAAGTTTCTTAACTTTTTTGCCTTCAAACTGGGTTCCAGTATTGCTGACCAATGTTTTCGGGATCTCGAACCTGCAGATGATGGACTTTTAGAGTAAAATTTTCAATCTGATTTTCTCCAATCTTGGAGAGTGGTTATACCTTTACCCATTTGGTGAAGTAATTGATGGCTACAAGGAGAAATTTCTTTTTTTCAGAGATGGGTAGTGGGCTTACAATGTTCGTTCCCCATTGTGCGAAAGGCCATGGACTGGTAATGGGGACCAGGTTTTGTGCGGGCATATGCTTGTACGGGGCATATATCTAACATTTATCACATTTTCGGACCAGATCTTTAGCCTCTTGCTGCATCTTGGGACGATAATACCCTAAGGTGAAGGCTTTATGGGTCAATTTCCTTCCCCCGGGATGGTTCCCACAAGTTCCTTCATGGATCTTTTTAAGGACACAGTCAGCCTCGTAGGGAATCAGGCATCTGAGTAGTGTGCCAGTTGTTGATCTTCTGTATAATTTGTCATTATGGAGTGTGTACCGCGTCTTCCTGTTCTTCAGCTTGTGAGCCTCTAACTTCTTCGTTTGGAGGACTCCATCTTTGATGAAGCTGACTAGCAGACTCATCCTGCTAGTCTTTTCATTTGTGGAGAAAGTCTTGTGGAATCCCTTCTCCCCTAGAGCAAAATTTTCTTGGAGTTCTAAAGTCTATCGGAGTTGTCCGTTGCGAACGAGGCCATGTTGGCCAGGGTGTTAGCTTCCTCATTATCTGCTCTGGAACAACGACGGAGTAGAATTTTCTTAAGACCTTTCTTTGCGTCAACTGGTTTTTTGTAATAGGCCAATATACGGGGGTCTTTAGCGTTGAACTCGCCATTCACTTGGTTGACCACCAATTGAGAATCGCTAAACACTATTATTTCTTCTACCTCGATCCCTCTAGCCAATTTCAGTCCAACTATGAGGGCCTCATATTCCGCTTCGTTGTTTGACTATGGTTCCGATCTTTGGACCTCCACATCTGAGCTCCTTTGTTAGGACTATGGTGTCTCGTCACTTGACTGGTTAGTCGCAGCGTAATGACACTCCAAAATAGTAGTCTGATCCCCTTTGAACGTCCCTACTAAATCGACTTCTTAGTCGTAGCGTAATGACACTCCAAAATTGTAGTATAGTCCCCTTTGAATGTCCCTACTAAATCATCCACAGGGTACTTTAGACACCGGTGTTGTGTGGAGACCATTGCTTCCATAAGGTGGAGCCAAGGTCAACCTAGGATTACATTTTATGCGAAAGGGGAGTCTACAACCGAGAATTCCATTCCCCCCAAAAAAGAAAAAAAAATCTTTTAAAAGAAACGAGGACTAAACAATTGATTTTCTAGGAACATTTTGCACATCAAACAAACACACTCACATTTATGCAAAATCATAATGTCAAGCTTGCGTAACGAAAACAGACATTACTACCTCACAACTTAAGACTAGTAGAAACAGATGGCTACAGACTCACGAATGATGTATCTAATTGGTATCAAGTATATATTGTAAGTTGTTAGAGACACCTGGACAATTGAGACGAGCCCACACCTCTCATCAGATAATGCCCGCAACCTTTATTTATTTACAATTTTGACTTCTTTTTTTTTTGGTGACGGAGGGCAATGGTAGGATGAGGTGGTGCATTTTTTATACAACAATTTTACTTTTGTGCCAATGATGATGCACAAAGTTTATATTGGTTTAGATAATAAAGTCCTTTTCTATGATGTTTGTCCGTGGAAAAATTCATACATTGAAATTTCTCTTTCACTTCTTCATTATGAATGTGAACTCCTTTAGTTTACAAGGTATTCTTGTTAGTGTTCAACATTTGACGGATTTAAATTGTAAATGCTAGGGTTCTCTCACAACATTTTTTTATCAGTTAATATTTTATTCAAGAATAATACTTTTCCATTGACAATAATATCTCTTTTTTTAAAAGAATAAAACTTTTCCCATTCAAGACAATCAATCATTTTCTTTGGGCGAGTCATATAATCATGCTTAAGAAGGTTTTTGATTTTTTTTTTGTAGTTCACCACTTATTTTGTTTAGGAATAAATCTAGCTTATATTTTTATTAATATCCACCCCCCCCCCCCCCCCCCCCCCCCCACACACACACACACACACACACACACTCTTTTTGTCTTTAACCCAAAACCCCCCAGTGAAATGAACTTTTTTTTTTGTCAAACCCTAGAAGAAAATTATATTTATAGCTGTTTTTTTTTATTTTCATTTGGAAGTAGCTAGGTATTCATCACATGGATTGGGAGAAAGTTCATAATCGTGTCAATTGCAGGAAGACAAGCTTTATTAAAGACCATTCCCGTCCAACTTTTTGAAATTTATGTTTCATCCTTTGAGTAAATTCTTGGCGAAAATTGTAATGCTAATTTGTTTGCCAAGGATGAAAAGAACCAAACATTTCTCTTTACTATCAGCCTACCACCAATTTTAAGAATTTTTGAAAAAATGATCATGCTTCCTAGAACTACATCTAAGCTAAATAAGATGATAGATTTTTCAAAGCCAACACTTTGTCCCAAAAAATACAAAATTGTTCAAGAGACAAAAAGTGAGAGACAACCACTTTCCTAGTATCAACCTCTTTTGGACTTTTAAGAGGGAATATATGTTCTTGTCATACCTATCCATCGCCGGATGCTTGATGCTGCCCTCTCCATGTCTTTATGCATGACTAGGGAATGGGTATAGTAATAAAAGATAAACTTTCACCGGTAATAACCACATAGAGAAAGGATCCTGACCAACTAATGTGTTTGATGAAACACATATTATGACGATTTTTTATATTGCAAAAGAATATAGTTCATAGAAAATGGTTTTAACATTGGAGTTGATTTCTGGATCTACCTATATGTTCAAAAAATGCGGTAATTTGAAATTAATTACTTTTTCCCACCACTTAATTTTATCATACTGAAGCAGGGTTGAACAAAAGCAGGGTTGAACAGTAAACTTCTACATTTTTTTCCCATCAATTTAATTTGATATTTCATCAAACTAATCCAAAAGAGTGAGGCTAGGAAATCAGGTTTTGAAACCATGTTTTGCAACTTGGATGAAGTGGCATCGTCAGAAGAGGTTTTTTACAACCTCGAGATAAACATAAACTCTTTGGAGATTTTATCATTCTTTCAAGATCACGCCACGTCACCCTGATTGAAAAACATGGTTGCAAAAACATGGTCTCCTAGCATTTTTTAATCCAAAAACAGGGTGCAAATTTCTGCTTGTTGATGACTAATCCTTTTGAGGACGGAGAATGGTAAAAAGTCAACTAAACTAATTCAACTCAAGTTGATAACCTGTGTCAATGGCTATTTTCAAGGGTCTATATATAGACAGCTTCACGAGAGTTTTTTATTTTTGTATTTTGACATTCTTGTAAGAGTGGTTACTTTAAGAGATAGATGAACATCGATGCACATACACATTGCAAGAACTAATTCCTTTTTAAAAATAATAATAATAAAAAAAAAAATTGGGTCGTTGACCCTTTTTATTTATCTATTAATCCATGCTCGAAGCCTACATGATTGGCCCTATACGATTAACCAAAGCAGGCCCGAAGGCTACAATATGGTTGCCACTTTATGCCATCGTCGGCTCCATCTAGCATGAAGATTTGCTTTTGCTCCGGTCCAGTTCATCTAAGCAACTACATTCAATATCCGAAGGCTTATCAACAGCAGAGCACACATGCCGCGACCTCTCACAAGGAGAGTGATTTTCGACAGAACAAATTCCTTATTGTGGACCCTAAATGCTAAATTTTAGATTAATAATTCATGGAATGGATAAGGGACTACAAATAGAAAGGCATAGGTGAAGTAGAGCAATATATGTGTTGAAGGAAAGAGGGATGACTTGCCTTCATTCTCCAAAAGGATTGACCTCTTGTTCAGATGTTCCTGATGTGCTCGGATTTTTGCTACTTTTACTGAATTTTACCAGTATTTCCCTACTCTAACTCGACTGTCTCTGATATCTCATACTAGACCTGCTCCTTTTCAATCATTCTCTGCAGTCAGATTTTCTCATTGAAAGAATTCCATTTTGTTTGTGTCACGAAGTGTTGTGTCATAAAACAACACTTGTAAAAAAGTCATGTGATGCTCAGCCGTCTCCTTGCATAGATCAACATGTTGTATTTAAACTAAAAACTTAAGACTCTAGTTGATTCAATGGAAACAAGAAGAATAGAAACATACCCGATCGATCCATAGCAATTTTGGATCTTCCGATTGATTCAAGCATTTCCCTTAGTTCTCTGTTGAGAGGATACAGAAGACAATGCCAAAAGTTTTTTTTTTGTTTCAACGCATACGCTCAATCGGGGACCCATCCATATTTATAATGCCCATAAGTCATAACCCTTCAACTTACGGGCTGTGAATTTCCAATTCTGCCCCTGAATGAATTAGAAATTACATCCTTATTTACACCATGTTATTTATTAATACCTTATAGTCCAATACCCCTATTAGATCACATATTCGATGGACTACACTTTAAGATAGCAATACATATTATATTACATATGTGTGCCCACATTATTGGATTTGTCCAACAATCTCCCACTTGGGCCATATATGTTACCTTTAATGTGTATAACCTTATGAGCTCAAAACTTGCTATCACAAGTAAAGGTATTCCGAAACAATCTCGTCCATTGACTATACTGATATAGGATTAAAGCGATTTGCGTCACAAGTAGCGTAACGAAATCCATCAATAGTCACATATACCAATATAATCAAATGACGACATAGATCAAACATGGATGTAGAGCATGGAAATTACATGTGATGTGATCCAAACATGTCTATTTCCAACCGGTCCAACTTTAATCTTTAATGAGATCAAACATATAATAAACATACAATTGACTGAAGACTTTATTTCTGCAGAAAATCCTAAATTACACCAATGTGTCCAAACAATCCATCATAGAACAACAAAACTCCCACTAAACCATGATATCCTCATGTGACATAACACCCATATGAGCGGTGTGCTCATGAAAGACCTTGGGTGGTAATCCCTTAGTAAGCGGATCCGCAATCATGGAGTTTGTCCCAATATGCTCTATAAAAATCTGTTTATTCTCTACTCTCTCCTTCACAACCAGGAACTTTATGTCAATATGATTTGACCTAGACGAGCTCCTGTTGTTGTTGGCATATAAAACTGCTGACTTATTGTCACAATATAACTTTAGTGGTCTTTCTATGTCATTCAAAATGCGCAGCCCATTGACAAAATAACGCAGCCATAATCCGTGGTTGGAGGCCTCAAAACACGCCACATATTCTGCTTCCATGGTGGAAGAAGCTATGAGTGTCTGTTTAGCACTTCTCCAAGAAATAACTCCTCCAGCTAACAGATAAATGTAGCCTGATGTAGATTTTCTACTATCTTGGAATCCAACAAAATCAGAATTAGCATACCCTATGATCTCCAACTGATCTGATCGCTTGTATGTGAGCATGTAATCCTTAGTTCTCTGTAAATATCTCATAACCCGTTTAGCTGCTTTCCAGTGACTCATCCCAGGGTTATCCAAATATCTGCCAAGCATTCCAACAATGAATGCTATGTCTGGACGTGTACATACCTGAGCATACATAAGACTCCCAACAGCGGATGCATAGGGGATCTTTTGCATCTCTACAACTTCAAGTTTATTCCTAGGACACTGTTTAAGACTGAATTTGTCTCCTTTAGATATAGGAGTATTTCCTGGTTTACAATCTTGCATGCCAAACCTTTTAAGCACTTTTTCTATATAGCCCTTTTGTGATAATCCAAGAATACCCCGAAAACGATCCCGGTATATCTGAATCCCTAAGACAAAAGAAGCTTCACCAAGATTTTTCATTTCAAATTTCTTTGATAGAAATCTCTTGGTTTCGTGCAACATATCTATATTATTAGTGGCAAGCAATATGTCATCAACATACAAAACCAAGAAGATATGCTTACTCCCACTGAACTTATGATACACACAATTATCAACAACATTTGTCTCAAAACCAAACGAGACAATTACTTGATGAAATTTGTAGTACCACTGACGGGAAGCTTGCTTGAGCCCATAGATGGATTTCTTTAGTCTGCAAACCATATTCTTTGGGTCTCCAGACACAAAGTTTTCTGGTTGCACCATATAAATTGTTTCATCAATGTCGCCATTGAGAAACATTGTTTTAACATCCATCTGATGCAACTCAAGGTCAAAATGTGCAACAAGAGCCATGATTGTCCTAAATGAGTCTTTCTTTGATACCAGAGAGAAAGTCTCTTTATAGTCGATGCCTTCCTTTTGAGTGAAGCCTTTAGCTACAAGACAAGCTTTATATCTTTCCACATTACCTTTTGAGTCCTTCTTGGTTTTGAATATCCATTTACAACCAATAGGCTTTGTATTTTCAGGTAATGGGACAAGATCCCAAACTTGATTGTCTTGCATAGACTTGTACTCCTCATTCATAGCATCTATCCACTTTTGAGAGTTAGAATCCTGCATGGCTTGATTGAAGTTGATTGGATCATTTTCCACCAATCCATCATTTTCCTCATGTTCTTCGAGAAAGACCATATAATCATCCGGAATAGCTCTTCTCTTTTCTCTCGTGGATCTCCTTAATGGCATTTGATCTTGAGGTTATTGAGTTTGTTCTTCTGGAATATTTACTTCAATTTGAGCAAGGAGTAGTTCAACATTGTCCTGTTGAGGTTCCAGATCTGTTTCTTAATCAATGACAGGTATTGGAACATGTACATTGTCAACAACAGTAGTAGGAGTCGAAATTGATTCCTCCTCAAAGACAATGTCTCTTACCTTATGTCTCCCCCCAAACTCGACATCCTCAAAAAACGTTGTTGTCCCCGTTTCAAAAATGGACTTAATAGTGGGATTATAGAATTTGTAGCCCCTTGATCGCTCAGAGTAGCCAATGAAGTAGCTGCTTACTGTTTTGGAGTCCAATTTCTTTTCATTCGGTCGATAAGGCCTTGCTTCAGCTGGACATCCCCAAATGTGAAAATGCTTTAGACTAGGTCTTCGGCCTGTCCAAAGTTCATAAGGTGTTTTGGCAGCTGCTTTAGTTGGTACTCTATTAAGGATGTAAGCTGCAGTCTTTAGTGCTTCTCCCTAGAGTGATTCAGGTAAGGTACAATGACTGATCATACTCCTTACCATGTCCTTAAGAGTTCAGTTTCGTCTTTCAGCTACACCATTCATGCTAGGTGATCCCGACATGGTGTACTGTGGGACGATTCCACATTCCTCTAGGAATTTAGCAAATGGTCCTGGACGTTGTTCACCGAAACCGTCATATCTGCCGTAATACTCACCACCACGGTTAGACCTGACACTTTTAATTCGTTTGTTGAGTAGGTTCTCAACCTCAGCTTTGAAAGCTTTGAACATGTCCAGTGACTCAGATTTCTCATGAATGAGATAAAGGTACCCATAGCGTGAGTAATCGTCTATGAATGATATAAAATATTGTTGACCATTCCAAGAAGCCGAAGGGAATGGTCCACAAATATCTGTGTGGATCAATTCTAAAACGTCTGAAGTTCTGTTTGCACCCAATCTCTTTTGTTTGGTCTGTTTTCCCTTGATACACTCAATACAGACATCAAAGTCTGAAAAATCAAGAGAATCTATTATGCCATCTGACACAAGTTTCTCCATTCTCGTTTTCGAGATATGTCCTAAACGTTTGTGCCACAGTTTTGATGAATTTCCTTCATTTAGCTTACGCTTAGTACCACGTGATTCCACATGCAAGGTTTCATTATATGAGGCAATAGTATCAAGAAGATATAGGTTATCAAATGTGCTTAATGAACCAGTACCAATAATATTGGAATTTAATGAAAGACTAAATTGATTATTTCCAAATGAACAACAATATCCAAATTTGTCCAACAAGGAAATAGAAACCAAATTCCGTCTAAATGACGGTACTACAAAAGTGTATTTCAGTTCCAAATAACAACCAGTTCCTAAGAGTAACCTAAAGTTTCCTATTGCTTCCACGTCTACCGATTTTCCATCGCCCACGAAGATGCGTCTTTCAGCATCATTTGGCATTTGGTAGCTCAGACAACCCTGTATAGAAACACTTATGTGAGTAGTAGCACCGGAATCTAACCACCAAGTGTTTCTAGGTACTGAAGCTAAGTTAACCTCAGAACAGACCAAAGCAAGAAACATACCCTTTTTAGCACGCCAAGCGTGATTCTTGGTACATTCCTTCTTTACATGTCCAGGTTTCTTACAAAAGAAACAACCCTCATTGCCTTTCTGTTTCTTTTGTGCTGGACCCTTAGCAACTTCATAATCCTTCTTTCGTTTTGTGCCCTTATCTTTAGAGGTGCTTGCAAAATGAGCACTTTCCGTTCTGTCTTGCTTCAACATGTCTTCCTCTTGCACACAGTATGAAATGAGCTCATTAAGAGTCCATTTCTCCTTCTGACAGTTGTAACTGACCTTAAACTGACTGTACTGTGGAGGAAGTGATATCAAAACTAAATGCACGAGTAAGTCCTCAGACAATTCAAGCTTCAGTGCTTTAAGTTTTGAAGCAAGATGAGACATCTCCATGATGTACTCTCTAATGTTCCCTTTGCCTTTATACTTTAATGAAATCAAGCTAGCTAAAAGCGTGCTTGTTTCAGCCTTATCGTTTTTAGCAAAACGCTTTTCAAGTTCAGTAAGGAAATCACTGGCATTGGTCATCCCTGCCGATATTGCACCCCTAAAGGCTTCTGGAATTCCTCGCTTAATGAGCATGAGACTCATGCGATTGGAGTGTTCCCACTTCTCAAAGTATTTCCTGGCATCAGGAGTACTTGCATCTGTAAGAGGAGCGGGTTGCTCAATCCTTAAGGCAAGGTCCAGATCCATACATCCAAGAACGATTAACACATTATCTTTCCAGTCCTTGAAGTTTGTCCCATTAAGCATGAGAATATTATTTACACCAGCAGATATACTAGTAGTAGACATAGTAGCTGTACAGAGAATAAATTACATTAATAACATAATCACATCATTATTCAATTGCATAAACTTTTAAATTCATACAATAGGGAAATAAAAAACCCATATCAAGATACCTAGCACAACATTGTTATTTAGTCTTTGGACAGAAATATCAATCTGTAAGTGGTACTCTTTGTACACAACGAAACCGGCCTAATATTATGCCTTTCTTTGGACTGACATAATAAAAGCATGGTAAAGTAAACTTTATCACATATTTAAGACTAGTGATTATCCGGTCAAAACAATCTTCCTTTGGGCCGATTGTTTCACATGGATGTAGCATGCTCACTTATTTAAACTCAACCAATTTTCCTAACAGTGGTTGCTTTGGCAACCTATTAGATAAATTGTGTAAATTTTAAATAAGGAACACAATAGTGATACATGAAAACAAAATTATAATCTATGTATAAATTTGGAGTATGAACTGAATACAAATAAAAGATGAAATAAAATGTAGCCAAAATGAAATAGGTCCCAATCATGTAAAAAACATATTACCAACAACAACATGGCCCAATAAAAAATTTACTAACAGGCCCAATTATTACCAACAGTAACAGGCCCAACCAACAGCAACAGGCCCAATAGCAACATCAGGCCCAAGAGTGAACAGTCACCAGGCCCGCCCAACAGTGAACTGAACAGTCACCAGGCCCGTGAACAGTCACTATACAAGCCCATATAGTGAACAATCATCCATTGAGACCCAATAGTGACCATGGCCCATATTCACTTTACACTAAATTGAAATAATCACTTGACCAAAATAATGAATAGTCAATATAATGAATTGCATAATCAATATAAGGAATCAGATATAATGATTTCCATAAGCAGATATAATGAATTACAGTAAGAACGTGATTATAATCACTTGCGAACCATATTCACTGTAATGAATTACACCATAATTTCACTGTTTCTGTTGCATTACCATAATATTATTGTTGGTTGAACATGAATCAATATAGAGTCCTTATATAAACTGGAGAATCACTGTACACGCAAAATCACTGTTATAGCGGAATTACTGTAGCAGTGAATAGTGGTAATAATATAATCGAAATAATCGTTTTCACTGTTCACTGTAACAATGAAATCGTTCACTGTTCATGAATCAATATCACTGTTCATAGAATATCAACATGCATATCATCACAGAATCAATAACATTGTTCACAGAATATCAACATGCATACATGAATCAATAACACTGTTCACAGAATATCAACATGCATACATGAATCAATAACACTGTTCACCGTAACAGTGAAATCTCTGTTCACTGTTCATGAATCAATAATGAAATTGTTGTTCTATGAAAAATTCTTGTTTATGGTTTCACATGGAATCAACAGGAGATGCTCTGATACCAATTGTTGTATTTAAACTAAAAACTTAAGACTCTAGTTGATTCAATGGAAACAAGAAGAATAGAAACATACCCGATCGATCCATAGCGATTTCCCCGTTGATTCTGATGAGTTTGGATTGTTTGGATCTTCCTATTGATTCAAACGTTTCCCTTAGTCTCTGTTGAGAGGATACAGAAGACAATGCCAAAAGTTTTTTTTTTTGTTTCAACGCATACGCTCAATCGGGGACCCATCCATATTTATAATGCCCATAAGTCATAACCCTTCAACTTACGGGCTGTGAATTTCCAATTCTGCCCCTCAATGAATTAGAAATTACATCCTTATTTACACCATGTTATTTATTAATACCTTATAGTCCAATACCCCTATTAGATCACATATTCGATGGACTACACTTTAAGATAACAATACATATTATATTACATATGTGTGCTCACATTATTGGATTTGTCCAACACGACAAAGCTAAAGAGGCAATGATAGTTGGAACTTTATAAATTACAAAAATGTAGTTTTATTTGGTTACAATTTTGAGAAATCCATTCTTTCATCCAGTTCAGGGAGTAACACTGTGCTCAAGGTCATCATCATTGATGCCAAACCAAGTTCTCTCTCATTTTTTTTTTTTTTTTTTTTGTGTGTGTGGGTGGGTGGGTGGGTCATTCCCCGAAAAAAAAATGATTTTCCTAGGAACATTTTGTAAATTAAAACACCAATGATGATGCAGAGTGTTTATATGATGTTTGTCTGTGGAAAAATTCATACATTGAAATTTCTTTCTCTTCTTCATTACGAATGTGAACTCCTTTAGTTTATAAGGTATTCTTGTCAATGTTCAACATCTGATTATAAACATTATAAACTCTCTTCATCATCAAACAAGCATACCCACATTTATACAAAATCATAATGTCAAGCTCGCATAAAGAAAACACACATTACCACCTCACACCTGACGATTGGTATAAACAGATGGCTACAGACTCTCGAATGATGTATGTAATTGGTATAAAGTATTTATAAGTTGTTAGAAACACTTGGACAATTGAGACGAGCCCACACCCCTCATCAGATAATGCCCACTTGGACTTTATTTTATCTTACAAGTTTGATTTTTTTTTTTTTTTTTTTTGGTGACGAAGGGCAATGGTAGAATGAGATGGTGCATTTTTTATACAACAGTTATACTTTTGTGCCAATGATGATGCACAGAGTTTATATTGGTTCAGATAATTAAGTCCTTTTCTATGATGTTTGTCTGTGGAAAAATTCATACAATGAAACTTCTCTCTCTTCTTCATTACGAATGTCAACTCCTTTAGTTTACAAGGTAATCTTGTTAGTGTTCAACAATATTTGATGGATTTAAAATTGTAAATGCTAGTCCTCTCACAACATGTTATTATCAGTTAAATTTTTCTTCAAACCCTAACTTGTCAAACATAAAGTAATTATAATAAAATAAGAATGAGCTCGACCAAATTACACCAAGCATCTTGAAAAGGACCCAGATGAACTAAACATATATGTATATATAATAATCAGTCAAGTAATTGAATCAGTTAGAGAGATTAAAGAATTTTAAAGGTTGCAACTAAGATTGGGTGCTTGTCATGACTATGATATATGAAAACTTGATTAAGCTTCTCATTACCGTGAAAACAGTAAGACTTTATCAGATAATAATGTTTAAGCTAATAAATTAGTCTTGTTTCACTTTTTTAAATTAAGTCAACAACTGTAATGTAATGTTCCTCGCTTACCAAAATACTTTTCAGCCCATTATAAAGCTCCAACTGAAAGCAGTCTCACTTCCAGATGAAAGGAAGGACTTACTTTCGGATGGATAGGAGATTGTTTGAGGCTGCAATCGGAGGAAATATTGGTGAGCTGCACCAATTGATCAAAGAAAGCCCCTTAGTGCTTCATGGAGTTGCGCTGGCTTCTGCAGAGACTCCTTTGCACGTAGCTTCTATGGCAGGTCACCTTGAATTTGTCAAGGAGATGATAAGATTGAAGCCCGAATTCGCAGAAGAACTGAACCAAAATGGGTTGAGCCCCATGCACATAGCTTCTGCAAATGGGCATCTAGAGATTGTAAAGGAGCTCCTAAAGGTCAACAGTGGTCACTCTCGTCTCACCAGTATAGACCAATGGACTGCCATGCATTATGCTGCTGTAAAAGGCCGATCTAGTATTGTAAGAGAATTGGGTTTGAACTGTGCCGAGTGTTTTGAAGATGTGACAGTTCGAGGGGAATCTGCTCTTCATCTTGCAGTGAAGAATAGACAGTTCTATGCCGTACGAGTTATGATTGAAACACTAAAGCAGGTCAACAAAGAGAATGTCCTAAACATGATGGATGCACAAGGAAACACAGTTTTACACCTTGCAACATCTACAAGGCAACAAGAGGCAAGTAGTGCTTGTACTTATAATAATCCTGATAATAGTTATCATTACATTTAATTTCAATTCATGATATTGTTTGATTATTTTGATAAGCAAAAAGAGTCATGACCAGGTGGTGGAGTTGTTGCTCGGTAAGGACACTACCACATGTGGGGTGGTAGAAGTAAACGCCAAGAACAAAAGCAGTCTAACTGCTCTTGATCTCTTGTTTCTGTTTCCCAGTGAGGCAGGGGATAGAGAAATTGAGGAGATCCTTCGATGCAAAGGAGGTATGAGACTACGAGAAGTCAACTCTGAATTATTTGTGGACACTGAAACTCACCCAAATAACGTGACAAACTCGTCTAGGGATTCATTTGACCGCATAGTAGAGTACTTTAAATTTCGAAAGGGTAGAGATTCACCAAGCAGTGTACGAGGTGACCTATTAATCATAGTAGTACTAATTGCAACAGCGACATACCAAGCAGGGCTCAGCCCACCCGGGGGTACTTGGCAGGACAGTACCAATTCAAATAATACCAATGGAATCAATACTACCACAAAGGTACACATAGCAGGGAAAGCAATTTTAAGGAGTACTGATCCAATATCCTTTGAGTTATTTCTCTTGTTCAATTCTTTAGGATTTCATCTCTCTATGTTCATGATACATATCCTAACATGTGGATTTCCTTTGAGGTTTGAGCTTCAAGCATGTCTCATGGCAATGGTGTTTACATATAACATCTCCATGCAGAGTATTCAACCTCATGGTGTTTACTTGATATTGTATTATGTCTCCTCTGCCGTTATTCCATTGTCTATACCATTTATAGCAAGATGGGTTCGACAATTATCAGCAAAGAGAAGATGTGTACCCTTTTACAACAGATAGAATTCATCTCCATCTGAGCTTATAAAGGATCACTCAAGAGTCAAAACATGGTTCGCATAAAGGCTGCAAAAGTTTCCTCCCATCTCAATGAGGAAATCCACTTACAGTTTAATATTGCAAAGAAAGTTTGTAATAGAAAATCCTACTTTATCAGCTAATCATTTATGTAAAATAGTACTTTGAAGTTTGTACTTTATCTTTTTCCTAGATATTTCAGATCAGCTATTTTCATTGAACCAAATTAGACACTAAAACACTCAGCAGGTATGAAATGTGATTTTTATTAGCCAATCCACAGTGTTCAGATTCAAGTTTTCCCCTCTCCTTTTGCTGACTGAGATAAAATTACCACTGTCCACAACTAATTCAGCACATTAAAATTTACCCTGAAATCCCTGAATTTACCCACTGTCTAATTTACCCTGAAATTTCTGAATTAGACAAACACTTGGCAGGTATGAAATGTTGGGCTGTCATTGTGCAGCCTGAAATTGGTGAATTAGATCACTAGGTTGTGCATAGTCGACCATCTTTTCAAAAGCTTCTCCTACAAATGTGTGATTGTGAATATGAGATTGCCTTGTTGAAGGCGTATGAGATTGTAAAAATTATATTAATAACTTAAATTACACCCGAAATTTTTATGTTTTCTCTATACACAATGAAATATTTTTTTAAATCAACTTACTGAAATTACCTCAAAAAACGAAATCACAATCCTTGCTCATTATATTGGCAACTTCGAGAAGATGATGAACATAGCTGCACATACAGACATAGTGTTGTACACATCGCAAGAACATATTTTTTTACTGTGGACCCTAAATGATAAATTTGAGAGTTCGTACAAAGGATAAGAGATTAATAAATAGGAAAAAGGCATTAGTGCAATAGAGCAATATATGTTCGAGAAAAGAGAGGTGTTACATGAAGATAAAGAGTCGTGTTTGGTGGCCAAGGATGACTTGCCCACATTTTCCAAAGGATCATTTTGTTGTTGTTTAGATTATGGTATCCTAATGGTGTTTGATAGGCAGACTCCTTGGCTAACTGACTTGACTATCTCTTGTCTCTCATGCTAAAACCTTTAATCGATCTCCTCGAAACACATATTACCACCTCACGACTTAAGACTGATACAAAATAAATAAAAAGTAATCTATTTATTTTCTCGAGTTTGGCGTATCTACATGGTTACATACTCTTGAATATTGTTTCTACTGGTATAAACTATCTATAAGTTGTTACAACACATGTACAGTTGAGATGAGCTGATGCCATAGATCAGATAAAACTCACATCCTAATTTTCTTTTTTTCTGGGGGGGTTGCGGAGGGTGATGGTAGAATGAGGTGGTGCATTTTTATATAAAGCAGTTTTACTTTTGTGCCAAAGAGATGAGAGATTATGTTGGTTCAGATAAGTCTTTTTCTGTGACGTTTGTTTGTTGGAAAGTTCCTATAATGGAACTTCAAAATTCTCTCTTCTTCATTACAAATGTGAACTCCTTTAACTTGCAAGATATTTCCTGTCAGTGTTCAACACACTTGACAGATTTAAAATTGAAAAATGTGTCCTCTTCCAACATTTCATTATTAGTTAAAATTGTATTCAAACCCTAACTTGTCAAAGATAAAATAATTACTATAAAATAAGAATGAGCTATATCAAGTTACATCCATCATTTAGCACTTGGAAAAGATCCATGGGAACTAAGAATAAAATAAATAAACTTACTAGTCAAGTAATTGAACGGGTCAGAAACTTAATCAAGTATAATGGTTGCGACTGAGATTGGGTGCTTATCGCGACTAAGATTACATAAAATCCGGATTAAGCCTCTCACTAATCATGAAAACAGCAAGACTATATAAGTTATTATCTTGGATCATGTTGGTAGCCAAGGATGACTTGCCTACATTCACCAAAGTGATCCATCTCTTGTTGGGATGTTCCTGATGGTGTTTGATAGACAGTCTCCTTTGCTACCTTGACTGTATCCCTCATGCTAGGCCTGCTCTTTCTCACAGGTGTTCTATCTTGCTTCCAATGTTATAAAACTATTCTTTCCGAATTATATATCACATGCTTATATTTCTAATAGAAGTATTTAAAATAGACAGTAAGTTGTAAAAGTAGTTATACTCATTTTTAGATAAAAACACAAGTTTGCATAGAAAATACATTACCACCTTTCAACTAAAGACTGGTATAGATGACATGGTTACGGACTCTGTATTTACTGGAAAAACCGTATAAAGTACTTATAAGGTGTCAGAGACACCTGAACAATTGAGACGAGCCCACACCCCTTGTCAAATAAAACCCACATCATAATTTTTTTTTTTTGTGACAGAGCACAATGGTAGAATGAGGTGGTGCATTTTTTGTGTGCCAATGATGATGCAGAGAGTTTATAATGTTTCAGATGTCTTTTTCTATGATGTTTATTTGTGGAAAAATTCATACAATGAACTTGAAATTTCTCTCTTCTTCACCACTAATGTGAACTCCTTTAGCTTACAAGGTATTTATTGTCAGTGTTCAACATTTGACAGGTTTAAAATTGTTGTTAGAGTCCTCTCACAACATTTGATTCAGTTTAAGTTTTCTTCAAACCCTAACTTGTCAAACATAAAATAAATTATAGTAATAAAATGAGATCAAATTACACCAGACATCTTGAAAAAGATCCAGATGAATTCAGAAACAATAAAGAGATTGTAAAGGAGCTCGTAAGGCTAAACAGTGATCACTCACGTCTCACCAGTATAGATAAATAAACGGCCATACATTGTGCTGCTGTAAAAGGCCTAGTTGACATTATAAGAACATTATATTTTATTACAAATCATAGTGTTTGATTATTTTGACTAGCAAAAGCAATCGTGACCAGGTGGTGGAGCTGTTGCTCGGTGAGAACACTACATGTGGGATGGTAGAAGTAAACGCCAAAAATAAAAGCAGTCTAACTGCTCTTGATCTCTTGTTGCTATTTCCAAGTGAGGCAGGGGATAGAGATATCGAGGAGATCCTTCGATGCAAAGGAGCTAGGAGAATGCATGAAGTGAACTCAGAACTAGTTGACACTGAAACTTCCCCAATTAACACGACAAACTCGTATAGTGCTCCATTTGACCGCATAGTAGAGTACTTCAAATTTCAGAAGGGTAGAGATTCACCAAGTAGTGCACGAGGCGACCTGTTGGTCATAGTAGTACTAATTGCAACAGCGACATACCAATCAGGGCTCAGCCCACCAGGGGGTATGTGGCAGGATAGTACCAATTCAAGTAATACCAATGGGACCAATGCTACCACAAAGGCGCACATGGCAGGGAAGGCAATTTTAAGTGATACTGATGTAGTATCCTTTGGATTATTCCTTTTCTTCAACTCTTTAGGATTTCACACCTCTCTTTTCATGATACGCATCCTAACATGTGGATTCCCTTTGAGGTTGGAGCTTCATGTATGCCTCGCAGCAATGATGGCTACTTATAACATGTCCATGGCTAGTATTGGACGTCAAGGTAGTGTAGTTCTGATCTTGTTTCAAGCCTTTTCTGGCATTTTCCCATGGGCTATACCACTGATAGCAAGGTGGGTACGAAAATTATCAGCAAAAAGAATATCATACCCTTGGACAACAGAGAATTCATATCCAGCTGATCTTATAAAGGATCACTCAAAAGTCAAACACATGGTTCACATAAAGCCTAATGAAGTTTCTTCCCTGAGAAAGTTTGTATCCGAAAATTCTACTTTATCAGCTACCTATTAATGTAATTGTAGTTCGTCTGTTTCCTATAATGTAAAGGTAATTAAAAAAAAACATTAGGACTAATACACAGATGGCAGCCTTAAAGCATTAAAGCTCCAATATGATATTCTCCCAGTTTGCGTATAGGACTTCGAATTCTACCCTTTAAATGAGGGAAGATAACAAACCCTGCCCCAATGACAAATTATCATCACCAGAATAGCATCCAGAGCCATGGCCTTGTTACAAAAAAAATTCTACTTTCCATTCTTCTCAAATCATCCAGCTTATCGAGAGGGATCCTCCATTGAAGCAGACATTACCCAAAACAAAGCAAAATTTCTAGTGAAATGCAACCATACATACCCTGTTGATCTAATTACAACGAATTAGAAGATGAGTGTAGCCTGTAAATCAATACTGCAGAAAGGTCACACCAATCAACCACTTGATTCCAACTTTTTTCACAATTTAATTGATCACATATTTATACACCTCCACCCACCCCCATTGAGGCGACTCACAAGGCATCCGGATTTTTAGTAAGGTGTTAACTCATGGAAGAAAATTTCTGAGTATAATAAGAAAGATTTTGTGAAAGATGACTACAAAGAAGAATGAAAAATTTCGTATTGAAAGTCTTGTCTAGCATTCCATGATAAAACTGAAGAGCACACGGTACAATGTTCATAGCTATAAAGCTCATAGCTGTACGTGAATCATATACATACTAAATTGACAAATGTAGATGAGTTTAGGCATGAGAAATAGTTGGGGTTCATATTGGTTTAATATGAATGTTCAGAGTTGGTAACCTAACTTGAAGAAAATAAGAAAAGAAATGGCAACTAGCACTATTATGTAATCTTGAAAAGAGGAGAGAAAGGTGAGCAAATAATCGCTTATTTTTTAAGAATTTGAACCATTGGGGTAACAAGGGCGTGTGTAAGGGAATAATTTGATTGAAATACATTTCTTTTCTTACCTAATAACTTTTTCTTTAGGTGTTATTAAGGTAAAAAAAAATTATCACCTAGAAAGTCTTTGGACCCTCCCAGAGTCTGACCCAAAGAAAATTATTGACATGTATACAGTAATATAACGAAAATTGAAGTTTACCATAGCATGAACAGTGATCTGTCCGTCAATGTGTCCATTTTTTTGAAGTTTCGCAAAAGCCCTCGCCCCTATTAAAAACTTTCCCTCATATCCCCGTCCTCTTTTGCTAATCTCTCCTTCTCCTCTCCCTCTCCGTCCTCCTCTTCCTCCACTTTCTCATCGTCTCCTCTTCCTCCGGCGAATTTGAAGGAGATCACGAGGAGCACAAGGCTGACGAACAACTACACTTCACTGCCTTCATTTCACTACTTCATCCATGGCAGCCGACGCCAGTGTTCCACTCTGCCACCAATCCACATGATTTTTACCCATTAGAAACTACAAAAAAAAGCAAAATTAGCTACGGAAATTAGCGACGGTTTTAAACGGTTTGCGACGACATTAAACCGTCGCTATAGTTTCTGCTACGGTTTCAGTACAAAAATTAAAATAATCGTCGCTAACCGTTTTGCGACGGATTAAAACCGTCGCTAATACGAGAATTAGCGACGGCATTCTGACCGTAGCTAAGGTTTAGAATTATTTTTTTTTTTTTTTAGCTACAGTCCACAAACCGTCGCTAAGGTGATTTAAAAAAAAAAAAATACAACAAACCAAAGTGGCGACGGCAATACAGCCGTAGCTAATGGTTTTGAGATTTAAAAAAAATAATTATATGAAAACACCTTAGCGACGGTTCGAAGGCTGTAGCTAATGTGATTTTAAAAAAAAAATTATAAGAAAACACCTTAGCGACGGCATTTGGGCCGTAGCTAAGGTTTAGAATTTTTTTTTTTTTTTAGCTACGGTCCACAAACCGTCACTAAGGTGATTTTAAAAAAAAAAAATAACAAACCACAGTAGCGACGGCAATACAGCCGTAGCTAATGGTTTTGAGATTTTAAAAAAATATATAAGAAAACACATTAGCGATGGCATTTGGGCCGTAGCTAAGGTTTAGAATTTTTTTTTTTTTTTTTTAGCTACGGTCCACAAACCGTCACTAAGGTGATTTAAAAAAAAAAAATATATATATATATATATATATAAGAAAACACCTTAGCGACGACATTTGGGCCGTAGCTAAGGTTTAGAAATTTTTTTTTTTTAGCTACGGTCCACAAACCGTCACTAAGGTGATATTTAAAAATAAATATATAACAAACCAAAGTAGCGACGGCAATACAGCCGTAGCTAATGGTTTTGAGATTTTAAAAAAAATATATAAGAAAACACATTAGTGACGGCATTTGGGCCGTAGCTAAGGTTTAAAATTATTTTAATAACTTTTAGCTACGGTCGACAAACCGTCACTAAGGTGATTTAAAAAAAAATATATATATATATATAAGAAAACACCTTAGCGACGGCATTTGGGCCGTAGCTAAGGTTTAGAATTTTTTTTTTTTTTTTTTTAGCTACGGTCCACAAACCGTCACTAAGGTGATTTTAAAAAAAAAAAAAAAAAAAAAAAAAAAATATATATATATATATATATATATATATATATATAAGAAAACACATTAACGACGGCATTTGCGCCGTAGCTAAGGTTTAGAATTTTTTTTTTTTTTAGCTACGGTCCACAAACCGTCACTAAGGTGATTTAAAAAAAAATATATAACAAACCAAAGTAGCGACGGCAATACAGCCGTAGCTAATGGTTTTGAGATTTTAAAAAAAAATATAAGAAAACACATTAGCGACGGCATTTGTGCCGTAGCTAAGGTTTAGAATTTTTTTTTTGTAGCTACGGTCCACAAACCGTCACTAAGGTGATTTAAAAAAAAATATATATAACAAACCAAAGTAGCGACAACAATACAGCCGTAGCTAATGGTTTGGAGATTTTAAAAAAACAAATTATATGAAAACACCTTAGCGACGGTTCGAAGGCCGTAGCTAATGTGAATTCAAAAAAAATATATAAGAAAACTAATTAGTGACGGCAATACAGCCATAGCTAATGTTTAGATATGTTTTTGTGATTTTAAAAAAAAAATTTATAAGAAAACACCTTAGCGATGGCTCGAGGGTCGTAGCTAATGTGATTTTTTTTAAAAAAATATAACAAAAGAACTTAGCGACGGCGTTTTTTAAAAAAACAATTATAAGAAAACAACGTAGCGACGGAAGTAGGGTCGTAGCTAATGTTTAAAAAAAAAAAAAATTTGTTAGCCACGGTCCAAATACCGTAGCTAATGCATTTTTTAAAAAAAAATTATAAGAAAACAATATAACGACGGCACTAGGGTCGCATCTAACGTTTACAATTTTTTTTGTTAGCCACGGTCAAAATACCGTAGCTAAATGTGAATTTTTTTTAAAAATTATATATAGCGAAATCGCTATATATTTATAAACTGGATAAAATCACTAATAACACATTTTCGTCCAACTGGGTTAGGAGACCTAGCTTTCACATAGGCGACCCGGATCGAATCCCACCAATGAAAATTTTTTATTATATTAAAATTTTTATATTAGCGACGACAAAGTGCCGTGGCCAATAGCCACGGTTCTCTACCGTAGCTAATTCTTTTTTTTAATTATATAAAAAAATAGATATATATTTATAAAGTGGATAAAATCACCAATAACCCATTACCTTCCAGCTCTGTTAGGAGAACTGGCTTTTACTCAGGCGACTCGGGTTCGAATCTCGCCAATAAAACCTTTTTTTTTTATTAAAATTTTTATCTTAGCGACGGCAAAGTGTCGTGGCTAATGAGTTTTATAGCCACGGTTCTCTACCGTAGCTAATTTTTTTTTTAATTATATAAAGAAAATAGCTATATATTTATAAACTTGATAAAATCACCAATGGCCTTTCAACTCGGTTAGGAAACTCATTAGAGAAGATCATATCAGATCAAAGAAGATCAGAGAAGATCAGATCAGATCAAAGAAGATCGGATCAAAGAAGTTCAAATAAGATCAGATCAGATAAAAAAAGATCAGATCAGATCAAAAAATTTCAAAGAACATCAGATCAACAAAAATCAAAGAAGATTAGATTAAAGAATATCAGTTCAAAGAAGTTCAAAGAAGATCAGATCAGATCAAATCAAATCAAAGAAGATAAGATCAAATAAGATCAAATAAGACCAAAGTAGATCAGATAAAAAAAGATCAAAAAAGATCAGAGAAGTTCAAAGAAGATCAGATCAAAGAATATCAAATAAGATCAAAGAAGATAAGATCAGATCAAAGAAGATCATATCAAAGAATATCAGATCAAATAAGATCAAAGAAGACCAAAGAAGATTAGATAAAAAAAGATCAAAGAAGATCAAAGAAGTTCAAAGAAGATCAGATCAAAAAAGATAAAAGAAGATCAAAGAAGATCAAAGAATTCAAAGAAGATCAAAGAAGATCAGAGAAGATCAAGGAAGATCAGATCAAAGAATATCAAATAAGATCGAAGAAGATCAGATAAAAAAAGATCAAAGAAGATCAAAGAAAATCAAAGAAGATCAAAGAAGATCAAAGAAAATCAAAGAAGTTCAAAGAAGATCAGATCATATCAGAGAAGATCAGATCAAAGAATATCAAATAAGATCAAAGAAGATCAGATAAGATCAAAAAAAAAAAAAAACAGTAAAGAGGTTAGCGACGGCCTAATTGCCGTCGCTAATTGGTTTTAAAAAAAAACACTAAAGAGGTTAGCGACGGCAATTAGGTCGTCGCTAATTGGTTTAAAAAAAAATTAAAGAGGTTAGCGACGGCCTAATTGCTGTCGCTAATTGGTTTAAAAAAAAACTAAAGAGGTTAGCGACGGCCTAATTGCCGTCGCTAACTGGTTTTATAAAAAAAAAAAACTAAAGAGGTTAGTGCCGTCGCTAATTGGTTAAAAAAAAAAACTAAAGAGGTTAGCGACGACAATTAGGCCGTTGCTAATTGGTTTAAAAAAAACATTAAAGAGGTTAGCAACGGCAAGTAGGCCGTCGCTAATTGGTTTTTTTAAAAAAAAAATAGTAAAGAGGTTAGCGACGGCAAGTAGGTCGTCGCTAATTGGTTTTTAAAAAATTATCACCGATCCGCGTGAAATCTCATCTCAACCGTTAATAACACCAAAAAATTTAGCTAAATCCAACGCACTAAACCAAACCACGTCATCGATCCGCGTGACACTAACACAACCAATCCCCTTCAATTACCTTTCTCTATATAAATTTCAATTTTTTCTACAAACCAACTTAAACAAAAATTTTCTCTCAAAATTTTTTTTCTCTCATCTTCCAGAGAAGAAACCCACTTAGGAGAAGTCCGCCGCTTCCTCGACACCGATCCCGGCCGCCTCTCTCTCCCCTCCCTTCATCCGCCGCCTCTCTCTCAGAGATCTGAGATCTCTCATCTCGGAGATCTGAGACCTGAGATCTCGAAGATCTCGGAGATCTGAGATCTCTGATATCTCTGATCTCGGAGATCTTGGAGATCTGAGATCTCTGATATCTCTGATCTCGGAGATCTGAGATCTCTGATATCTCTGATCTCGGAGATCTTGGAGATCTGAGATCTCTGATCTCGAAGATCTCGGAGAATCTCAAAGATCTGAGTTCTCGAGATCTGAAATCTCAGATCTCGGAGAGATCTCCGATATTTTTTTAAATATATATATATATTTTTAAAAATCTCAGAGATCTCGGAGAAATCTGATCTTTTAAAAATATATATATATATATTATTTTTTTTTTTAAAGATCTCGGAGAATCGAAAAAATATTTTTTAAAAAAAAAACCATTTAATATAAAAATAATGTAAATTTTTTTTAAACCATTTAGCAACGGCAAAATGACCGTCTCTAAAATAAAAAATAATGTTAAATTTTAAAAAAATCAATTAGCCACGGCTAAAATGCCGTCGCTAATATAAAAATAATATTAATTTTTTTTTTAAAAAATCAGTTAGCTACGGCTAAAATGCCGTCGCTAATATAAAAAAATGTTAAATTTTTTTTAAAAATCTGTTAGCCACGGCCAAAATGTCGTCGCTAATATAAAAAAATGTTAAATTTTTTTTTTAAAAATTTGATAGCCACGGCCAAATTGCCGTCGCTAATATAAAAAATATTAAATTTAAAAAAAAAAAAATCAGTTAGCCATGGATGTTTTACACTTTAGCGACGGTTTTATCCCGTGGCTAATTAGCCACGACTATTTTGCCGTCGCTGAATCAAATAGCGACGATAAATGTAGCTACGGGATAGCGACAGTTGTTGTGCCGTCGCTGATGCCTTTTAGCTACGGTTTTAGCTCAATCAGCGACGGTTTTTAGCCGTTGCTGATTTCAATTTTTTTTGTAGTGAGATTACATCAAATTGTTTAATACTCATTTTAAAAGAATTAAGTAACCATATTATGCACCTACTGCATATCTGATAACCCAATTTCGGACACCAACCCGGATCCCCAAATTGGCTTAAATTTAGTAAACTATGAAATCCCACACTGAATACATGAATTTATGAAAAGGTGGAATCATTTTCAATTGATGATAAAATTTGAAACAAAACAATGGATACAACAAAAGAAAAGCCCATTACTTCAAAATCCTTGAAGAAGTATGCCGAGTGTGAGTATTAGAAAAATCAATTGCATCCCCATTCTCATCGCTGGAGATGGGATCTCAATTTCCCACCCAACCACTCCAAAGAAGAATCGAGAAACAAACGCAAAGAAATAATTATAATTAAGTGGAACAAAAAAATAGACATGAAATAAGTGTAATCCTTAAGGAAGAAAAAGGGAAGTTCCTCCCATCCTTCAGGAAAAATTAATAATAAATATTAAATAAATAAATTCGCGACGGAATGAGATGGGTGAGATTGAAAATCTCTATTCCGATCTCATTTCATCACAATTTAGACCGGGAAGGAACATGATCGAAATGGGTTTGATTAATTCCAAAAGAATCCGAAAAAAATCTGGATCGGGGGATGGGACGGGTGGTGTACATGTGGTGTGTTCTGTTCAGCTCTCTCGTTCAATGGAGGAGACTAGTAGTAGTAATCTTCGTTTTGTAAAGCAAAAAAACCATCTCTTTTCGACCTTGTTTCAACCTACCATTGATGACCATGACCTTCCTTCTTACAACACCATCAGCAACCCTGATCATGACCATGATTCTGACATCACTTCTTGTTCCACTTTCACATCCAATACGTAGACAAGATGATGATGCGCTTGCTTGACGGGAGCACGGGAGCTTGATCGACATTCATCACACTCTAGGTCCCTTTCAGACCAAACCTTTCTACAAGAATCCTCTACGCTTCATCAATTCCCATCTCCATGAAATTACATATCATATGCTCGCTGAGGTAGAGTTGGAGTTTCAATTGGGTCTTGAAACCCAAGCCAAGAAGGACCTTACTAGCAGAATAACATCCTATGCATGTTTGCTCTTTAACACAAGATTCAGTGGACGGTGATCGTATTCGCCTTCATCAGATGTGTGTTGACATAAGAATGGACGAGTACGTCATGTACGATGAAGCATATGGTACTACTGAGAGACTCTTAGACTTGTAATTGATATTGCAGATTGTAATATCACAATCTTCAATTCATTTTTCATGTAATTCTATAGACAAAATAGTGAATAAATTGATAAATTTCATATGAATGGATATTGCATTACTTGAGTTTTGGTCTTGGTACTGTTAAAGAAGGAAAGTCAGAATATGTTAAATGAAGAAAAGTCGAACAGGACTCTATTAGAATTTCTTGTATAGCAAGTTTTAAGTTTTCCATTTCCACAAGGTTAGGTAAAAGTTAGCTTGTATATATACAAGCTTGTATTCAATGAAGGAATAAAAGCAATTCTCAAATATTTTTTTTATATGGTATTAGAGCGACTTTCTCTGATGACCTAAACCCTAGCCACCGCTACAGTGCCAACAATACAAGCAGTGGTTACAACACCACCACTTCACCATATGACAATCCTCATCACCCATATTTTCTTCACCATTCCGATCAACATGGAGTTGTTCTTGTTTCACAACCACTTACTCTTACCAATTACAACATATGGAGTCAAGCTATCACGCCCCGACCGGCCACGGGAACCACAGCATGCCGATGCGTGAACTAATTCGTAATACAGGCGAATCGTAACCGGCTACAACATCATAATATAACACATTCTTGAAACGAGAATCAAACAGAAATAGCAACTACGATAAAATTTGAACAAAATAAGAGCATACGATTCGTCCCACCAAAGTCATAGCAACAAAAACAATATAAACAACCATCTAGTATTTAATAGGATAATACAAAGGAAGCAAAACATACCCGTACAGGGTGGACACGACTAAACAACAGCTGGAAACTGAGCCTAAGTGCCACGATCAACAGGAATGCCAACACTGCCTGCACTCCAATAGAAGCACAACCCTTGCGGGGTCAGCAAAGCACAAAGCTAGCTGGTGCGAGCGAACTAAATACAAATAATAGAATAATATATAGGGAAAATTCATGCCACACAATAATGAATAAGTGAGTAATCCTAGATGCATGATCCATAAAATGGAAAAAGGTGTCCCTTTACAGGTTCTAAAGTCTAAATCACATCGTGTCTCTAAGGATAATATTTCTAAGTTCAAGTGCCAACACAAGCATTTCAAATTCAACAATAATTACAATTTTACGAAATATGCCGGTCATTACAGATGATTCAAACATGGTAACGATCAAGCGATGAAAACAAATACTATCATAATTCTTCATAGTCTCCTAGGTATAGCAATCAAGTCGAAACCAAAAAAATTATGTATAAGTGTCTCATATCGTAGGTATCCGCATACCCGACGAATGTGTCTCACCTAGACACATTCTACAACGTGCACCAGTACCACTGCGGGTGGTTTGTATCCCAATGTGGTGTCATCTGCCAGGATACAAACTTAAACATCTCGAACGACTGGCCTAACACGGCCAACCTAATACAAATCAACTCAAGCGCGCTGGGAGGGAAAGCGAGTAATCTCCAAAGCACATCATTCGGTTCCCATCCTACTGCCTTCTTTAATGGCAAGTGCGTGCGGGAGTTCACCACACCCCAGCAAACTTGCCACATGTAATAGCGTCCTCAATATCTGGTGTGAGTCATCTCAAGCACCATCAATCTCACGATGCAAGCAAGCTCCTAAGCATCGGCACAACATGCATTACAGCGGGGTAAAGGCACTTACACTAATATCAACATGCACATACTACGAATCTGTACATAATTAAATGTACCAGACGTGTAACCATAATCAGTTAGGCAATTTTCATAAATCCACGACTACGCCAGGGTCCCAACATGACCCAATTCACCACAATAAATTCATTAAAGTCAAACTATCATACATGCTTAAGACTCGGCAATCTACGGTAAAACGCAACATACAAGCCCAATGACATTACGCCAAAGCCTAATCACACCCAAAGTCAACCACTATTCTATTTCATTCATGTATATCATGCTTTCAGAAACCCAATAAATAAATTCATTAACAAAAGAACCAACACAATAATCGAAATCTCCAAAAACCCCGAATTTCGGACTTGTATTCAATTATACACAATCGACGACATAATATAAAAATTAAATTCAGGATTTGAAATAAATAATTCTTAAGGTAAATATTATAGTTACACTCACCTGAGCGGAATGGGTTTTCAAAACCCAAACCCTACCGGTCAAAGCTCCCAACTCGCAAAACAGCGAATGCGGGAGCAAAAAAAATTTTAAAACTGCAAGGCGAACTCAAAAGTGAGCAAACTAGCCGAAAACTGGAAAATGAAATAAATAACAACCAGCGCGTGACTGAAATAAAAACTTACCGGCAAATTAAATCCAGCAAACACCCAAAATTTAGCAAAACTCACTGAAAACCACCCTATTCCAGTCTAATCGCCTTCGAACAGCACAATAGGCCGAAAATAGGTCCAAAACCACTGAAATCACGAATGTGCAGTTCACCCACGCGCCCAAAGCCCGGATTCACGCCGGAGAACCTTCCTAACGGACATGCACACTGATTTTTTTTGAAATTTCGGCCAACCCTGAAATCACCCTTGCATGTGGGGTTTACAGGTTCCAAATGACTAGACAAATGCCCCTAAAAGGGCTGATCGGAGCTACACAATCCGATCAGTCAAAACCAACACCCTTAAGCCCACACAATCTGAAATTTTTGATTTTTAAAACGAAAAATTGAAGCAAGAATGAGAGGGGAGGAAGAGGAAGAAAAATGAGGAAAAAATCGACAAATTAATCAAGATTTCGCTGGAGAAGGAGAGGACGAAGGGAGAAAACGCTCCCTGGAAGAAAAAAAAGAGAAAAAAAAAAGGAAGAAGAAGGGAGGGGGTTTTCTTTTAATAGGTTGGTGGCTATTTGCCCTCATCGAATTTCTGAGTACACCCCACCTCCAAACAATTTTTTTTTTAAACAAAATCGACAGATATTGCACAAGCGATGACCATGACTCTCAAGACAAAAAATAAATTAGGTTTTGTTGATGGATCTATCAAAAAAACTAGACGATAAAGCCGAAAACGATGAACTACTACAATAAGATCGTTGCAACAACAAATCCAAGGCTCACAATGTTGGTAATTACTCTTATATTACACAATTGTTAGGTAAAGTATTTTCCCTCAAATCTCATGGCTCTCGTTCATCTTGGATCCTTGATAGCCGCATCACTGATCATATAGTTCATGACCCTCATTTACTCACATTTTTCAAACATGTCCACAATTGAACCGTTGAGCTTCTTGATGGCACACTTGTTGTTGTCACCACAACTTTTTCTTCTGTTTTTACCTTGCACGATGTTTTTTGTGTTTCCTCTTTTAATCTTAATTCGATTTCCATTAGCAAACTCACAAAACATTTTCCTTGTCTCACAATTTTTCTCAACAATTATTGTATGATACAAGATCTTCGTTTGGGAAGATGATTGGGACAACAACTGAGATTGATGGTTTCTACTACCTAGACAACATCACCACTACCACATCTTCCGCTTCTTTTCACATCACTCAAGCCAACAACTATGTTGACTCTAGGTTATGGCACAATTGCCTAAGTCACCTTTCGGACAAAACTCTCCATCTTCTTCTTGTCTCCCTTACAATGTTAGCACTTGTGTTTTAAATAAATGTGTTATTTGTCATATGGCTAAATAAACTAGAAATAAATTTTCTTTATCCCATATTTTGAGTACTACTCCTTTTTCTTTATTACATGTTGATATTTGGGGAGGATATCATGTTGCTTTTCTTTCTGGAGCTCGTTATTTTCTCACCATTTTTTTATGATTATACACGATGCACTTGAATTTATCTCATGAAACACAAGTCTGACACACACACACACTTTTAATTTCATTCATTAATTATGTTGAAAACCAATTTTCTTCCAAAGTTCAAACCATTCACAGTGATAACGGTCTTAATTTTTCCTAACCAATTTTTATGCTTCAAAGGGCATTACCAACCAAAACTCATGTCTCTATGCCCCAACAAAATGGGGTAGCAAAACGTGAACATAGACATCTTTTGAATGTCGCTTTTGCTCTTTTGTTTTAAGAACATTTTTGGGGAGAAGCAATTTTCACCATTGCCTATCTCATTAATCACACTGTCCTCTGTTCTTAAAGGCAAAACACATTTTGATCTCCTCCATAACAAACCACCCACCTATTCTCACCTTTGAGTATTTGATTGTCTATGTTTCGCTTACGCATGCCCAACATCCTAGCAAATTTAATGTTTGTTTTAATCAATGTGTCTTTCTTGGATACCCTCACAGGCAAAAAGGATAGAAAGTCTATGATCTCACCCACAAAAAGGTCCTTATTTCTTATGATGTCATCTTTTATGAGGGGACTTTTCCTTATTTTTCTAACAAAATGCAAAATCACCTAGCCGATCGGTCGGACACACTTCCCTGATCAATCGCCTATTTTTCGCTTCTTGATCCACCAACATTCCCTTTTTTCGACTGCTCAGACGACTCCCACCAACTGTTCACCCAATCCGATACCTCCCCCAACCTCGATTGGTCGCCTCCTCTTCCCCACTGTCACAACCTTTTTTTTTTACCCTCATTCTCTCATTCCCATTCCCCCCATCACTCCCGTTCTACCCTTAGACCCCTTCTCCCACCTTGCACCTCTCGTGCCACCCGTGAACCATCTTATCTTCAACAATATCATCTTGATGCTCGATTGCCTTTCCGATTGTCCCACTTTCTGATTTTCTTTCCTATGATCATTTACCCACCTCTCATAAGGCTTACACTACCTCTATTTCTTTAGTCAAAGAACCCATTAGTTTTATGTAGGATCCAAAGTGGCGTCAAACCATGAGAAAAGAGATCGATGCTCTTGAAACCAATATCGCTTGGACTTTACAACCTTTTCCCCCGGCAAGCATCTGATTGGCTGTAAATGGGTCTATAAAATAAAACTTAATTGAAATGGTAGCGTTGAGCACTACAAAGCCCATCTAGTAGCCAAATGATACAATTTAGTTGAAGGTATTGATTACTAAGAGGATTTTGCTCCTGTTGATAAATTGGCTACTATTCATTTCCTTCTTGTTTTTCCAGCCACATAGGGTTGGCATTTATGTCAACAATGTTTTTTCATTATGGTGATCTTTTTTAGGATATGTACATGAGTCTTCCTCCTACATTCAGCCGAAAGGGGAAGACTTGAGTATGCAAGTTGAAAAGTTCTTTATATAGTCTCAATAAAGCCTCGACACAATGGTTCCTTAAGTTATCCTCTGCTCGCATATCAGCAAGCTACAATCAGTCTAAGGATGATTACTCATTATTCGTCCGATCCAAGGGTAACAACTTTACTGCAATTCTCGTATATGTTGATGATGTAATATTGGCAGGTAATGATCTCCAATAAATTGAAGAAACAAAGCAATTTCTGGTTGCAAAGTTCAAGCTCAAAGATTTAGGTAAATTTAAATGTTTCTTTGGCATTGAAGTCGTGAGGTCATCCAAAGGGATTGCTTTATCCCAACGAAAATATGCATTTGAAATATTGGTGGACACATGGTTTTTTGGAGAAAAGCCTTCACGTTATCCCATAGATCAAAACTTGGTGGGCACACAGGATGATGGAGATTTACTACCAAATCCTGCAACGTACCGCAAGCTCATTGGAAGGTTGATGTACTTAACGATCATGAGACCAATTTTTTTTTCTTCTATACATGTCCTAAGTCAATTTATTGACAAGCTCAGAATACCACATTTGGATGTTTCATACAAGGTCTTGAGGTACATCAAGGTTTCACAAGACATGGTATCTTTCTTTCTTCCACCAGCTCATTACAGTTGAAAGCTTATTGTGATGCAAATCAGGCTAGATGTAAAGTTACTAAGAGATCCATTACAGGTTATTGTGTCATGTTTGGCGATTCACCAATTTCGTGGAAAGCTAAGAAACAAACTACAGTGGCAAGATCTACAGCTGAAACAAAATATAAACTGAACTAGTTTCTTCAAGAGTCAATTCAAGATCCATCAATTTCAGGTATGTTCTTCAACTTTGTCTTTGTTTTTTGTTATCTGTATTTCAACAATAACAACATACAGGGTCCACTTGTGTGCTGAAAGAAGATCAATCAACTAGTATGATGTTATGGATATACGTCCAATCCATATTATTCCAGTAGATGTTATTTACGCCTTCGAAGTCATCAAGAGTCAATTCAAGATGATTTTGAAGCTTCATCTGGATCATCAAGTCAAGTCTATAGCTGCGGATGGGCTTTTGATTTAGTGACTCAAGCTTGGATGGTATTGGGTATGGCTCACTATCCTAGTCCGGGTGTTGACAATTGTGCATCAGGCTTCTAGTTTGATCCACACCCAAGTTTCTAGTTTCGACCAAGAGGTGCATGCTCTGGTTTTGGGGCTCTGCAGTGTGGAGACTCTGTTGCAAGTCAACATGTTCTAGTTCCTATGCCCAAAGGCCTTTAGAATTGAGATTTCACTTGTTTGCTTTAGAAGAAGACCACAATTCAGAGCCTTACGCATAATCTCTGGTCAGGTCATAGATGAGCATGATGTGATCCACATAGTAAGAATAATTATTAAATCAACCTCAATACAATTATTATTTAAGTGATAACTCTCCAAATGTAATAATAATTATTCAAATGACTATGGCATTTGAAGATCTATGTAAATCATTTCTATCTAGCCTAAGTAGTAAGTGAATGAACATAGCATTCAATATTAAACAAACCATTATAGCAACACATATACATCAACAAGTCATACATGTACGTATGCTATATTCAATACATATACATTAAATTTGACATATCACAATACCATTCAATATTCAAGCCAACCTAAAGTGCAAACTATTCAATTACAGACCCTTCAATAGCCATTGAATAACCTACCAAACCTGTGTTGCAACAATAACACTGGATTCAATTTCAGACATGCAAACAATTAGATTGGTATGACATACCAATCACCTGCAAACATAACAATGGATTCAATAACTTGAAGTCTGAAGTCAAGCGTACCATTCAATAGTCTCAAAATGTCATCATATTTTTTAATTCCATCTGAAGTCTAACATAAACATAACAATGATGAACAATAAAAAATCATGAAACAGTAAGTACTCTATGAATTGTCATTAACACACAAAGAAAACTGTCATGGTATCACATGCATGAACTTGAAGTCTTGTAGTCTCCCCACTACCAAAAACAATCTTCTAAACAAATTGGTACTACATAGCTTGGTCATCTTGGCCCATAGTCTCTTGCTCCAAGTGCATTGTCTACCCCTACCACTGGATATGAACCTAGCATGGACCGGTAGATTCATTGGTGGGGGACCTAACTCATTGTGCAAATGGCTGAGTTCGAAACATTGCTGCATGAATGTTGTGCATGGTTGGAATTGTAGGCATTTAAGGCTGAAGATTGAGTTGCTGTAGAGGAACTGTAGGCATTTCATTTGGAGGTTCACTTTTTTTTTTTGCCATTTCCAGAACCAGCCTGTGAACCTATTATCCTCATAATTTCTTGAACATCCTATTAGGGAATCTGTCAAGAAAACAAACATTTTTATTAATATTTTTTTCCTTATAATAAATATTGGCACTAACTTAGCCCCATATAATAAATTTGAATTTAAGTATGCCCACTGGTACAGAAAAAGACCTGCGTAAGGTTGGAGATGACTTGCAACTCTTAACAAATGTTCACATGTGAAAATGAAATGAAAATCACTGACTTACCTTCATTATGGTGTTCTAAACTAACATCTATGATGAAATAACTTAGATCCAGGGTTTATGTAAGCTTTTTGTGTAATAAAACCCTAATTTCAAACTTGGGTTTGTTGAAGCTTTTCAACTTCAAATAGCTTTGATCTATAGTAAAATAAATTCAAATTTCATGGAATGAAAGAGCTTCCATTAAGTAGGAGATGAAGCCAATAGCTATTTCATTTCCCCCAACTTCTATTTCCTATCTTCCAACGAATTCTAATGGCTAATTCAGCTTTGAATCTCATCCTCAGATCATCAATTGAGTTTGTAAAAGTTGTGAATCTCAGGCATCAGATCATTCAAGGGCATCATAAGTTAGGTTTGTATAAGCTGTGAATCTCAGCCATCAGATTATTCAAGGGTAATTTCAACATAAAATTAGGTCACGTGTATGCCCTCACAGTGATTAATGATGGGTGCACATCTCAATTACCTATGTATCATGAGGAATAAAAGACAGTCAGGCTAGCCCAGGAGATTGCCTATGTATCATCCTTGGCTACCAAACATGACTACATCTTCATGCAAGACCTCATTTCCTCCTTCTCTTATCACATATTGCTCACTACTCCATACCATTTGATCAATGCAAGAGCCTCTATTTATAGATAATTTATAGGAAAATGAGATTGAAATCTTAACTAAGTTTCCTTCCTAATACAAAATCATTTTTATCCACTTCTTTAGGTGCCAAAGAGGAGGAATATGTTCTTGTCATACATATCCATCGCCCCGATGCTTGATGCTGCTCTCTCCATGTCTATATGCATGACTGGGGAATGGGGATAGTAATGAAAGATAAACTTTCACTGGTAGTAACCACATATAGAGGATCCTAAACAACTAATGTGTTTGATGAAACACGTGTTATGATGGTTTTTTTATATTCAAAAGAACAAAGTTCAGAGAAAATAGTTTTCACATTGGAGTTGATTTCTGGATCTATCTATATGTTCAAAAAGATGCAGTAATTTGAAATTAATTACTTCTTTCCCATTATAAAGCTCCAATTGAAAGCAGTCTCACTTCCAGATGAAAGGAAGCACTTACTTTCGGATGGATAGGAGATTATTTGAGGCTGCAATCAGAGGAAATATTGGTGAGCTGCAACCAATTCCCCTTAGTGCTTCATGGAGTTGCGCTGGCTTCTGCAGAGACTCCTTTGCACGTAGCTTCTATGGCAGGTCACCTTGAATTTGTCAAGGAGATGATAAGATTGAAGCCTGAATTCACTGGAGAACTGAACCAAAATGGGTTAAGCCCCATGCACATAGCTTCTGTAAATGGGCATCTAGAGATTGTAAAGGAGCTCCTAAAGGTCAACGGTGATCACTCTCGTCTCACCAGTATAGACCAATGGACTGCCATGCATTATGTTGCCGTAAAAGGCCGATCTAGTATTGTAAGAGAATTGGGTTTGAACTGTGCCAAGTATTTTGAAGATGTGACAGTTAGAGGGGAATCTGCTCTTCACCTTCCAGTGAAGAATAGACAGTTCAATGCCGTACGAGTTATAGTTGAAACACTAAAGCAGGTCAACAAAGAGAATGTAAACATGATGGATGTACAAGGAAACACAGTTTTACACCTTGCAACATCTACAAGACAACAAGAGGCAAGTAGTGCTTGAACTTATAATAATCCTGATAACAGTTATCATTACATTTAATTTCAATTCATGATATTGTCTGATTATTTTGATAAGCAAAAAGAGTCATGACCAGGTGGTGGAGTTGTTGCTTGGTAAGGACACTACCACATGTGGGGTGGTAGAAGTGAACGCCAAGAACAAAAGCAGTCTAACTTTGTGTACAAACACCAACACACCCACTCAAGCTTACAACTCACAATTGAGCTTATGATTCTTCATGCCCTTACAACACAATGTTGATCCCCTACTTATAACAACTTAAGGTCGGTGGGTGAGCCACCAATTTTGACATTGGCTTAATAAAGAGAACTCTATATAATGAATGAAGAGAACTCTAGATGATAAACCTTCTAGAAATCTAGTGGTGATGTGGCTTCTAGAGAATGAACTCTCTAGAGAGTTAGTGATGCTTCTCAACACTCCCCCCATCACTAACTCATTTAAAGGTCATGCCAAGTTGTCTTTGAAATTCTTCATACTTTATAGCACCGAGTTCTTTAGTGAATATATCTGCCGCTTGGTTGTCTGTCTTGATTGCTTGCATTTTTCTCTCTTCTTGAAGTAGCTTCTCTCTTATAAAGTGGTAGTGAACCTTTACATGCTTTGTCCTCATGTGGAACACTGGTTTCAGCTAAGCGTATTGCAAACTAATTATCACGATGCAATGGTATTGTATATTCGACTGGTTGGTGCAAATCCTTCATTAATTGATACAATTGTCTTCTCACCCGTAAAGTTGAAGAAAACAAACTTCGCCAATGTCATCTTGTGGTGCTGAGTGCTTTTCTATCAGACACTTCACACTCTTATTGTTCCATACTAATTGGTTTCTAACCCTTCAATGGTTGGTAGATATCTTTATGATAAAGGTAATCCTCCACTTGCACTTTCCAAAACCCAAAGTTTGACCCATCAAATTTCTGTAGGTTGTATCATTCTCCGAAGCCATTGCTCATACTTGAACCAACAAGAAACTCTCACAAGAAATTCTTTAAACATTTTTTGTGGCTTGGGTTAGCAAATGTGCGGCACTGACACCAGTTGTAGATGCGACATGTTTTCGATATCTAGTCGGACCCAGTTAGTTGGGTGCGTCCAATTTCACCATTATGAAGAAGATTGAATTCGGCCGCTGTGGGCCACCATAGTTCCTCAGACAGACTAGGTTACTTAGATGCAGCCAGTTGTCGACATGCTGATTAGGCCTAGACTACACCGTTGTATGCTATCGTGGTCCTCTGGTCTGACCAGGTTACTTGGATGCGTCAAATTTCACCATCCTGAAGAGGACTAAATTTAGTCGTTGTGCCCCAATGTGGTTCCTTAGGCAGACTAAGTCACTTTGATGTGGCGAGTTGTCAATATCCTAAAAATGACTAGACTCGGCCGTTGTGCTCCATCGTGGTGCTCTGGTCGGACCAAGTTACTTGGGTGCATCGAAAATTTCACCATCTTGAAAAGGACTGAATTTGGTTGTTGTGCGTCACTGTGGTTCCTTAAAAGGACTAGGTCACTTAGATGCGACAAGTTGTCGACATCTTGAGTAGGACTAGACTCGACCGATGTGCGCCATCATAGTTCTTTGGTCGGACTAGGCTTGCCCTTGCATATAGAGTTACATTTGAAATGAAATTATTTAATGAGAATACCTTTATTAATAACACTTCTTTAAGTGTTCCACATTCCACAATCTATTAAGACTCTATCCAATCAGGTTTTCTAACCAATAAGTTCGAGGCCTATTGATATTCGTCACCTTATAAAGCTTTTCCTAGTTTGGGCTTAGTTTACCATCTCCTGGGTCTTTTGTGTTTGGCTAGGTTTTCCTAAGTACCCAATCGCCGACTTTGAATTTTCGAGGCTTGACCCTCTTATTATAGTAATGGGCCATTTTCTGTCAGTAGGCTGTTATCCTGATAGAAGCTTAGTCACTTCGTTCTTCGAGTAGATCTAGTCTAACTCTCAGAGCCTCGTCATTGTTTTCCAACCTGAACTCCTCCATTCTGAATGTTGGCATCCCTAATTCCATTGGAACCATTGCCTCAGACCCGTAGGTGAGGGCGAATGGTGTCCTTTTTTGTGGTCCGGTGAGCCCAAATGATGCCTGGTACTTAAAAAATTTGGAGCTCTTTAGCTACTTCGAGTTTCTTTTTTATTGCCACCAGAATTGTTCGGTTGGTGACTTTCGCTTGTCCATTGGCTTGGTGATACCCCGGTGCTGAATAGTGGTGACTGATGTTTAGATTAGCACAAAGTTTCTTAACTTTTTGCCTTCAAACTGGGTCCTAGTATTGCTGACCAATGTTTTTGGGATCTCAAACCTGCAGATGGTGGACTTTCAGAATAAATTTTCATTATGATTTTCTCCAATCTTAGAGAGTGACCTCTACCCATTTGGTAAAGTAATTGATAGCCACAAGGAGAAATTTCTTTTTCTCAGAGATGGGTAGTGGGCTTACAATGTTCGTTCCCCATTGTGCGAAGGGTCACGGACTGGTAATGGGGACCAGGTTTTGTGCGGGCATATGTGTGTATGGGCGTATATCTAACATTTATCACATTTTTGGACCAGATCTTTAGCCTCTTGCTGCATCTTAGGCCAATAATACCCTAAGGTGAAGGCTTTATGGGTCAATTTCCTTCCCCTGGGATGGTTCCCACAAGTTCCTTCATGGATCTTTTTAAGGATATAGTCAACCTCGTAGGGAATCAGGCATCTGAGTAGTGTGCCAGTTGTTGATCTTCTGTATAATTTGTCATTAAGGAGTGTGTACTGCGCCTTCCTGTTCTTCAGCTTGTGAGCTTTTAACTTCTTCGCTAGGAGGACTCCATCTTTGATGAAGCTGATTGGCAGACTCATCCAGCTAGTCTTCTCATTTGTGGAGAAAGACTTGTGGAATCCCTTCTCCTCTAGAGAAAATTTTTCTTTGAGTTCTAAAGTCTATCGGAGCTGTCCGTGGCAGACGAGGCCATGTTGGCCAGGGTGTCAGCTTCCTCATTATCTGCTCTGGAACAACGACGGAGTAGAATTTTCTTAAACCCTTTCTTTGCGTCAATTGATTTTTTGCAGTAAGCCAATATCCGAGGGTTTTTAGCGTTGAACTCGCCATTCACTTTGTTGACCACCAGTTGAGAATCTAAACACTATTATTTCTTCTACCTCGATCCCTCTAGCCAATTTCAGTCCAACTATGAGGGCCTCATATTCCGCTTCGTTGTTTGACTATGGTTCCGGTCTTTGGACCTCCGCATCTGAGCTCCTTTGTTAGGACTATGGTGTCTTGTCACTTGACTGCTTAGTCGCAGCGTAATGACACTCCAAAATAGTAGTCTGGTCCCCTTTGATTGTCCTTACTAAATCATCCACAGGGTACTTTAGACACTGGTGTTGTGTGGAGACCATTGCTTCCATATGGTGGAGCCAAAGTAGGATTGCATTTTATGCGAAAGAGGAGTCTACAATCAAGAATTCTAGGATCAAGATCTTTTGCAGGTCAGACTGCCATACCGTTACCGACAACTTGATTGTTCAACCCGGGTAGCAGTTTCCCCCATTGAAGCCGAACATGGCTTGGTTGGCAGACGTCAACTCTTCTTTTGTTAACTGCATTTTGCGGAACGTGTCTAGAAACAAAACATTCGTTGAACTGCCTATGTCCACCAATGATCTCCTCACTTCCCATTTTGTTATCCCGACCGAGATAAACAAAGCTTCATCGTGGGGAAGCAGACTCCTCTCATGTCCCGTTATGTGAACGTCAATATCAGAGCTGGTCTTTCTCCTTGAACATGCTGAACAAGTTGATCCTTGTAGTGGGATCTGGCCTGCAGTTGTCGGACCGATCTCTTCAATAATCTATTGGAATGTTCATCTTCTTCATTTGCACCATGCATAACACATACAAAGTTCATAGTCCTCTCTTTGGCCTCATGCATGGACTCTTCAGTCTTTCTTTGCGGGACTGTGTTTCCTCGAAGTCGACAAATTCCTTCAGCTTCCTTTTATGAACCCAGTATTGAATCTCGTTCATGAGGTTTTTGCAGTCCTGGGTGTTGTGGCCTACTTCCTTATGATAAGAACAATATTTTTTTCTTATGGCGTTTAGAATGATCTCCCCTGAGCTTTGAGAACCACTTACTATCCTCCCAGTTTTTCATGATGGATAAGATGTTGGACAGACTGGAATTGAGTGTAATGTGGGCGGAATATCTGGAGTTTCTGGTCTTGTCTGGTTTTATTATGTCACGCCCAGCCTGGTCATCACTCTGTATTATTTTGGATTTGTCTTCATTTTTTGTTTCTGTCTCTACCCCTAGTCTTGGAGGAGTGTTTAGTCTTGCTCTCTTCCCCTTTCATGGTTGCTAACATCTCCTTTAAGGTGATGTACTTTTGTTCACTTTTCTATAGATCTGCCATGTTTGTTAGGGGCTCCAGGTTGAGAAAGTTATACAACTAACGTCTCTTGAGGCCGAAGGTGAAGGCATTGTCGGATGTGTCATCACTGTAGTTGTCGATCAAGGTTAGTTCATCATTGAACCAAGTCATATATTCCCTGAGGATCCTGCAAGTTTTCTGTTTGAGGCTGAGCAGATAATGGGGATCCTTCCTGATCCACTGGCCCCCAACGAATCGGGTGATGAAAACCTTCTCTAGGGTTTGGAATGACTCAACGGACCTTGGCTAGAGGCAATGAAACGAGGTCACTACACCCTTCTTGAGGCTTGTAGGGAAGGTCCGACATAAGACGCCTTCTGAACTATCCTTCAACGCCATCACGTGGTGGTACTGGATCAGGTGGTTAGACGGATAAGTGTTTCTGTCGTACAACTCAAGCTTTGGGAGTATGAATTTCCATTGCAGAGGCACGTTTATGATCTGCTCAAAAAATGGGGAAACCATGAGATTATACAGGATGTTCGGATCAGTAGCTCATAGTCTGAACGGATTCTTGATGATGGTTTTGTCGAACCCCGGAGCGTGGTCCCCTTAAACTCCTACATATTTTAGGTTCCTCTCATGGTTGCCATTATTGTCCTCAATGGGGACGTTGTCGCTCTCATGAATGAGCTCCCTGGTATTCTGTTGGACTAGAAACCTGTCTGGGTTTCCATAACGTTTTTCGTAGCAACATACACATCTTTCTGTATTGTGGATTTCAAACCACGCCAAAGTCGAAATTTTGAAATATTTCAGTAGCAAGAAAATTGCTTAGACATTGAATTTTCTTACTTTTGGAATTCACCATTCTCGGCAAATGTTCTTCAAACAGTCATTAACTTAACCATCATGGCTAAAATGATGAACCCAAACCTTGAAGCCGTCATCAATATCTAGATTATAGCACACACGATCCACTTATTGTTGGAGTTTGTATAGCAAATAACCAACATTAAAGACAAAAGATGTGTTTCTTGTTTTTTAAGAAATGTGTCTTTTGCACTTGAAGACAAAAGATGTGTTTTTTAAGAAAGGATGTGTCTGATCAATACACTCTTTTGTTCCCTAGATATTGAAGAGAAAATCAAGTTCTTTAAGCACATTAATTTTCTAGAGTTATTCATTTTTCTTCACTTTTGAGAGAGATTGCATTCGGTAAATTCGCCAGAGCCAACACCTTTGTATTACGGTGCTGGTATTAGATAGTTGAATCCAGGTAGTCAGACGCCTAAAGAACTACAGCTCCGAGTAGGGGCAAATTATGTCTATAGGACATAGCGTATCCGCTAGCCTCTATCTACAAATCAAGACATACCAACTTCGCCAATTCAAGATAGTGATTTTGCAAGCTTCTATCTACAATAAAAGTTAGTAGATTTATTTCTTTTATTTGATTTTGTTGTAATCAATTTCTAATATAAATAGTATTTGTATTGTTACATTACTTATTTCAAACAAATTTATACATTGTTTGGATTGTGTCTCCAACAATCTATAAACAGAATTATGGAACAATCAGTTAATGGCGTCAAACCCCATGTTGAGAAACCAGATAAGTTTAAGGGTATGGATTTCAAACGCTGGCAACAAAAGATGTTGTTCTATCTAACAACCTTGAACCTTCCTCATCATATTTTCAAGGAAGATGTATGATGTTCCTGTCACTAAAGGATATGATATTTCCACAGATCAGTTTAATGCAATTGATGCATGGAAAGATAGTGAGTTCTTATGAAGAAACTATATCCTAAACAGTCTCAATGATACGTTGTATGATGTGTATAAATCATACAAAACAACAAAAGAACTTTGGATTTCTCCGGAGAATAAATATTAAATTGAAGATGTTGGCTCAAAGAAGTTTATCATTGGAAAATTTTTAAAGTACCAAATGATAGACTCGAAGACTGTTGTGAACCAAGTGGAAGAACTCCAGATTATGATTCTAGAACTTGCTCCAGAGGAATGGAATTGCCACACCAATTTGCAGTTGAGGCTGTCATTGAGAAATTGCCTCCATCTTAGAACGATTTCAAGATTCATCTCAAACATAAGAAGACTGATATGACAATGGAGGATTTGGTTCTCAAATTAAGGGTTCAAGAAGATCACCGCAAGAGTGAGGGAATGAACACTTCTGAGTTCGACACCAAATTAAAGACAAAAGACGTGTCTTATGTTTTTTAAGAAAGGTATCTTTTGCACTTGAAGACAAAAGATGTGTCTTTTAAGAAAGGGTGTGTCTGATCAACACACCCTTTTGTTCTCTATATATTGAAGAGAAAATCAAGTTATTTAAGCACATTAATTTTCTAGAGTTATTCATTCTTCTTCACTTCTGAGAGAGATTATTCGGTAAATTCGCCAGAGCCAACACCTTTGTGCTACGGTGTTGGATTAGATAGTTGAATCCTGGTAGTCAGACGCCTAAAGAACTACAACACCGAGCTGGGGCGAATTCTGTCTATAGGACATAGCGTATCCGCTAGCCTCTATCTACAAATCAAGACGTACAAACTCCGCCAATTCAAGATAGTGATTTCGCAAGCCTCTATCTGCAATACAAGTTAGCAGATTTATTTCTTTTATTTGATACCAATCAATCTTACCACTACAGACTCTGTATATGCCTTCGAGTCATCCTTATAATTAAAGGTGTGCCATAGTGGAGAAAGAGGTACAAAGAAGATAAAGCTTGAGGTTGAAGATGACCTTCAACCACATGTTTTCTCTTAAAGCTATGAAACTAAGAAAAAACAAACAAACAAACACACGAACTTTCCGTGACGGCAAAGAATAATTTGCCATTGAAAATTCAAGAAATATAATCATCTTCAATATTGTGAGGGATTTCCAAGGAATTTTTTTTATATCTCCTTCAATCAAACACATCCTCAGTAAATAACCTTTCCTGTAACACTGTATGCCTGTAACACAATGCTTCAGTAGTTGCCAGCAAAATGGGACTTCATTCAATCCACTTGGCTTCGAAGCTCTTTCACCATTAATGCACTTGTATACTACTGTTGCAATTATCTTGTTGCTAAATAAACAGCTCTCAAAGTTCCAGTTCTCATCCTCCACGTCCGAATTACTACTCAAGGTCTCCAACTCCCTTGTGCAAAAGACCATTAGCTCTCAATATCAATTTCTACATTTTTCTTGTGGCATCAAAACATACAACTTTCAACAAAGCCAGTCCTAAGTTTAAAATTGCAGTTATAGCTCCACTGTAGACAGCATCAAGATTCTCTTACATAGTGGCTTTATAATTTTTATCTAACGTACTAAGTGAAGCATCTAAATGAGAAAGGTTATATATCTCGGATAACTGCCCTTGAGAAGTCTCTCATAGGAAACTTTTGTTGAGGTCTACCGACAAAAGAGAATATATGGAATATAATGGTTAGCATTATTAGTTGTTTCAACACGCAATGCAGTGAAGATGCACAAACACACTAAATGCCAGTAGCAATAGAAACCTTTGAAGCATAAATAGGATCTTAAGTAACCCTTCACATAACTTAAGTTCCCAATCATTCTGACAGTGAATACAATAACATGTGTCATACCATCCATTACTTTATTATATTGATGAGCCTATCCCAATAATAACCTTATTACATATGATGAGCCATACAACCATGACATCTCCATATCCAGAAAGCATTACATAACTGAAAACTAACCTTTAGTTTATCAAATCAACAATCACGTTCGGCACATACATTCAGTTGATCACATACATACACAATATCACTTTGGCACCTATGCAACGCACTGTGCTATATCAACAAAGTTGACTAACATTGGCTTTTTAGATACCTAAAGGCATGCTTTTTCTAAATGTCATTCAATTCTTATTTTAGTGAGTCAAACACATAATTTTGGCTTTCCTCCTGCCATATCGAGCCTTTCACTTGCATTCAGGACAGTCATCACAAGGGCAACCAAATACAAACACCTAAGGACCTAAGTAATTCCACCCAATTCACTTGATTATGTACCCACTATTCCTATTACTCGTACATCCAAATGTTGATAAGGTCTTAGTTCTCACAACTCATCTAAATGAGGTACAATATAAAGCACATGATATATGTGCCTGAGTATGAAATTGACCCGAGAAGGTTCATTTAGCAGGTCAGTTTAAGTTGAGAGAGGGGGCATTTTAAATTGAAAATGTGTCTGACGCAGTAGTGGGCTATCCACCACGAACTGACTCATAACGGAGTCTGGACATAGATACAAAGGATCCATTCTTAAGCGATTAAAAATAAACAAACAAATAAAACTTGAGGTAAGACATGAAAGATGATACCCACATCCATATAGATAAACAAACAGCCATCTTGAAATTCAGTACTGCAAGATTATAAATCAAAATCTTCAAACCAAAGTAACAGGAGGCTCGTAAAATGAATATTAGGCCATCAGACTCGTATGACATTATTTTCTAGTTCCATGGAAGTTGTATTTCCATCAAATCAGTACCCTCAAAATTTCAACACAGTTCATGATTACTAATAGTTTACAAATTTACAGTAAGATTTGAGCATTCACTTTCCAGTTTAGGGATCCTGTTATTGTCTCATTCAAGGTGCTCAAATACTGTGAAAAGGAAAGCAAAAAGAATAGAACTTGCAAACAGTCAACTTTTGAATCAAATCTATATTTCATTAATTTGAATCATGGACAATTACAAAACTGTGACAGGGATATGAACATTTGTCTTTTGCTTTACAAGAACAATGCATGTGTAGGTCTCTCTCTACAAAATTGTGACAAGGATATGAACATGTATCTTCTCTTTATAAAATTTGCACAAAAAAATGAAGGAAAGTTGGTTGAAAATGAATGGATGGATGAGGGACCAATGAATGACTAATTGATAAGTAAATGAATAATGACCGTATGACCAACCAAAAGCAACGAATCATAACGACTGATTTACAAGTGGCATACTGATTGTGAGCTGATCCACCCAAACCAGGCAGCTTTCACTGGTGCTGCTGCAGATGCCAAGCTGAAATTGCAGTTCAAGGTAAATTAACAGTTTAGCCATGGAAAAATAGTGGAAAATCTAGTGGAAAGGGAAACACATCATAATGTAGCAGAAATAATACCTCTTGAACTGTTCGATTTCTGAGCGTAGAGCTTTCAGATCGGCATAGAGTGCTTTAGAGTTTGCCAAGTCATGCACTGAAAAAGAAGAAGAAGCAGAATCGTGTAGAGTAGCTGTTTGGGCCAATGGCTTTTGGAGCTCTTGGTCTCTCTTCTACAGGAACAAATACCAAACAACAAAGCAGTCAGGTAAATCCCTAAGAAAGGAAGCAACCCCATTTCTAGAACAGCATGAAAATGCAAACCCATTCAACAAAATCAGTTAAATTCAAGCTAACCATAAAACTCTAATAATTACTGAATAAAACCCTAAAACAATATGAAAAGTTTGGATGGGTTGATAAGAAAACCAAGCAGACAGGTAAAGCGCACTAGAGGAATCAAAAACCCATTTCCAGGACAGCTTAAAAATGCAAACCCAATTAACAAAATTTGAAACAAACCAGAAAACACCCAATTATTGATGAATAAAACCCTAAAAATGCAAAACCCTAATAAATTTTCAGAAGGGTTGATAAGAACAACAATCAATTGTGATAAAACCAACCCTAAAAATGAACCGAAATTCCGAAAAAAAGCAGAAAAGCCCCAATCTTTATTGAATGAAACCCTAGTAGATTCAGGAAAAATCAGCAAAAACGCAGAAACCACATTCGAAGATAAAATGACGGAGTTACCTTCTCAGTCTGAATTTGAAGCAAACCCTCGGCCTCAGAATCAACAACAAGATGGTTGTATTGATGTTGAGGGTGAATGGAAGTGGAAGTCCTCCTCCGTTTGGCACCCCAAGGCAACATCGAAAAGAAGTGAAGTGATTCAGATCGGTGAAAGAGGCGTGGAAGGTCCAAAAGAATTGCAGCGACTTGACGTTGTTGAACAAAGCAGGCTCTGGGTCTCCGTTTGAATGTACTAGAGTTCATCCTCTTCCTCTTTATCCACATCGGCATCGACGTTCTTGAATCAGAAAGGGAGATCATGGCATTGGAAGAAGAGGGGTTCTTTTTCTTCTTCTTCATCGTTGATCGACTTCTCAACGGGGGTTTCATCGTTGATCTTACCAACAGTGGATGCAGAGCAAGAGAGAAAGAGGTGGAGAAATCGATGGATGAAGAAGAAGAAGGATGGATGATTGAGTGGGGGAGAGTCTCAGACGCAGAGAGAAGGAGAGAAACAGAGCAAGATTATTAGAGTGAAGTGTGTAGTGGGAATGCGTTTCGGTCGGTGGGTTATGTATGTTCTCCCGCCCAGCCCAACGTCTCTTTGTTTGAATTTCTCATAAACACTTTCATTGTCCGCCAATACTTTGTTTGTGCGCCAATTTCAAAAGTGTTCCCACACTCAGTCTCAAAGCATTGTGTACCTCGCAACAAAAGGTTTCTCTCAAAATGGTGCTCAAATGCAAATTTCATAGTTGCAAAGCCTAATTTGTGCTTATGTCTCAAATCTCCCAATGGCTGGATCATGGTAAACTTTGATGGACTATCGTTGGGAAATTCACGTTGGAGACTTGCGGGGCTATTATCTGCGATGACTAAGGAACCCGTTTAGTGGCTAATGCGAGCTCAAGAAATCAAAGTTCGAAAAACATTATACAACTCCTATGAGTGGAAATCGACTAGATTTTATTGTCCCACACCACCTTTCTCTTCCATACCATTAATAAAAAAAACACTTCAACTCAAATACTTTTTTTTTTTAACAATGATGGCTTCTTCTTCAACAACTCAAACATATCCTCCTTCTTTATGGTTCCTCAACAAGAACAACCCAACATTCCCACCTTCACCTCACTCCAAATATCCATTTCGAAATTAACCCCCATTTCTCCTCATTTTCTTAAAAAACCCAATAAAAAAATTCAATCAAGTTCTCTGCAAATGATGCACCCCAGAGGGAGAAGGAACCATCCTCTTCATTCTCTCTTATCCATCAAACATCACCACCCCGCTGACAACACCAATCAAGTATTGGGACCCAGCTCTTGACCCAATCAAGTACTGGGTCCCAAACAAAACCAAGTGTCGAACAAAACTCAGTCATGAACGGGTAAGATCCTGAGCGAGATATGCTCTCTCCATCACACATCGACAGTAGAGCCAATGAAGGAGTGAAATACTCACTACATAAGGTGAACGAAATGGATGAGAAATGTACGCACTTATAATCTAATTTACAGTCTACATCCATCCTTACTAAGTCATCTGACTTTAGCATTGGAGTGCATTCGACCATCATAACGGTGGTCCCTGGCTCATTCTTGTTTATTTTGCAGATCAGGAATCGACAAGTTTTCCTTAAAACAAAGACACAAATTTTTTTGAACTAGCAGAGTCTCGAGACATAGTCACCGGCACTGGATCTCGAGCTAACAATAACAATGATGAGCCCAAATATGCTCTAGCTAAGGAAGCCTCGCCGCCAAGGCGGGTCAATCCATTTGACGAAGTAGAACAGTTGCAAGGCCCAACCACCGAGGCAACAACAGCTGACCCCTGCATAGATCAAAATTTGCTCCATATGCGCAAGTGCTGGAGAGGCTTACATAGAATCAACAGCCACCATCAGAGAATGGCAGAAATCCAGGGAGGTCCCTGACCAAAGGGTTGGCTAGGAGGGGAACCCAAGGAACGAAAAAGGCAACGGGAACCATCCCTCAACGGCAGGCATGACCATAGTTGAGAACCCACCTGTTGGATCAACCAATCCAGACATCATATATGATCTTATTGTCCCTCCATTCTCAGAGGAGATCATGAGTCGTCCTTGCCAAAGAAGTTTGTCCCCCAAAGATCGAGTTCTACGATGAGACATCTAATCCATCATACTACTTACACCATTAGTACCATGTGATAGCACTGGAAAAAATTTCAATAGCCATTCTGTGCAGAACTTTCCCTACCAGCCTAAAGAAAGTTGCATAGGCTTGGTTCCATAGCCTACAACCAAGATCCATCGATTCATTTCAGGTCTTGGCAAAGTTGTTCATCACCTAGTTCGTAGGGAGCCAGAATATCAGGAAAGAGCCTCACTATTTGCTTAGTCTCAAGTAGAAGCATGGTGATACCCTCAACGAGTATGTCACTCACTTCAACGTCGAGTTAACTCTGATCGACGATTGTCGTGATGACACGTCTATTACCGCCTTCACTTTCGACCTTTGCGGAGGTCAATTTTACAACTTCCTCACCCAGGAGCCTCCGAAGGACATGACAAACTTACTAAAAAGTGTGCAAAAGTACATCACTATTGAAAAGATGCTAGCAACCAAGAAATTAGGTGAAAATGAGGCCAAACAATCCCTCAAGAGCCCGGACTAGGGAGAAGAAAAGAGGCGCGAGATGGAGGATAGATCAAAAGGAGGCGAAATGACAACATGGATGGGTCTGACAAGGTGAAACCTGACAATGTCACCAATTACGTCAATACAAGGTACCCCAACTATACCCCACTCAATGCCAATCTGTCTAAGATCATGTCTGCCATGAAGAGTTGGGAGGACCTAAAATGACCCTCGATACTCAAGAATGACCCGTCAATACGCGATAAGAACAAATATTGCTCTTATCACAAGGACCACAATCACGTTACTCAAAACTACCAAAGTCTCAACAATGAGATTGAGTACTGGGTACAAAAGGGGAGGCTCTGAAAAATCGTAAGTCACTTACCAGAGCAGAGGAGAAAATTGCAAACGTTATCTACGTCCTACATAGTGAATACGGTAAACCAAAACGGTCAAGGAAAAAAATAGTCTAAGAACTGCAGACAAGTTTCCACTATGGAGACCGCTCTATCTTGCATGCCCGAATAGACCATCAGACCCCGGATCTGGCATTCACAGAGCAAGACATGCAAAGGGGTGTACTCCCTGCACAATGACTCCATGCAAAGTGGGATGTGAAAAGGTCACTGGTGGATACGGGGAGCTCAGCCAACGTCCTATTCTAGGAGGCATTCCGCAAGATGCTGATAAGGGAAGTAGAGCTAAAGCCACACAAGTAGGCCATGATCGACTTCATTGTCGTGGACGCCCCCTCTGCATTCAACGTGATTTTGGGCAACCCTTGGCTCCACCAGATGGGAACTATTATCTCTACTCGGCATCAATGCCTCAAGTACCATGCCGATAATAAGACAAAAACTATCAATGGAGATTAGTCAACCTCAACAGAGTACCACTACATGGCGATGAAGCAATCAGGCAAATAACCATTTCGCCCTAAAAGCCCCCTGAAGAAGGACCAATGGGCCATGAGCCATTGGTTAGAAAACTTGAGTGGAGAGAATATCATGCAGAATGATTAAAGAAGAATTATCAATAAAGGTACTCTCTTTGAAAACAATGTCATTTCACACTCAACTCTATATACAAGGGCAAACCTGGTTCGACCAAGGGTACCATGATGGCGCAAAATGGCTGATTATAATATTATTAAGGATGTGGACAACTCGCCGCATCTAAATGACCTAGTCCACATAAGGAACCACGACACCGCAAAGCAAACAAACCTAGCCCAGTTTCGCAATGGCTCACCGAGCATTAATAACCTAGTCTGACCAACGGGACCACGATGATTCACAACGATCGAGTCTGTCCTATCAAGGATGTCAACAACTCGCCGAGTTTAAGCGACCTAGTCTTCCCATGGAACCACGGTGCTGCTAAGCGGACCGAGGCCAATCCTGTGATGGCTCACTGCACATAAGGGATCGAGATGGCGCATGGCCAAGTCTAGTTCTATTCAAGATGTCGACAACTTGCCACACAAGTGACATAGTCCACTTGATAGAAGTCCAGTCCATTCGGACGAATACGGCTTCTCTACAGCCTAACTTCTGTTCAGGATTAGGTTTCATTATAGGAGTCTAGCCTATTTAGACAAAGACGACTTCTCCACAGCTCAACTCCTCTTCAAGATTGAGTCCATATACTATAAAAGTCTAGTCCCTTCAGACAGATATGACTTCTCCATGACCTAACACTTGTTTAGAATTAGGGTTCTTCATAGAAGTCTAGTCCATTAGGGCAGAGACGACTTTCCGACAGCTCAACTCTTCTTCAGGATTAAGCCCATATACTAAAGAAGTATAGTCCATTCGGGCATAGATGACTTATCCATAATCTAACTCTTGTTCAGGATCCGACCTCCTATACAATTCAATTTCATTTTGGGATTTAGCCCGTACACCATCGAAACCCAGTTCGTTCGGACAAGATATGATTTATCAAATGCTCTAACTTCTACAGTTCTACACAAGTTTGAGATTCACTATGGAAGTTTAGTCGTCCAGACCCAACAACGTCTACCTAAGTTTTACTCCTTTTCTAGATAAGACTTATGACACCATAATAACCTAATCCTCTCGAGGAAAAATGATTATTAGAGAGAAAGAGGTGGAGAAATCGATGGATGAAGAAGAAGAAGGATGGATGATTGAGTGGGGGAGAGTCTCAGACGCAGAGAGAAGGAGAGAAACAGAGCAAGATTATTAGAGTGAAGTGTGTAGTGGGAATGCGTTTCGGTCGGTGGGTTATGTATGTTCTCCCGCCCAGCCCAACGTCTCTTTGTTTGAATTTCTCATAAACACTTTCATTGTCCGCCAATACTTTGTTTGTGCGCCAATTTCAAAAGTGTTCCCACACTCTAATCTCACTCAGTCTCAAAGCATTGTGTACTTCGCAACAAAAGGTTTCTCTCAAAATGGTGCTCAAATGCAAATTTCATAGTTGCAAAGCCTAATTTGTGCTTGTCTCAAATCTCCCAATGGCTGGATCATGGTCAACTTTGATGGACTATCGATGGGAAATTCACGTTGGAGACTTGCGGGGCTATTATCTGCGATGACTAAGGAACCCGTTTAGTGGCTAATGCGAGCTCAAGAAATCAAAGTTCGAAAAACATTATACAACTCCTATTAGTGGAAATCGACTAGATTTTATTGTCCCACACCACATTTCTCTTCCATACCTTATATAAAAAAAAACACTTCAACTCAAATACTTTTTTTTTAACAATGATGGCTTCTTCTTCAACAACTCAAACATCTCCTCCTCCTTTATGGTTCCTCAACAACCCAACATTCCCACCTTCACCTCACTCCAAATATCCATTTCGCAATTAACCCCCATTTCTCCTCATTTTCTTACAAACCCCTATAAAAAATTCAATTAAGTTCTCTGCAAATGATGCACCCCAGAGGGAGAAGGAACCCTCCTCTTCATTCTCTCTTATCCATCAAACATCACCACCCCGCCGACAACACCAATCAAGTATTGAGACCCAGCTCTTAACCCAATCAAGTACTGGGTCCCAAACAAAACCAAGTGTCGAACGAATCTCAATCATGAACGGGTAAGATCCTAAGCGAGATATTCTCCCTCCATCACACATCGACAGTAGAGCCAATGAAGGAGTGAAATACTCGCTACATAAGGTGAACGAAATGGATGAGAAATGTACGCACTTATAATCTAATTTATAGTCTACATCCATCCTTACTAAATCACCTGACTTTAGCATTGGAGTGCATTCGACCATCACAACAGTGGTCCCTGACTCATTGTTGTTTATTTTGCAGATCAGGAATCGACAAGTTTTCCTTAAAACAAAGACACAAATTTTTTTGAACTAGTAGAGTCTCGAGACGTGGTCACCGGCACTGGATCTCGAGCTAACAATAACAATGTTGAGCCCAAATATGCTCCAGCTAAGGAAGCCTCGCCGCCAAGGCGGGTCGACCCATTTGACGAAGCAGAACAGTTGCAAGGCCCAGCCACCGAGGCAACAACAGCCGACCCCTGCATAGATCAAAATTTGCTCCATATGCGCAAGTGCTGGAGAGGCTTACTTAGGATCGACAGCCACCATCAGAGAATGGCGGAAATCCGGGGAGGTCCCTGACCAAAGGGTTGGCCAGGATGGGAACCCAAGCAACGAAAAAGGCAGCGGGAACCATCCCTCAAAGGCAGGCATGACCATAGTTGGGAACCCACCTATTGGATCAACCAATCTAGACATCCTATATGATCTTATTGTCCCTCCATTCTCAGAGGACATCATGAGTCGTCCTTGCCAAAAAAGTTTGTCCCCCAAAAATCGAGTTCTACGATGAGACATCTGATCCATCATACCATTTACACCATTACTACCATGTGATAGCACTGAAGAAGAGTTCAACAACCATTCTGTGCAGAACTTTCCCTATCAGCCTGAAGAAAATTGCATACGCTTGGTTCCACATCCTACAACCAAGATCCATCGATTCATTTGAGGTCTTGGCAAAGTCGTTCATCACCTAGTTCGTAGGGAGCCAGAATATCAGGAAAGAGCCTCGCTATTTGCTTAGTCTCAAGTAGAAGCATGGTGATACCCTCAAGGAGTATGTCACTCACTTCAACGTCGAGTTAACTCTGATCGACGATTGTTGTGATGACACGTCTATTACCGCCTTAACTTTCGACCTTTGGGGAGGTCAGTTTTACAACTTCCTCACCCCTGGAGCCTCCGAAGGACATGACAAACTTACTGAAGAGTGCGCAAAAGTACATCACTAATGAAGAGATGCTAGCAACCAAGAAATGAGGTGAAAATGAGGCCAAACAATCCCGCAAGAGCCCGGACTAGGGAGAAGAAAAGAGGCGCGAGGTGGAGGATAGATCAAAAGGAGGCGAAATGACAACATGGATGGGTCTGACAAGGTGAAACCTGACAATGTCACCAATTACGTCAATACAAGGCACCCCAACTATACCTCGCGTTATGCCAATCTGTCTAAGATCATGTCTGCCATGAAGAGTTGGGAGGACCTAAAATGACCCTCGATACTCAAAAATGACCCGTCAAGACGCGATAAGAACAAATACTGCTCTTATCACAAGGACCACAATCACGTTACTCAAGACTACCAAAGTCTCCACAATGAGATTGAGTATTGAGTACAAAAGGGGAGGCTCTGAAAATTCGTAAGTCATGTACCAGAGCAGAGGAGAAAATTGCAGACGTTATCTACGTCCTACACAGTGAATACGATAAACCAAAACGGTCAAGGAAAAAATAGTCTAAAAACTGCAGACAAGTTTCCACTATGGAGACCGCTCTATCTTGCATGCCCGAATAGACCATCAGAGCCCGGATCTGGCATTCACAGAGCAAGACATGCAACGGGGTGTACTCCCTGCACAATGACGCCTTAGTCATCACGATCAGGATAGCAAAGTAGGGTGTGAAAAGGTCACTGGTGGATACGGAGAGCTCAGCCAACGTCCTGTTCTAGGAGGTATTCCGCAAGATGCTACTAAGGGAAGTAGAGCTAAAGCCACACAAGCAGGCCATGATCGACTTCATTGTCGTGGATGCCCCCTCTGCATACAACGTGATTCTGGGCAACCCTTGGCTCCACCAGATGGGAACGATTATCTCTACTCGGAAAAAATTATCAATGGAGATTAGTCAACCTCAACAGAGTGCCACTACGTGGCGATGAAGCAATCAGGCAAATAACCATTTCGTTCTAAAAGCCCCCTGAAGAAGGACCAATGGGCCATGAGCCATTGGTTAGAAAACTTGAGTGGAGAGAATATCAGGCTGAATGATCAAAGGAGAATTATCAATAAAGGTACTCTCTTTGAAAACAATGTCATTTCACACTCAACTTTATATACTAGGGCAAACCTGGTCCGACCAAGAGTACCATGATGGCGCAAAATGGCTAATTATAATATTATTAAGGATGTGGACAACTCGCCGCGTCTAAATGACCTAGTTCGCATAAGGAACCACGACACCGCAAAGCAAACCGAGCCCAGTTTCGCGATGGCTCACCGAGCATTAACAACCTGGTCTGACCAAGGGGACCACGATGGTGCACAACGATCGAGTCGGTCCTATCAAGGATGTCGACAACTCGCCGAGTTTAAGCGACCTAGTCTTCCCATGGAACCACGGTGCTGCTAAGTGGACCGAGGTCAATCCTGTGATGGCTCACCGCACATAAGGGATCGAGATGGCGCATGGCCAAGTCTAGTCCTATTCAAGATGTCGACAACTTGCCACACAAGTGACATAGTCCACTTGATAGAAGTCCAGTCCATTCGAACGAATACGACTTCTCTACAGCCTAACTTATGTTCAAGATTAGGTTCCATTATAGGAGTCTAGCCCATTTAGACAAAGACGACTTCTCCACAGCTCAACTCCTCTTCAAGATTGAGCCCATATACTATAAAAGTCTAGTCCCTTTAGACAGATATGATTTCTCCATGACCTAACACTTGTTTAGAATTAGGGTTCTTCATAGAAGTCTAGTCCATTAGGGCAGAGACGACTTTCCGACAGCTCAACTCTTCTTCAAGATTAAGCCCTTATACTAAAGAAGTATAGTCCATTCGGACATAGATGACTTATCCATAATCTAACTCTTGTTCAGGATCTGGGTTCGTCATAGCATAAACGACCTCCTATACAATTCAATTTCATTTTGGGATTTAGCTCGTACACCATCGAAACCCAGTTCGTTCGGACAAGATATGATTTATCAAACGCTCTAACTTCTACAGTTCTACACAAGTTTGAGATTCGCTATGGAAGTCTAGTCGTCCAGACCCAACAACGTCTACCTAAGTTTGACTCCTTTTTGAGATAAGACTTATGACACCATAATAACCTGATCCTCTCAAGGAAAAATGACTACTCCACAACTTAAGCCTTCTTAAATAATAAGTTAGCATTATTATCAAGTGATGACCCATTCAAACTAAAAATTGACTCCAGTCCAGACTAAGAATTACTACATACAGAAAAGGATTGGACTACCTAAATCCAGTCTTAAAGTATTGGTGACACATTAGTCTACTCAGCCTAATCTAAGCACAGATTAAAAGTGACGAGTATGAAGGATATAGCACAAACACAAAATAAGGAAAGCAAAATTTTGTATTAATAAACTTTTCTTATACAAAACACCGCTTAGGCGGTGGGATCAAATGGAGTAGAGTCACGGGCAACTTCGTGGACAGCGAGGTCAGTGTAGGCTCATGAATGATAGGATTGGCTAATGTTTTCATAGTTTTTGGGTTGACTTCAGAGCCACCTGCAAAGAAGAGGAAGCATCATCCATCTCCTCAAAATGAGCAAGGACCAACTGCTTGTAAGCGAAAAGATTTCAATCCTCAAGATCCTGCTCAATATAGTTAAGCAACCCCTCGCCTTTCTGCAATAACCTTGTTGAATTGGACGTTCTCAGCAGCCTCAATGTGCTATCTTTCCTTGGCTTCCCATTGCGATTCCAGGTTAGCTAGCTCCTTAATCATTTTGGCCAGATAATTCTCACAATCTGCTAGTCTGCGATCAGGCTCAACTCGGCTTGAGCGCTATGAGTCCAGTTTCTGGTTGAGCCAAAGAACTTGTGTTTGAGCAGGCTTGTAAAGCTCCCTCCTATGCACTGCCTTAGCATGTTCGCCTTCCAATTCGCTTTGAGCGTCAACAACATATTTTTTAGCAGAGGATAGACGGTCAGCGACCACTGTTGGCTCAATTATCAACCTATCCGGACTCTCCTAGACTTCTCTAAGCTCTATTGTTAAAGCGACTCTGGTAGTTAGGGCCTTGTCCAAACCTTCTTGGACCCTTTCCAACTGAGCCTCCAAGTCTGACTTGGCAGTTAACACCTTTCCCAGCTGAACATCTAGATTGGACTGAGCAACCAATTTCTTTTCCATCGAATCCACCTCAAAGAAGGCATCCGAAAGTTGTAGTTGTTGCTTGGCGAACAACCTTTTTAGAGCATATACTTTGTCTCTCGTAGACTTTACTTCGGTGCCCACATCCCAACATAAACCAAATGAGCCATCCCATGGACAAAGGACACTCACGGGTTATGAACAATAAGTATGGCGAAAAATCAAACGGCAGTCAAACAATTGCTAGCTTATCTACATAAGGTGCTTCTGTAGGAGTTGCATGGAACCATTCCTTTGGTCCACCTTCTAGTACCACATGTCGACCACTAGAGCTAAAATGGATAACGCCCGGAGCATGAAAGTCAACGCGGGTGTCAGCATGAAGAACCCTAAGGTCATGGCTAAGTCTCGCCCCTCCTTTAGCAACCTCCATAGAAGGATGGAACTCAACAACTTCCTTTTTTCAACAGCAGTTAGTATGGAAGGCGAGCAAACTTGAGGGTTCAGTCGGGGAGACAACAACTTGAATAGCTCATGAGCAGCATCCTCCGGGGCATGTTGTTCCATTATTGCAACCGACTCCACGTACATACCACAGACCGACATAAACTCTTATGATGGCATGAAAAAGATAGTTAGAGGAACACTGATATTCACCTAATTATTACACAGGATACCACCTAATTTATATTTGTTATTCACTTTGACAATCTATTTTATATTAATTATTTAAATTTTGTATTTTTCAGGATTCAGAGCGTTAACGGATTAATGCAGAGTTCGAGGTGATAATAAACAATTTGGTACTAACGAGCGGAGACGGGGGTGCAGTTAACCCAACACAATTACCCTAATTTTCTATAAAACCCAATAATCCCTAATTTCTCTGAAAGAGGAGGAAGGGGTTCTTCTCTCTCTTTTTCCCCTCTCTGGGGGCTCTCCCAGCCAACAGCCGCCATCACCACCTCACCTCGCCACCGTCCAACAACCACAGCCGCCACCCCCATACCATCGCTCCTCTCCCTGTTTCTTTGAATAGCAGCCACCACCGAGTAGTCGTGCAGCAGCTCGAGCAGCACCCAGCACCGAGCTCTTTCTCGGCCTCTCTTCGTCTCGCCCTCCGACCACGCCTGCGCAGACCCAACCATCATCACCGGAGCATCCTCACACAGCACGCTAGCAGCTGCAACAGGTCACGGGTGAGAACAGCACTGCTCCTGCGCGTTTCCCGCCTAGCTCTCTATTCAAATCGGGAGAGAAAGGTTTGGCAGTTATTTGCACCCCGGCTGCTCACTCTGTGTACCACCACAGTAGAAGAAGGTGGAGGCTATTTGCGCCCACGGGACTGTTCAGAGAATCCACAGTTGCTGAATTGTTGATTTGCCGATTCTGAGGAGATGAGTTGCGGCGTACCATACCACGAGGAGACGAGCCGCTACCATGGAGAGCTAAACCCTTCGCCAAGGCTAAAATGAAACCATTGGATTTCAAGAGTTTGTTCTAGTTTGACTTTTTATTTTATTATGTGCTTAACTGCAAAATACATTTAATTCTGAATATTAGTAAATTACTTTCACTGATTATATCGGATTTGATCTAGACTAGTCGGTAGTTAGAGTTTTCTTTACTAATATTTAAAGCATTATTTTTAATTGGTTAAGTTAGACTTGTGATTGAGTGTGCCGTAATAAGACACTCAATGCTAGGAGTTGAAACTTAATAAATTAGACTTGTGATTGAGTGTGCCGTAACAAGACACTCAATTCTAGAAGTCTGTAATTTATGCTGAAGTTAATTGTAACATTGGATTTTAAAATTGAATTGTTCTTAATGATCACATCATCGATGCAAGCAAGGGATTCTCATCCCTAAAGTTTCTCCCTTTAGAAAATAATAAGTTAGATTAAAATAACTTGAAAAACTGAATTAGTGGATTCAATGCCTTGGTTTCCCTTCTCATATTCTTAAAAAAAATTATTTTGCTTTTAATTTGATTTTTAGTTTAGATATTTTGATTGTTGTAACCCCCATTTAAATTAGTTTAAGTCAACTCTGAAATTAATTGCAACCACAGTCCTTGTGAGATCGACCTGTACTTGCCCTTGTCTACCAGTTAGACACTGTGCACTTGCAGTTATTAAGACTAGGTTAAATTAACCTATTTATTTAGGTTAGTTAAATATGCATCACACGTCCAATTTGTTCTGTGCTCAATTTACTAGGCTCGATAATCCCGGCAACATGAAAGAGATCTTCCTCCATGACTGACATCGGAGCAGGAGGAGGAAGCTTAGCAGACTCCTCCATAGCCCGCTGAAGAGGGACGTCATGCTCAACCATCATCACCTTACTCGTACGATAAGTGACTATAGAACAGGAGTGTTCCATAGGCTCTCGTTCGGAGCTAGACATCGAACCAGCTTGGACAACCCCCAAATTGACCTTCTTGGACTCATGAGAAAAATGGAGTAAACCCTTCGCAATTTTCCTCTTGTATGGATTGGGATGCTTCAGCACTCTTTTCTACAACACTCTGGGTGTTCGAACATCGTTCCCAGAAAAGGAGCTGATAGGAGCAGCTAGAGCCCGCCCAACTCTATTGTCTCGCTGGAGAATAGACCATTCCGCCTGATGTTCTCAGGCTTAAGAACATTCAAAATAGGCATCAACGATAGAATGAGAAAGTTATCCTTCACTTTCTCCTCCTTAAGAGAAAGAACGACATAATCACGCTCCTCTATTTAATAACAATTGACCCGTCAGACATTATCAAATGTTGTATTAAAAACAAAAAATGAAAGGAATATAGGAAACTTACTAGGATTCTTAAAGTTGCGGATGATCAGTTGGCCACCACAAGTGAAGTACCTAGACTTCAAGGAAGCAAAAAAATAGTACTTCTGCTAGCTAGTTCTTCGTATCATCCAGAAGCTTGTTCGGACAAGAGGGTTTTACTAGCCAACAAACGCTATGTTTGTTTATCATAATAGGAACCATTGAATGGATTAACTTAGGTGACAGATGGAAACCAACCTCATTCGCCCTAACTAAAAAGGTGATCAAAATCCTCCTCCCATTTGACGATAACTGGGCTGGGGCAATACCCTGATATGATAAAAATTGCTAAATGGAGCTACGAACGGGGAAACGCATGCCTACTCTGAACATGGCCTTGTGCAGACTGATATACGCCTCCCTTGGGGTTACCAGAAACTCGCCATCTGTAAGGAACGACAACTTGAGGTCATCAAGAACTTGATCACAACTACAGAGGTCAGCCAGATCCCCTACCGACATCGAGGGTTCCCTGAAGAATTCAAGGCAAGCCGCATGTCGCTCATGAGAAAATCTTGTAGACATGGTTCAACGGAGGTTTGCACTAGACCTGACTGGAAAGTTATTGATACAGTAGATAACAAAAATAAGCTCTAGAAGGTAAAATATCAGGGCATGCCTATATAAGCTTAACATGAAGGGGAAGTAATCACCTGACCCTTGCATAAGCATTAATTGCAGTGCAGAAACAGAAAAGGTGTCAAAATATGCCATGATGACATCACAAAATCCCCCATGCAGAGATAATTAGTGGTCCTATATGCAACCCGACTAATTAGGAGGAGTAACTAACTAGGTTATTCGAGCGCGGTGATCCGGTGAAAGACTGGGCTAGGTCAGCTTTGCGGTGCCATGGTTCCTTAGATGGACTAGGTCACTTTGCCCCTGTATTCAGAGTTTAGTGTGAAATGACATTGTTTTCAAAGTACCTTTATTGATAATTTTTCTCTAAACATTCTATATGATATTCTCTCCACTCAGGTTCTCTGACCAGTGGGTTCTTTACCCGTTGATCTTTCTTCAGGGGGCTTTTGAGAACAAAATGGCTATTTGCCTGATTGTTTCATCGCTACGTAGTGGCACTCTCTTGCGGTTGACTAATTTCCTCTGATAGTCCCTGCCTTATTATCAATGAGGTACTTGAAGCATTGATGCTGAGTAGAGACCACCGTTCCCATCTGGTGGAGCTAAGGTCTTATCAGAATCACATTGTATGTAGAAGGGCATCTACGACAATGAATTCTGAATCCTTATTAGGTTTTGCTTCTCTGCTACACGGGAAACCGTGAACGCCACTGAAGCCGATCATGGCCTATTTGTGCAGCTTCAACTCTTCTTCCCTTAGCCGCATCCTGCGGAACGCCTACAAGAATATGAGGTTGGCTGAGCTCCCCGTATCTACCATGACCTCTGCCCACCCAATTTTTTTTTTCCAATCGTGACAATCAGGATGTCATTGTGCGGAGAGTGGACCCCTTACATGTCTTGCTCTGTGAATGCCAGATCCAGGATTCGATACTCTGTTCGAGCATGCTGGATAGTAAATCTCCATAGTGGAAACTTGTCTGTAGTTCTTTGACTGCTCTTTTCCTTGACCGGTTTGGCCGTTTTGGCTCGTCGTATGTAATGTGTAGGAAATAGATAAATCCATAGTTTTTTCCTCTGATTCTGGTGCAGGCTCCTCCTTTGCCATCCCTTGGGGCTGCTTTTCATCAGAACTTACGAATTCCTTGAGCCTCCCATTTCGTACCCAGTACTCAATCAAAATCTTGAGACTTTGGCAGTCCTAAGTAATATGAGCGTGGTCAATGCAATAAGAGTAGTAATTGCTCTTATCATACCTTAACGTGTTACTTTTAAGCTTCGATGGCCATTTTACGTCCTTTCAACTCTTTATGGTGTATATGATCTTGGAAAAACTAGCGTTGAGTGGGGTGTAGTTGGGGTACCTTTTATTGACGTAATTGGAGACATTGTCAAGTTTTACCATGTTAGGTTTCACTTTGTCAGATTTGGCCCTATTTTCGTGTCACGCCCCGATTTCTGAACAACATAAATAAATAGATTGTCCAAAAATCAAGGCATAACAGGAACACTTTAAATGGTACCGTCATAAGGCAGAAAACAAACTAATACGCTACCTCAATATTTTTCCTCTAGTAATGAGGTCCACAACGAATGAATGAAAATTACAATAATCAATACCCCAAATATGTATCTGACAAAACTGAGCATTTATATCTAAACCCTACATCTGATTACCTAGGAATAATAATAATAAATATCAAAAAAAAAAAGATTCGACTCCTCAGCTATTGCAACGCAGCTACTATCATTCCTTACGCTCCAATTAACCCTGATGGTTATCTGGGGCTACGCTCATTAAGAACGTATCCAAATTTGTAAAACAATACAAAATCTGGGTCAGTATAATCATACTGATGTGAGCAAACTTACAAATCAAGACAATTACATATAAAAGGACAAAATGAAAATTTCACCTTAAGGAAAACAGGTAGTTCTCATTCGAGATTCGAATGAGCTGTTAGTTTCTTCCCTCAAGGCTAACCTAGTACAAGCTAAAATAATCTATACACAATTTCATGGCATGCCCAATTCAATGGTTTTATTTAATTATTTATTTTTGTTTTCTAATTCTTGGCTTCTTTTCCACAATCGCACTCTCCTCCTGTGCCGAACACACCTCACCCAAGTTGGCCTCCCTTGCCTTCAAAACCACTCGGAGCGTACATGTTCCAAGTGGGGTGCCACATCGAGGAATATGTCATCTCACCCGAAGTTCGATCCATAGCAAGCATTTCCTAAATCTACGCGTACAACCGAACTCACATGGAACGGTGCACCGATATGCAAGCAAGTTTGCATACCCATAATTCTATCACATGTATACAAGCAAGTCTGTATACAAATCACATTTTTTCCTTCTTTTTTTTTGGAGTTGTGAAAAAAAGCATTGCGAAATATTTATTAACGTGTCTAATGCTTGTCAAGTTTCAGAAATTTAAACAATTGTTTTCGCCCAAAACAAGTAACAATAACATCTCCGTCTTGTTTCGAAAACCATACACTATCTATAATTTATTTCGAATAAATAAACTAACTGCATTGAAAACTCTTGGGTGTAATCCATTTGATTAATGTATGACTCCTTTAAACACTTATGATAACTATAAGGACATTATATGGAAAGATAAGGTCTCCTCTTACCTGTTTTGTGATTAAAATAGTTTTGTATTAGACAAAAAAGTACCAAATACTCAAATTGGAAATTGGGTTGTACCTGTCAAAACTGTATTTGATAGTAACAATTATACATTGGAGGAAGAAGAAACAAGATTTATTCTTGGGGAAAGGAAAACTGTGTCAGGGATCAGACAAAAAGAAAAAAAAATACTTTAACCTAAGTACCTAGTACCTGATACAAAAAGAAAAAAAAATACGTTATTACCTATTGCTAGTACCTAGTACCTAATGCTACCTTTTGCTAGCTAATGTACCTATTGCTAGTCAATGTTCCTTTGTTATCTATCCTGATGTCCCTTTTATATTCATACAGACTACAAACAAAGGGTTTGAGATTTTATGCAATTGATGACAACTAAGAAAGATGAAATGGGGATTCCAAGGTCGTGACAGATGATCGCTTAAATCTCAAGCGTTTATTATGCATGAAGGTGCATACTGCTTCAAGTCCCCATACAAAGTATTTTTCCTCGACTGGGATTAATTACACATCTCAATCCACTTTGCTAGTGGGGTGCTAGCCACCGAAGGTCCTATAGTATAAAATGGTAGAAAGCATGTAAAATGCTTGTAATAAATTTACCAATAGAAAGGATTCCCCCAAGGATAGATAAACAGGACACATCGTAAAATTGTGTTGTGTGGAATCTGGATAGTCTAAGAAGTAATGGATTGCAATTTTAGTGCGCTAATGTCTCTTTATATTCATACAGACTACAAACAAAGGATTTCATCAAAGGGATATTCAATACAAAAAAAAAAAATAGAGATTTAAAGTTTTACTCACCAATGTTTTTCTTTGCAAGATTTCCAAAGTTCTTCTTTCAGTGCCTCCCACTTTTCAACGCAAGTTTTTTTTATTTTTTTATTTTGTGTGTGTGCAAAGAGGAAAAACTAGGGTTTATCTTTAAAGGAAGAATTTAGGGTTTCTCTGGCTAAACACACCCATCCTTTATTTCTTACCCACCACCAATCTAAACCTAGGTTTGAAATTAAAATCGTAAACTATTATTATTTGTAATTATTATCAATTAATAATTACTACCAATAAATAAATATTATTAACAATAATAAAAATATATTGGTAAGTGAATTGGGCGGGTATTACAATATACACACCTTAAAAGAATCTCGTCCCGAGATTCGGTATGATAAGGATTAGGCGAATAATTATGGGTGCATACGCTTTACTTTGTCCTCCAACTCCCAGGTGACATCGTTCTCCTTTTCATTCCACTGAACTTTGACCAAGTTGACTTTCTTACGTCGTAGTTGCTTCATGTCACGATCAATTATCCTCACCGGCCCAACTGTATAGGTCAAATCCTCATTCAGTTCAATAGTTGTAGGTTGAACAATATGAGTTGGGTCTTTCACACATTTTCTCAGCATCGAGACATGAAAGACATCATGGATCGTCGACAAACTAGGCGGCAATGCAAGCTTGTAAGCTAAGTGACCAACACATCTGACAATCTCGAATGGCCCAATATACCGCGGGCTCAACTTCCTTTTCTTGCCAAATCTCATCACACCTCGCATGGGAGACACCTTGAGAAAAACTAAATCACCAACCGCAAACACTACACTCTTGCGCTTTTGATCTGCATAGCTTTTCTGTCTACTCTGAGCAGTTTTTATCCTTCCCCAAATAATCTCAATCTTCCCTGCAGTCTCCCTAACAATCTCTGGTCCCAACAATACAGTATCACCTACCTCTGCCCAACAACTAGGACATCTACAAGGCCTACCATACAAAGCCTCAAAAGGTGTCATGCCAATGCTCGATTGGTAACTATTATTGTACGAGAACTCCACCAACGGTAAGTGATCCTCCCAACTACCACCAAAATCCATGACGCAAGCTCACAACATATCCTCTAAAATTAGATTTACCCGCTCAGTCTGCCCGTCAGTCTGTGGATGATATGCAGTGCTCATAGCCAAGGTAGTACCCATAGCACGTTGGAAACTTTCCCAAAATGCCGATGTAAACAATGGATCTCTATCTGACACAATGGTAATAGGAACACCATGCAACCTTACCACTTCTCGGATATACATAGCAGCTAACTTGTCGGTATTACGAGATGCACCAATGGGGATAAAATGTGCACACTTAGTCAAACGGTCAACAATAACCCAAATTGACTCATTACCCCTCCGAGATCTAGGTAAACCATCAAATCCATCGAAATGTGTTCCCACTTCCACATGGGTATTTCTAGAGGTTGCAATAAACCAGACGACCTGTAGTGTTCCGCTTTCACTTGCTGACAAGTGAAACAATGAGAGACATATTCCCCAACATCTCGTTTCATGCCTTCCCACCAAAAACTCCTTCTCAAATCATGATACATCTTCGTACCCCCTGTATGAATAGTAAATTTAGAACGATGAGTCTCGTCCATAATCTCCTTCTTTAATGCCGAAATATCTGGTACGCAAAGTCTACCATGAAATTGCAATCCTCCATCTATGTCAACAGACCAATCAGTAGGGCAGCCATCCAACGTATCAATTATCAAATCATTTATTTTGTAGTGTGCTGCACGGAAATGACCCGGGTAATCAGGGTAGGTTTCACTATCAAACTAAAAACATAAGCTCCTCTAGTATGCGGAACAGTCAAAACATCATGAACTGCAATAACCTCGAGAATCTTCCACTCTTGCACCATAAGAGCGGTCAACACACTATGTTGCCTGCTAAGGGCATCCGCCACCACATTCCCTTTGCCTGGATGGTAAAGGATTTCAAAATCATAACTACTAATGAACTCCATCTACCTCTGTTGCTTCATGTTTAAATCTCGTTGTGAAAATAGGTACTTCAAGCTTTTGTGATCAGTATACAACTCGAATTTCTCTACATACAAATAATGCCTCCATATTTTTAAAGAAAAAACCATTGCTGCTAATTCCAAACCATGCGTGGCATATCGCCTCTCATGTGGCTTTAACTGCCTAGAAGCGTATGAAACTACTTTCTGATCTTGCATCAAAACACATCCCAAACCTGTTCCGCTAGCATCTGTAAACACCACTAAATTCCCGCCACGCGTGTGAATGATTAAAATTGGAGCTGAAGTCAACCTGTGCTTCAACTCTTGAAATGCAGTCTCACAGTCCTTATTCCATATAAACTTGACATCCTTTCGAGTCAGACTCGTCAAAGGTGCTGCAATCAACGAAAATTTCTCAATAAACCTCCTGTAATATCCAGCCAACCCTAAGAAACTCTGAATTTCACTTGCATTAGTGGGTTGTTTCCATTCCTTAACTGCTGCAACTTTGTCAGGATCGACTGTTATCCCTTCGCTAGAAATCACATGCCCAAGAAATTTCACCTCTTTCTCCCAAAAGTGGCACTTACTAAATTTAGCATACAGTTTGATATCTCTTAAAGTCTGCAACACTACTTTCAATGCTATCGATGGTCCTCCATGTTTCGAGAATATACCATAATATCATCAATGAAAATGACAACAAATTTATCAAGGTACAGACGAAAAATACAGTTCATCAAATCCATAAAGAAAGCAGGAGCATTGGTAAATCCAAATAGCATGACTGAAAATTCATATAACCCATACCGAGTTCGAAACACCGTCAGAGATATGCTTTGCTCTTCAACACCCATTTGATGGTACCCAGTCCTCAATTCAAACTGTTAAAATACAACCGCCCCTTTCAACTGATCTAACAAATCATTTATCCGCGGAAGAGGGTACTTATTTTTTATTGTTACCTTATTTAGTTCTCTATAGTCGACACGCATCCTCAAAGTACCATCCTTTTTAGAAACAAAAATAGCAGGCGCACCCTATGGAGAATTACTTGGTCGTATGAACCTAAATATACACACCTTAAAGGATTAACCATATAGTTACTCACAAATATGCACGTATATTTAACTATTATAAAAAATAAAACATACGAGAAAAATTTCTTACCCCTTCTGGAGTAATTCCTCTAGTTGGACTTTCATCTCATCCAACTGCTTAGGAGCCAATCGATATGCAGCTTTCGAAATCGGTGTTTCCCCTGGCAACAAGTCAATTCGAAATTCGACCTCTCTCTTAGGTGGTAAACCAGGAATCTCTTGGAATACATTTACATAATCCTTCACCACCTCAACCACGCTAATATCTTTCTCTAGTATATTCATAGAGTATAGAGTGCTCGTCATTGTGGAGTCCCCACAAGGTTCACAAATATGACTAACTCGCGGCAACCCTGGTGTATCTATCTAAATGGTCCTCGCGGCATAATCTATAGTAACATAGTTTTTACCCAACCAATCCATCCCAAGGATAACATGAAAATTCTCAAAATTTATAACTATCAAATCCACAACAAGTTTTCGACCCATTAAAGAGATCTCAAAATTTCTACAATACTCAGACAATGTGACAGTGCCTCCTATGGGTGTCTCAACACATAAAGGTTTGATAAGTGGCATAGTTTTAAGATTTTCTTTTTCTACCATTCGACGAGAAATAAAAGAATGAGAAGCACCAGAATCAAATAATACTCGCAAGGGAAACTAAGTGGTGATGATACCTTCAACATTCTCTTGCCCTGGTAGAACCGCAAATGCACGTGCTGGAGTTGGTGGGGCCTGCCTACCTTATGGAGCGCCTCGCCAACTGGGACAATCACGAATTAGATGCCCTGGTCGGTTACATTTGTAGCATAACCTATCAGTGGGAGCCTACCCTCGTGGTGCTGCAGGTACCTGAGGTCGAGGTTGCTGATATGAGCTTTGTGGGCCTTGATTCTGAAATGTCGGTCTCTGCCACTGCTGCCCTTGGGGCCTGAAGCCACCCTACAGCCTGAAACCTCCCTGGGACTCAATTCCTCCTTGAGGCCTCTGCTGAAACTGACCTCCAAATTGGAATCTCGGCTGATACTGAAATCCAAATCCTCACTGATTATGATCGAAAGGCTTATACCTGTTCTGATCTCGGTTCCCAGATGAACTCGAGTTTCTAGACGGCTCACCTCCCCTGCTCTTCTCTCTAGCCTCTCGAAAATCAACGTCTTTCTCTTCAAACTTGAGAGCTAAGTCTAAAACTCTGTCAAAGGGTTCTTTATCAAAGGGTAAAAGCGACTTTGACAGATAATGACCCAAACCCCTGATAAACTTCTGATTCTTCTTGGCAGTGGTATCAACCAAGTACGGAGCATACCCAGTCAACTCGTTGAATTTTGTCACATACTAGGTCACTGACTTTGTACCTTGCGTCAAACTAAAGAACTCTGCAGCTAGCTGAGATTTCACAGCTTCAGGTACAAACTAACAGTCAAATTTGGACTTAAAAGTCTCCCAAGTCATAATAGTCGTATCCATGCTCTCCTCAACAGAATCCCACCAATACCTGGCATTACCATCTAAGTTATGACCAGCTAATTCTTGTTTTTCAACCTCAGTTATCTGCATCCGATTGAATACGGTTTCACACTTGCGAATCCACTTCTTAGCTGCAATAGGGCCAGTCTCTCCATTAAACCTCTGACCGCCTAGGTTTCCAAACTCCTTATTTCTCCTGGCAAACGAGTCATCATGACTGTCCTGATGGTTGTTCTGCAGAACCTGCAAAAGTTGCGTCATCATGGCTCCCACGTCCACCTGAACCAAGTTAGGATTTCCCCTCTGATTATTCGAACCATTTAGGCCATTAGTGTTATTCCGCCCGTTATCACCATTATGTCCATTGGCCCCATTCGATCGAGTATTCGCCATTACCTTCAAACGAAAATAAATAACCGTTAATACTTAATAATCAAAACGTTCATAATTCCATTTCCACACTTCCGAGGATCACCTAGACATACCCCAGATCTAGGCTAACCAAATGCTCTAATACCAAAAATTGTCACGCCCCGATTTTTGAACAACATAAATAAATAGATTGTCCAAAAACCAAGGCATAACATGAACACTTTAAATGGTACAGTCATAAGGCAGAAAACAAACTAATAAGCTACCTCAATACTTTTCCTCTAAAAATGAGGTCCACAACTAATGAATGAAAATTACAATGATCAATTCCCCAAATAAATATCTGACAAAACTGAGCATTTATATCTAAACCCTACATCTGATTACCTACGAATAATAATAATAAAGATTAAAAAAAATGTGTCGACTCCTCAGCTATCGCCACGCAGCTACTATCATTCCTTACGTTCCAATTAACCCTGATGGTTCTCTGGGGCTACGCTCATTAAGAACGTACCCAAATTTGTAAAACAATACAAAATCTGGGTCAGTATAATCATACTGGTGTGAGCAAACTTACAAATCAAGACAATTACATATAAAATGACAAAATGCAAATTTCACCTTATGGAAGACAGGTAGTTCTAATTCGAGATTCGAATGAGCTGTTAGTTTCTTCCCTCAAGGCTAACCTAGTACAAGCTAAAATGATCTATACACAATTTCATGGCATGCTCAATTCAATGGTTTTATTTAATTATTTATTTTTGTTTTCTAATTCTTGGCTTCTTTTCCACAATCGCACTCTCCACATGTGCCGAACACACCTCACCCAAGTGTGCCTCCCTTGCCTTCGAAACCACTCGGAGCGTACATGTTCCAAGTGGGGTGCCACATCGAGGAATATGTCATATCACCCGAAGTTTGATCCATGGTTAGCATTTCCTAAATCTACACGTACAACCGAACTCACATGGAACGGTGCACCGATATGCAAGCAAGTTTGCATACCCATAATTCTATCACACGTATACAAGCAAGTCTATATACAAATCACATTTTTTTCTTTCTTTTTTTTTTCATTTTTTTTTCGGAGTTGTGGAAAAAAAAAAAGCATTGTGAAATATTTATTAAAGTGTCTAATGCTTGTCGAGTTTCAGAAATTTAAACAATTGTTTTTGCCCAAAACAAGTAACAATAACATCTCCGTCTCGTTTCGAAAGCCATACACTATCTATAATTTATTTCGAATAAATGAACTAACTGCATTGAAAACCGTTGGGTGTAATCCATTTGATTAATGTATGACTCCTTTAAACACTTATGATAACAATAAGGACATTATATGGAAAGATAAGGTCTCCTCTTACCTGTTTTGTGATTAAAATAGTTTTGTATTAGACAAAGAAGTACCAAATACTCAAATTGGGAATTGGGTTGTACCTGTCAAAATTGTATTTGATAGCAACAATTATACATTGGAGGAAGAAGAAACAAGACTTTTTCTTGGGGAAAGGAAAACTGTGTCAGCGATCAGACAAAAAGAAGAAAAAAATACTTTAAGCTAAGTACCTAGTACCTAATACAAAAAGAAAAAAAAATACGTTATTACCTATTGCTAGTACCTAGTACCTAATGCTACCTTTTGCTAGCTAATGTACCTATTGCTAGTCAATGTTCCTTTGTTATCTATCCTGATGTCCCTTTTATATTCATACAGACTACAAACAAAGGGTTTGAGATTTTATGCAATTGATGACAACTAAGAAAGATGAAATGGGGATTCCAAGGTCGTGACAGATGATCGCTTAAATCTCAAGCGTTTATTATGCATGAAGGTGCATACTGCTTCAAGTCCCCATACAAAGTATTTTTCCTCGACTGGGATTAATTACACATCTCAATCCACTTTGCTAGCAGGGTGCTAGCCACCGAAGGTCCTATAGTATAAAATGGTAGAAAGCATGTAAAATGCTTGAAATAAATTTACCAATAGAAAGCATTCCCCCAAGGATAGATAAATAGGACACATCGTAAAATTGTGTTGTGTGGAATCTAGATAGTCTAAGAAGTAATGGATTGCAATTTTAGTGCTCTAATGTGTCTTTATATTCATACAGACTACAAACAAAGGATTTCATCAAAGGAACAAGATTTCATCAAAGGGATATTCAATAAAAAAAAAATAGAGATTTAAAGTTTTACTCACCAATGTTTTTCTTTGCATGATTTCCAAAGTTCTTCTTTCAGTGCCTCCCACTTTTCAATGCAATTTTTTTTTCTTTATTTTGTGTGTGTGCAAAGAGGAAAAACTAGGGTTTATCATTAAAGGAAGAATTTAGGGTTTCTTTGGCTAAACACACCCATCCTTTATTTCTTACCCACCACCAACCTAAACCTAGGTTTGAAATTAAAATCGTAAACTATTATTACTTGTAATTATTATCAATTAATAATTACTACCAATAAATAAATATTATTAACAATAATAAAAATATATTGGTAAGTGAATTGGGCGGGTATTAATAATAAATATTTTAGGCTCCTCCTTTGCCGTCCCTCGGGGCTGCTTTTCATCAGAACTTACGAATTCCTTGAGCCTCCCATTTCGTACCCAGTACTCAATCAAAATCTTGAGACTTTGGCAGTCCTGAGTAATGTGAGCGTGGTCATTGCAATAAGAGTAGTACTTGCTCTTATCATACCTTAAAAGGTTACTCTTAAGCTTCGAGGGCCATTTTACGTCCTTTCAACTCTTCATGGCATAGATGATCTTGGACAAACTAGCGTTGAGTGGGGTGTAGTTGGGGTACCTTTTATTGACGTAATTGGATACCTTGTCAAGTTTTACCTTGTTAGGTTTCACTTTATCAGATTTGACCCTATTGTCGTTTCGCCTCTCCTTTTGGCGGTCCTCATCCTCACGCCTCTTTTCATCTTTTTTATCTCGGATCTTGAGGGGTTGTTTGGCCTTATTTTCACCTCTTTTCTTTGCCACTAGCATCTTCTCAAGAGTGATGTACTTTTGTGCACTATTCAGTAAGTCCGCCATGTATTTTGGAGGTTTCAGAGTGAACAGGTTGTAAAATTGATCTCCACAGAGGCCAGGCATGAAGGCGATAATAGACGTATCGTCTCTGCAATCGTTGATCACAATCATATCGTCGTTGAAGCTAGCGACATAATTCCTGAGGGTCTCACCATGCTTCTACTTGAGGCTGAGCAGATAGTGGGGCCTTTCCTAATTCGTCAGCTCCTTATAATGGTGTAATGAACACCTTTGCCAAAACCTGAAATGAATTGATGGATCTTAGCTGAAGGCTGTGGAACCAAGTCAGTGCAGTCTTCTTCAGGCTTGTAGGGAAAGTTATGCAGAGAATGGTTTCTGAACTCTCCTTCCATGCCATAACATGGTGGTAATGGCATAAGTGATCGAATGTATCAGATGTCTCATCCTAGAATTTGATCTTTGGGGGGATGAACTTCTTTGGCAAGGGCGTGCTCATGATCTCCTTAGAGAATGGAGGGACGGTAAGATCATAGAGGATGTATGGATTGGTTACTCCCAACCGAAACGGGTTCTCGACTATGGTCTTGTTTGCCTTAAGGCGTGGTTCCTTTCCTGGCCAGCCTTTTGGTCCTCAACAGGGAAGTTGTTGCTCTCATGGACATGCTCCTTGGCGTCTTCATGGGTAAGGGACCTCATTGGGTTTCCGCCATTATCTGATGGCGGCTGTCGATCCTGGGTAAGCACTTTCACTACTCGCGTTAGATGATCCATATGGAGCAAAATCTCATCTATGCGCGAATCAGTCGTGGCTAACTCGATGGATGGGTCTTGCGACTCTTCTACTTTTTTTATTTGATTGACCCAGGTTGGCAATGAGGCTTCCCTTGCTGGGGCATTTTCTGGATTGGTAATGTTATTGTTAGCTCGAGATCTGGTGCTGGTGACCATCTCTCGATACTCTGTTGGTTCAAAAGAGCTTGTGTCTTTGTTTTAAGTAAACTTTGTCGTTATCCCCACGGACAATGCCAAACCAATGCGTCTAAATCTTTCCTTATCGATGCCCGACTTGCAAAATGAACAACAGTGAGCCAAGGACCACCGTTGTGGTGGCCGAATGCTTTTATGCTAAAGTCAGGTGACTGAGTATGGATGGATATAGACTGTAACATTGGATTGTAAGTGTGTGCCTTTCTCATCCTTCTCGATCACCCTATACAACGAGTATTTCACTTCTTCATGAATATGTTGTCGAGGCGTGATCAAGGGAGGAGATCTCGCACTCAGAATCTTATCCGTCTATGACTGAGTTTCGTTCAACACTTGGCTCTATATGGGACCCAATACTTGATTGGTGGGTCAAGATACGTGTCAATGGATCTTGGGTTTGTGATAGCTCTGAGATATTTTTTTGGGCCTATTGTCCTAGGCCAAGCTCCAAGATTCACACCACGCTAGGCCATGTAATCTGGGCTTGGGCGCCTGACTTACGGGCTGAGTAGTGAATAGTTGGACCATGCTTGGGTTTGATTGAGACCTTGTTGAGGCCTCTCCGTGTTAGGGTTTACTTGTGCCACGCCCACGACTGTGATTAGATGACTAGGGATTGTAGTGGGGAGGATTTTCACAGATATCCACCCCGCTCACTCCGTTTTGGTTATGGCTAAATGAATTTTGGGGCAGATATGGATTTGGCTATATCCACCCCACGAATATCCGTTTAAGTATATAAATTACATAAATACCACTGGCCCTTAAAAAGAAAAAAGAAAAAAACCCTAACCCTAATTACCCATTTGGATTCTCATCTCTCAGAATCTCACTCTGCCTCCTTCTCCTTGACTCTCTCATCTTTATCTCACCTCAACAAAATAGGAAAAAAAATGTCGAAGGACGCTCGGATCTAGGGTTCTCACAACCAGTGCACTGCTTCAGCTTCGCACACCAACGTCAGGTTCACTTGTCCAAACCTATCAAATCTCTCATTTCACTCTTCTCTCTCTATATTTCATCTTCTTCCAACTTTACCTTTCATTTCTCACCATCCCTTCCATTTCTTCTACCACACATACCAATTTCATCAACTTACCGTTCCCATTTCCTCTTTAAATCCTTTGAATAGTCAACCCCTGGACTACACATATGTTCTACAAGTTTCCTTATAAGATCCTCCACACCACATTAAATTGACCCAAGAGCTCCACTTACATGGTTGAATGTAGCTTTAAGGAGCTTAATTGTGACAACCCGAAATGCTTCATTAGTTTGGCTAGTTTGGTGAATGGAAGACAGATGTAAGATTGATTTCTAGAAGAGCTTTTGGAAACTTATTAAATTGGAAGCTTTGGAAGCTTCGCAGGGCAGATCTAGGCAGGGAACCAACAACTACCGCAAATCTGTAAACGGATTGGCGGGGACGAATTTACTCAATCTGCCCTATTGCCATCCTTATAGATTTTAATGTCTCATCACTAACATTCCTAAAAGTTAATACTATTTTTCCTTTCCCTCCTAATTGAGCTGAAGAGGGGTGAGGATGACAATTTTCTTTAAAACATTTCACAGAAGAATATTAAATTTCAATTTTTTTTATTTTTTTTTACTTAAAGACACTGGGGAATGTTGTTACACTGGAGAAAAATAATTTGAGGGAAGCTATTTGCTATTCTGTTGGTTTGTTTATTCATTTGTTTTAATTTCATTTTTAGTGAACTAAATATGCACATTGATTTGATAATTCAACTATTTTCCAATTTGAAATTGCGATGGTTTTTTTTCAAAATTTTAATAGCATCTAATCTTTAATCTCAGTCATTGTAGACTTGCGTGTAACTCAATTATGGAGTGCTAAAAACATGTACAGTAAGGGGAAACCATGTTACCAAAAAATTATAGTCATTGTAGAGTTTGACATATTAATTTATACCTATTAGAGTTTGACCCTCATTTTGAAAACTAACTCCCTTTCTGACAACCATTACGTTCATGTGATTGTCCGGTAAAAAACTAATTTTTGGACCATTCCCAAAATTGCCCCACTTCTCACTTCGTCTCTCTTCTTTCTCCCTACAACTCTCACTACAAAAAAACAATAGTTTAGCGACGGTGGCCAAAGGTATTTAGCGACAGTTCTTACCGTCGCTAAATAATACAACGACGTTTGGCCAATCGTCGCTAATAAAGGCGTCACTAGGTGATTCAGCGACGGTTTTAAGCAACCGCTGGCATAATCGTCGCTAAATACTATATATCGACGGTTTAATGTAGCGACGTTTATAACCGTCGCTAAATACAATATAACGACGGTTGTAAACCGTCGACAAAATTCGATGAACAATCCAACTTTTTGCCTTTTAGCGACGATTTGCAACCGCCGCTAAATTCCCTTTGATAATTCAAATTTTTTTACCATATAAAAATCACATTTTTTAACCTGTAGTGTTTTCTTTTCATTGGGTGCAGATAATCTATCCAACATATGCACTACAACTTTTAGACTCAAATCAAAAATCAAATAAAAAACAACGACACTAAATTAAACTCATATGATACCATCATCTACATTAAGGGTAACTTTAATTTCATTTCAAAATCAATATTATACATGGTCCAGAAGAAAAATACAAATTAAAATTGTTACAAATTTTCAATGCTTACATCTAACAACCAAACACAAAAGTTGTACAATGGTTGTCTCAGGGTCGTTGTTTGCAGGGCCTCACCGACCTTGAGCTCATCAGTAAGCTGCTGGCCAAGATTAAGCTATCTAAGTTTAGCCTTAAGATTGCTCTTCAGAAAGGCCTGGAATGGAATGCCCTTGAAGTCTGACAATTTACAAACAATTGTATGTTAAGTGGCAACCAAAAAACTGTTAAAGCAAAAAACAAAAAATAAATAACAGAGTAGATTGCAAAAAACAAGAAATAAATAACAGAGTAGATGCACAGTGAAGAAACTAGCGTTGGATCACAAAGCCCTCTGACTTTGCAGTGTCAGATAAAGTCTGTTTCATCAAATATTTTCCCTGCGATTTCATTACATACCCAGCCAAGGACTAGTAGAGATTCCTGGGGGTAGCAGCTCCTCCAAACCCCTAGCCAATGGATTCATCAACAATGCATATGTGCTGGAAGTTAAGGATTTCATTGGAAATAAAATGCAAGATATTGTTCAAGCAATAGTCTCAACTAAGTGGTGCTTAAGAATTTTCACAAACAAAAGGATATTTGGTGAAGGGATTGATAACCTGCAAAGAAAATAGGAGCCACAAGTTTCAGAACTATGATAGAAGTCCAGTAGCAAAACATTAATAGATTAAGAATGAGAAGGTTATTTTAGGGCAAGATACTCACTATTGTCCATATCGCAACTTTGGATGCAAGAGCATTCTTTGGCAGATTTAAAGTTATCTGAGACAGCGTGGCTTGACCAAACATGAGATATCTCGTGATTGCAACACCTCCATATAGCATGGTACATATCACAAAGCTGTAGGACAAGAAGGCATAACCTTTACCAAGTTGAGAATGTTAATGACCACAAAACATAAGATTATTGTACAAAACATAAGATTATTGTACATACCATACGATCAATGCCTTGCTGAAATGTTTAGGATCAGACATAGACTGGTAGATATTTGGGAACACAGAGTGCCCAGAATAGCAAAATCCAAAGACTCCAATGGAAAATGGAACACCACTCCAGTTCACCACAGGACCACTCTCATGGAAACCAATCCCATCCACAGTACCAACAAAAAACACTGCAAAGAATATTACAAATGTGGCAAGCACTCCACAAGCTGCATACGAGTTGGTTATAATGAACAAGAACTTGAATTTTAAAGTCAATTATAAATTGATAAATAATAGGGGAGGTTGAGGCATGGTATGGATGCTACACCTGAAAGATAAGAAATAAGACGAAGATCCTTCAGCCAAACAGTTGGTAAAACAACCAAAGCAAAAACAAGCCCGAAGAAATGTGGAGCATCAACTTGAAACCCAGTCCAGTCCAAAGAAATGATAAAATCTAGCTGCATGGAGTCCTAAATAATAAAATCTAGTAATAATGTTTAGTTGTATTTCTTGTAGATAATTCTTAAAATTCAGTAAAAGAAATGATAAAAAAATATTTGATCCATAAGAACGAATTTCAGTAGTTGTTCAAGGTGTAGAAGTTCTTAATATGGTTCAAGGCGGGGCAGATTTGTTACCTTTGAAATGTTTATAGCTAGTGTAAATGGTGGAGAGTTAATCAAGAAAAATGGAAGACATCTCCTCAAGTTCTTGGAGTAGAACCTTCAGAGAGCACTATGCTTGGGAAAAAGCAAAAATTCAGAGCTGTTTTTGAATTATGTCACCAAAAACTGAAACTTTACTGAGTTTGTGAAGTTTTCCGGTATGCAATGGTTATGGGCATTGTACATGCTGCTGAGAATAAACTTCTTTGTAAGACTGGAGGAAAGATTGTTTAAAAGTTTTTTGGTATGTAATGGTTAGTAATTTATGTTTATGGGCATTGTACATGTTGCTGAGAATAAACTTCTTTTCAAGTTAGGACTCATTTAGGACTGAAAAAGTGTCTTTAGCCAGTAAGTTTCCAGTTTGGATTGAAACTGAAGGGTCTGCAGTCAGTAACTTTCCAGTTTCAAGCTCTTGGGGTGGAAACTGCTGAAGGCAACCATACGTAGTAGAGAGAAAGCTATTTAAGTCGAACCATGACTCCTAAGTCCTATTCGGTTTAGATTTTGATTCATAGTTCAACCATGGCCTTGATCATGTCAAGAAAGGATGAATTGGGTTGTCAACTCAGTCCAAGATAAGACAGAAAACATGTCAAGAAAACATGATCAATTCATGTCAAGAAATGATGAATTGGGTATTGCACCGCTATACAAAACAGGAAGTAGTGAATAAAACAACAACAATAAAATGAAACAGAGACGATAAAACTAATCCACACAAACTAGCATTACCTCTTGAAGCTCTCTCTTGACATTTTCCAGGCCTCCAATATCTTCCCAGTTGACGTTGGGAACCTCAACAACCTGATCATGAAAATGCAAGAATCAGAACACTAAAAGAAGGATTCACATACAAATTACAACTGATCTGTGCAGTTTTTTTTTACAAGACTACTCACAGTTTCACGCAGAGTAGATGAGTTGGGTTGCTTGTCCCAAGACTACTCACAGTTTCTACACACTATGTTTCATTCTCTACAAATCAAGAAGGCCATTGACAAAATGAACCTAACAACAGCAACAATCCCGAGTAAAAATTCGATCTTGACAAAGCTTTTACACACAATATTTAGACATATATTTGGATTAATCGGCAAAATCAAACACCACAGTAGACACAATCAATGTTGTCGCAGCTCCACTCCTAGTTCCTTTAACTTTCCCATTTACCCATTTCTAGAATACTTGCCAACATATTATGCATGTTTTGTGCCCTGATGCTCTATTCAAAACCCTTGTTTTTTTTTTTCATTCTAACTCGGATGGAGTTTATGTAACTAGTGTAACATATTACTAAACCACTGAATTTCTGAACCAGTTACATCAAAAGCCAATATTAAAAAATGGGTACTTTGTTTCTCCCCTCAAACAAACCCAAAACTCCAAAGCCAACTACAATGCGAAAAGAAAAATTGTTTTCAAAGGTCATTCAAAATCAAACCTTCAGTTGTAGGAAATAATCTGACCTGATTTGATAGGAACCTGCATTCAACTGCTGGGTTTCCGATGTGAGTGAGGGCGAATGACTCTCTATAACCTAAAAACCCAATTCAAACCAAAATCAAACAACACAAAAAGAACAATAAAAAACCCATTAAACGATTGAATCAGTAAATCTGAGCTATTTGTTCATTGGGCACAGATCAAGGTTGGATCTTGTTAATGGCATTGCAGAGAACAAGACCATTTCTCAAGCAGGAGACAAATTTGGATTCTGATGGCTGGTTTGGTAGCCCGAGCGTTCCCATAAAGGTTTCGAGCCACACCGCAACTTGGTATCTCCTCAAAGCAGTTGAACAGTCAAAGAAGAGAGAGAGATGAGTGAATCACTAAATCAATAAACAGAGGAAGCAAAGTAAAGCAAGCAAGCAAAAAGAAAGATAGAGAAGAGAGAAAACCTGCTTCTTCAGCCTTTCTTGAAGCCAAAATGAAGTCGTGAAGAATGATTGTTCAAAAAGTGTAGAAACTCTAGAAAAAAGAGAGTGTGAGAGAGAAAGGGGAAAATTTTCTCAACATTCAAACTCAAATTGATGAACAATACCAACAACAACAAGAATCGAAATGAAAGAGAAGGTGTCGACATTTACAGAGATGGAGGAGAAACTCATCACATCTAACAAACCCTAATTGCATCTCTCACACCGAATGAATTCGACCAAGAAACACCAAAACCTAAAACTCGAAGAACACAAAATCTCTGTAATATGAGGAGAAACAAGAATCCCTGCCTTCAAATTGAGCATAAACGAGAAGAAACAATCAATCAATTTGATGGTTTGTTGTTCAAAATCACTAAAAAATCGGTCGAGTATCTCTTCTTTTGCGCTGCTTTTCCCTTTTTTGTTGATTTATTTTATTAATAGAGTAAAGAAAGAGAGAGAGAGGAAAGAAGGAAGAAGAAAAGATGGAAGCAAACATTGGTGAGAGTGGTGGTGGTGAGTGGTGGACGAGCTAGGGGGGAAGGGGAGGACGGAGAGTGGAGATCAAGAAAATAAGGGATAGGGTTTTAAGGGACAGTTGGGTAAAAAAATTGATTTTTATTTATAACGATAGTTAAACCCGTCGCTATTAACTATAACCGTCATTAAATAATATTATTCTACGACGGTTGTTCAACCATCGTTGAATAAAGTATTTGGCGACGATTCTTTCAAAATGTCGCTAAATAACCGCCACTAACTTGCCTATTTCTTGTAGTGTCTTCTTCTGCCAGCAGGAACCCCACCCCAAATCACAATCTCCCCATTTTCACCTCCCTACTTCCATCAAATTGATGCAAGAAAATGCTACTGTTAACAAATTCATTTAGATCCTTCTTCTGCTTTTGTTATTCATTGAGGGAGAGTAGCTCGACTGAGAGGCAACCGAAGATGAAGATTTCGGCAGAGAGTCCGGCCTCGGTGTTGCCGCAGGCTTCATGGATGCCACCAAAGAGCTTGGCTGCAATTGATATCTTCTTTGCTGTGAATATCTCTTCTTCCTATCTTTGCTTCACTATTCTTCTTGCTGCTCTGCGATTGAACTCACTCTGCTGCAATTTCCCGTGTTGTTCGTGAAGAATTCTTGGCTGCGATTCTCTTTGGAAGTGTAAAGATTCTCCTCTTTCGGCTGCGATTCGTGAAGAAGAAGTGAGACTTCTTTTTTGGCTGCAGGTTGGCTACGATCTGTTGCATCTTGGCTGCAAGTCCTTGGTCGTTTGCGGTGAAATGAGAGAGGTGATAGCAGTTTAACCGATTTTCATATAAACCCATTTCTTAAAAACAAGACAAACATGAAACTTTCAATATAAAAAATAGAATCATGGTATTATGAGAAGGGGAAATTCTAATTTTCGAGGAAACCAGCGAGGGGCATCATGAGGGGGATGGAGGGTCCTCTCTCCCTCCCTCACTGGTTTCCTCGACAGGAAGCATCACTATGAGAAGATAGAAAAACAACATTAATTCAACAGAAATATCAATATCCAAACAAGATTGGCATCAAAATAAGGCTCGCTTCCGATCAAGTAACATAGAGAAATAAATAAAAATGACTATGTAAAGAAAGAGAACTATTCGTTCTTACAGGTTCTTCAAAGATGATACAAAGTTCTACACGATTCCCTTTGAGAAATACTAGAGGAATCTGGGGTAGTGTTGGATCAAAGGTGCAATGGGGGTTCCGTCTGTGGATGTTGTGGTGGTGGCAATATGGGTTGTGATTTGGGGGTGGGATTCCTACAAACAAAGAGAAAAAGAGTTGCAGGGATAAAGAAGAGAGAAGAAATGAGGGGCGGAACAATTTTGGATTTTAGGGTAAAATAATCTAGAAGTTAGTCTTGACCACTCAATCATGGACTTAATGGTTTCGTGAAAAAAAATGAGTGTTAGAATCAATTATTTTTCAAATGAGAGTCAAACTTTAATATGTATAAACTAATGAATGCCAAACTCCAAAAAAAAAAACCCATTTATGTTTCTTCCTTTTGAGTAACTTCTTGGCACAAATTGTAATGTTAATTGTTTGCTAAGGATGAAAAGCACTAAACATTTTTCTTTGCTACCAGTCTGCCACCAATTTTAAGAATTTTTTAAAGAGGATTTCTAAATGTCGAGGAAGCCAGCGAGGAAATCAACGAGGGAGGGAGAGAGGGAAGGAGGGGACCATCCATCCCCCTCGGAATGTACGCATGAAAAATGACGGCACGCAACCTGAAGGGGATGGACGGTCCCCTCCTTCCCTCTCTCCCTCCCTCGCTGGCTTCCTCGGTAGCTAGAATCACTCTTTTTTAAATGACCATGCTTCCTAAAACTATATATAAGCTAAACAAGATGATAGATTTTTCAAAGCCAACACTTTGTCCCAAAAATAACAAAAATTGGTCAGGAGAAAAAAAGTGAGCGACAACCACTTTCCTAGAACCAACCTTTTTTGAAATTTTTTAAATCAAACAGGTCATGAATATTCATGATACACTGATAAAATTAAAATGGACCCTTTTATTTGTTTGTTTTTTTTTTTAAAATGCTGAAATTTGGAAAGTTGCCCATAGAGAAATTTGTCAGTTGGGAGGAAATTTAGAAAGTTTCTAATTTTATTTGGAATTTGTCCGTTGAAAGGAAAATTTAGAAAGTTTCTAATTTCTAATTTTATAAAACCATCTCTCTGCGTCGCTGAACCAAGAAACCATGAGTTACTTAAACTTTACAATTCTCAATCGATTTCTGGAAATCTTCTGCATTCTCTCTACATTCCACAGTTTCTTCTGCTTGATTGTATTGCTACAGCTTGTAATTTGTTCAGCATCAATCAACTGCCATGTCTTCTTCATGCATCACCAATGCTCAAAGTTCTCTAGCTTCTGCTGAACAAGCCTTCCTTGCCAACGATCTTCACGCAGCCATCAATTTAGCCATTGCAGCCAGCAAGATCGACCCAAAACTCCGAGTCATCGTCGATCGCTATATAACAGCATACAGGGTCCAATTGTGTGCTAGAAGAAGATCAATCAACTGGTATGCTGTTCTGGATATACGTCCAATCCACATTATCCCAGTAAATTATGTTTACGCTTTCGAAGTCATCAAGAGTCAATTCAAGATCATGATTTTGAAGCTTCATCCGGATCATCAAGTCAAGTCTGTAGCTGCGGATGGGGCTTTCGAATTAGTGATTCGAGCTTGGATGGTATTGGGTATGCCTCGCTATCCTGGTCCAGGTGTTGCCAATTCTGCACCGGGTTTCTGGTCTGATCCACACCCAAGTTTCTGGTTTCGACCAAGAGGTGCATGTTCTAGTTCTGGGGATCTGCAGTGTGGAGACTCTGCCCCAAGTCATCATGATATGTAACTAGCTAGTATAAAGTTCATGATGTATCAATCTACTTATGTTTGTATATATGTTCTTTGTTGTTTTTGGTGCAACACTCACAATCTTTTTCAAATAACTTAGTTTCATTCTGGAAAGAGTTTAAAGCTGATCAAATGTTACACTTTCAGGCGGAGATTATAAGCTACTAATTAAAGAAAATTGTGGGATTAGTATTATCTAAATATATTGCAATCCAGAATCCCAGCTTGGGATTTTCTATTCGCACTCTACTAAAATGCATGTCGTAACATTAGTGGGAATGGTTGTATACATGAAGTTCTAGTTTAATATTGGTAATCTAAACCAAACTGTGCATATATGAGCAATATCCAAGTAAAATGTTAAAAGCGGGATAGTATCTTTTTACTGTTTAGTGACAGGTTCAAGGGACACAGAGGTTTGTTCTTGCTTATGATATCAAGGTCAAAACATGTTGGAGTAATACCACTTAGGAAACACCAATGCTCAAATTGCTCTGAATTACGCTGATAACACCTTCCTGGTAAATGATCTTCACAGAGCCACAGGGCGAAAAAGATGGACCCAGACCTCAAAGCTGTCGTGGACAATCATAATACAGCATACATGATCAACTTGTGTACATGCCAATCAATTTTGCCATTGTAGAAGACAGAAAGTATAACAAATTCATAAGAGCAAATTCAAAACCATGATTATGAAGGTTCGTCCAGCTCAAAAAGGGTCTGCAGCTCAAAGGGGACATAAGTGCTAATTGTGATCTAGTTGAGGATTTAAGTGAATATTTTTATAACCACTTGCCCAAATCCAATTGCAGAAAAAGACTCCTGTAAATTTTCAATTGATTAAAGCAAAATATAACTAAAAGTTCATGTTTGTCAAATCCTGCAATCGATATATGAGCATGAATGTTTGTATGTTACGTTCTTTTTAAAGATTGATGGACTGTTAAAGACTCTTTGGAAGCGCTGTTTTGCTAACAATACATGGGAAATAAAGAGATCTCTGTGTGCCTGTCTCAATTGCTTATAAAATTGGTGGGTTGTTTCTATATATATTTGCCCCTTCTCTTATTTAATTCAGCAATGGCCAAAAATCATTCCTACTAACCACCAATACTATGGAAATCAGCTGGACTCTGTATTATGTTTGTATGGGGGACTGCTCCGGTAAATAGACGTTTTGCAGTTGAACTTGATTGGGGCTGAAGCGGAGGGTGAATTCAGCCCCTCCAGTGTGAGCAATTGGTAGTCTCGTGTTGTCAGCAGTTATCACAACCTGATCTCCTTTGCACTCACAAAGGTTTAACAATTTCTCCTTGTCTCCGATCATATGATAGGAGCAGCCTGAGTCAACAATCTAATTTTTGTTGTAGTTGACTAACAGTATTTGATCTTCATATCATAGACCATGGCTACTACATTATTGGATAAACTTACTTCTTCTTCAAGAAAATTTTCACAAACAGGCTAAATTGTTGCAAAAGATGCTTGGAAGTCCCATTCTTATTTACTATTGTCTTGGTGATTGTGAGATGTCACCAAGTTGCCTTCATCTGTCTTCTTATTTGACTGGCAATTTATTGCATAATGACCTTTTTTCCCGTGATTGTAGCAGCCATCATTTCGACGACCATTGTTGCTCCAGCCTTGCTGAGCTCCCCCTTTCTTGTAGCTCCTCTATTGGGACTTTGTGGGCTTGTTGTCTTCTTTTTTATTTGGTTTTACAAATTATTTCTTTTTATATCCACACTGCGTTTTATTGAAGAGTGCTTATTCTTCCTCATTTTCAAGAAGACACATGCCATTTGCTTAACGAGGCTTTCTTGATTGCCCAACAGACTTTGAAATCCACAATAGAGGGTTGAGTTGGTCAACCACGAATCGCAGTAACATTCCCAATATACTCAGGTTTTAGTCCGTGGATTATTATTCTTTTCTTCCTTTCTTCATTAATTTTTTAGGGAAGATCTAGTTCTGAAATTCACGACACAAATGTTTTTGTTTTTAAAAAATAATCTCTGATAAACATACATCCTTATCTAGAGTCCATCAATTCATTCTCCAAGAACTGAAGGCGGGCATCATTCTCGAGAATATGGAAGCAAATGTATCCCAGGCTCCTTTGGGTGTGTCTACATCTTCAATGTGCTGAAGCATCTCATCCTTGATCATTGTCTTGAGCACATTAAGTGTCTTTTTGGGTATAATTTCCCATTTCCTAAATTCAACAGCTTTCTCCCTTGGTGGTGGTGCAGTGTTACTACTGCCAACAACTTGCTACAAGTCTCATCTTTGTAAATAAGACTTGATCCTTGTCTACCAACTCTTATAATTGTGATGGTTGGGCTTCGTAAGCCTACCAGTTGTGCCAACAAGATCTCCCATCGTGACAATGTGCAACCTTCTTTGTGCTACCGAGTAAGCTTGGTCCTAGACCAGTCTGTTACACAGTCTAAAACTGCGCACGAATGATCTCTGACAAACAGCGTCTCACCAACGGTCCCTAACCTTGCTCTGATGCCAAATTGTTGTGAAATTGAGGGAGAACTAAGACTTATAATACTCTGATTTTTATTAATCTCTCGAATAAGTAAGTACGCCAAACTTTGTGTACAAACACTAACACACCCACTCAAGCTTACAACTCACAATTGAGCTTACGATTCTTCATGCCCTTACAACACAATGTTAATCCCCTATTTATAGCAACTTTAGGTCGGTGGGTGAGCCACAATTTTGACATTGGCTTAATGAAGATAACTCTAGATGGTGAATGAAGTGAACTCTAGATGATAAACCTTCTACAAAATATGATGGTGATGAGGCTTCTAGAGAATGAACTCTCTAGTGAGTCAGTGATGCTTCTCAACACTCCCCCTCATCACTAACTCATTTGAAGATCATGCCAAGTTGTCTTTGAAATTCTTCATACTTTATAACACCAAGTTCTTTAGTGAATATATCTGCCACTTGGTTGTCTGTCTTGATTGTTTACATGTTTATATCTCCTTGAAATAGCTTCTCTCTTATGAAGTGGTAGTGAACCGCTACATGCTTTGTCCTTGCGTGGAACACTGGGTTTTCAGCTAAGTGTATTGCAAACTGATTATCACAATGCAATTGTATTGTATACTCGACTGGCTGGTGCAAATCCTTCATTAATTGATACAGTTGTCTTCTCACCCATAAAGTTTAAGAAAACAAACTTTGCCAATGTCATCTTGTAGGCTGAGTGTTTTTTTGTTAAACACTTTCCACTCTCATTGTTTCATAATAATTGGTTTCTAGCCCTTCATTGGTTGGTAGAGATCTTTCTGATAAAGGTAATCATCCACTTGCACTTTCCAAAACCCAAAGTTTGATCCATCCAATTTCACTAGGTTGTATCGTTCTCCGAAGCCATTGCTCCTACTCGAACCAACAAGAAACCCTCACAGGAATTTCTTCTAACATTTTTTGTGGCTTGGGTTGGCAAATTGCGGCTCTGATACCAATTGTAGAAGCGGCATGTTGTCGATTTCCTGACTAGGACTAGACTTGGCCGCATAAAAAGTTGCATTTGAAATGAAATTATTTAATGAGAATACCTTTATTAATAACACTTATTTAAGTGTTCCACATTCCATAGTCTATTAAGACTCTTTCCAATCAGGTTCTCTAACCAATAAATTCGAGGCCTATTGATATTCGTCGCCTTATAGAGCCTTTCCTAGTTTGGGCTCAGTTTACCAGCTCCTGAGTCTTTTGTGTTCGGCTAGGTTTTTCTGAGTAACCAATCGCTGACTTTGAATTTTCGAGGCTTGACCCTCTTCTTATAGTATTGGGCCATTTTCTGCTAGTAGGTTGCTATCCTGACAGAAGCTTCGTCACATCATTCTTCGAGCAGATCTAGTTCGACTCTAGCCTCGTTATTGTTTTCATTAATGGTCAAAACAAAAAGGGGTACAAACACGCAAAGTTTACTCCTTATCAGGAAAAGGTACAGAAACAGAAGAGCTGAGCCTAGTGGAAAAAGGAGCAAGAGTTGTGTCCACACGCGCCACGGCCTGGACATCAGGGCCAAAACTATCATCCTCGTTCGATGACGCAAAGGTAATAAACAAGTCTACATACGACATCTTATAACGGTCGAGATCCCACTCCGAATGCTCCTCCTTCATCAGTGCCAGCAACTCCATCCTTCCATGTACAACCCAGCGGAACTCGCATTTGCCTTGTTTCTGAAGAAGCTCCTCCTCGTGCACCTTCGCATCAACAAGTTCACGCTCCAATAGCTCCAACTTGCCAATCAGTGTGTCAACCTGAGACTGCTCTGTGGCCAGACTGCTTTTCACAACACTAAGCTCATGCAACTCCAATTTGAGCTGGTCCTCGGTCTTCCTCGCCTCTCGAGCATAGAATTCCACTTCGGATTCTAACTGTTGCTTCTGAGCAGCCCAGTCGACCTCATTCAAAGCATTCTCTTCAGCAAGATACCACAGTTCAGAACGTGCCTTAGCCTTAGCTTCTTGTGGGTCTTGGCGGGTCCAGTTCAAAATGCGCCTTAGCCGTAGCTTCCTCATTCAAAGCATTCTCTACGTCTCGGCGGGTCCGATCCAACTCCTGTTTGAGTATATCTCTCTCGAACACCGCCTTAGACAAATCACGCTCAAGGACATTCAGATGAGCCCCTTGAATCTCAGCGGCCACGGTTGACTGATCCAGCCTCTTCTCCTCAGCTTGTTTTTGTAGCTGCTTCTGTAGTCAATCAATTTCATAAAGCGCATTAGAATACAACGCCTGCATGGGTGAGAAGACACGCTCCAAGGTGTATACCCTCTCACGAGCCGTCTCGACTTCTGTCCCAGCAACGGCCACGTGGCTCAAGTGAGACATAACCAGCATAAGGTACTTCAAGCCCTTGTCCATACACCCTTCTAGCGTATCCTCCTCGGGTTTTGGAGTGCAATCCATCAGCTAGCTGTGACGCCTGCTTATATGCTCCCTCAAAGCATACTCTACGTCCACCTCTTGGTGCCAGACCTGTGAACTCATTTTTACCAAGTTTGGTGCAAATAGGTTTATCCGCACATCCGGATGAAACTTTCCCCGATCAGGAATTACGCCAGCACTACCCTTCACAGTCGCCATTGTGCTCAGGCTTTCCTCCGTGGCTTTTCCCGTGTCGACAGCAGTTGAACCTTTGTTGCGAGACGGCTCGACGGGATTCGGAGGGAGAGGAGGAAGTGAATTATTTAGAGGACCCTCCAACACTTCTAGCTGTGACCTGGAACAAGACAGCGAGCAACGCAGACTACATGAAACTTGGACTGTGCCACCACGGCCCTTTCAGACTACACGCCAGTAGGACGATATGATTCTACAACCTCAGGCGAATCCTCACAAGAGCCTTTTATCGGAATAGTCCCATGTGAATCAACACTGGCAAAAGCCACCATTGCGACCCGCAGCAGACGATCATTCAAAGCTTTGACCTGCGCGTCGCTAAGGTTCGACCTGTCTACAACTCCTGCGAACCGCAAGTAATCTTTCTCCAAGCCGGACACATCAGTCTCTGCCCCAACAGGCTTGGCAGACTCGCGTTTTTCTCTCACTAGAGTGAGTCGTGCTGAAGGCAACCCAATTCTAACACGGGACCTCTTCCTCACAAAAGAGGCAAGCGTTTCAAGCGGCTCATCCATATCAGACGGAATGGGAACTTTGGCCCCAGCAGCCTTTTTCTTCCATGAAAGGGCCCCATCTTCCAACTTAATTCACGATACTCGGTACAGAGTGGGGGCAATGTGCCAGTTGTCCCATAGCCCACTACGGATGAAGTTGGAAACTCTTATGACATCGACCACGTTCCGTTTTGGCAAGCCACGAAACGTCTCCATGGTGTTTTGCTTCTCTAAGGTAAAAGGAGTAGTGGAAAATCTTCTTGCAAAGAAACACAAACAATGATTAGCTAGCCCGCGATCAAGCATATCAAAGTCACGGGAAAGGGTTAGATTCACGAAGCGGCCTGAACTCTCGCTCAAGGGGTCGACCCTTGCATCAAAAATACTTTGAATCCACAGGGGCCAAAAAGCAATACTTTTGCCAGATCTTAAAATCATCGGGCAAATTCACAAAGCAAGCCGATGACGTCATCTTACAAACAATGTTACCCTTCAGTCGGGGAGAATTCAACAACTGAATTACTCGTGAAGCTACGCTGACGCTGGCCTCCTTAGCAGTGATCAGAATCAGGATGATGATCATATATCCATTAGGCCCCAGCTGGGCCGGAGGAATCCCTAGGAGATCCAAGAACTTTCAAATCACATCCAGAACCGAAAAATGCACTATAGTTTGAAGCATCCCACGATGCAAGCAGATGAAACCGACCGAAGGTGACATCGGCATTTGGTCGCCTGTCAGGACATACAACAGTAGGTCCTCAGGGACCTCAAACGTCATACGAATTTCGGCAAGACCAGTCGCGGACAGCAACCTGTCTTCGAAAAACTTCAAGCCTTTGGCCAAGGTGAAGTCATCAAAAAGGTTTTGTTGATCCATGAAGAAGATGAACAATTTTTTCTAATCAGAGCGGTATCTTCAACAGCAAAGAAAGTAGAAAAGTCACTCTACACTGCGGATGACCTAAATAGAGATTGATTGTCAGCCTCTTTTTCATTGGACCGACCCACGTTTAATTAATGCAACGCGCGGCCCAAGCAACGATTCAGACTCAATCATTATGAACGGCACATCCCTTCAAGAGATAACTTAGCGAACCGAAGTGACGGCCCACTAACTCGGGGGGAGTAGTTGATGATACATAAAAATGGTCACACCCCTGAGCCGTACACGTGTCAAGATGATCTCGAGGAACTACGAGCCCCAGCATCAACCCAACTCAATCTGCCAGACAGACTCGAACTCTTACAGCATGCTAAGCCCACGCGTCTCACAACTATCTTCAATACCCATAAGTCCTACTAAGGTAAGTATCTCGAGGATCAGCTTCGAACGGGCAACTACAACAGCTCTTTGCTTCCAACTAGGAAGCAAATACTAGAGTACATTTCACATAGGAAAACTCCCTTCTACGGATTTTTCTCGTATTGGGAATTATCTCTAGCGTATCTAGGAGCACAAGGCTAACAGACAAGGCTAACAGGGAACATCCCTCCTACATCACGACTTCTAATTAGAGAATGATCTCCATGAAGATCTTCTTCCTAAACTATGCCCTCGATGGCCTGGTAGAACCAGGACTCCTTGCACTATAAATAAGACATGAGGTTGGTAAGCTAAGGTACGCTACAAATTTCATGTTACAACATTACACCTTCCTCAGATCTATGTGTATGTTTGACATTAACATCGGAATGTCATCGGCCACCACAACATTACAAAGAAGAGAACTGTATATCTCTAAATCTATCCCATGAGTGCCGAAGCTCTATCCATTCAAGTAAGGAATCAGAAAAGGATGCTTGAACATGAAAATCAGACAAAGCAATCCCCCAAAGCTACTTCACGACAGAGCAAGAAATCAGCAAGTGTCAATGGATTCTTCATATTGCTCACATAAAACACAATGGCTAGGGAGATAGATGCCCCTTTTATTAATATTGTCAACAGTGAGGATCCTTCCATGTAGAACAGTCCACAGAAGAAAAGCAACTCTCGGAGGCACTTCATTCATTCAGATAAAGAAGTGGAGTTTGCAAATTCTCTCCTGAAGATTAGAATTAGGAAGAGGTGTTACCAATTGTTTATACCATTCCCTTACAGAGTAATCACTAGCTTTACCATTCCAGAGCCATTTGTCTTCTTCCAAGTCTAATGAAATGTCTTCTGTGAGAGCAAGCAAGTTGGCCATTTGAGGGATTCCCCAGTAAACTGAGAAGTGTTCCTTCTGGGCTGAAAAATCCAATAGTTGGAATTACTATCCCAGAACTCACAGATCTTCCTTTTTTGTTGATGGTTGAATTGTAGATTGCTGGACAGGAAGATCTCAATTCACTAAAACCAATCCAACTCTGGTCCATAAATTAATTCTAGCCCCACTATGTAATTCAAAGAGATGTTAGCTTTGCACCAACTGTTTCAACTTCATAATCCATTTCCATAAAGAGCAACCATAAGAAGAAGTTTGTTCTTTGGTAAACCAATCTAGCTGAGAAGCACCATACTTGTCTGCAATAATTTATTTCCATAAAGCATTTGTTTCACTGCTAAAATCTCCAGATCCACTTCAATAGGTGAGCATTGTTAAATTTTCTAATCCTCTTGAGGCCTAAACATCCCTTGGACTTTGGTTAACAGATATAATTCTAATTTAGCAAGTGAACTTTCCTAGTGGTGGGAGAAGAACCCAAAGGAAGCTTCTCATGCATTTTTCAATATGATTAGCAACTGAAGCAAGAATAACATAAAGGGACATCATGTGGATAGGAATAAAAGCAATTGTGCTCTGAATGAGAGTAGCCCTGCCAGCCTTAATAATGTACATCTTCCAGTGGCTCAACCTGCTTTCAATTCTCTCATTTATCTCATCCCACACCCTGATAAATCTAAACCAGTGTTTTAACAAACGTCTCAGGCGTATGCCTCGAGGCATGCCTTGACGCCAAACGCTTGAATTTAGAGTCAAAAAGTCCTTCGAGGCGTTTTTCTGGTGTGAGGTGTACATTTTAACATGTTGAAATGTACATTTTTCACGTATTTTGTGTCTCAGAGATCCAAGGTAAGAAGAGATGTTAAGCTTCATAAGGTGATTTTTGTTGTTGTTCTGTTGATTTCATTTAGAAACCCATAATCAAACAAAAACTCACCTTGTTTCGCAATCACAGAATGGAGAAGAAGATATTGTTGAGGACCGAAGGCGTGGAGGCCGGTGACTAGAGGTGAAAAATAAATATAAAAATAAAATCTGAATTCGATTCTGAGGCTGAAGTTTGAATTTTTTTGAAAAAGAAATTCAAACTTGATTTTTAATGGAAATAAACTAATTACTAAACAGATGAAATCAGCTTTGACACAAACACTAATTTCCTCCAAAAGTGTTTTATAGCTCATCTAAGCTTTGAAGTGTTGATGAGCATGAAGTTTTTTTCCATTGGTAATGTTGTTTTAAACATGCACTGCTCCCTTCATGAAGGTTGTGTATTTTTGGTTGTTTTTGTCATATTACTTGTAATTCAAAGGTGGGCTGTAAATAGCCCTCCCTTTCGTTTGGTTACTGAATATTATGAGTGAAATAGAGATTAAAGGAAAGATTTTCTTCTTTCTAATTTATTCCTCTTGTAAACCCTAGGGATTGATGCATTATCTAATCCTTCCACTCGAGCTAATCTTGACTGACGATTCAATTTGAGAAGAAGAGGTCGTTGAAAATTCAGCATGATCCTTCTACCTAGATCTAGTTTATTGCTTGGATCTAGTAATCTCCCCACAATCTTCCACCATCTCCATAGTTGATGACAACCTAAGATCTATAACGAACTATTGGATCCAACTTGAAATGACCTGGATTACCCGAGATCTTTTTCCCACAAGTGTTTGTCTAGTTGTCTCTTAAACAAGTTGACTTCCCAACTTCAACCTACAACAGGTTGTTTATGTCTTCTCAAAGATAAAATAGCTAAATAATCCATAGATAATATCCATGTCAGAACATACAGTGGCACATTTCAAAATAGAAATTTCTTTTGAAGTGGCATGTTGCTGCTACAAGAGTTGGTGGTTACTTTCCTACAATAGATAGCTACATGAAACCAATCCACTGCTTCAACAAAGATAGGTTCAAGATTATCACAAGGGCATCCAACTTCGAAAGCCATGTGAAACCAACGTCTCGCAAATTGCATATCACAAAATTCTGCTGAAGCAAGCAACAAAGAATGACTTCCAATTGACACGAGGATATCCAAACATGTTCATTTGGTGAGAAAGAGAACCTAAAATGCAGTTAATAATATCATCGCGAGCCGATTCACAAGTCCAATGGGAAAGATAGTGCAATAGGAGGTGTTTTGGCACTTTATGGCTAGCTTCACTAAAAAAAAAAAATAACGAAGTGCACCCAAGCGTATTGGCACTTTAAGGCTAGAATTACTCATAGACACACTGCCGCTATTTCACATCCACTCAAACCTCAGGACTCAGCATGCCTCTTTCATCCCTCACATTATCATACCACCACATAATACACCTACTATGTTGGTCATGACTTCTATCATTTAGGAAACTTGGAATGTATGATAAGTTTCAACCGAAACAAAACACAATTGAACTATAAAAATGAAACATCCCTCAATTCTCTCCCTGCACATGAACCTATCAAATGTCATCGAGTAACCCCATGTAAACATCACTTGTTAACACTTATTTAAGTCTCTCCATGATGAGTTATTAACATTTTGACTTTTCTTCTCCAACAAAACAATCAATTCAAGTTTTACTTACTACCAGGCACGAATTTACTTAGGGGTCAAGTTGGGGGCACTCCCCCCCTCCCCCCACTTTTGAAATTTTTTTGGGATATTTGCTATTTGCAAACCTTGCGACATCGACGACACCATCCTGTCCCACCCCTTCCTCTTTCCCTATGCTCTCTGCGACGCTGACGACCCCCGACCCACCCCTTTTTTCTTTTCTGCTCTCTCTATTTGTTTACTACGAGACCGACAACCACCCCACCTCATTCTCTTTTCCTCTCCCTCCCTCGCTGCTTGATTTATTTTTCTTTCCCACCATCACCACCAGCAATTCCAACCTCTCTTGTCTACTTTGAGGAAAAAGAAGGTTTTCTTAAGTATTTTCTCGAGATAAATTTGTATATCGAGTCTAGTTTTAAATTTTATTCATAGGATTTTTATGGGATACTTAAAAATTTTGACCCATTTATTTTCCTCAAGATACATGTTTGTATCTCGAAGTTCATCTGTGGGTTATTGTTTGAAGGGCATTTTAGAAATCAACATAAGCTTTTTGCCAATTAACGCACGTTGACTGCTAGTCCTGAAGAGACTGCAATAGCGATTCAGGTTGGGGATAACCTCTAATTATATTTTTGATAGGGAAAAAATTGCAAATAACCCAATATTTTTGTAAACATATAATTTTACATTTGAAATTAAGTTTTGTCCGGAATTTTATATATCAATTTGATATGTCTTCCATATATTTATCTTTTATGCTCATACAAATTAGCTTGTTGGATTTGGTGTTTTGTATATTTATTTATGTAATGTTCAAATTAAATTTTTTTTTATTAAAGTAATTAATTATTATATTATCATTAATTAGCAATGATTCATCACTCCCCCCCCCCCCCCCCCCCCCCCCAAAAAAAAAAAATCCTGGCTTTGTCACTGCTTACTACCAGTTATAAAAGTACTAAAAATTTTCATAAATTCACAGATTACAGTTGAGACACATATGACAGATTGAACTCCCAAATAAAATTTACAAACAGGAGAAGATTATCAAGTGATAAAGAGAAAAGGGTGTAGACAAACCAGGGATGTAAACATGTAGAGCGTAGTTTCCTTCAACGTGAGGAAAGTTTCGAACTTGACTTCCTTGACCCATCTTCAAGTAATCTACAAAAACCACAATACATTCATAGAGACACCGTCTTAAAACATTTAAAACGCATAACTGGCATTGCGATGAAAAATATTCTTCAGAAATTTCAGGTGGTAATTCGTCAAACAATAGATGAGCGGAAAGGAATGAGAATGTTTATTAACCATAGTGCTTGGTGGACTGAGAAGATCTAGTGGTGGTGGTGGCAAACGAGGCGTTTCTTCTGGTTTGGAACTGTGGCGGGAACTGGGTATTTTTCTTGGCGGAGAAGGATTTGAATCTGAATCGGAAGAAAAAGAGGAGTCGCCATAAGAAGCTACAAGTGCTTCCATGCTAGCTCAAGTTCCAACTCACAATAGTTTGTCGCGGGAATCATAGGAAAACTATAGAACGGAGAGTATCAAGCGTGCGTGTTGGCTGCGGAAGATCTATAGGAGAGTCTCCAATGTTAAAATTAAAATGGGGGATAAACTATCATCATTTTAACCAAAAGCTAAATTTAGGGATTTCATATTTCTTCATCACTCCAATCACATCCCCTACAATCCTTCTAGGTATCGAGGGAGGGAACGAGGGAGGGCTCGCACGTGAGTTTTTTGGCTCTATCTCCAATTTTTTGGCTCGAAAGCAAACCCTTGATGTAAATGAAACTATTTCTCTTCTCTTCAAATCAAACTCTTTCTCTTCTCCCTCAACCCCTCCCTCGACTCCTTTCTCAATCTCTCCCACAAACCCTAGACCTAGCAAAGCTCCCTCGAAAGAGGAAGAAGAATGAAGGAAGAAGAAGAAGTGAAAATTGAGAAAAAGAGCAAAACAGGTTGATCTTTTCTTCTTCTTCTTTCAGATATTTTCAAAGCAAAACAAGTTGATATTTTCAGATATGTTCATCTTCTTCTTTCAGATCCCCTCTTGTTTTTTCAGAGCTCTTCTTCTTCTTCCATTTTTTTTCTTCTTTCGGCAGAGCAAAACAAGTTGATCTTTTTTTTTTTTTTTTTTTTGTTGATTTCGTGCAACGATTCAGTAAAACGGGTATACGCAGAGAAGAAGAACTGAAGAAGAAAGGGGAAGAAGAACCAAAGAAGAAAGAAGAAGCAGATCAAGATGGCTCTCCCTTTTCCTACCTTCCTTCAAACCAAATCAAAGGTATGTTGTATCTCTTCTTCTTCTTTTTTGTTTCAGATCTCTTCTTCCTTTTTTTTAGTGTTTTTTTTCGGTAAAATTTAGCCATCACGAGCCATGTTCTGTGGGTATACCGTATGCATGCTCTGTGGGTATAGCATATCTTATTTCTGATGTTGAAAATTCTTTATTTCAGATATCTTATTCTTCCTTTTTTTTCTGTGTTTTTTTTTTATGTAATTTGAGTATGAGCCATGTTGCCTAACTTACAAGCTTGACTCTGTGTTTTTTTTAGATAATCTTCCCCTTTTTTCTGTGTTTTTTTTTTTTTTTTTAATGTAATTTGGGTATAGCATGCTCTGTGTTTTTTTTAGATAATCTTCCCTATTTTTAAGTTTAATGGTATCCTTCTGCTAGAAGTCATTACTTGGGCTCAGCTTGGTATCCATCAGAAACCTGCAAGACTTTTTTTTTCCTTCCTGTCTTACCTTCTAAATTTCATGTCAATGAGATAATCTTACCTTACAATTTAAGGTGTACTCAATCAACACCTTAAATTGTTATTAGTTTAAAGTCAAGTTCTTATGGGGAACACATTTCTATAAAAAATTTTACAAGGCTAAAACAAAGGTCATGACTCATGAGAGTTTGTGTTGCATCTTAAGAGTAGTCAACTTAACGACAAATCAGTCTCTAGAACACCCACGTTACATGTGAACAAAAACTCCATACAAGTTTCTTGTAATCAAGGGCAAAGTATCAATTCAATTTCAATGTCTTTTCAAAAGCAACTTTACTGCTATTTGTATTTGCAATCTCAGTCAAAGAAACTGAAACAAATTATTGTTCCATTCCATTTGTCTGTCCTCATTAAACTAATCGCTTACACCGACAACTATGTGTTACCTTCATGTTAAAGGAGATTACGTGAAAGATTGGGTGTTCTAATTAAGCATCAAAGTCTAATCTTAGCGCTTTCTTGTTTAAGAGGATCTCTTATTCGGATTAAATAAGTGTCTAGATTAATCAATAAAGTAATCAGAGTAATTTCTTTGTTTGTTTATGTTGTTTAGTCATGTTATTATCGTATTATTAAATTAAGGTCTCAAGTCTTTTTATATTGTGTTAATTGTTCTTTCATGTGATTATAATATAATTGTAGGTGGGTCTGTTGAATGTGGATGGATACTATAATTCGCTGCTGTCGTTCATCGATAAGGCTGTTGATGAAGGCTGTATCTCTCCTTCTGCGCGCAGGATTATTGTATCTGCCCCAACTGCAAGGGAATTAGTGAGGGAGCTTGAGGTATTCAAAATTACCCCAAAAAAGTTATTTGTATCCAATCTACATGTGCATCGCATATCCTTTTGGAAGATTTTATACGATTGTATTAATGTGATTCCTGATCTTGGGCAAACCAGGAGTACGTGCCCGAGCAAGATGAAGTGGCATCGAAGTTGATCTGGGAGGTGGAGGTAGTCAGCTATGTCCCCGAATCTGGCATTGCCTCGTGATGTGCAGATTGTACATGCTTTCTTTTTGGTGCTGATACAGGACATACATCTACAGAATCTAATCTTACAGTGCTAACCAAGGAATGAACCTTTGTGTTGAAAATAGTCCATTTTGATGGCCATTTGGGTCCTTTTTTCTTGTTTTTTGCTTAGGGGGAAAAAGAAGAAAGAAGTTTAGTCCCTTTTTTTGTAAACTTTCGATGAAAGTAAGTTCATCCTTTATATGATAAATGCTAATCATATTTTGAAATATGGATTCTTAATTTCATGTTTGACTGATAGCCCGCGACCATACACCTGGTGAACAATGGCTGCTGCTGTAAATAAATCAATGTAGCTCTTCAGATAAATTTATCTTCTATCATTTGACCCAACTCTATCTTGTTCATGGTCTTTGAGCATGATCAGGTAATATGGGAGGTATACTCTTTTTAGGTTCAATAGGCATTTTAGATAAATTCTCCATGTTATCGACAGAGTAAATAATGTTACAACAGCACCTTCTTTCCTTCTACCTGGTCGGATTTTGAATGTTTGTAGTGTAAATAATGCTATAGTTGCATTGCTTTTTTGGTTTACCAAATTATGGATCACAACTGGGGGTTTGTGTTAAAAAGTTGTTGTTACACTTTGGAGTTTCAACTGAAGGATTCAATGGGATGTATGGTTACTCATTTGTGAATAAGAAATGTCTTCTTAAGAGATCCGATACACTGAATCACAATTTGAAAACAAATCATTGTTGTCGAATAAGTTAATTGGTCATCAGTTAGAAATCCATTTTGTCACTTGATTGAATCCATTGTACTCCCTGGATTGGAAGGCTGGAGCTCTCTGTTGTGCCTTCCAGTTACTGCAGCAATCGACGTGAAGAGAAGATCTTCCTCACAAAAGATTACATAAATGGAGTCTCAGGTTCAAATAAAGTAAAAGTTCCTCCAGAAAACTAAGTTTGTGTTTCTAGCACATCACCCTCTAAATAACCTTCAAAACTTGGGAAATACAACTACAAACGCCCAGAAGAAAATTTTGGAAGCCGAGAATAAGATGCGCGGTGATCAGTACAATAAAGCTATATTTGACTAATATGGGAAGTTGAGCACCTTCCCCTTTCAAGGTCAAAATTTCTCTACAATTTACAAGTGGAGATATACACAGATGTCCGACCCATTCACCACCACTACAAACTAATGGGATAGCCAGAGTCAAATGGAGCTCTCTGCTTGGACGACCAAATATCACATAAAAGACTACATCATGCGTTTTTGGATTTCCTCATTTAGAAGCCTGGTCACCAATCCTCGATCAGCAGCATGTTCATCATCACTTAATGCACTGTATAATGAGCATAGTTCTTCAGGATTTGCTTTTCTGAACAGGCCCTTGAGCACATCAGACTTGACTGATGATGGCTGGTGATTCCCAAGAGTGCTGGTCTCTCGTTTCTTCAGTGGATATTTACGTAATGGATGCAAGAAGTCCTCAGCTCGTGACCGGGATTTCCAGTACTCTGTACATACCCTATTTTGGTCGAAGGCCTCTATATGTTGACCACCATGTAAGCTAACCTGCATTGCTGACAGAGAAATCATCAACAAATGAAGATTCGGGAGCAATTCATCACGAAATCACAATCGATACAAATATAACTATTTTAATCTAATTACACCAATCCTTGAAATAGTTCTAAAATTCTAATCACAAAATCTACATACAAACATTAAAACAAATTCATCAAAGCACAAACACAAAGCAAATAGGGAAGATTATCTAAAAAAAACACAGAGCATGCTATACCCAAATTACATTAAAAAAAAAAAAAAACACAGAAAAAAAGGGAAGATTATCTAAAAAAACACAGAGTCAAGCTTGTAAGTTAGGCAACATGGCTCATACTCAAATTATATAAAAAAAAACACAGAAAAAAAGGAAGAATAAGAGATCTGAAATAAAGAATTTTCAACATCAGAAATCAGATATGCTATACCCACAGAGCATGCATACGGTATACCCACAGAACATGGCTCGTGATGGCTAAATCTTACCGAAAAAAAACACTAAAAAAAAGGAAGAAGAGATCTGAAACAAAAAAGAAGAAGAAGAGATACAACATACCTTTGATTTGGTTTGAAGGAAGGTAGGAAAAGGGAGAGCCATCTTGATCTGCTTCTTCTTTTTTCTTTGGTTCTTCTTCCCCTTTCTTCTTCAGTTCTTCTTCTCTGCGTATACCCGTTTTACTGAATCGTTGCACGAAATCAACAAAAAAAAAAAAAAAAAGATCAACTTGTTTTGCTCTGCCGAAAGAAGAAAAAAAATGGAAAAAGAAGAAGAGATCTGAAAAAACAAGAGGGGTATCTGAAAGAAGAAGAAGAAGATGAACAAATCTAAAAAGATCAACTTGTTTTGCTTTGAAAAGATCTGAAAGAAGAAGAAGAAAAGATAAACTTGTTTTGCTCTTTTTCTCAATCTTCACTTCTTCTTCTTCCTTCATTCTTCTTGGCCTAGGGTTTGTGGGAGAGATTGAGAAAGGAGTCGAGGGAGAAGAGAAAGAGTTTGATTTGAAGAGAAGAGAAAGAGTTTCATTTACATCAAGGGTTTGCTTTCGAGCCAAAAAATTGGGGATTTTTTTCACTTTTGGAGCCAAAAAACTCATGTGCGAGGGAGCATCCTCGCTCCCTCCCTCGTTCCCTCCCTCGATACCTAGAAGGATTGCATCCCCTATTCTAACTTTTTCATACATTTCAAATTTTAGGGGAATGGTTGGTTCTCCTAAATTTAGAAAAAAGTTGAATGTGAAATTAAAATGTGGAATGGTTTAGAGATCCATTGGAGCATGTAATTTCTCACATGAGACCCTTAAAATAGTTTATGCATTGGAGATGCTCTTACATGAGACCCTTATAATAGGTATTTGAGGAGTAAGTCTAGGCAGCTAGGTTTGGCAGTCATTTTTGGGTCAGATTTGGGATTTTTTTACAATTTTACCTCTTCTCTTTAAAACAACAACAAACATCATCTATAGAAGCGAAAAACATAAAACCTGGCCAAAAAATGGCTGCCTAGTATTGTTGGTATTTGATATACCCCTAAATAAATTGAAGTCATATTTACTAGGTAAATGGTGGAAGCCCTAGCGGATGTGTTTTACCTGACCATAATGCATATTGACTAAAATGGACAAAAATGTATGCAAAACACGTGATGACAATTGATCTTGCTCGGTCTGATACGATCGAACGACTGCAAATCATCCTCCCCAACAATTACCACCAAATTCTCACTTGCAACTCATTATATTCTAAAGTAAGAAAAAAGAGATTGTGGAGTACTGAGTTAGGGTTAGAATTTTGCTCTAAATCTTTGTTGATATCGAAAAGAGAAGAATTTAGTTAAAGACTGTGAACGTGAAGGTTGAGTTGAAGAGCTGAAGAACCGGAATGTTCTGCAACTTATTTCAAAAAAATAAATAATAACCATTATATGGTAATAGCATGATAACCATTATTAGACTCCTAAATAATGACTTTTATTTTTTAATTTTTTTTAAATATAGAACTATGGTAAGTGATGTAATTGATTATTGTTTCTCCTTCTTTGCTGCTTACCTAGACTTGCACTAGTAGCACACATGAGCCAACGATCACCGTGTGGCGGCCAATGACACTCCGATGCTTAAGTTAGATAAGGCGCTTAAACTGTAAATTGGGTTTTTGTAGTACACCTTAAGTTCATCGACCTTATCTCTCATTTATAGTGTGAGAGTCATTGTTTGGCTAAGCTCAAGTGGCATAGTTTAGGAAAATAGATCTTACTGGAGATCATTTTCTAATTGATAGTTGTCCATGTGGGATAGTTTTCCTACACGACTCATGCTCCTAGATCTGCAGGAGAGGTTTCCCTTTCTGAGTGTTGTCCATGTAAGAAAGTTTTCTTTCCCGACTTATACTCCAGTATTTGTTTCTTAATCGGATCTAATGTCTTGTTAGCCTGCTAGTCTTGGGTAAATATCTCAAATACTTGCCTTAGGTCTTACGAGTATTGGGCTCGACCATGTGACGTGTGGGCTTAATAGCTCATTGCAACTCAGACCCGATTGTCTGGATCCTGTCAATAATGACCTTAGTGTTGTTTGGGCCTTCCTGGATTGAGCATGCAATCGGGTCTGTTTGTTTTGTTGACGAGATTATCATGTGATCAAAAGACGGTTTGATGTATCATCAATAAGTATGTTGTTGCATTTGACATATGTAATCATCTACTTATATATAAAGACGAAACTTTAAAGATTTGTACCAACGATAATTGGTGAAATATGTCAAAATTTATCTTGTTTTCAACCTTTGGATCGTAAGGTACTATGCTCCTTTTGGTTTATCTTGGGTTTGTGCCTCCTAATATTGTTTTCTAAAAAAAAAAAGTCATGTTAGGAAATCAAGTTTTGCAACCAAATTTTACAATCAGGATGATGTGGCATGATCAGAGAAGGTTTTTATAAACTTTGGTAAACGCATAAGCATTTTAGAGATTTTCATCATTCTTCCAAGATCATGCAACATCATCATGATTGTAGACCTGATTGCAAAAACCTGGTTCCTTAGTATTATTGAAAAAAAATTGATTAAATTGAAGTGGATAAATATGTATGTGCAGGGCAAACAGACGTAGAAGCATTAAGAACTTGCATTTCTTTTATTAACACATCGTAACAAAGTAACCAAACACAACTACATAGACTCATGGCTGGTCCAAGTTTTTCATGTCAAGCACTCTCATATTTTTCATTTGATGTTGTACGCTTCAGCTCCAAACACAGTTTTCTCTTTCTGACCATCCATGGTATCATTATTAAAGCTGGAATCAACAATGAAATTCCATAGAAGAAATACAACAATCCATTGGTCGGTGTAATAGAGGTAATGGAGATCACATAACTACCACTTATTGCTGCGAGGCAAATTCTCAACTCTAACTTCAATAAAGGAAATCCATATGCCAGCACTTGAATCATGAACAGAGAGACGTAGAATCCTGCAGAGTTGAAGAGGAGGAACAAACCATATTGGTATGCACTGTAGGAACCCAAAATTGAACCTCCTGCATAATGCGGTGTACTGGTAGTTTTTGTGAAGTTCTCATCATTCCAAATACCACCAGGAGGGCTAAGACCAGCTTGATGTGTTGTGATTGCTATTAGTACTGCTATGATCATCAGCACGCTTCGCTGTTCACTTGACTGTCGTGTAGTTACCTTCTTAAAGTGAAATAATAAGCTACTTAATTGAGACCAAACCACACCTTTGTTTTCTTCGTTGGGAATTTCATCAAGTAGTTTAGCTGGCACCGAATTGTGGCGGTGTTCCTGTGATGTATTGGCTCCAGCATGACGAAGAATTTCCTCCATCTCTCTATCTCCCGCTTCACTAGGAAAGAGTAGTAAAATGTCGAGGGCAGTCAGACCAATTTTGTTCATGGCATTTACTTCCAGCATACCATTGGTACTAGCACCCTTGCCAAGCAAAAACTCAACCACCTGTTCTAAACATGAATGTAAGATCAGCATTGAATAAGATCATTAAAAAATTTGGAACATTAGTCGTTGTAAATGAAATGAGAGTATTGTTCGTTCTATATATACTACTTGCCTCTCGCTGCTTTGTTGAGGTTGCCAGATGCAATATGGTGTTGCCATGTTCATCTTTCCTGTTTAATAACTTGGTCTTGTTAGCTTGTTTCAACAATCCAACCATGACTCCGAATGCTTCAAACTGGTTGTTCTTCACTGCGAAATGAAGAGCAGTTTCACTTTGAATGCTGAAATCTTCAACAGCTGCCGAAGAAGCAGAGAGCAACTCTTTTATCACACCCACTCTACCTTTTATTGCAGCATAATGCAGCGCAGTTTTTCTCCCTGGGCCCTTGGTACGAGAGAAATCCGGGTTGACCGATAATATTTCCCTTACAATTCCTACATACCCATTTGCAGAAGCTATATGTAATGGACTAAAGCCATCTTGGTTAAGTTCTCCTGCCATTTCAGGCTTCAATCTTATCATCTCTTTTACAAATTCTAGGTGACCTGCCATGCAAGATATGTGTAATGGAGTCTCTCCAGATGTAAGTGAAACGACATGGAATATAAGGGGATTCTCTCTTAACAAATGGTGGAGGTTTTCTACACTTCCTGCTTGAGCTGCCTCTAGTATTCTTCTATCCATCCTTGCAAGCAATGTTTTTCGTTTTAGATTCAAAGTCTAATGCCAATTAAGGACTTTTATCACCTTCTTTATATATACAGGATATTTGAGGACAGATGAGAAACATCTCTTAGTAGGCCCTTGGAATCATCACTGATTCTTCAAGCTAGAATTTTGCTTTATCTCCATATAAGACTTGGAGTCATATACTTTAAGGTTTGTCATCCTTGGACCTAATATCTTCTTTTTGGTTTTTTGCCAAAGCCATAAATAACCTTGGTTTTCATCGATAAGATAATTGATTTTGCTGTCTGTCAAGCTTTCTATCCAGCTATTCATCCAATAGAAAGCAGTATTTGGTCAACAAACTAGGGAGTTGGTTTGTATGTACAGATAGTTCTAGATATGAGAATCAAAAACATAAACATACTTGTCGACATGATTATGCATGCCATAACCAAACAATTTATCCGAAGGCTGTGTTTTTGGTGTTAAAGAAAAATACAATATATACTCCATGGATAACAAAGAGAGAGGGAGCATTGATCTTATTTTTAATATGATCAAGTCTACTCCCAATAGAGTTGCTAGAGAAGCATTTACTATGGCAGGCTATTTTATTTTGTTACATTGTTAGAAACTACTCTCTTAGATATATCGAGATTGACCAATCCAAGAGAAAATTGTAGAATCTTATTCGACCTGTATAGAGTGACAAAGTAGGTACACACAATCAAGACACAAGTATTTACGTGGTTTAGCAAACACCTATTCCATAGTTGGTGATAGACCACCCCATAAAGCACCAGAAAATTACAATCAATCTCAACAACCTTACTGTCGTCGTCTCCTGTATTTCTACTCTCTTAGCCCTAGAATTGCCCAGAAACAGTACACACAACCGCCCTTTAGAAACCCATACAAACCATATATATAGATTCCAAAGTTATAATTCCTTAATGCTGAAAGTGGAGATCACATCAGGTTTGAACCGAGATTTGAACCTGCCTTGAAACCTGATGTGATATTATTGAATTTGAACCTAGGTTCAAACTTGCCTTGAAACCTGAAGTGATGTCATTCTGAGAATTTGAACCTAGAACTTGAAACTTCCTCAAAATTATCATTTTCATTTGGATTAAGGCAGACCTCATTTAGGATTATTTCGACCTACCCTCCCTTATTAACACCGCCGTAACCTTGAATCTGAATGTTTCACAGTTTGAACTGGCCGTGTGACTGGCAACAAGTGCTCTCATACAATTTGTTGTCGGCCAAATTTATTTCATTCAACGGTCAGTTCAAACCGTGTGGCATGATTTGCCTAACCATGTGTATTACATTGTCATGGTATGAATTGACTGTGAGTGACGCCAGACATAATATCGATTATTCTGCAGGCTAATAGCAACAGATAATTGACAGAGAAGAACACAAGAAAATTACCCAAAAAACACAGAGAAAATAACTCTAATGTTTAATCAAATTACTCAAATCATAGGTGTCTCTAAAACCAGCCCACAAGTCGGGTTTTATAGCTAAAACTCATCAATATTGGAATTTTACCAAAAATGACAACACTCCAATAATCATGCTAAAACAAAATACGTAATAAAAGAAATATACTGCCAGAAATCTGGCCCAAATTGGGTTCAAAATCACTTCCTAAACAATAATTGAAATATTACTATAAAGGGAAATAAATTACTAAATTTGTGGATTCAAAAGGGGAAACGGTGGATTTTGGTCTCGAAAAGATGTGCAGTGAGCATAACTCATTAACCACGACGTGCGCGTTGAAAAGAGCTTTCCGAATTGGGGTCGTTTGAGCGATTCTGATACTCGTAGCCAAAGTTATGGCCAAAATACTAAAATGCACCCTAAATTGCCAAATTTGAAATAAAATTATGATTTCCTGCCATTCTTGCGTTGATCTACTAATTCGAGATATCTTAGTGCTAATAACGTGTTATCTGACAGCTCAGCATCATCTGACTCGGATTCTCCTGCATCAGTCGCCCCGGGTTGGAAAGAACTCGTCCTCGAGTTCACAATAACATCATCGGGATCTGCAAAACAATGACTCAGGTGCTTGACATTAAATAAATCAGAAGTCCTCAAATGACTGGGGAGGCACAGTCTGTAGGCATTATCATTGATCTTCTGCAAGATTTCACAGGGTCCAATCTTCCGCTCCTTAAGCTTATTATACTCTCCAACAGAAAAACGATCTCGGGTTAATACCGCCCAAACAAAATCACCAACATCAAAAAGTACCTGACGACGGTGACGATCAACTTGAACTTTGTACTTGGAATTAATCTCGTGAATAGCCAGCTTCACCTGCTCATGGATACCCCGAAGATGTTTTGCCATTGCATCTGCCTTGGAATTCAAACGACCCACACGTGGAATAGGGGCTAAGTCGAGCACCCCGGATGGATTCTGGCCATAGACAATCTCAAATGGGCTCATTCCGGTGGTTCTGTTCTTCGACCTGTTATAGTCAAATTCTGCCTGAGGTAACGCCAAATCCCATTGTTTTGGTTTAGTGCCTGTCAAACTCCTCAAAAGGTTTCCTAAACTGCGGTTCACCACCTCGGTCTGTCCATCCGTCTGGGGTGGTAGGCGCTACTAAAATTCAAGTTCGTCCCCAGTTTCTCCCATAAACTCAGCCAGAAATGACTCATGAACTTGGTGTCACGATTTGAAGTAATGGATCGGGGAACACCATGTAAACGCACGATCTCCCTGAAATAAAGATGGGTGATCCGGGCAACATCCATTATTTTTTTGCAAGCTACAAAATGGGCCATCTTGGAAAACCTGTTATCCACAACCAAAATAGAATCCCAAACCCGTTGGGTCGGGGTAAACCCAACACAAAGTCCATACTGACATCAAACCAAGGGGCCTCAGGTACAGGTAAAGGTGTGTACAGTCCCGCATTAGTGAGAACTCCTTTAGACCGCTGACACACATAACAACGCTCTACATAATGAGCCACATCACTTGTCAATTTGGGTCAATAATAGGAAGAAGAGATCAAGGCCAACATCTTATCTTTCCCAAAGTGACCCTCATTATGAAGTTCACGAATAATCTGTTGCCTTAGTGAACAATTTGGAATGCACAACTGTAATCCACGAAACAGATAACCATTATGCAAAAAATCATGTCGTTGACCATCAGTTACCTCCTGAATTATCCTTCCGAAGGAAGGATCTGCAGCATACATATCAGAAAAAGCCTCAAATCCTGCAACTCTAGTGCTCATGGTGGTGAGGAGTAACGTACAACGGCTCAGTGCATCTGCGACACAATTCAGACTCCCTGCTTGGTGCCTCAGCGCAAACGTTAACTCCTGCAAGTACGCCACCCACTTGGCATGTCGTCGACTAAGCTTGTGTTGCCCATTGATGTACTTCAGGGCCTCATGATCAGTGACAAGAATAAACTCCCTCTGAATTAGGTAGTGACGTCAATGCTTCAGGGACTAAACTATGGCATAAAACTCCAGATCATAGGTGGAATAATTCTTCTTTGATTCTGATAGCTTCTCACTGAAAAAAACTATTGGAGGCCCTTCCTGACTCAGAACACCACCAATGCCAACCCCAAATGCATCACAATTGACCTCAAACACCTTTTCAAAATCAGGAAGTGACAAAACTGGTGCTTCTGTCATCTTCAGCTTGTCCAGTTGAAAACTGGCCTCCGCCTCATCGGACCACTGGAAATCACGTCCCTTGAGGCATTTTGTGATAGGAGCAATCAAAGTGCTGAAGTTTCTGATGAACCGACGGTAGAAGGACGCCAATCCATGAAAAGTTCTGACATCGTGTAAGGTCTTTGGTTTGGGCCACTCCAAGACCGCATCTATTTTCGACTGATCTGCATGAACACCATCAGTAGACACAACAAAACCAAGAAAAGTAACAGAAGTAGTGAAGAAAGAACACTTCTGATTGACGAACATGCGCTCCGTCCTCAACTTATCAAAAACAGCACGAAGGTGATCAAAATGTGACACCCATGTCAGACTATAAATGAGGATGTCGTCGAAGTAAACTACAACGAATTTCCCCATAAAAGGTTATAAAACCTGATGCATAAATCTCATAAATGTACTGGGCGCATTAAACAGGCCAAAAGGCATGACCATCCACTCATACAACCCATGATGCGTCTTAAACGCTATCTTCCACTCATCTCCAGACCTTATTCTGATATGGTGGTATCCACTTTTAAGGTCAATTTTTGAGAAAACCTTAGATCCGGACAGCTGGTCTACGTATCATCCAGGCGGTGAATTGAAAACCTGTATTTCACTGTAATCTTGTTGATTGCCCTGCTATCAACACACATACGCCAAGAGCCATCTTTTTGGCACTAACAGAGCAGGTACTGCACATGGGCTCATACTCTCACAGATGTAGCCCCTCTCCAACAACTCTACCACCTGTCGCTGCAACTCTTCAGATTCCTTAGGACTGAGGCGATAAGCCGGCCGATTAGGCAAACTTGACCCCGGAACAAGGTCGATCTGATGTTGAATATCCCGCATAGGCGGCAGCCCGGGCGGAAGATCCTCTGGCATCAGGTCAGAAAACTCTGCAAGAATCTGCTGCACTTCTGTTGGCAAATCTAAATTCTCATTGACTGCATTATTCCCACAAGGTAACAAAGCACAGACCACATCTCCACGATCAATCTCAACTAAAAATCTGGACCTAGAAAGCCGGTTAGTATTATTGGTTACCGGGGTAGGAGTGGTTCCTTCCCGACGAGGTGCCAACACAATCTTCTTCCCTTTAATGCTAAGGGATTATGTATTTTTTCGCCCATCATGAATAACACTGCGATCATACTGCCAAAGTCTGCCTAACAATACGTGACAAGCATCCATAGATACAACATCACACCAAACATTATCAAAATATTTTCTGCCAATCGAAAAAGACACTAGGCATCGCCTATCTACTGTTACCTCACTGCCTTTATTCAGCCATGATAATTTGTACGGCTTGGGATGATGATCTGTCTTCAACTGCAATTTCTGGACATCCTTTTCAGACACGACGTTCTCACAACTGCCACTGTCAATGATCATCTTGCAGACTTTATCTGCAACTGTGCATGTCGTTTGAAAAATATTGGTTCTTAACCAATCGTCCCTTGAATCATCCTTAGGAGTCAGTAGACTCTTACGAACAACCAGAGTCTCATGACCATCTCCATACAGCACATCTTCATCATCGTCATCGTCATACACATGCTCGCCAAATTCCTCAAATTCGTCTACCACGTCTTCCTCAATCAGGAGATTGTTGTCCTTCTAAATAGCAGGCTTCATGCACTCAGTCGCTCTATGTCCATGTTCACCACATCTAAAACATCTAATAGTAGAGTTACTCTGCGGTGGTGGTTGGGTAGGACGGGATTCTTGAGGGCGAATTGGCCGACTGCTTTGATCACTTCTGATCATAGGCCTCCTGTTCTGCTGTTTTTTCACAGCAAGTGCACGCTGGTAGGCTTCATAAACGGTCCACAGTGAGTGAAGGCTGAGGACATCCTGCAGGGGTTGTCGTAATCCCCCCAAATATTGCGCCACCATCTGCTCTTCCGTCTCAGATAAGTCATTACGGGCTACTAATTGATAGAACTCTTCCGTGTAATCATCAACTGGTTTCGTGCCTTGCCTCAATGAATGAAGTCGTAAAAACAAAGTTTGAGTGTAACCGAAAGGAAGGAAGTGACCCTTCATCTTTTTCTTCATATTTTCCCAATCAGTGATTTTGGCCTGGCCCTGCCTGTCGCGTGATCGCTTCAACTGCTCCCACCACGCAGATGCTCTGCCTTTGAGTTTGATGGCTACCAATTTCACTTTGACATGATCTGGAACTTCCTTATACTCAAAGAGACGCTCTACTTCATTCAACCAATCACAAATCTTTCGCCCTGTAACGTCCCAGAAAAGTCGGGTAGATCTACTTTGAAACCGAGATTTCCATGACGATCCTCCCGACCACGGCGCTCCCAGAATCGAGCACGATTGTGATACGGGTTTTCGAAACTGAAATCAGAATCGTGATCTTCCATCTCACGATTACCGAATTCCTATGCCGTTAGATGCTGGGTTAGCTCTGCAACTTGCCTCTATAAATCCTCAATCATCACTTCCTGAATGCTACGATCACGGTGAGGGGATTCCTCGTTCGAAACCTGCCCGTGACGACCACGACCACCAACCATAGAAACTGATAAAATCTCACCCCAAGAAGATGTTGATGCTCTGATACCAACTGACGCCGGGCAGAATAACGATTATTCTGCAGGCTAATAGCAACAAATAATTGACAGGGAAGAACACAAGAAGATTACCAAAAAAACACAGAGAAAATAACTCTAATGTTTAATCAAATTACTCAAATCAAATGTGTCTCTAAACTCAGCCCACAGGCCAGGCTTTATAGCTAAAACTCATAAATATTGGAATTTTACCAAAAATGGCAACACCCCAATAATCATGCTAAAACAAAATACGTAATAAAAAAAATATACTGCCATAAATCTGGCCCAAATTGGGTTCAGAATCACTTCCTAAACAATAATTGAAATATTACTATAAAGGGAAATAAATTACTAAATTTGTGGATTCGAAAGGGAAAACGGTGGATTTTGGCCTCGAAAAGATGTGCAACGAGCATAGCTCTCTGACCACGACGTGCACGTTGAAAAGAGCTTTCCGAAATGGGGTCGTTTGAGCGATTTTGATACTCGTAGCCAAAGTTATGGCCAAAATATTAAAACGCACCCTAAATTGCCAAATTTAAAATAGAATTATGATTTCCTGCCATTCTTGCGCTGATTTGCTAATTCGAGATATCTTAGTGCTAATAACGTGTTATCTGACAAATCAGCATCATCTGACTCGGATCCTCCTGCATCATTGAGTTAAACAAGTTCACTATTTGGACAGACCATGTGAACTAGTAATGAATTCTCCCAAAACTTGCTCTCGACCAAACCTCTTTCATCGCCATGGTCAGTGAAACCGTGATTTTTTAACTACCATGATTTGCTAACCGTGAGTTGTACATTTTCACCATTTGCCTAATCATGATTGTTGAATTCTTCACATTTTAGATGAAACATGTGAATTGGCAACAAATCAACCACTTTTTGTCTTCAAGTTTAAACAATTATTATGTGCAACGATACATTTTCCAAAAGACTCGTAAGAATTAGTAGACCAACTTCCCTTGCATTGGTCTTTGTCCTTCAAGGTTTGTCTTCATTCTTTGTGGAATCTAGCGTGAGATGAGATTTTCAACTACAGTGAGGAAGGTAATTTGGGTTTAGAAGAAAAAGAAGAAATGGGTTTAAACTCAAAGACACGTTGGAGAGATCATTTGGGTTTGACCAATAATTAGGTGAGGTAATCCTAAATAACCAAGGTTTTGGGAGGTGTGACTGAATAAGTAAAAAAAAAAAGAGGATCCACCTTAATCCAAATGGGGTGTGTCATTAACAACGTATTTACAAAACTGACAATCCAAATGGGGGTCTGCAATTAACAACGTACTTACTCCGGACAAGATCAAGATATTTTCTATAAACGTCTGATGTCATTAAAATGCAATAAATTGATGTTCATGAAGACAATGAGGAGCTTACAAAGAAAAATGCATTTATTCATCATGCAAAGAAGGAATGGTGATAATTACAAGTATCAATTGTTTCACACTAAAATTAGTAGGTGAAGGTTTCTCCCAAATTGGGCATCATTTCCATCATCCAGTCTCACTGTAAGATCAACACCGCCGTTTGCAAAGTACTTCCTTCCATTTGTTTGACGCATGTACTATATTTCCTGCCATTTGTTTGATGCCTGTACACTGTGTGTATTTCTGTTGCTATAACGATCTTGCACCCGACAATCCAAAGAAGTAACCTGTACATATAATGGCTACTCTTTCATCTGCTTGCTATGCTTTGTAAGGATCAACCCAACATTGATCCTCCTCCACTGCTTTCTTCCATCTCTTCTTGAAGATGGTGAACTCAATATAAGACTGTCTCCTCACCTGCCCAGAGAGAAATGCTCAGAACAGTCCCATATAACACAACAGAGGAATATTCAAGGGACCATACGACTAACGCAACCTAATCCAAAAGAAAAAATGCATGATCACAATAGAATGGTGTTGAGGTGGATCCCACTAAAATGTCCACCAAAATGTGAGAATCTTCATGATCAGACAGAAACAGTAAGAGCAAGATTTCATTGTAAATAAAAATTTATGTTTCTATAGTATTGTAAATAAATAGGCGCGCCAAGGAGCCTCAATACTCTCCATCCTAGAGATTCTCATAATCTACCAATCGAACACAACCACACACACAGAGAGCCCCCTGGCGCTAGGGGCATGGGTCTCTAGAATTTTTGTGAAAGTTAACCAAGAAAATCAAAGAATGGTTTTGAATCTTACTAAAGATCGATCATTATATCCATGGGCCAGAGATGGTGCCTGCAAGACAAATGATTATGAAAATCAGTTTCGATGATTGAAAACCATGATGAGGACATTACACCAAATCATACCTGTGCTCCCAGGTCTAATGATTGTTTAGAAGCAGGACCATCTGGCTCAGAATTTGACTGCAGGGAGAATATGATAGTCAATAATGGAATAAAAGTTCAAGCGCATACTTAGAAGCCAGAAGCCACTGTCCACTGATTATTTATCATACATTGATTAATGACAGTGATTCTTATGCTTTTTTATTTCATTAGTGGAAGGTAAAGACTAAACTAAAACTAAAACCAAAACTAAAACAAAAGAAAAAATAATTTTCAAATGTTAAACATCATTGACAACTCTCCACCAGCATCCAGGGATTGTGGGCACCCCAAAATGTACCCAGACACACATACCCCTGGTAGCATGAAGCTCACCAATCCTCTTGGTGCCATACCTGGGAGGCTGGGACTAGCGTAGCCTAGCGACAAGTTCATAGACTTCGGCTTAATATCACCTGGGATGACTGTCTGTTAAAATCCTTTCATATGACAATGTAATGAGGATATGTTATCTACACAATACTATTTTAGTACACAAGACCTTTCTATATCTCCGTTTTCAAAGAACATTTTGACGTCATGGTTTATCTTTATAACTAAACGTTGGGATTAGGTCTCAAAATGGTTGATGGTTGAAATTCACTCTTCATCTACAATGCCAAAGTATGTAGTAAATTTGTTTAGTAAACGGTGAAGGAGGTGACAGGAGTACAATGTGGCATAGCGAGAAAGTGTTATGCTTGTTAACCTTAGAAATGTATAAGGATTGTTAAAGTCTGATCTACATGTTCAAATGTGATACACATAGGTTCAGAAATAAATCGTAGAGATCTTTAAACAAGATAAGTGAATATCAGTATCAATAGGTTGGTTCTGGTTCTGGTTCTGGTTCTGGTTCTGGTTCTGGTTCCTAAAGTTCCCAAATCTGGGACCATTTGCAAAGTTTGGTTCCGGTGCCCAACAATTCTCATTTTCAGATAGATGGTTCAGAAATGCAGATTTACTTCTCGGATATTCTGTTGTCAGATTGCCTACTGAGTTTCTTTCAGTTTGAAGTAAGCTGTACAACATTTTTAGCTCCGTTTACCAGATTCAAGCAAATATTGTTAACCTTAAGACAAGTTCTGTTCATTACAAGTGAGAAATGAATTGGGAGTCATGATTGATAGTGTAAAATAACAGGAAACAACTTTCACTTGGACGGAAACCCTAATTTCTTTGATTGATTTTTTATTTGCTTTGCGATTAACTACATATGTATATGGTGCAAGGGGCTGTGGATCAGAATGAACTGGTAGAAACAAAGAATATTTTGAATTTTAGGGTTTTCATTTCATCTTGTTATGATACAGCATAGACTTGATTTACAAATCCAACAAAGGTGTTGGGTCTCCATTATCTTTGCTTTGCAAAAGAAGACCTAAAAGAATATCATGTCATTGGCATAAGCTATGTTGTCAGGGGCGCGAAGCGTTGAGGTTTTGTAGTGCCTTGGGCGCATTAGTGACGCCTCGAAAGCACCTTCGACAACAAAAACCATGTTAGAGAAAAAAAAATCTTATTTTTCATATTCGTGGACTATTTCATATGTTAATGTTTTTCGTGTTCCCAATTCATTAGCCTCCTTTAGTACAAAATTGACAACGAGAAGTAAGAAACAAGCCAACAAACCATATAAGTAAATATAATCAATGTCTCAAATCTCAACCCCGCCTTATCCAAAATTCACTATAATTATTTTATTAATTAGTGTTTTTCATAAGTCATAACCCAGCTAACCAATTCCATAAGTCATAAAACCTACATCAAACCAAGTCAAATCATTTAAACTAAGACGTGTCACGTAACAAGACTATAGACTCTATACCTTGTAAAATACAAACATCCTCAACATCACCCAAACTAATATCATCATTTTTCATCCTCAAATGGCTGAATCCCCTTCAACTAATTACAAAATAAATTAATAATATTTTAATCTAACTAAAACTTATTTATATTTTGTATTTTTTAAATCCATATTAGTGCCTCCAACACCTAGCACTGCAACTGAGGCGGTGGCGCTTTGTGACGCTAAAAGAGTGTTTGGAGGCAAGGCTAGGGCAAGGCAAAGCGCCTTAAGAAAAGATCTATCATAAATGAAACTAAATTATCCTACGAATAATGAGATCCAATGACTAAAATTGCCCTTAAATATAAGACAAACTTTTGCACCAAACTTCTTACGCTAAAAGTAAACCTTGAGGTACCAAAAATCATCAGATCGATTTGAGCTACGATTTCAGTAACACAACCACAAGTTCAATGAACATTATGCAAATTTTTTACAAACGTGAATTCAAACTTAACCCATGATATTCAAAATTTTGATTCTATAAGGCATCCGTACCTTGATTTCATCCAAAGCTCCAAGAGTTGGGAGTCCTTTATGGACGATGTACTCAGAATCCACTACTCCAACAGTTTTTGTTCTATCACCCTGTCAAGTGAACGCTTTAGACACCATAGCCAAAACATCACAATACTGACATATAGGTTAAGAAATTACTTGTGCACAGTAACCCAGCTGCATGTCCAAACCCCACGCATGGATCAAATCATTCTGCGAGAACAATCCAACACCATTACTATAAACAGTGATCAGGATTACACCTTTAAAAAAACAAATGTCAACGAATCTGTTAAATGGGACGGAGTATCTGTTAACTTAAAGGTTGAAACGTTCACTATGCTTTGTCAATCTAGAAATAACAAACATAATAAATTCCTCTACCTCACCAACAAAACAACGGAAAATTAAAGAACAGCAAAAATAAAGAAGGTTAATTTGCAGGAATGAGTGTTCCAAAATGGAATTTATCTTTCAATGCGGTCCAGTGCTATACCTGTATCATATACCATGCACAGCGCCATGCTGCTTTTGAAAATACAGGTGCCATCATTTCGACCCACCTGCATCAATTTAATGACATTATAACTAGATGAAGTTCTGAGTAAAAATCTTTCTCCACTAGTATGAACTATAAATTTGACAATGACAAATGGAAAGCTTTTGCAATAATTTTCAAACAGAGCATCAGTAACAATGAGTTTTTGTTACCCTGTGCATGGAGGAGCCGTACTGTTGTCATCACATGTCTTCCCACCACCTGACTTGTAAATCCTTCTGTTGATGTATTGTAAAACATAAGTAGTTGCAAAAGGAAAGAAGTATAGCAAGCAACATCGGCACATTTTCGTTCACTAAACCCAAGATTTCAATACGAAGCATATAATATTATCACCAGACTATTGCGTAAAATAGGTCAAAAGAATAAATCAAACCTGGTGATCCACAACCATCTATCTCTTTGAGTGATTTATAGACTTAAGAACATGTTTGACCATCAAAGAGAATGTCTCAACTAAGATCCTCAGATTCCAAACACGAGAAGACTCTTCAATTAAACCCCTCAGACAATGGTTCTGGCCTATGTGCCTAAAGAAACTTAATCTAGAAAAGATTTTAAATTACCTGTGAACTTTTGATCTTCTTCCACGTGCAGTGATCTGATGATGCACCTCTGATTTAGCAGTATCTAATGCGGGCTGGGATATCTCAAGACCTTCATCTTCGACAATTGACAGATAACTGCAGCATTGCCAACATCGAGTTTGATATAAACAATCATCATGTATATCAACATCTCATTGATGTGTCCCATTAATAGACATACTCTAAAGTCTATGAATGAAGCAAAAAGTCTCTAGTATCAACATCCCACAATCATACAAAAAAAGAAATAAAGTATAAATCAATAAAAGTTCAACAACAAAATATCAAGTCTCTTCTCCCACAAAGACTAATTTAGTCATATTATAACTCTTCCCCCGATTCTTTTCATGTTGCTCTTGGCGTTTGTTAGCTTTCATCTGATTTGTTGAAGCGGAACTTATTTGCTAAAATTAAATTTCCAGAATTTTGTTATCCCAATCAATGTGTATTTTGGGAATTTGTTAGAAAATATCATCAAATATGTGTATCTTTTTTCTATCTTTAGCATTAATTTATTTCCTCTCAGTAACTTCTACTTGACAATTCCAAGTAGCTTTTATCTGATTTGTTTGCTATATCATGTTTTAAAAAAAGTGTGAGGCTTACACCTTGAAGCACGCCTCAAGGCGAGGCCTAGTGGCAATGGACCAAAGGCTTAATTACATCAACCGCTACAACTTATGCATAGAGTCATTCTTCATAGCAGGTGTGTGCTGTGCAAGTTTGTCATGTTATATTTTAATATCTTACTTTTTTCAATTATGAGATAATGTTTTAAGTTTAACTTACTTTTTTTTAAATTAAAATAACAAATATGTTATAAGTTTGACCCAATTTAAAGAGAATAGAAGAGCCCCAAAACACTTGGAGGTTAGGATTGTCACGTTCTTCTTTCAATCGTAGGGATTAATAATTATGTGATACTTCCTCTTAAATGTGTCACGTCAAACATTTAAAAGCATTAATCTTAATTTTGAAGTTAGCTAGCTGCAGCGCAATAACAGGTGAATATGTGGTTGGATTTTAAGCATGTAAAATCTCAGTTTATTATCTACTGATTATCTATATTACAAATCAAGATGGTGTTTGAGGTTGGAGATAAAAGACGTCTGAAACTTACCCAATTATAAGAATCTAACAGATCACATAGAACTTAAAGCACTCTTGGTTCAATTCCCATACCAAATATTTTGATTATTATTTATCTTGATATTTAAAGTAGAATAAACTATTTATCATGTTAAACTTTTATCATGCCAACGACACGGAGAATACCCTAATAACTCTACATACTATAACACTCACATGAAAAAGGCTTGTGCCTAATACCCCGAAATTTGAATTTCAAGGATGTGTATTCTAATTATTACTTGGTTACTTGACTTAAATTTGGTGATTGAAACTAGGGAACTTGTAAGTTTGATGCTGGAGTTATATGCCACTATTGTTTGGACGTATATTTATAAGTTATCTATCATTTTTTTTGTAATTCTAAGTAGTATTTGTGTGTGTGTTTTTTTTTTCAAGGTTCCACATTTAAAAATCTTGGTTAAAATCAAGTCCATATATGCTGTATACATTATATACATTGCTTATAACGGTAGTATAATACTCGGTTTTGAGATATCAGAAGGGGCGGGCACTACTAACAAACCAAGCAGTCTTAGATCTCAGGGTTCTAGAACTAATAATTTCAATAACAACAATCGCATTAAGATAAAAATAAAAAAAATAAAAAAATGAATACACAGGAAATCACATTTCATGATATTAGAATTATATGGAAATAAAAGATCCTTGTCAATCATGCATACCGGCCAGGATGAAAATTTTCTACGCCAAGGTCCTCATCCCACAGAAAAATATAATTGTATCCAGCAACTACATCTGGATGTAAAAATCGCTTCGCAAACCACCTGAATAGCACATAGTTCACGTTATACCAGAAGATTCTAAAAGCCAGGCACACTACTGTAGAAGAATAAAAACTTCATCAAACTACCATTTGGTTTGATTGACCGCAGTTACATGTATCGCACGACTGTGCCATTCCAAATCACTCCATTCATCAATAATACCGTCGTAATGGAAAAGCATGAGAACAAAATCGCTTGAAGGAAACTGAAAGTAATGAAATTGAAGGGTTAAACATAGAAGATTTCAGAAAAATGGGGAGCAAGAGTGCTTAACAGGTTGTCTTCCACCTTTTTAACCATTTGATCCACATTCTCCTTTTGCTTTATTCCAACAGCAATAGCCAATAAGCTCACTGAAGTCTTTGTATTCTTCTGGTTCAAATAATGCAATACAACTACAATGTTAAAACAAGCTGATCAACAGAAAGTAAATTGTTTTCTAATTTTTCTATTTCCTAAGGCAACCATAGTGTTAAAAGTAAGAGGGTTTATCTTAATACAGCACAACCATAATGTAAAATAGGGGGATCAACATTATTTCTGACTTTTCAGCTCTATCTTAATCAGTTTGCTCTAGGATCACTACGAATACAGACAACATTGAGAACACATCTTTTCTGCCTTAATATAAGTTGTTCTGTGCAAAACAAGCACAATCATTTCCAGATATCAGCAATGCTGACGACATGTACCTATGATCTTTTTCTCATAAATCTAAAAGAATTTGCAATGTTTATCAATTGTTTGCCTACTGCCGAAATGATAAACCATGCATACTTCATCACTTTCTTTGTTATTTTTTCTCCTGCACCAGGCAAGCATGGGATTTAAGGGGGGTTGCATGTGTAAGAGGACTTAAATAACTGATAACTCCCAGCCACTTTGTTTATAAGATTGACTAACACCTTGCAGCCTAAGTAACAAGCATCCACGTCAGACATCTATTGTTAGTGTGATCAAATTACGAATATCTAGGTGTGGCTGACAGGTTCTCTCAAATTCTCCTTCAGAAGCTGGTTTTGGAGCCTCTTCTCTCTTGAGGTGTAGTATCTGTGGAGTTTTCTTCTCTCAGAATGTTGCAGCTTCAACTACTAAACAGAAGAAGCTGCCGAGCATGAGGCTCTCATTTCCACTTCAAGAGGCTTCTTCGTTGCTGGGGATGAGTCTTTGTAGAATGCTGAAGGGTACATTTATTTGATGATTTTGTTAGGTGAGAACTGGAAGAATCTCCTTATTAAGATTATTTTCAATTTTGATGGGCATGTGCTTATTTTCCTACTTGTCTTCTTTACAGCGAAAAAAAAAATGGCTTCAACCACTGCCACTCTAATGGAAGGCTTAGGTAAATGGAAAGACAGCTAGAAAACACGGACATGCCAAAAAAAATCCAACGACCCGTGTCGGATACGGATACAGTACTCCTAGGATAAACCTTTTAGATATTTCATTGAAGTTTTACGCACCTTTTTCTCTGGAGAACCCCATAACGGTCGCATTTCAAAATTTGATGTTTTCGAAACAATTCCTTTAGGTAGAGGCTCACTTCCATATGGCTTGCATTGGTTCTACAATAAATGAAAGAAAACAACCACCAGATGCTCCAACTTTATTCAAGTATAGGATAAGCATATTTACCACTGTCTTTAAAAAAAAAAAAAAGAGGCATAACAAACCTTGCATGTATCATATTGTACATTATTTGTTTTTAGAGGATCAGACTGTGTCTTAGTGTATTTGAGAAGATCGGATTGTGCCCTGTTTTCTTTGAGAAGATCAGACTGTGTACTATGTAGAGAGTCAACCGCTCCCCATCTTAATAATTTCTGCAAAACAACATCCAGACACTCAACTGAGACAAAGATAGGCTAAACCAAAATGTGACAACTGTAGACTTGTAAAATACTAAAATATATGACTCGTTAGGTCTGTAGCAATCTCTGTGTACAAATTTGTTGAGGAGTAAAAAAGAATATTTTCTCGTTTGAATAAAAGAAATATAACAGAATATAACACCTGTTAAAAACAAAAAAAAATTTCATTCTTTGGTGGGTGCTGTCTAAAAAAGAACTTATATAAGTGAACTATAGGAAATATGTGATGCAAAAGAAAAGAAATGTGTTATTAGAGTTTAAAGAGAAGCTGTCCACCTCCTTGTAATCCGTGGCTACAAAGGCACTTCCAAAAAAGAACACTAAACAAAGCAAAGAAGCTTTCAAAAGGATGCCACAAAGACATGAACTCCTCTTTTTTGATTCAGCTAGTACAGAAACCTAGAAAGGAACATCAAAAAAACATAGTAAGTAGAAACCAAGAGAGTACTTTCTGAAGCCACCATATATGTAAGAAATCACAGATTAAAAATAAAAATCAACTTTCCTAAGCATATATCTGGATATCAGCTGCTAAGATGACCGATAGGATTTCAAAATGTATCAAGAACACATAAGAAAAATGTAATCTAAATGTAACTAATCATCGTAAGGAAAGTGAGTCTTCAACAGATTTTGTTCTCGTGGGGGCTAGTTACTAATACTATACATCCTACCATATAAAAATTCTAATTTTGAAGTCAAATTTCTTTAGATATCCATCATAATCGATATATCATATTAGAGACTTTATTATTTGTTTTTTTTTTCCAATCTTGGAGTTCAATAACCTTATTTCTTGTAGGAGAGGGTAGATAAAAATGGGACACTTGTAATTTGTTTCAGTTACGAAGTTATAGGGTAAAATTGATTCACCACGCCCTCCTTTCTGCTTGACCCACTTAAAATTTCAATACATGAGATCTTCAGAAGCTTATAAGAGATCCATTTGTGGTTCCACGAGTCAACTTTATCCCCCACTTTAGCCTCAAATTGGATATGTCTTATCTATCTGGGCTTGAGGTTCATAATTACTTTCACTTTGCTCTTTCATAAGAAGTCAAAGCCTTCTTGCAATACCCCATAGAAACTACCAACACCACATTTTTTATAGCTGTAGCTCCAAAGAAGATATTTTGTTTGTACATTAAGGTTTATAGAGAAGTTAAAATTCCAACCTTCCACTCTTTAATTCATTACAAGAAGCTAACATTGATTTGCTTTCAAACCTGAAATTAACCAAGAAAATTATTCCAAAGTTGCTGAGACACCCAGCAATTCAAAGAGAAGTGGTCACTAGGATTCATCAGAGTTACTGCACTGATCATCCACCTCTTCCCTTCAATTACGCACACCAATGTTTTACTCTGCATTGCAGTCCACATAAAGAAAAAATGTGAAAAATCCAGACCTTCGAACAGCTGAAACTGAAATGTGGTCGGGGAATTACTTGTTAAAAATTTGGCTCCCAACAAAGTACTCAATATAGGTGTATTCAAGGTATGCGTCCGGACATATGACTTTCACGTCAGATTACAGTATGGATGCTCAATTAGGTGAATTCAGGTTAGCATCCGGACATGATTCTCACGTCAATGTCTTCAAGCAGGTTGGAACTCATGTCCAGACACCAGCCACGCATTTTTAGCAACTAGACTCTATTTTTGAGAGGGATTTTATGTTTTTCTTGCTTGTACAGTTAGGGGATCTATATCTATGTTTGTAGGGGTTTCCAACAAGTTAGTGTGGGTATTCTTCTTGGAAATTCTAGGGCTAAGAGAGGTGAAACACAAGAAAGGGATAAGGGTTGGAGAGATTGATTTTAATCTTCATGTTCTTATATAGTGCATCTCAAGGGTGGTCTATCACCAACCATGGAGTAGGCGATTTGCCAAACCACGTAAATATTTGAGTCTTGATTGTGAGTTTACTTTGTTACTTTGCAAGGGTCGAATACGATTCTAGGGCTTCTCTTGGATTGATCAATCAAGGGAGTAGTTTCATAACATTATTACCAACAAGAATTTCGTAGAAAGTGGCAACCAAGAAAGGGTGAGGCACTCAAGCTGCCATAATTGTCTATATGATAGGCCTTGAGATCAGTTGAGAACACAATTGCAGCAGGTTCAACAATTGGGAAACTGTCACGATCCTAAGTCATGTAATTAACCTTCCCCTCCTGGACAACGCCAAACCCCACATCCAAGGTTCGATTCCCAGCAGAGGTGACTATAGGCTAGATTAAAATAATTTAGCATAAGCTAAGTTCTTGAATACTGGTAGATGAGTGGAGCTACCCCAAAGAGAAAAAAAGGAGAAGAGCTACCATCGGGCCAGTGTTGATAGAGTAAGCCGACGAGGACGTCGACTTTGGAAGCGTGGGGCAATGTCACGATCCTAGGTCATGTAATTAACCTTCCCCTCCTGTACAGCTCGGACTTTTGAGAAAATTGGTTGGTTCATGACAGAAACTTGCTTTATCTCCCAATTAACAGATCTAACCATGTAAATATTCCAACCCTGGTGATATGAATAGGCAAAGACACCAGCACAAATTCACCTCCACCTACTTCCCACCTCGAAAGTGATGTTGCGAGAAAAATTGTGGTTTAAAATTTCATTATACATCTCCACAGTACACATGGTAACCTGACTTCACATCTTTCGACTATCATCCAAATTGTCGTTCACTATATTTTTCCAGCAGAATTTATCTCGATGATCCCTTTCTTCCTTCCCAATTCTCCAAAACTATTTTCCAAACATTGCTACATTTGTCTCCTTATTGCCTTCTTTTTGAATTTGGTAGGACATTGTGCCCCAAAGCAATAATGTGCTATTTTTTGGAGGATGCTTCCCTATAAAAGTTCCCACATTGCTCTCACAACTTTATTGGCAATTGAGATAGAATAGTATGCAAACTATTCATGAAGCTGGGAGTACCTGAGATTGTGGATTTGATTAATACGAGTCTCCCACTTCCAATAAATACTTGCAATTCCTAATTGGGCTCTACTTATCCTTATCTTCCTTATTGTTAAATCCCAATTGCCCAATTGGGCATAGCTCTCTCATTTAATTTTTTCAATATGATTGATCCACGTATCCCCTTCTACTCCTTAGGCTAGGCTTGTATGTTTATGATGGTATATCAGTATTATTTATTTATTTTATTTATTTTATTTATTTTATTTATTTTAATAATTGGAGTTGTCCAGTGATAAGCCCAAGTAAGAGTTAATAAGTTAAGAGTTTTGTTTTGATTAAGTATGTCAGAACAAAGTTTGTAGTCAGTTTTTCAAATTTAGAAAATTATTATCGAATTGTTAAAACTTTGCCAATTCAAGTTTCTTGTTTATTTATTATTGCTTCGTCCATTAAACCTATCAATTTGGTATCAACACGATAAGATTTTTGGAAAAGATGCCACCCAAGGGAACTAGAGTTACTATAGTCACTGTAGCAAGGATGGAGCGCGTCGAGAAAGCCCTTGCGGACATTGCTATCTTGGTTTGTCAAGAACCTGAAGCTAACAATGAAAAATCACGTTGTGAGGTTGAACGAGATGGAATATTTTCAGATTCCTCTAAAGAATAGTAGGTGAACACTGTCGCTCATTGGGAAAAGATGTCTTCATTTGATAACTATAAAAGCGAAGAAAACGATCCTGACCTTCAGAGTTAGATGTTCAAGTTATCCGCGAGTTGTCACGTCGTGAGGCCATGAAACCTCGCGCTATTGATTTTAAGGAACAATACCCAAACTTGATAATTCGCAACAAGGCTCTTTACGAAAATGATTGAAAGAAAAAAAAATGGTGGTTGTGGAGAAAATTTCAAATTCTAGGGTTCATCGAGGAGAAAATTTCGCGAATTGCGAATTTTACTTTTCACAAGAACAAGGTATTCACGATCGGAATAAGAAAACTGGTTAAGACCCAAACCGACAGAATATGAGAAAATAGAGGAATTAATATGCATAGAAGGAACAGAAGAATGGAAGTGAGGGAAGAAAACATACATGGTGAAAATTGAACTCGGGAAAACCCCTAGTGTCGATATCAATGACCTCTTTACGAATTTATTATGAGCTGGAAGTCATTCGTCATTGAAGACCACAAGCAACTTCATCGCGTCAGCATGTGACGCTGCAATCCCTTCACGCTCATTGACGGGATAGAGCTAGGCTCCGCCATGGAAATGATGTCATCTAGCATCATCCTCATGTTCCCATGCGCACAAACACCGGCGAGGTTTGGCAAACTAGTTGTTTCATCAAATAAAGAAATGGTTCTGTTCGTGGAGTTGAATTCGGAAGAAGTTATTCCTCGCCACCAGACTCTGTGATACCATGGGCTTCAGACTCTAAATCTAAAGAATTTGATGTTGAAATTACTTACCACCACAAGACTAGATAATTACCACAGCAGGACAGAGCCCATGACTACTACCAGGACTTATATGCTCCACAGCGGCAATATTTTCGTCCTCCCAATCAAAGGGAACGAGTCCATCGTGATGCTTATGGAAGTGAGGATTATTTTTATGTTTTGCATGTTACTTTGTGGATCATTTTGTTAGATGTTTGGAACATGTGCAATGTGGTGATATTAAATTAGATGTTCCAACTTATGTTGGTCCAAATGATACTGATGCTTTTGTTGATTGGGTTGACCAAAAAGATATGGTTTTCGAATATAAGTCTCTAACAATATTAAAGTTGTGCGTTTAGTTGCAACAATATTGCAAGTTACAACATCTAATTAGAGAGATTTGACCACAGAGAGACACTTTTTGGGGAAGGCACCAATTCAAACTTGGTCTAAGATGAAAAAATTATTACAACCTGCTTTCATTCCTATTTCATTCCTAGATATTGTCAACGAGATTTGTTTGGCAGGTTTACACAGGGAATTCCAAAGTTTCCGAATACAATGAATTATGTAGTGTTTTGTGCGGTAGGTTGAAGATGAATGAATCTAAATAGCAAAAGGTCAACAGGTATTTGCATGGCCTTTCTTAGGAGACTTTGGATATAATTCGGATTACTCTCAAGGTAGAAGCAAATTAATATGCTAAAAAGGACGAAACACATTCGCAGTATCATTGGACTACTCTAGTTACATCTCAGATAATTTTGGTCTCTACCACACCTAGATAACTTTGTCTCTACCACACCTGCTAAACCGGTTGCACGTACTGTTGCTTACAATTGTAGTTTCAAATGTTTCGAATGTGAACAAGTTGGTCATCTTTGTCGCCCAAAGAATAGTCTTACCCTTATTGCACATCATCAGTTGGTAGTTTATGCTTCCCCTAATCAGGATGACACCCAAGATCATGAGGCGCATGAACACATTTCTTTGGACATTGATGGCTTGGCTGACAACGGCGAAGCTCGAGGACGAGCTTTTTTGAACTGGAGGAATGATGGTATATCAATATTATTTTATTTTAATAATTTGGCCGGTCCAGCCCAAGTAGAAACCCAATAAGTTAGGGTTTTCTTTTGTTTTGATTAAATAGGTCAGAAATCAAGTTTGTAGTCATTTTTTAAGTTTAGAGAAATATTGAATTGTTGAAACTTTTGTCAATTCAAGTTTTTGGTTTATTTTTATTGCTTCCACCGTTAAACATATCAATTTATGCCACCTCGTACTTTATTTTATAACCACGTCTACCAAACTAAAATATTAAATGGATCGAATCTCTAATGTTCTGCCCCACTGCGATAATCGTTACCATTCGTGTTAGCATTACTATCTATCCTCATCTCATGACTTCGAACCAATGAGTGTTCATATACAAACATCTATTCCTCTAGCACAAAAAAAAAATTCATTTTCTATTGGGTGGCAGTAAAACCCACGATCTAACCATTTGATTGAGAATTTTGATGTTGCTCAATGGAATAAAATTTGCAGTGATTGCATCTTCCACTAGACACATCTTCGCCCTACACAATTTTGACACGAAATTGTAAACAACAGCTGCAATATTTTCGTTTTTTCTTTTAAGAAAGTAAACTATCATTCGTGATTGAACTCAACAGTTACAAAATGAGCCTTGTAGATCCCTCGTTGTACCACATCCCATCTCATCCCGCACTAACAGATAGTCGTCCTCCAGATCAACATTTTTGCTTTGGGATCTTGAATCTTCTTGAGAACGGAGATCAACATCGAAAAGCCCATAACTTCTTAGAGATAAGGGAAGCTCATCCAAACTGTCTGAAGATAATGGAAACCATCTCTCCCAACTTTTCATCTTTTGTTTCACTTATATTACTATCTAGCTTAGTTCATCGCTCTGAATGATGAATACAAAATGAATATAACTATTCAATAGGTTCAATCTTTTTCCTAAAATGAAAATAAATAGGTAAAGTAAAAATAGTATCCTCTTTCCTTCCAGAAACATCATCATGTGTTGAGATCCCCATCATGAGAACCAAATTTTTACAAACCTGCCCGCAGCGCTTTTCTTAGTCTCGATTATTTACCATCAAACTATTCCATTTCCACATGCGACTACTATGTTTTCTCCATGGCAAGGCTAAATCAAGCATTCACCTCATCATTTTCTTTGTTGTGAGGGAAGGATAACCTCGGCCTGCCTTAATTAAAGAACTCCTATATCTCGTAGCTCTCTTGACCAAGCCTTTGAAATAACTCAAATAAGGATCCTAAGGAAAACCGTACTCCTGCTTCAATTAAAGAACCCCCATATCTACTATTTATTCCATGGTAAGCCCAATCACGTAGCAATATTCCATGGTAAGCCCAATCACGTAGCTCTCTCACGTGGTATTTAGTTTCATTTAATTGGATTCAGAAGTTAAGATTCAAAAGTAAGCACCTCCTTGAGGATTACTAGTTTCAAAACTTCTACTTTGTAGTTAGTAGCACGAACAAATTGTCTAAATGGGTGGTCCACTTATGATTAAGAACTTACTAAAAAGTTTGCTTCTAGCTGGAAGCAAAACAAGTACCCCAAAAGCATACTGACTGGGAGTACTCATAAATGCTCGGAGGCAAGGAATTTCCCAAAGAACTCTCAATTAAAGCATAATAGGGGGGTCAACATTCTGGACATTATGATGGCTCCATAATGAAGGTTCAAGACCTAATTCCCACTTTGTCCAGAGCAATGAATATAGAAAAGTATGATACATATGTTCATTGATTTATTCTCTAGCTTCTTTGAAGATGGCATCTCTCAACATACCGGATGAGCCTTCGGCACATTGATCGGAGAGCATCAGATGACTGCTTTTTATGATCTCCATACCTTTTCCTACATTTGCGTAATTGACCATCTCCATTTGAGATTGCCTTTTGTAAATGTCATCACCCATCAACCCACAACAAAACAGAGAACAAGTCGAGTGATTTCCACCTAGAAACCCATGCTTACTTGGAGGCAACTGTACCAAATACTTCAAAATGGATGCATTTTAAATGTTTACAGGCTAATATCTTGACATAGTGAGTATAGCACTACAACATTTCGAAGATGATCCAATTATTGTGAATTTTAATGAAATGTTGACACAACCAACTTGAAACTTTTAGGTAAGCACACCAGTAACCTTTATAGTTTATCATCTTGTTGTGAATTACAAGTATAAGTATCCGTGATTAAGAAGAAAATGATTTCTACAAAATGCACTGCAGAGCACAACTGAAACAATATTAAATATCAACCTTAATGACTGAATCTAATCTGAGACAAGGTAGATAGCACAACCTTCTTCAACATAGAATCGTAAAGATTTGCGAAAATATGCATAGAGACAGAGATAAATTGTGCCTAAAATACACAATGATTGGGTTCATACCAGCTGATGGCATTTACAATCCCTCATCTTGTTGAGTTGATTCTTTCTGTTATTCCTTTAAAGTGAAAGGTTCTCAATATCATCTGGACCCTCGACCTTGCAAAAGAACACAAGTTATACAATATAGGGCATGGTATGGCTATATAAAATACAGCTGACTGCTGACTAGTGTTTGTATTTAACAATCTTTATTTTCTAGAAAATATGACCCGAGCCTGTTGTAGAGGTTGGATGGAGGCACATAAATTCAACCAAAATTTAAAGGAATTCCTCAAAAATCGAACAACTTGAGTAAGATCAAAGCACGTTGTCTGTCGTTTTTAAAGTGTAATGAGACGCTTTTCTGAGAGAAGCCAGTTACTCATTGCCTCTTAACTACAGGCAGTTTCTGCTTGTGGTTGGTGTCAACTCCCAAGTGTTTTTAGAGAAACCGGTTGGCGGAATTCATGATTTGGCATGAATAAGCAATGAACTTTACACATTTGAATCGCATAAAATTAAACAAATGAATTCAAACTCAAAACTAATAGATAATAGAATAGAACCCTAACAGACATCTGAAAACAAAATTCAATTTTGTGAATCCTCCTTAAACCATAAGTGAAGTGTAGAACAAATAGAATCAGAACCTGAAGCATGTGAATGTGAGAGAATATGAACGGAGCCAAAATTATAACTGAAGTTTAAACGTAAAAGTTACTCATCTGTTAACCAACCAAATAAAACATAGAAATCAAAGTCGAATAGAAATTGTTGATTTACAAAAGCAAAAGAGATGAAAAAGCACAACAGTAGAGAGATAGAGAGAGCGTGTGAAGGAGGTAGGTACCTAGTAGGGTGGGCCGGAGTGTGAGAACCGAAAACTTGCTATACGTCTGTTGGATTGGATTTGAATGCTTTGAAGCGCAGACAGAGTAGTTGAGTTGAGTTGAGTTGAGTTGAGTTGAGGAGAAAATGAAAGAAAGAGAAGATAATTGAGAAGACTGAGCAGAGAAGGCAAGAAAGAACGAATAACGTATCGTCGTTACGCTTGCAGAGTTTAAGTTACAGAGATACGGAGAGAGAAAAAAGAAATAGAGTGTGAGAGAGAGGTTTTATTGCGGTGGTGGTGGTGATGCTATTATTATTATTATTATTATATAGGCAGGTATTCCCGGAACACACGGCGAATGTAAAAGAGTCGTGGGAGAGACATGAATGACTTTGTGGGGGAATAGATCGAATGAATCTTCATGTCGGAGGAGGAGAAGAAGACTTTTGTTTTATGTATTCTATTAGTAAAGTCCTAAAACAGTGGGGCCCACCCGTGGGGCTCACCCGTTGGTTTCAATTTCAATTTCAATTTCCATCAGCAATATTAGGATAGGATCCTTATCTTAAAACACAAGAAACGTTGTTAAATGAAAGCAGCGATATTAGGATAGGTTTCAATATTAGATTTTTTCTAAATGAAATCAAGCTATTGATGATGATGATGTTGTTTTGAGCGTTTTTTTCTAAATGGCGAGGAAACGGCTTAACCCTCGAGATGCGTGCCTACACAAATCCCGAGGGGATGAAGGGTTGCACTCTCTCCTCACCCGTTTCCTCGCCGCTTAGAAGGGCTCTGTTTGAGACCTTCTTTACAGCGTGGGAATGGGCGCTCTCTTCCCTCGCCGTTTAGAAAAGGCTGTGTTGTTTTTGTTCCCAAATCAAAATCCTATTCAATCTAACACACGTTTCTACCATACATGGAGTGAGCTAGTGGTATATTACGTTTCTTTATCTTCTTATTTATGCCTCTACTTAGTTAGTGCTAGCTATATTATACGCTTTTTTATGCTAAAATAAGTGGTGTACGTTGTCATTCACTTAACTCAATAATTCTCTTACCATGTGACACCCAATTATTTTCAAAACACTGAATAGGCTTTTGTTGGACTCTACCCACTTGCATGGATTTAATACATAAAAAGTCCAGCCCATAATGGTTTTCATCCACTTTATAGTTTATAGTTATACTCTCACTAACCACTATTTATGTTGTTAACTCCCACCTTTCACTCTTGTTTCCTTGTATGTTTTCAAATGTTTATTTTTAGTGACAACTCACTATTCTAATTATGCACTTCAAGTTCCTATTGTTGCTCTAGGCAGAACATGTATCTTGCAAATAATATTTTCCTCATTCAGTCCCCAACTTGGGCACAATTTTGGAGGAAACTTGAGAATTTAACGTGAAAAAAATTAGGTCAAACATTTGACAAATGGACTTGGAGATACACTTCAAAATATGTTATGTAATTTCCATCAAATGACTTCCACTCCAATAAACCACATTTTAAGAAATTTGAAGCTTGATCTGAAAGGTATAAGCCACTAGCGGTATTTATTGTCAACACTCAAATAAGGTCCCACTAGAGAATATGTAAAGCTAAAAAAATATGTTTGTTTTTCCCTTAAAACAAACAGTAGCAGTAATAATATCGACCACTGCAACGATAGTTCCTCCAAATAAACAGTAGATGAACAGTGAAATGTTATCAACCTGATTTTCCATTACCCGGGCCAAAATGATTTCCTAATTCTATCATATTATAAGAAAAAACAAAAAACTAGATAAAAGAAATAAAGGGTATTTGTGTCATTAAAAAAAATATTATTACATCATTTTTGCAATTTTGCCTTCTCAAATTAAGATTATTTAAACTCAGCCCCTCTAAATATTCATTAATTATACCTAAGCCCTTACCGTAATTTATTTGAAGCCCTCCAATTATTTGTAAATTTCAAAAAGACGTTTACATCTAACTTTTGGATTTCTCATTTTGCCCTTAACATTTCATACATTTTACACTCAAAATCATCATCTTTCAAACATTGATTAATTATACATATACCCCTAATGTAAATTATTTGAATTCCCTTATTTATTTATAAACTATGCATAGGCCCTTTAAATTATATAAAATTATTTTGTTTAGAAATTCAATAATATTTTTCTTATCATTGAATTGTTGTAATAAAATAAAATAAAAAAGTATTGAATATCTACACATGTAGGACGCATCCACACACTAGTTATTAATAAGTATCAGATATTGACAAAGAAGTGCAACTACTAAAATTGAAGTTATGGTAAGAAAGCGGGTCCCATTTCTTATCCACGTGTTCTCGCTTTTTGCAAGGACAACTCGTTGGCACAGTAAGTGAGGTAAGAGTTTTATCGTAACTACACAATGTTGACCATTTGTGAATACCTCGAATAATCGGATACCTACACATCTTTGTTGTTGGATCATAAACCATGAAATTTTTTTTCCCACATTTCACAATAAGTTCACCATTCTTTCGAAACTTTATGGGTTGAAATGAATAGTTGATTGAAAAAATATGTACTGGTAGTATACATGGTAAATTAATAGTGAAAATGGATTCCAACAATAATCCTTCACCAAACTTGTGTCAACGCATTCAAATCCACTTATGTGAAATAAAAAAAATAAAAATAAAAAACTCAAACATCCTTGCAGCACACCTAAATTTAGTTCGTTTATTCCAAACTTACCATCTCGGATAGGCAACATATGAAAATTTGTACTTCCAATGTCGAAACAAACCACTTCCATCTCGTCGTCTAATCGCCTCTTGATAGGATAGAAATGTCACATTTTGTTCCTCTAAATATACAAATACTATGTCTCATTATATCGTAATAATCTTTCATTACATGCAATTTGTGTGTTTTATAGGAATTCAATGTTTAATCATCAAATTCGACATAAAGTTGCACAATAAAGTCAAGTTCAAGCCCACATGAATCACAAGTTATGGATCTCAAAGAAGTCAAGATTAATATTTGAACTCTACGTGGCTAACGTAGCCAAAGGATCTCTTCAAACCCCCAGAGTGTTAAGTCAAAATTCAACCCCATCCCTTTTGGTTCTTCATACCATATTTGCTAAATTCACATGCAAACCACTTTTCCTCATCTTCTACATGCATTTTTTATCGTTTTCATCATAAACCACTCTCTAATATTCCCTAAAGCCCATGTGCTTGCTCAAAATGGAAACCACCTTATTACTTAACACTAAGGTTTGGTCAGTTCGATTAATGGGCCCGAATAACCAAGACTGAGAATCAGACCGGGCTTAGAAAATTTGGATTTTCAATGATCGAGCTCGGACCGGGTGAAAGTGGTTAACAGGGGTGGTGGTAGAGGTTGGTAATGGTAGTGCTCTAAGAACGGGTGGTGATGGTGACATCGAAGAAATCATGGTTAGTGGAAGAAGTGAATATATAACCAAAAAGATGCATGACAATATCCCTTCAACTCAACCTTGAAAAAAGACTAAGATGATGTGATGTTCAATTTTGATTATTCTAGTTGCTAAACTTTGGTCTTGATGTAAACTTTGTAGTTAATGAAATATAGTAATTTATAGTTGATGAAATGAATCCCAATACATAAGTTATGTATGAATTAATTCATGTATTTGGAAATCATAATTCATTTCACTAACTATAAACCATTACATTTCATTAACTACAAAGTTTACAACAAGACCAAAATTTAACAACTAGAAGAATAAAAAATGAACATCACATCATCTTAGTCTTTTATCAAGGTTGAGTTGAAGTGATATTGTCATGTCTTTTTTTGGTTATATACTCACTTCTTCCGCCAACCAGGATTTTTTCAATGTCACCACCACCACCCGTTCGTCTACCACCACCACCCCTTCCTCTACCACTACCTGGAGCACCACCACCCTTTCCTTTACCACCACCCGGAGCACCACCACCACCACCTTTTCCTCTACTACCACTCGGAGCACCACCACCCCAGCAAAACTAAGATGCTCATGCAGGTGAGTTAATACTTGTTTATTTGTCATTGGCCTTTTAACTGCACTTCTTTTTTTTGTAACCATGTGTTCAGTTTCCAATCAGGGGATGACCCACCTGACGTATACTGGGATGTTGGGCACTGAGGTGGACTTTGCGCGAGACAAAAGTTATGTCATGGATAAGTCGTTTGCTGAGCAGCAGTTGCAGCTTTCTACTGACTTTTTGAAATGGATTTGCTGGGAAAACAACTAACTAGGGGTGGGCACGGGACGGGATGGGACGAGATGGACCCATCCCTGTCCCATCCTGTTCATTCGGGATCGGGACGAGACGGGACGGGATAGACCTCATCCCGACCTCGTCCCATCTCAAACGGGATCGGGATGGGACAGGATGAGCACGTACTAAATAGTCCTCCAATACAAAATAACAAAAAGAGTTTTATCTCACATTACTCACACACCAATAATGTCAAATTTATATACATATAACTTATATCATAAATAATAATAGATATTAAATAAATAAATATTAAACTTTTTTTGGAAAGTAAATAAATATTAAATTTCATTTAGAATTAATGATTCAATTCATTTAGATTTCATATAGAATTTCAATTTACATTGATTTAATTTCAACACATCCTAAACTTTAATTTAGAAGAGTATTTTGATTAAAAATAATTATTATTATTAAATAAATAAATTCGGGATGGGACGAGATAGGCGGGATTGAAAATCTCCATCCCAATCCCATCCCACTCTAGATCGGAATGGGACGGGATCGAGATGAATTTGATAAATTCGAAACTGACCCAAAACAATCTGGACAAGTTCGGGATCGCGGGATGGGATGCCCACTCCTACAACTAACTATCTGTCGCGGTTTGGAGGCTTAGTTGTGCGATGCCCGCGAGAGCCTGTATAAGGCTTTGACTGTTCAGGCTAACATTGAGGTTCAACTAAAAGGAGTCTAAGAGAGTCTGGATGAGGCCCTAGCTGCCATGACTGATTTGATGACCGAACTCGGGGGAGTTCGGGGAGATCAGGACAAATTGACAGTTGAGCAAATGGAGGTTGTTGACCATCTGGCATCTGCCCAGAAGTCTGCTGTTGAAATCCAGAATACTCTGGATCACGAACGTGTTGAGTTTTCTCAGCAGAAGGAACTCTATGACACTACTCTGTCGCAAGTGTCCCAGCTTACTCAGGAGCGGAACTCCGAGCATGCAAGCCAGGTTGCGGCTAAGCGCAGGCTGGCAAACTATGAAAGTGGCCTGTCCAGAACGCGTGGAGAGTTGTTTGGCTTGAAGGCGCCTTGGGTGGTCATGGAGAAGGGTTCCTTGACGTTGCTGAGAGTATTGACTATAACAAGGTTGTTGCTGGTAGGCTGGATTTGCTGGACTACATTGCGCAAGATCATGTAGACTTGGACCTATCCGTCTACAGGATGGTGGCTTTTGCTCGCTTTGAGGAGGAGTATTGTTCCTCTTCTTCCCCGCAGAGTGGCCCTGATGTTGATCCGTCTGTCGCAGAGATGATCTCTGATCATGTTGTTCCACATCTTGTTGTTGCTATGAGATCGTTCTAGCTTCTGAGTTGCAGAAGGATGTTTCTGACTCTTCTTCCACTACATGAGCATGTATGTAATGAAAGAAAAATTTTATTAATGAGAAAATTCTCCCTTTGTTGTTTTTTTTTTAATGTTTGTGCATGTGCTTGTTGTACTTACCATTTCCAATTTTTGCTTAGATTAGACTGAGTAAAGGCTAAATAGGAGGGTGTATCTACCCCCACCTGAAGTAGGGCTTTAGTATGGATTGAAGCCCTTTCTTTGCTTGTCTGAGCTCATACTCTGTCAACAGTAATAACTTAATCTTCTGTGAGAGTTAAGTTGTAGGATATTCACCTTTATTTTATCAGGTCATGCTCCTTTAGTGACGTAATTATTGTTTCCCTTAGTAGTTGATCCTGCGTAGGAGTTGTCCTCATGCCGAAAACTACACTTCCTTGCTGGTCTCTGACCTTTGTAGAGATTAGGTTGCCTGGTAAACCATATCTTGTTAGACTGAAGTTCGTTACCATATACTTGTAGTCTTGTATGTCCTGAGTAGGACTTTAAATTGAAGTGGGGTTGTCTCTGCCTTTCTTATCTAGGCTCCTATAATATTCTCTACTCCTTGACAGGAGTTAGGTTGTTGAGGAGTCGTCTTTGCCTGAATGGGCTAGACTCTTTACATTTATCGGGCTCAACCAATGTGAGGTCTTGAGCTGAGAAGTAGTCTCCACCCATCTGGGCTAGATTTCATAATATGTCTCAATCTTGAACAAGAGTTGGGCAGCTGGAGAATCATTTTTGCTCGAACAAGCTAGGTTCATGTACTCTTCTAGCTCAGTCCTTGAGGGGACCAGAGCTGGGAGGACGTCTTCCACGCTTATCTAGGCTAGACTCTATAATATACCCCAATCATGAACAAGAGTTGAGTTTCTTATGAGCCATTTTGCCTGAACGGGATAGGCTCATGTACTTCTCAGGCTCAGTTCTTGAGAGGACCTGGGCTGGGAGGAAGTCTTCCACGCCTGTCTAGGCTAGACTCTATAATATATCTCAATCCTAAACAAGAGTTAATTTGCTAAGGAACCATATTTGCCCGAACAAGCTAGGGTCCTAAACTCCTTAGGTTCAGTCCTTAAGAGGACCTGCACTAGGAAGAAGTCTATTAGGCCTGTTTAGGCTATACTTTATAATATACCTTAATCCTGAACAGAAGTTTAGTTGTTGAGAGGCCATCTCTGCCCAAACATGTTAGGTCCTTGTAGTCTTCTGGCTCAGTCCTTGAGAGGACCTATGGTGGGAAGAAGTCTTCTAGACCTGTCTAGGCTAGACTCTACAATATACCTAAATCCTGAACAAGATTTGAGTTGTTGTGGAAATGTTTTCGCCCGAATGCTCTAGGCTCTTGTACTTCTCAGGATTAGTCCTTGAGAGGATCTGGGCTGGGATGAAGTCTTCCACGCCTGTCTAGGCGAGACTTTATACTGTACCCCAATCCTGAACAAGAGTTGGATGGCTGAGGAACCATCTTTGCCCGAATGGGCTAGGCTTTCGTGCATATCTTGCTCGATCCTTTATAGGATTTGAGCCGAGGAGAAGTCCCCTCAGCCCATTTGGGCTTGATTTCATAATACGCTTCAATCCTGAATATGAGTTGGGCTGCTGAGGAACCATTTTTTCCCATACGGGCTATGCCCTTTTACTCTTCTAGCTTACTTTTTGGGAGAACGTACTCAAGAAAGAAGTTTTTTTTATGTATGTCTAGGCTAGACTCTATTTGAGTGGTGAGTTGTCCATGGACTGGGCTCGATCCGATGCTTTGTACCTTGGCTCCTTGGTGGACTAGGTCACTTGTGTGGCGAGTTGTCGTCGCCTTTAGTGGTTTAGGCTCAGCCGCTTGTGCGCCATTTTGGTCCGAGGACTTGACTCGCCCGCTAGCGAAGAACTGTCCGAGGACTGGGTTCGCTTGCTTGCGGTTGACGGTCCATGGACTGGGTCCGATCCACATGTGTGCCATCGCGGTTCTGTGCTCTGACTAAGCTATCTTAAGAGCGGTGAGTTGTCGTGGAATGAACTCGCTCGTTTACGGTGAATTGTTCATGGACTGGGTTCGGTCCACTTGCAGTGAACTGTTCGTGGACGGGTTCAATCCGCAATTGAGCTGCGTTGGTTCTTGAGGCGGACTAGGCCACTTATGCGGCAAGTTGTTGACACCTTGAATAGTACTAGGCTCGGGCGCTTGTGTGTCATTTTGGTTCCCCGTGTTAGGATCAGGCTTCGCTAGGCGGTGAGTTGTCCGGGGTCTGGGCTCAGCCTGCCGTATCATACCTTGGTTTTTTAGGCAGACTGAGTCACTTGTGCAAAGAGTCGTCGTTGCCTTCATTGGGGCTAGGCTCGGCTGTTTACGCACCATTTGGGCCCCGTATTAGGATTGGGTCTTCCCATGCAGAAGGCATTGAGAGTGGAATATAGTCATTTTTTATTACCTTTATTGATCTGCTTCAAAAGTGCTACATGATACCCTCGATGCTTCTTACCAGTAAGCCCTTGCCTTGGTTGTTCATCCCTTCTCAGGGGGACTTGAGCCATTGTGGTTACTTACCGATAGCTACATCGCCATGTAATGAAATTATCTGGCGAAAGACTGATATCCCTTGATAGTTCTTGTATCTCCGTTGACAATGAACTTGAGGCACTGGTGCTGTGTGGAGACCACTGCCTCCATCTGGTCAAGCCAAGGTCTTCCCAGGATTATATTGTATCCAAAGGGGGCATCTACCACGATGAACTCCGTCATAAGGAGCTTCATTGTTCCTCTGCTCCTACGGGTAGGTTGATGCTTCTGACTAAGTAACTTCAGGTGCCATTGAAGGCAACGATCACTTAGTTGTCGGGTTTCAGCTATTCCTTTCTCAGCCGCATCCTGCAGAATTCTTCTAGGAACAGGATATTGGTTGAGCTCCCCGTGCCCACCAGTGACATTTTCATGCCCCATTTTAATATTGTAATCGTGATAACCAGGGCGTCGTTTTGTGGGGAGTAGACCCTTTGCATGTCCTGCTCAGTAAGCGTAAGGTCCAAAGTTGTCTACTTGGGCATGTTGGACTGTGTGGTTTCCGCAGTGGGGACCTGTTCGCAATTCTTGAATTACCCACTTCCTCGATCGGTTGGATTTTTCCTGTTCGTTGTGCGCACTGTGTAGGACGTAGATGTCGTCTGCAATCTTTTTTTTGGCCTCTGAGGTCATTTCTTATTTTTATTTCTCTTAGGTTCATTTCTCTTCAGAGTTTACGTATTCTTCGAGTTGTCCCTTTCGAACCCAATACTTTATCTTGTTCTTGAGACTTTGGCACTCATGGGTGATGTGGTCGTGGTCCTTGTGATAAACACAATATTTGTTCCTATCACGCCTTGAATGATAGCTTTTGATCTTGGGAAGCTACTTGATGTCCTCCCAATTTTCATGGCAGGGAGGATTTTGGCCAACTGAAGTTGAGGGGAGCGAACTCAATGAACCTTGCGCTGACATAGTTGGTGGTCCATTTGGGTTTGGCCTTGTTGGACCCGGTTTTGCTATCGTTTTTCTTCTTCTTTGACCCGTCCTCGTCTTCGCCCATTTTCCCTTTCCCCTATCTCGGGTCATGGGGTGCCTGCATGGCCTCAATTTTGTCTCCTTTCTTGGCGGACATCATCTCCTCCAGAATGATATACTTCTGTGCGCTTTCAGCAAGTCCGTCATATCCCTTGGGGGTTCTAGGGTGAGGAAGTTATAGGACTAGCCTCATCGGAGGCCAAAAGTGAAGGCGGTGAACAAGGTGTCGTCCCTACAACCGTCAATTAAAGTCAATTCGTCGTTGAAACAAGTGACGCACTCTTTGAGGGTTTCATTCTATTTCTGCTTGAGACTTAGCAGGTAGTGATGCCCTTTTCTGATTCGATAGCTTCCTAGAATCTGGTGATAAACGACTTCGCCAAGACCTGGGACAGATCAATAGATATTGGTTGAACATTATGGAACCTGGTCAGGGCTGCATTCTTCAAGCTGATGGGGAAAGCTATGCATATGATGGCTTCTAAACTATCCTTTACCAGTAGTGGCATAGATGGTTTGATGGATCTGATGTTCCGTGATATTTGTCTTCCCTTAAGCTCTCCTGTCGGCCAACTTTTTTATCCTACATGGGGAGGTTTTCACTTTCCTGGGCGTGCTCTTGGGCATCCTCTTTGCGTGGGATCTCTCGAGATCTCAACCACTCTTGGGTAGTTATTGTCAATCCTGAGCGAGTCTTTCCACCAACCGCGCTAGATGATCCATATGAAACATGATCTGGTCTATGCGGGGGTCAGTCGTGGCCGCCTCGGTGGTTGGGCCTCGCGACTAATCTACCCCTCAGTTGGATCGGTTCAACCCTGCAGAATTTTTTTTTCTGGCTAGAGGGTTGTCTGGTTCGGCATTGTTGAGTGCTCGAGATCTTGTGACCATTTCTCAATGCTTTGCTTAGCTAGAAAGGACTTTCTGTCTTCGTTTAAGGGAAAACTTATTGTCCTTCCCCACGGACAACGCCAAAGCCAAAGCCAAACTGATGTGTTCAAATTTGTCATCGTTGATCTCAATGATTCAGATCGGTCCTCACTGATCTCGATGATCTCTAACTTGCAAAAATGAGCAATAGTTAAGCTACGGACCACCGTTGTGGTGGTCGAAGGTACTCTAATGCTTAAGTTAGATATTGATGCAAGGAAAAGTGAAGATTGTATGTAAATGGCAATGTGTATGTGTACCTTTCTTTCTCTTTTCACCATCTCTTATAGCGAGTATTCTCTTCCTAACTGTCCTTGCGATCGAGGGCGTGATGGAGGGAGGAGATCTCGCAGAAGATCTCACATGTGCATGACTGAGTCTTTTCGGCATTTGGCTTTGTTTAGAACTCAATTCTTGTTCATGCGAGTGGATCTCGGGTCTTATTGTCCTGGTCCAAGCCCTAAGACCCTGCCTATTGGGCTGACGTGTCTTGGGCCTGGGCATCTGACTTACAAGCTGAACAACAATTTATGCATAGGTCGGCTTGGGACTGGACAAAAGTTTTTTACATGTTAGGGTTAATCTATGCCACATGTAACAACTGCGATCATATGAGTGATTGATGTCTCATTACTATCTAAAAGGTTAGAATTTATTTTTTATCAATTATGTAATGAGTTGCTGGTGAGGTATCCAACTAGGAAAAAAGAATAGGGCAGCCTCATGGATAAAGAAAGGAGTATCTCTGCCTTTACTTCTTGTATTGGGCAATCTATAAACTGTAACTTTTCTTGATTCTCAAGTCCACTCCTCATTTCTCCTTTGCCAAAGTTTGATAATTAGTCCCCCACCTTATTTATTTGTATTTTTTAGTTTAACTAAATCGTACAATTATACCATGAAAGGTTATGAAGGGACATATATAAACTTAACCTGCTTTGATGGGAGAATATCATTGTTACCAAGTCTGTGTTTGATACGAAAATATTGGGTTTAAACAGTTTAGAACCTAAGTATTTCAATATGCCATGTTTCGAACAAATAAAACTCAAATATCACATTTTATTCGCGAGAAATGCGATATTTTGAATTATTCACGTATTAAACATCAAATTTTGATTTGAAATCTTAATTATAAGTTTTTCAAAGTTTACCATTGCAAACTAATTTGTTAAATTACTATACAAGAATATAAATGAATTAAAATAAGAATAAGATTTTTTTCACTTGAATATATGGGGAAAAAGTAAGTGAAAGATGATATTAATGAAAAAGATGATAGTGTTGATGATAGTACTATTCCCACTACAAATTTGGTGGAAAATTCGACTGTTTGATGAGAACATATTAAAGTTTATGCCTTGGTGGAATGGCTTGACACAAGTTTTTTACTTTCTAATAGTGAAGTTTGAATTATGTTTCTAGTATTTACTTTAGGCAATGGCTTTTTAACACCACATTTTACTGTTCTATATCACTACTTTTCTTTCACACCACTCATAAAAGGAAAAACATAAATTATTTTCCTCCCAAATTCAAACTCTATCTCCCTTCCTAACTTCATCTTCTTCGCTTTACAGACTCCCTCTACCCTCCCAACTTCCTCTTATTCTCTCCACAGACACCATCTCCCTCCCAACTTTCTCTTCTTCGCTCCACACACTCTCTCATTCCACTTTCACTCGAACCTGCAAAACATCTCCACACCGACTCCCTCTTCTTCCCTCCACAGTCCCTTTTCTTCTCTCTCAATTAAAAATTTTGGATCTCACGGCGGCACCTCTTTTTTTTTTTTTTTTTTTTTTTCCTTCTTCTTCTTCATCATCTCCGTCCCCTTTCTGTTTTTTTCTTCGCCCTCATGATGACCTATGCAATGATGGGTTTCCCACTCGTGGCGGGCTGCACGAGGGAAAAAAAAGTTGACCCTCGCAGAAGCACCGACGAGTTTTCCATTCGCAGGTGCCTTCATGAAGGTCAAAATTTTTTTGCCCTCATGCAGCCCACTGTGAGGATGAGGAAAAAATAGAAAATAGAAAAGGGAATGAGAAGAAAAAAAAAAAAAAAAAAAAGAGTGGCAACGGTGGCTGCTGTGGCTATATAGGAAAAGAAAAGAGAGTGTGATGATGATGAACACGCGATGATTGTGGAACTGGACGGAAGCTGGGACAGTGGATGGAATAATGGGGGAGTCGAGTGTGAAGGGAAGAAGAGACAACCACTATCACAACCCCATCTCCTCTATCTTTAGCCGTCGACAGTCGTCTCTCACCGTCCCTCGCAATTGATCGCCCCCTTCCTCGAGCAGTCGATCGCATCAGGGTCATGTTGTTGTTGTTGTTCTTAAGAATAGAAGGTCGGAGATAAGAGAGAAATAGTGGTTAAAATTGGTGGTGTGGGTTATAACAGGTCAAAAAATAAAAATATATTGGTTTGGTGGTGTGACACAGTAGAAGATGTGGTGTTAAAAAGTCGCTCCCTTTACTTTAACTTTACGGAATGACACATTTTCTATCTTCCAAATTCATGAATATGATAGTGTCGCCACTTTTTTTTCCGTTTTATTCTGTACTTTTACTTTGATGTGGCATTTTATTTGTTTTAAATTCGTCTTTTTACACTTTTTCTGTTTTTTTTTATCCGGATGAAGTTTTTAATAGTTGACTTTTTAAACTCATTTCCATACTTGGTGACTATGGATAGTATTCATAAAAATCAACTAGTCCTTAAAAAAATCGCTGGCAAATAGTGCCTTTGTTAGTGTTTTCACAACATAAAGTATCCATAGCTAAGAAATTTTTTCGGCATCCTTCATAATCTAGTGCCCAACACAATGCTTTTACTGCACCCAGAAGTTATGCACCAAAGTATGTTTAACTTTGATATCTAACCCGACACCCATTGTATCTAAAAGGGTTTTCATTCCTTCCCAAGTTGTTGCTACAAAAGTCTCAGTTTCCGTACAAACATTAAAACTTGCAACAGAAAAAATATTCAGTAAATAATCCTACATTTTATAGATATGAGATGATATAGTGTTGTTACATAATGAAGTTAATATTGCGTATACCCTAGGTTATGTGAAACCGAGTGTCAGGGGTAGTAAGTTGATGTAACGTAACAACTCTTTCACTGGTGATTGTTGTTACTCTAAGTGCGTAAACCAATATGGTGTATAATAGTAATTCACCGACATTAATCATGAAATCAAACTTGTCAATAATACATTTTTGGTTGAATTTTTAAAATGTGATTATATAATTCATTATAGTAGAGATTTTTAGAGTAATTTTGTTTTAGGCCTCGGTCAACCATGAGTTGGTAAACCACCTTAGGGTGTGGAGAACCCCATGGGAAGATGACTCCATTATGTCAGTAGAAGAGAATTAAAAAAAAAAAATGTCTGAACTGAAAATGATTTTAGGACTTGTTTGCATGGACTTCTCAAGGTGAACACCGATGAAATGAGAGTTATCGTGCCCTAGACTTTTGATACACACTTGCATCAGATAAGAGTTTTTATTGATAATCTAGAGAAGACGTCAATGATGATATCTTTTGGTAAATCTAAGATAGCCGACACTTTGATTTTGCTCTTATTTTCTCTTTATCAGTTGTGTTTTTTTTTGTTTACAATTAAGTTCAAGGTTCTAAAAATCACTAGGCGGTAGGAGGGCGGCGAGCAGAGGACTGGCGCCTAGAGGCCTATTCAGGACCTAGATGAGGTTTTATTTTATAATTTATAAAAGTAAAATATAATAGCATATAAATTACTTCAAATTCAATGCCAAGATAAATATGCAAAATGTATAAAAAAAAGATAAAGTTGTAATTTTTGTTTTTGAACTAGAAATAATTTTTTTTAAAACCTGGCCAGGTAGCCACCAAGCCCGCCTAGACGTTTCCCAGCCAACTAGCCTACCCCACCTAGGTTGATTTTCAGAACATAGATTAAGTCTATGGCAACGACTACTCCACACCACCAAAAGCGCTTTCTCACACCACCATTGAGTTTTTTTTTCCTTACTTACTCACACCACCAATAAATATGCAATAACCTAACAGAGAAACCAAAACTCAAAATGAAAAAAATGCAAAACATGGTAACTTTCAACCAATTTAAACCGTCAATTGATACCGATTCTCAAGTTCATCAAAGCATGAAAGTTGTAGTACTCTGAGTTATCTAATAAACACAACTTGAATCATTGAAAATGTTTTCAAATGAGCAAATTATGGTCATTTTACTAAAGTCGCACAAATCTGTCTCGCAATGAAAACGGGATGGTGTCTCTGACTTTCGACCAATTTATGTGCTCGATCGAGACCGATTCTCAATTTTATTAAACACACAAAAATTGTATTGCTTTGAGTATCTAATAAACACAACTTGAATCACTTGAAAATGTTTTAAAATGAGCAATTTATGGTGATTTTACTAAAGTCGTGCAAATCTGTCTTGCAATGAAAACGGGATATTGTTCCTAAATTTTGGCCAACTTATGTGCTCGATCAAGACCGATTATCAAGTTAATTAAAACCTAAAAAAACTAATAATCTGAGTTATCTAATAAACCCAACTTGAATCACTTGAAAATATTTTTAAATGAGCAAGTTATGGTCATTTTACTAAAGTCGCGCAAATCTTTATTGCAATGAAAACGAGATAGTGTCCATGACTTTCGGCCAACTATATGCTTGATGGAGATCGATTCTTAAGTTGATCAAAACATAAAAGTTGTATTACTCTTAGTTATCTAATAAAAACAACTTGAATCACTTGAAAATGTTTTGAAATGAGCAAGTTATGGTCATTTTACTAAAGTCGCGCAAATCTGTTCGAAAAAATTTGCTGAAATTTTATGTTCGCCCAGAACAATGCGAGTTTTTGCAAAAACCTCGCATTGTTTCAGGCGATATTTTCAAAAACCTCACATTGTTCCTAGCGAGATTTTTGCAAAAAACTCGCATTGTTCTGGGTGAAAAGGAAATTTTAGCAATTTTTTTTACTGTTCACCCAGATCAATGCGAGGTTTTAGCAATTTCAGCAAAAACCTTGCATTGTCTCGGAAGAACAATATTTTGTTTGTGATTTCTGAAATTTTTTCTGAAGTTTACTTTGTTTTTGTGATTGAAAATATTTTTGAAGTTTCCATGAGATTACTTTATTTTTTTGAAATTTTTTGGGGAGATTGCGATTTGGGGTTGTGATTTTTAAGGTTTCGATTTTGGGGGAGAGGGAAGAGATTTTCAAGGGAGTAGGAAGAAATTTGAATGTGGGAGAGGGAAGAATCGCGTTTCGATTTGAATGGAGAGGGGGAAAATGTGGGTTTTTGTTTATATAGGTGGTGTGAAAAAATATGGTGGTGTGGAAAAGAAAGTAGTTAATGTAAGATAGTAGAATGGTGTGAGAAAACACTTATTAGAGTATTCGCTGCCTAATTGTATCTATATACATATTGCCAGCTAAGAGTTATGTTCTATTATCAAGCTGCCCACGTTGTTATGTGACCATTTTAACTTGTTTAAGGTTGGTATCTGAGTGGACCCAACTAGAGTATAACATTTGGAGGTAAGGTCTACTCCTTAAATTTAAGAGTTAATTCATTTTATGTTTTAATTTATTAACCTGATATGTTTGTGTAATTAAGAGTTAATTTTCTGTTAACAAATTAAGATATCATTTGGACGACCGTTGAAAACTTGGATGACCGTTGAAAACTTGGACGACCGTTGAAAACCGTTGAAAATTAAGATATCTATTAACCTGATATGTTTGAGTTAATTCATTTGGACGACCGTTGAAAACTTGGATGAAGACGGTGAATGAAGATATCATTGAGCTTGGATTAGGTGAGGAAATGTGGGAAGATCGCATTGCTTGGAGAACCAAAATCCATGTAGCCGACCCCGAAAATCTCGGGAATGGGCTTTGATGATGATGATGATGATGATGAAATAGAAAATTAGGTGATGTGTTTTTTTAGGTGCTTGGTTTGGTAAATGCGCCGAGCGTTTTTCTTTGTCCCATCCAAAGGCGGGTTATATCAAGGTTTTGTTTAGTGTCGAGGAAATAATGCAGATGAAAATAGTTACATAAAATTATTGATAATCAAGAATAAGAAAATTAATTACATCATTTAGCATTAATCCTATTACATTAAGAGGGCGTTTATTTTCTTTAAGTGCTTAGAAACTAACTTCTAACTGGAGTTAGAAGTTCTGAACGAACTATTTGTTTTGACTCTTAATGGGTTGTTGATTAGAAGCTGTCAAATTAAAATGTGTTTGTTTTTAGGTGTTAAATGAGAACTGTTTGACAAATTTGTCACACTGAGCTAAAAACAAATTATGAAATAAATATTGTGCTTAAAATCATACCTAATAATTATTCAAATCCTAGAAAATTTACAATACCTTTCATTACAAGAATATTGAAATATGACCAATTATATTTAAAAAAAATTTATCAAACTAAATTATTTTACTAATATACACGAGAGAGAGTTTGAGAGATGAAGAAAAACTTGAAAATATAGAGAAAAACAAACAAAGTTGAAGGAGAGAAATGAGATAAGTTTCTTACCGAGTCCTTGTGAAGATAGATAGAACCACAATGTTTGGTGGAGAAAAATAAAGGTGTGCCATCAAAATTTAGCCCTACTTATTTTTAAGAAGATGAGGAAAACAATTGTCATTACAAAATTATGTTAAGGTTATTATTGGAATAATTGTTTACTTAGCACTCGATGTTAAGTGATCAACATCTCCCTGTTGCTTACTAACTTCTGATCAGAACTAAAAATAAGCACTCTAAACAAGGTGGTTCATTTCTTATTAAGACTTCCGACTCCATTCAGAAGAAAAACAAACACCCTCTAAGTGTGTGTGTGTGTGTGTGGGGGGGGGGGGGGGGGGATTTATAGAAAACATGTCTAAGATGTATTTTTATTTTTATTTTTATTTTATATTATATTATTGCATATGAAAAATTCTAATGAGCCTGGTCCGAAAGCACTGATTTGTGTCTGGGAGGGTGGTCTGCACGTGATCGGATCAACTTTATCCCTCTCCGACTTCTACAAACCCATGAAGAGAATGGTAGAATGATACATTCACGTACGAACCATCCTCTATATACAAATCAGTGCTCCGGGACCAAGCTCCATAGAAGCTTTCACGGCATATATATTACTAGGAAATGCAAGTACATGAGTTCATATGCTTCTGATAACGATTGCAGATGGTTGCATAGTTTCAGTTGTGCTACATGATTACATACAAAAGAGTGCATTACATAAATGCCAAAGTCGACAAAGAGAGAAATTAAAAGTTGTAAAGAACGGCTGTGATGATGCTGATCAGGTCTTGAAGTGTTCAGATCAGCAGCTGCCTTAGTATACGGGTCAGATGATCCAACGTTGCTTCCAGGCTTTGTTGCGGCTGAAATAGAGGATTTGGAAGATAGCCTTATAGCTCCTATTGTTTTGTTTGTGTCATCACCAAGAACATTTTTGATTTTTGCAAAAACCTTTAATAATAAAATATCAAACATGTGTATGGTATCACGAGGAACAAAGTTAAAATATAATGGCAACGAATACTCCAGAACACCAAAAAGTATTGTTTCACATCATTTCACTTTCTGACACTATTTATTTTTATTTCTCACACCACTATTCTTTCTCATACCATTTATTTAAACAAGAAAACAACATTTCTCCTCATTCAAATCGAAACACATTATTCTCTTCTTTCTCAAAATCGAAATAACATTTCTCTTCCATTCAAAATCGAAACACATTCAAAATCTAATTTGACTCATTCTCTTGGTTTGATTGCTTCTTCCCTTCTCGCACCTTCACTCTCACAAAACAAGCAAACAAATCTTCCCTTCTCTTGGTTCGATTGCTTCTGCAACCCCTCAGATCCATTATTCACTTCATCTTAGATTTCGACTCCAACGCTTCTGCAACCCCTCAGATCCATTTAATGTGACAATGCGAAATTTTAAGAAAAACAAAGTAATCTCATGGAAACTTCAGAAAAATTTTCAATCACAAAAACAAAGTAAACTACAAATTTTTTTTCAGAAATCACAAAAAAAAACTACTGTTCGCCTGAGAGAATGCGAGGTTTTTGCAAAATCTCGCATTGATCTGGGCAAATAGTAAAAATAATTTGCTAAAAATATCCTGTTTGCTCAGAACAATGCGAGTTTTTGCAAAAGCTTGTATTGTTCTGGGCGAACATAATATTTTTCAGCAATTTTTTTTCTCGAATAGATTTGCGCGACTTTAGTAAAATGGCCATAACTTTCTTATTTCAAAATATTTTCATGTGATTTAAATTGTGTTTATTAGATAACTCAGAGTACTACAATTTTTGTGTTTGATCAGCTTCATAATCAATCTCAATCGAGCAAATAAGTTGGCCGAAAGTCAACGACACTATCCTGTTTTCATTGCATTACAGATTTGCGTGACTTTAGTAAAATAACCATAACTTGCTCATTACAAAACATTTTCAAGTGATTAAAGTTGTGTTTATTATATAACGCTAAGTACTACAATTTTCATGTTTGATGAGGTTGAAAATCGATTTCAATAGAGCATATAAGTTGGCTGAAATTTAGAGACACTATCCCGTTTTCACTATGAAACAAATTTGCGCGACTTTAGTAAAATAATCATAACTTGCTCATTTTAAAACATTTTCAAGTGATTTAAGTTGTGTTTATTAAATAACTCAGAGTAGTACAATTTTCGTGTTTTGATAGCATGTAAGTTGGCCAAAAGTCAGGGACACTATCTCATTTTCATTGCAAGACAGATTTGCGCGACTTTAGTAAAATGACCATAACTTTCTCATTTCAAAACGTTTTCAAGTGATTCAAGTTGTATTTATTATATAACTCAAAGTACTAAAATTTTTATGTTTTGATGAGCTTGAGAATCAGTCTCAATCAAGGGTTTAAATTCGTCGAAAGTTACCCTATTTTTTTTCAAAAATAGTTTTTTGGGTGGTGTGGTAAGTAGAAAAAAAAAACAAAAAAAAGTACATGGTGGTGTGAGACAGTACTTTTAGTGGTGTGGAGTAGTGGTTGCCAAACATAATTAGTGTATGTATGTCAAATTTTTTTTTGGTTATTTGATTATAGAAAATGAGAAAACAATATTGATGTGCTCAGATCTGTCCTTGCTGATCTTGATGATATTAAACTTGCAAAAATGAGCAACGGTTAAGTCAGGAACCACCGTTGTGGTGGCCGAAGGCACTTCGATGCTTAAGTCAAATATCGATGCAAGGAACAGTGAAAACTATATGTAAATTGCAACGTGTATGCGTACATTTTTTTCCTCCTTTTACCATCTTTTATAGTGAATGTTCCCTCCCTATCTGCTCTTGCGATCGAGGGCGTGATGGAAGGAGGAGATTTCACATAAGATCTCACCAGTGCATGACTGAGTCTCTTCGACACTTGGCTCTGTTTAGGACTCAATGCTCGATTGGGCTAAGAGCTGATTTCGTGCGAGTTGATCTCAAGCATGTGACAACTTTGAGATTCTTCGTTTGGAGCTTATTGTTCTGGGCCAAGCCCTAAGACTCGTACCTCTTGGGCTGGCGTGTCTTGGGCTTGGGTATCTGACTTATGAGCTGAACGATAGTTCGCATATGGGTCCGCTTGGGGCTGCATTGAAGTCTTTTTTGTGTTAGGGTTAGCCCATGCCATGTGTGCGATTGTGATTGAGTGACTGTTTGATGTCTCATCATGTATATTTTTCTTTGACATCATTAAACATCAACGTAATGTTCCTCGAAATCAAGTGCATGCTCTCTATTCTTAAAAAAAAGTGCATGCTCCCCGCATTATTAGAGCATCTACAGTAGGCTCCTGAAAGTTCATTCTAAATTGGCCTCTTAAATTTAAGATGTCGAATGTCTTCCATTGGCCTCCTCTATGCCCTTCAAATGAATTTTAGCATCCCCTTTCCCACTAAACATACATATTTAGAAGGGCTATAAAAGACCTCTCTAAATTAATGCATGTAAATTGTAGTATAAAAAATGAAATACATGGCCCTTCAAGAGCGCAAATAGAAAGACAAAAAAATGGTGTTCCTCTAAAAGACGCACACTTTTTTTAAAGCTTTTTCAGTACAATACAAAGCGTCGAGAGGAGAAGGGGGGGGGGGGGGGGGGGCTCCCTAACTGCTCCCTGTTAAAACCTTTCTAAATTTATTTATTGTGTTACATTTCTTAGAAAGGTTTCTAAATGCGAAAATAAGCAAAATTAATACTAAGAAATATTTAGGACCCTATTGTGGATGCTCTTAAAATTACACTTAATTTTTCTATATTATATTTTTTTTGGAAATTGAGCGGGGGTAAAAGCGGACCCCAAACCGCGAACAATGATAGAAGATTACATTCTGAGATAAATTTTTCCTATCTTATCTTCAAAAACAATCTTTTTAAGATCTTCAGCAAAGGAGCTAGGCGTGATCTCAATAAATTCGGAGCTAGGGAATGTGCTTGCTAGGAGGTCAGCCGCTCGATTAGTTTCCCTATAGTCGTGTTTGCAGGAAAAGTCTTCTAATGTAGATAATTCAGCTCGTATGTTCCAGAGTACGTGTCTAACAGTCCAAGGAGCTGGCTTGGTAGTGGTGATATAAGTGAAAACAGCCATAGAATCAGTGCTTATCTCGAGTTTCTTGATGTTAAACCGCTTTGCTAGACGCAGACCCGCAAGAACTGCCTAAAGTTCATGTTTAAGGACTGATAGGCCAGGGCAATCCTCCTATGAGCAAACATTCTCTCCTATGAGCAATTTACGGCACATTAGCCAAACTTTGATTTCTCGTTTTGAAAATTAATTGATTCTAACACTCATTTTCTGATGGAACTGTAAAGTCCACGTCATTGATTGGTCAAGATTCATTTTTGGACAATTTTGCCCTTAACTTAGGTTAATTAAATATATTTTTTTATTAATTGAGTCTAATTTTTTGAACCCTAAAATCCAAAGTTGCCCACACCTTCTCTCTTCTTTCTACTTGCAGCTCTTGAACCCTACAAAATAAAGATAAACAACCCTCAAGTAGAACCGTCGGCATTACTTTCTTTCCCAAATTCTTTCTTCATGAAATAAATTGATAAATACCCAGAAATGATCAAACAAGTTGTTTCTCGTCATTATTTTATGATACCATCCAACAACATTACCCACTTTGCTTTCTTGCAAAATTTCCTCGTGAAAATAAAAATAACCATTCATCATATGTTGAAACAAACAAAGGGACCGACCCAGAATGTTGAATAAAAGGAGAAATAAATAAAGAATTAAAGAGACTCATGTTTCTTTTCCATACTTGATGCAACCTCTTGGGTGTGGAAGGTGCCATCCATCCATTCTTTTCTAATGACCCATTTGTCTTGAAATCCGAAATCTCATATAAAAAAAAAGAGCTTGAGGTGTAATGGGTATTGGTCTTTCTGCTCAAGGAGAAGAATTAGATGGAAGGGGGTACTTTGTCTCTCTGTCTTTGTGTGTATTTTTGTCTATAGGGTCTCTCTTCCTTTTTGTTGTTGTTGAGTTTGAAGAGGAATCAAAAGGAAACTAGCTACCTGTGATTGTGATTAGAATCTTTTCAATGTCAATAAAACAAACAAACAAACAAACAAACAAAGTCACTTTCATTCGTCTCGTGTCTTTTGTCCTAACGATCCTCGTGGCGAATTTCTCAATTTCCCACCGATTTTCCCGTTGGAATTTTTTTAGTACCCTTTCTCTCCTAATTTACTTCTACTTTTGAAGAAAGGAGATTTTGGGTTTTAGGTTATTAAAAAATTTAGAGTCAGTTATTAAAAAATTTAGACTCAATTAATCAAGATAAGGAAAAAATGGTCCAAAAATTATTCTTAATCAGTCAATGATGTAGACTTAACAGTTTCAACAAAAAATTAGTGATAGACTCAATTAGTTTTTAAATCGAGGGCCAAACTCTAATAGGTACAAACTAATGAGTGCAAAAAAAAAAAACCCCTAAATGTGTAATCTCGCTCATAGTATTTGAAACCAACCTCATAATGTCATAAGTACATAAATTTAAGAAAAAAACATCTCAAACGAATAACTAATTTTTTTCTCCATAAATAAGTTATTAAAGGTTAGATTGAATGGAATTGTTTATTTCTACAATAAATTCATGAATCTATCCAAAACTTAGATAGAAAAAATTACAAACAATATTAAAACTTTGAACACATGAACTCATAAACTATTTATTTAAATAATTATAAAGTAGTGCAACTTTATAAAGTATTTTTTTTATCTAATTGTTCATCCCGCACTTTCTTCTTTAAGTTCCCTCTTCCCAGTTGTTTCTTCTTCATTTGTTTATCCTATCCTTTGATTTTGATAAGCTAGTCTTGGGGTCGAAGGTTGATTTTAAAGTAAAACCATTTTCAAGAGCTGTAACCAGTGTTCTAAAAAATGGCCTAGGCGTTAGAAAAACACTCAGATTAATGGCTGGGCGGGGTGAAAAATCGAGTAGGCGTCTAGGTGAAAAATCACAAATCTGAAAGCCTTATTGAAATGTTAAATATTATATGTTCTGCATTAGCAGTTGTATGCCTATATGAATGTTAATGAGTCAGACTGTGACGGGGATGTATGGTGGAAATAGTGGATGCAATAACTGTTTAGATATTCAACTGTAGTATTTGTTCATCTTTTCGCCTTTAATCGAAAGAGTATATGTAAGCAAAAATAAATTTTTACTCATTCCCTTCCTAATCTTATTCCTTGCTTGCAATCAATTCAAAGCTATTGGGCACTGACATTGGGTTTAGTCGGAGGGGTAGATTTGTAAAAAGCAGATGATGGGTTCAATTGAGATTGAGATGAAGGAGTTTGTTGATCTTCGTCATAAAGAACAAGGGCCCAAGAAGAAAAGAGAGGAAGGAGAGAGAAATAGAGAAGTGAATAAGAGAGATAATACAAACCCATTGAAATATGAGGGGGAATGATGAATTTGAAATGACTCTTTTTATTTATACTTTTCACTCACAAATTCTTCAAAATTCACAACTTTAACAAATCCATCAAAATCCATTATTTTTTAAATACCCCTGATAATGAACTTTTGAAAAACATGAATTGAATACCTCCTAATTTTGATGGGTTTTAAAACAATCATTTTAAATCCATATTGAATACCCCTTAATTTAGATGGATTCTTTCAAATACTTAATTGAATACTCCTGAATTTTAAAATCCTTCACAATACTTCACAATCCTTAATTGAATACACCCCGTGATGTATTCAAATTATCAGAAACACAACCATTTTTTATCAGGAAAAAGATCCCACTCCTCAGGTTTCTACAACAACTCAGATATGTTATGACAAGGTTTCACTTGGGATTGCTAAAGTTTAGCAGTATCGCTTGTTGTTTATTGTCCCATCCTCACTATAGACTCGCGCTCTTATAACTTTATAAGTCCATGCACTACTTAGTGACTAACACCCCTTATGTCAGCCCTTGAAATCCCATTCTTGATTTTAACTTCACATTGTATTTTCATGCTCTATCTGTCATCAAATTCTTAAACAATAACAAAACAATTAATGGTACAATCCCAGTCGTGGATGCACGCACATCAATCTTGAAGCAACAAATACTGCTATTTACAAAAACCAAAGGACTACAATTCAATCATAATATATTTCCTGACAAGAGCTTCATCCATCTCACCTTGAAAACTCGTCCCAACTCCTAAACGACCACTTTGAATTCTGAAATCTGAATTTCATGGTTGATGAAAGGAGCTCCCTTCCTGCTGATGGAGATCAGCAACAGGCTGACTTACCACGGGGATATCTAAGCTATTACCCTCTGTCTCAGGGGTAACTTCCCTTACATCGGCTATCCTTGCATCTGTTGCTCTGATATCACTCCACTCCCTATCTTCTATGGATCCAAGACCATCCCGATCAACTGCCAATTGGACCTCTCCATCCTCAGAAATTTGGACTGATCTCGAAACATTGAGACAAGCTTTATCCACGTTCTCGTCTGCCAAATCCATATGCTTTGTCAATGGAGAGGTGTTGCTAACATCAGAAGAGAACTGTGTCTTCTCTTCAAATACTTGTTTTGTATCGCTCTGTAATCTGTCACAAAATCATATGATTGACTGTTAACTTTGCCTAGACTCGAGAATAGCAGAGAACAAGAAAGACATGCATGCTCATGCTTCAACAGAGATGTATGCTGTAAATAAATTAACTAAAAAAATGTATTCTGCAAATAGTGAGAATAGCAAGCCAGGACTTGCATCTTATATGCCCTTTGATAGATGGAGATAAGTTTATCACTTGCACATTAAAAGTAAGCATAAGCTTGATACAGTCATCATAACAATCTAATAAACAGAATATCTACTTCATGATGTATAATCAATATATTATTTAGATACATCAATATAAGCATCCACGTAAAGGTCAAGTGAAATAAATGTTGATGTGTAAACATGGCCACCTACAGTTCCATGAAAAAAATGAGTGCTGCAGAGAGCTTGAACAAGTAGTACATATACAAAAGTGTGTCCACAATATGTTATGATTACAAGGATAATTTGAATCTAAAGCTCGGGATTGTCAGACAAAAATTGATAGTCTATAGTGAAAAAATATATGCAAGTTGAAATCATGCAGTATCCTAATCATGCACGGCAATCCTGAGAACCAGATTCCAGATATGATACTCTATCACTTATAAGAAACAAAAGCCTAGCAGTTAAAACCAAATCTGTAGCACATAGACTTCATTTTCCTATTATGATTTTCGTTTTATGAACAAGCGAGCAATAATTTCTTTAAATGATGGTCTGACGAGAATGAAAAAAGCGTAGAGACCCCAAAGATGAACAAATTTACAAAGGATAGCAAGACAATGGATGACAACCCGTCCACCATACAAGATTGTAAGTTAATGTCTTTGAGCACTGCCCAAGTTCTACCCCATACCAAATGAAGCTAGATACCATACTCTTACCACTCATGCAGATCTTACCAACTATAACGTTGTAAAACAAGATTTTTGAAACACTCCCATTCCAGTAATCAAAGAAAATCATTAAAATGACTTAAAGAACTCAACGGAATATTTGTCAACGAGAAAGAAATGAGATCTTTCTTACATACATCACAGTTCAATTACTAAAAAATCTTCAAGCCTTCTTAGCTTTCCATCTATTCATAGCAAGGAAATCTAGACCAGTGTAGCACAACTTGGCAAAATTCTCCCAGCAGTTAGAACAATTCGACTTCCACGTTTTTGTCATTTCTTTGGATAGGACTTTTAAAGTCAGAAAACACTACAAGCATCAAGTAGGACATAGCCTAAAAGCACAAATAAGAAACAACACAAAGTACCAAAAAGAAATTGCAAAGAAAGACTGGAAGACAACCTTACCCTAGGTCAAAAAGGCCATAGCAACATCATAAGAATAACAGACGGAGGCTAAAGCATGAAGTGATATCCCAAGCATCCCAACAAAGTTGGCACCCACAGGGATCGCCATCATGTGTTGTAACTTAAACACAACCTGTTACACCCCATATCCTAATGAGGGTGGGAAGGCGGTGATGTACTAGAAGATGCCCAACCCATGGAGTAATCATGATTGCACCAGTCTAACACCGAGGCCTTTTCAACTCAACTAACAAACTCCCTACAATTACAGGAAAAAGATTCTATCCTATTTAAAAATACACATGAAAAGGTTGATCAGAAATGATCTCCCAAGTAATCCTCCATTGCCACACCAGTGCTTTGACTGATTTGGTGAGCTGCGAAATATCTCTATTAATGTCTTCGAAGTCCTATTTCTTTCGTTCCAGATTACTCAAATGGTTGTTAGAAAAACTCTATCCCAAAGCCAGACTCCTTTAACAGTTAGCTATTTATTTCCCAAGCCTTCACCTATTGAAGAATATTAGAGGTAATTGGAGGGGTGCAATTGACCTCTCCACATATAGATGTCCACAAGTCAGTGGAGAAAGGACATTAGAAAAGATATGATCAACGTTTCAGAGTTTAGGTTACACAAGGCACACTTATTAGTGATAATCAAGCCCCTTCTAGACAGCTCATCAATTGTGGGAATTTTCCCTTGCCCCAATGCCTAGAAAAGAAATTGATTCTAGGAGGAATTTTTTTCCAAATAAATTTATGGCCAAAGAGGGAAGGAAAAGGAGTTATTTCTCTCTGGTAAGTCAAGAACTGAGAATTTCCTTGATTTTTCATCCAAGACCAACTACGTTCCTCTTCTGGTTGAGCCCCTCCAGGAGCAAGAGGAGAGGAGAAAGCTCCTCATCTTTGACACCTCTTCTAAGCTTGAGATCCCAGTTAGGGGAGTGGTGGATGAATCCTGAAAGAACTGAGAAATTATAGCATTTTTAGCAAGAAAGAGTCTATAGATGGAAGGAAAGACCTCCATAAATGGTTTATGAGTGCACCAAACATCCTCCCAAAACTTTATTCTTCTGCCATTATCCACTTTGAAGGAAATGTGGGAAATGTGCTGATGGACCTGAGCTTTCATATTTCCTAATTCCTTGCCACCATGAGCAACCATAATGAGAAGCATTCTGCCTAGTGAATCAACCCCCATCTTGCACCCCATATCTCTGCTGAATAATAGTTCTCCAAAGAGCATGTTGTTCCATCCCAAATCTCCAAAGCCGCTTTGAGAGTAAAAGCCAAGTTAAAGAGGTTTGAGCGTTCTAATTCCCATCTCTCCTCGCTCTTTTGGTCTATTCTAAACCCTAGCAATACCAGAAGATACCCTATTTCTCAATAGGACTCAACAACCTCCACATAATGAAGTCCTGCCTCAAAATAAGTTGCTGAAGAAATTAACAAAATGAAATATACTATGCAATATCACTGTCTTGATCACGTTGCACAGACGTGCATATCTCTGGGCATGCCATTTATATCAGATTTAAGTAGCTTCCTGGAGCAGGAATTTATCATCAATATCTTGGTGATCGATTTAAGGAATGACAGGTTTTAGCTTCCTTTTTTCTTATAAAAAAAAGAAGCTAATGTTTCAGCAAGCTTTCAAAATTACAATGAAGCTCACCACCTTACAAAGATAAGTGATTTGCCAGTCTTCAGTAGCAAGTTTCAAGTATGAACCAATCAATACAATCATGTGATCAATTGGGAGGTCTACCCTGATCAATCACGATTAGGAGGCTTACGCCTCAAAAGAGAGCTTATTTCCATACCCCCAAAAGGCAATATGAAGGCTTAAATACATTAAAGGATTCTCAACAATTGAGGCATACAGACACCTTTTACCTCATTTTTTTTTTTTTTTATAACTAATGGTTGGTAGTACTAGAAATGAATAACCCAATCAGCCGCTAACTTATTGCATAACAAAAATTTATTTAAAAATAAATAAATAAAATCTTTCTGTTCATACACATTGAACACTCGGACACACCATTTTTTTTGTTTTTTTAAGGTTTCAGTTCTTTATGCATGTTTTATGAGTATACTGTAGAAGGGAAACTTCATTAAAACAATTTAAGGAACTCCTTGATTGTTGTAATAGCAACTTACCTTTTTGCAATGTTGTGCAGTTAAAATGGCGTTATAACGTTGATATAACTCCGTTTGATGCTTAATGGAGGTAAGCCGTTACGATATGACATTTATCACGTTATGCTATCACAGTTCCGATATAATGGCGTTATATGGCCGTTATTGAGATAACGATTTTTTTAATAATGTCGTTTTAACGCTTTGTTCTAATACATTAAAAAGGTAACCCATTTCATTCTCGATCAAACCAAAACTCTAGACTCATAAAAAAGAACCAGAGCTCGCCTTCGCCAATCGACAGAGAACCAGACATCGTTGTTTGACAGAGAACGAGAGAAGAATAAGGGAAGAAGACGAAGAGTTGATCACACTCTCTGTTGCGATCTCACTCTCATACGAAGGGAAGATGTTTTTATTATTATTAATTTTTTTAAATTTAATGTTAAGAACACGATTTACTTTTTTTACTCTATTACATTAATACTTTGGGGGACTATTAAAAGTATATTTTAAAAACTATTACTTTATATACCGTTATATCCTGATATATTCCATTATAATCTATAATGCTCTTAGACCATTAGAGGTCCATAGTTGCTATGTGATTCAACACTTTCATGTAGCTTATCTAAATAGGTAATACATAATTACCAAGTCAAAGCTCCCCCCTATCCGCCCTCAACACACACACTCAACAATAACAATAACAATAATGAACAAAAATCTGGCTATGTTAAAGTAATTATCACTTACTAAGGAGGCGAGCATCTTATTGAGCGCATTGAACAAATCACTAATTGGGCTTAAGGTAGATTCCTAAAATATTTGTGTTATTCAAGGAGCATGGGCTACTGAAAAGCATTTAATTAGGACAAAAAACAATGGCAAGAGAAAATACAGGAAGATCAAAGTGATATCAGAATGGAGAACCTTTTAATTTGGGCTTGCAACATATCAACATATGCCAGAAGCTTTTCCTTGTCCTTTACAGCAGCTAACTCTTTCTCCACTGAATCCTTTAACTTGGCTTCAGCGGCTGCTTCTGCAACCCTAGCCCTCTCTTCAGCTCTAACGACAGCTCCTTCCAATATAACGGCACGTTCTCTAGCTTTGGCAAGCTCCGAGCGCCATAGCTGTGCCTCTCGAAGGGCAGAATCTCTATGCTTCACAAGATCATCTCTCTCTTTAGTTAGAACTGCAACCTTCTCCTCAGACCCTTTCAACTACAACATCAATGAAAGGAAACCTTAAATATTAGAGTTTCTATCAATAGTATACAGAAAGTTCAATCAAAATCATCAATCATTTTACTCAATAAGAGAACAAACCAGTATAAAGATGAACATAGAGGAAAGAATCTGAACAACTTTAGGGGTCAATGTGGTCATGTTTGATGTCACTAAGAAGAAACAATAGGTACTGCTAAACAAAAAGAAGGAACCAAGAGTAGCCAAACATATATCTGACACGAACAGAAAACAAACGACCCATACATATATCTAACATTTGAACGGAAAAGAAACGACCCACTTAAATAAGTTATTCCTAGAAAAGTGCTTGAAGCTTAATGAATTGAACATTTAATCAAATTAGATATCTAAATAAGAAACTGACACCTTTAGCATGGATGACTCCAGCTGCTTCTGTGAATCATCTGTTAGGCGTTTGATTTCTGCAAAAGCAATTCTTTTCTGCTCATTCATTGCATGAGCTGCAGATGCCGCAGCCTGAGCAGCTTCAGCCGTATGAGTTAGTTTTTCTGCTATCTCTTTTATTGTAGAATCCCGTTCACGGAGGTCCCTAGACAACTGCTGTAATTCCTCATCCTTTACTCTCAGTGTCTCCTACAAAAATGACCATGATGGTATCAGAGCATACGTAGACCTGAATAAAGGTAAGTTGTACTTTTTTCTTCCGCCGTGATTTGTTATTCTTATAGAAAACATGTGAAAGCCACTTACCAAAATAACAAATAAAAAAAGTAAAAAATCTTATGAAGATAAGATGATAAAAAAGAGAGCACAAATAATGAGAAACTTGTTCACATCAGTCATTCAAAGGAACAACATGGAAATAAAAGTCATCTGACATTACTAACCATACAAAATGGCAAATGAGGTGCTCAAGTTTTTGTTAAGAAAATAGTTTTGAAGGGCTAGCAGGGTTTTTATTGGATCCCAAACCATTTAAATGCCTTTGGCATGCTTTGTATCCCCTTGAGATATTAATCTCTACTCAATAATATTATTTTATTTTTCTAGCGTATTATTTTGTAAGCAATGGATGACAGTCAAAGGTCATAATGGTTGTTTGAATCAGAACCCTTCAAATTCTTTTAGTGATGAGTTCTTCCCTATCCTCCTCCATTTACCAACCTCAACAACAAGATTTCCTGCTTTTGATGCGGAAAATACCAAGAGAGACCAATGTCCAAAATATCATTATCAATGGGATATATTGACATATGATTTTGAGTAAAAATTGGAATATTTTGTCAAAATATCAGGATATATGTGGATTTATCAAAGACATTGATGATAACGTCACCCGATTTTAGCATATGAATCAGGATATATATGGTATCTCCAGATATTTTGAACATTGGGTGAGACAACATCTCCTTTATCTCACTCAGGATTCCTTCCAATCAATTAATACCCGTGGTCAACTTATGGAGTTTCACTTGACGATGACAATAACAACAACAATAACAATAAACATGGACTCTTCAAAAACTAGAACATGGTCAGGAACATTTGACCAGGTCAAACATAGTTGTTCATATTTAGAAATTAGAAGCCTCTTTTGAAAAGATTTATAAAGAAGAAAGGGTGCAGATAAGTTAAATGACCATAGTAGCCACACTCTCTAGAGGTGTTGGTAAGAGCAGGATATCATGGACATCTCGTTGAGGCACATGATACCATGGACGTCTTGTTGAGGCTTTCGGATACAGCTAACAGAATCCTAGGGACGATCAAGAGCAAAGTTCGTAGTTTCTTTCTCCTTGGCTTACCATCAGAAAAGGGTTCCCATCACCTTTTGGTTGATGATAGGTTCCCATTGGCTCTGCTTCTTTTTCCAACAATGTTTAAGGCTACAAATCTTGACTCTATATAGAATCTAGATTGACTTGTCCTTTTGGGATAGATCGTTCTAAATGCACTTCCTTAGTCTGGAAAGGAACTTAGTTCTGGCTAATATTGTCCAAGTGATAGTCAAAGCCTACACTTAAATCAACAATTCAAAGATGATACCACAGTGTTGGCAACAAATCCTTTCGCAAACTTTCACATCCAGAGGGACCAGTCTTGCAAAAACAGGGATAGTACTACAGGCCTTAACAAATATTTGATTAGCGAACATTAATTGGAATCATAATGAAGCATTTACTAAGGATCCTAATAGGAAACTTAGCTCGTACGTGAGAGTGAAAGGTCCTGGGAGATGGTTCTAGATTCGTAAATGGGTCGTTCATATCTAAAGGGTGATCCTTTTCTACAAAACTTTTCTTTTAGACGTCAATGGCATAGGAAAGGTCTCATGTGAGTTTACAACCTTCGTCAGACATTGGGGACAGTAAGTTGTGCTCTATCGAGCAGATTGGACCTAAATTGACTAATGGGACTAGTTAGGAAAGAAAAGGCAAGGGAAGGTCGATCCCAATGAAGAGACAAAGGTTGAGGACCTGCGATATTCGTCTAAAGAAACTGACTTCAGGAAAGAAATAAAAAATTCGTTAGATGCTTACAAAAGTGGGTCTTAACCCTGAGAAGAACATAGGAATAGCAAAGCCACCTTTGAATCCATAGTAGCGATTTATTAGAGAAAAGTCCTCCAAGAAGATGAGCGATCCGATTCAAAGTGAGGGGGACAAGGCTATCAGAGCCCTCTTATGACAAAGGCTCCTCTACAGTAAATATGGTCATTGCTGAAGAAGACTCCTCATCCTGAAAACAAATCAAAGTCAAGACACCTCTGTCGAAAGAGGAATAAGTGTGACCAGAGCAACCCGTTCAAAGAGGGTGGTCAAGCTATTGCATATTAACTTCGGTAAGTTCGTCTAGACACCAATGGCATGACAGCTCAATGGTTAGAGCTTAGTGGATGGTACCACTAGGTCATGGGTTTGAACCCAGCCGGCGGCATATTTATCAGTTTATGGTGTGTTGACCAGTTTTGGTATTTGATAGGTTATGGAATCCTGAAAACCCAGCTCACCTTCCAAAAAAAAAAAAAAGAGTTCGTCTAGACAGACGAAGACCCTTATAAGCGCATCCACTATGAAAGACGAAGCATTAAGATACATAGCCTTACTCAAGGAGTACTATGATATTTGTTAAGGAGAACATCATGGAAAAGGGTTTTGAGTTCAACATTACAAGCTATCGAGCAATCCAAGGGGATGAACAAGGGGTGGATTGAGGACTTAGAGATCGAAACCTCTCGTGAGGAAATGGTTCCAAGACTACCTCAACTCATGGAGTGGATGAATGTCTTGGAGCAAGCGCACAAGAAAATTGTGGAAGCGTAGAGGGAAAGGTTTGATGAGTGCATAAAAGTGCACTCTGAACATCGCTTTTCTAAGTATAATTGTTAGATTATTTAGTTAATTCTAGGTATTTTTTGTAATAATTTTCTACTTAGTATATTTTGGTTTTGGTAGGTGATGTAATGGAAAAAAAAAAAAAACTAACGCCACGTGGATGACCGGGTCCTACAAAGGAAGTCTAGTCAAAGAAGGAAACCCAATTTTTCGAAACCTGTTAGGAAAGTGGCGAAGGGAAGAAGAGGCAGCGAATTTGGACCTCTCTCGGCTGCAAATTCCGGTCTCTCCATGGCTGCGAATTTGTGATCTTTTGGACTGCGATTAAGCAAACCAACTGCTGTACGTGAGCTGGGCATCATCAATGTTAGTTCCCGATTGCGTGAAGGAGAACGAAATTTGATTTGGTTGCATCTTGGCTGCGACGTGAAGAGATGAGGAAGATTGCACGCAGCTATTGTGCGTGAAGTCAGCTTCAGGCTTTGCGAAGAAGAAGGCAGCAGTGAGGGAAAAGGAGAATTAAATCTTCTTTTCGTTATTTGCATCACTGACTTCAATATGTACCACCGCGCACAATTTGTTTATTATTTCTCATTTTCAATGATTTATTTGAATATGTGTAGCTAAATAATATAGTTGGGGATAGATTGAAGTACTAGTTATGACTCTTTAGAATTTTGACATGCCTTGATACATTATTTTTACTATGCTCAATTGATTAATTTCTAGTTTTATTTCACCCTTCATATTAATTTTGTTTATGCCTGATCACCATATGCATGATTTATTATGAGGATAGTTATATAGGTAAATTTAGATGACCGAGTCTTGTGCCTATGCTAAGTAATAAAAAGAGCCAAGTAAGGCCAGTTCTTGAAATTAATCAACATAGATGACCGAAATAGATACCATGTTTTGGGTTTTATGTTTTTGTCGATTTTCATTGATTTATGCGTTCTTGTGGTGCAATTTAGTAGATACCATGCTAAATACTTTTAAAATGGAAAGAGTTAGAGTAGACACCCATGCCTAATTCGTTGTTTAGGGAAATCATAGCTTAAGGAGTAGATACACATGCCCTTAGGTTGACAAAATTTGAGCATTGAAATTTGGTTTGTATCATTGTGCATGTTATTATTCAAAGGACGATGACTAGTGGCGGGTATCGAATCCCTAAATGATTTTCTCACTATTTGATTTTTCTCATTATCTTTTCTTATTCAATTAATTATTAAGTTTCATTGAAATAATTGTATTAGGAAAACTGTTTTAAATATAATTGAACCAATCCTCGTGGAAATGATCTCGTTCTTGCCATCCATACAATTTGTTTGATCTTGCGCACTTGCAAGTAAAACGTACAATTATAAACTTATTATTAGGTTAATAATTGTACAAGTTTTTGGCGTCGTTGTCGGGGATTGTGCTAATTTGTGTTTAGATTTTTCTTCCTTTAGTTTAGTTGTTTTTATTAAAAAAAAAAACTGCTCAACAATTTTACTTTGGCTTCTTCAATATCTATTCTTCCCGAAACATTTACTTTGTACGTGTTGTCTTGCAGGATTGAATCTTGTTTATGCATGGTGGTAGGTCACATGCCGTAAACATCAGTGTATACGATCCAGAGATTGAACGAACATTTAGACAACTTAAAAAGCAAGTTGTGAAGATAGAATTGAGGAAGAAATGGACCACGTAGGAAATCCACCAGTGCAGAAGCCAATGAAGAGCTCATTTGTTCCACAAAATCTCAATCAACCGTCGTGCATTGCATTCCAACCAACATCGAAACACAACTTCAATTTATCTCCTCCTTTGCTTAACAAGGTGCCACATTACAAAGGCACACCTTCTGAGGATCCATATCTACACATTAGGGATTTCTTTGATCTTTGCAAGACTCAGAATATCCAAGACTTAAATCCAAAAGGAATCAAGTTAATCCTTTTTTCCATTTTCTTTAAAAGATAATGCTAAGTTGTGGTTTCCATAAATAATTGGGAGGAGTTGACTTTAAAAATTTTTAAGTTCCTTCCAGCTCAAAAGACAAGGCAACTCTGAAGGGAAATTCAAACTTTCCAACAAAAGATGAAGATTTTTTCTTTGAAGCATGGGAACATTTCAATGAGCTACTTTTCAAATGTCCACACCACAATCTATCTCAAGATGATCAGGTACAAGCTTTTTACGAATGTTTAAATGATGCTAACAAAAGTCTTGTTGATTCTACTTGTGGAGGTGTACTTAGTGAGGAAGCTATTGAGTTGTTTGAGACCCTAAGTGAGAATTCCCTGCAATTCTCACCAAGAGAGAGGTCGGGATTGAAAGATAAGGGTGTTTATGAGGTAAGCGCTAATGTAGGAATTCAAGCTCAGATGACAGCGATGGAGAGGTAAGTTAGATATGCTTGTGAAAGCAATGTCGACCAATAACATTTCCCCAGCTCAACAAGTTGCTCAAGTCGAGGTATGTGTTATATGTTCTCATTCTAATCATACTATTGAACTTTTCCTATGTTTTCTTTTACAGAGCGAGAGCATGCAAATTATGTGGGACAAAACAACTATCCTCCCAAAAACAATCCCTATCCCAATACTTATAGTTCAGGGTGGAGAAATCACCCCACTTCCTCTTGGAGTGGAAATCAAAACAGTCTAGATCCACAAGGGCAGCAGAGAAATTTTCAACATGAAAATCATTTTCAACCTCCACCTCAAAGCAGTGTTCTAAAAATCGGCCTCTAGAAGGTAGAAAACCGCCTAGATTAATGGTTGGGCGGGTTTCTGGGCAGTCTGGGCCGGTCTAGGCGGGTCTGGACGGGGTCTGGGCGGCCTAGGCGGTCTGGGCGATTTTTTTAATTTTTTAATTTTTTTTAAATAAGGTTGATTGCGCTCTTATTTTATTTTTCTTTCCTCTTTTGTAGAAATAAACTATTTAATTATTTTTTATTCAGTATATGTCTAAATGTAGCAAAGGATGATTACTTAATGGAATTCTCAAAGGATCTGCCAGTACCTATTTCACCAATGTAGATTTTATCAAACCTGACTGAGGTTATTCATGCAATTTGAAGAAAAATAAAAGAGTAGGTTTCGATATTTGTCCGCAAATTCAATTTTATATAAAGTACCCATCATGACCAACTTCAGTCATTTGAGTTTTAATAAATTTTGTTCATGATTGTTAATTTTTCATGTTTTTAAATTTTGCTTATGTATCTTGACATTCAATTGGATGTAATTGATAAGGTATTATGCTTAATTTTTGTAAATTATTAAAGTTATAATACAAAACCTAAGACCGCCTAGGCTCCTGGGCGCTAGGCACCCGCTCGTCGCCCGCCCAGCGCCTAGTGCTTTTTAGAACACTGCCTCAAAGTGTACAACCAAATCCTGATCAGAAGAAAGATGGTCTCGAAGGTGTCATACTTCAATTCATTGCTACACAGCAACATACCAATGCTCAAACCAGTCAATCCATTCAGAGATTGGAGGCACAAGTAGGACAATTGGCTAAGGAGTTGAGTGAGAGAAAGAAGAGAGAATTTCCAGCACAAACCATACCAAACCCGAGAGGACACAAACAGCTCAAGGTCGTGACAGTCCTTAGCAGTGGTAAAGTTATTAACAAGGTGAGAACGGACGAAAATAAGGAAGAAAAAGTAGCACATCCAACAAGTACCACGAACTCCAACAAGGTAAGTGTGAAGGAAATGAGATATTGCCACCCTTCCCTCAAAGGTTAGTAAAGTAAAAGAAAGATAACCAATTTCGTGATATTTTTGAAACTTTAAGGAAAGTAGAAATTAATATTCCTTTACTTGATGCGATTCAAAAGATTCCATCTTATGCCAAGTTTTTAAAAGATTGTTGTACTCACAAAAGAAAGTTTCAGGAATATGAGAAAGTTGCATTGAATGAAGAGGTAAGTGCGATTTTGTTGAGAAAATTACCGCCCAAACTAAAAGATCCAGGCAGTTTTACTATTCCATGCAGAATTGGTGGTAGATTATTCGAATGTACTCTGCTTGATTTAGGTGCCAGTATTAATTTGATGTCTTATACGATTTATGAGAAATTGAAGTTGGGGGAACTTAAATCAACTTCAATTACATTGCAATTGGCAGATAGAATCATCAAAAGACCTAGAGGTATTTTAGAAGATGTCTTGGTTCAGGTAAATCAGTTTACACTACCTGTGGATTTTATTGTCTTAGATATGGAAGAACCTTCTACGCTATCATCTTTGCCTATTATTTTAGGAAGACCCTTTATGCATAGTGTTGATATCATTTGTGTTAAAAAGGGTACTATAAGCATGAAAGTAAATTGTGAAAAAATAGATTAAGGCATTTGATGCATTAAAATTATCATATGATGAGTATGATTGTTTTAATACTGATGTGGTTCAAAGTATTGTTGAGCAAGTTTTTCAGGTATACAACATTGATCCATTGGAGACTGTCATCACTCATAGTCACAAAACCAAATCCTCAACATGAAGATGACAGTGTGATGATGGACATCATTGAGACCGTACACTCTCTTGAGGCTTTCAAGTCTCATTCAAGTAAGTATGCACCTTCTTTTGAAACTCTTGTGCCTACTAATACGACTCTTGTTCCTTCCATTATCAGGGAACCGAATATGAAGAAGCTGCAACTGAATGAATTAGAGAAATTAAGGCATGATGCCTATGAGAATGCCAAGCGATGCAAGGAAAGAACCAAGGCATATCATGATAAGAACCTTATTAGGAAGGATTTTCATTTGGGACAAAAAGTGCTGGTCTACAATTCAAAATTGAAACTTTTTCCTGAGAAGCTCAAGTCTAGGTGGTATGGTCAGTGACGGAGCCAAAATTTTTGTTTAAGGGGGCAGAGTAACGAATCATAGTTAATTAATGATAATATAATAATTACTTTAATTTTTTTAAATATGAACAATATATAAATAACTATACAAAACATCAATTATTAAACAAAACTCAATTTAATCTATGGAAAAAGAAAATGGATCTTACAAGCTACTTTGTAGGAGCACAAAAGATAAATATAAGGGGGACAAATCAAATTGGTATATAAAGTTAAGAGCCAAATTTAATTTCAAATGTAAAATTATATGTTTACAAAAAAAATTGAGTTCAGTTTGTCCCCTATCAAAAATAGCTAATTAGAAGTTACCCTCAACAATAATCATTGTTCCAGTCTCCCCTAGGACTAGCTGTTAACGTGCGTTGACTGTCAAAAGGCTCACATTGATTACCAAAATGTCCTTCAAACAATAACCGACAGATGAACCTCAATATATAAACATGTATCTTGAGAAAAAAAAATTAATGGATCGAAAATTTTCATGTATCTCTATAAAAATTCTATAAATAAAATACAAAACTAGACCTCGATATACGAAGTCATCTCGAAAAAATACTTACTTTTTTACTTCTTCCTCAAAACAAACAAAAAAGGTTGGGGTTGCTGGTGGCTAGTGGCGATATTGGAAAAATGAAATAAATCAAGTAGAGAGGGAAAGGAAGAGGAAGAGAGGAGGCGGGGCAGTTGTCTGTCTTGCAATAAACAGATAAAAGGGATGGGGCAGGGTCGTCAGCGTTGCATAGAATAGAGGGAGAGAAGAAGGGGTGGGTGGGATGGCGTCACCGGCGTCGCAAGTTCGACAAATCGCAAATAACTGAAAAAAATTCAAAAGCCAGTGGGGGCAATTGCCCCCATTTGACCCCATGCAGATCCGTCTCTGGGTATGGTCTTTATGTTGTGACCAAGGTTTTCCCTCATGGAGCTGTTGAGGTTCATAGCAAAGAAAAAAATCAAACATTCAAAGTGAATGAACATAGAGTAAAACCCTACATTGAGATAACCTTTGACCCTGGAGATAAGGATGTGACTCTCCACTTCGTTCAATACATGGCATGAGATCGTCCAGTCTGGCTGAAGACTATAAACTTAACACTACTTGGGAGATAACCCAAAGAGCAGAGGAGCACTTTATACTAAGGCGCTCACACGTTATAGAAATCCAACTAAGTCCCTCCCTTGCTTACTTTTTATTATTTTCATATTCTATTTTTGCTAGGTTGTTAGATCAATTTAATTAAAAAAAAATTCTTTTTACAACAGATTGATTTAACATTGAGGATAATATCCGATGTAGGTAGAGGGGTGTAGAAAGGTTGTTTTCCTTTTATTCAAAAAAAATTTGCAATGATGTCTTGGCATGGTTAGGTTGAACTCAATGATGGATTAAGTTGTTTTTTTAGAGTATTGTTGCACTTTAGTTTTGATTCAAAATTCATTTGCCAGTTTTAAATGGTGAACACATGATCATATGTCTAGGAAATCTAAATTTGTACTACTTATTTTTTGTTAGTGAGTATTCCACTTGTTTCACTTTGAATTTAACACATGCACATTGGCACATAATGTCGAGTATGAAAAGGGGAAACCAAATATAGATGCTTATATCTCGGGATAAATTGGGGGATTTGTTGGATGAGTAACCTTGACATAATGTTAAAATAAACTAGTTTAGCTCCGTAGTCTTTTGTACTCGAGTTAGTAAACTCGTAGGGTGTTTCTACACCTAATGCCCTAAAGCCATCTAGTTTGGGAGTCATTGGTCTAAAGCTCGTTACATGGATCAATTAGAAAACTTAAGAGAGTTGAACATTCCACAGTCCACACAAATATCCTTAAATATATATATATATATATATATATATATATATATATATATATATATATATATATATATATATATATATATATATATATATATATATATATATATATATATATATATCAATTTGTGTTAGTATTCATTGCCTTAGTAGTTTCATAAAATAGAAATTTCAATGAATTTTGAGGAAATCATGTATATTGGAATTACTTTGAAGCTCCATAATTATGTGTTAGTTCAGTTTACACCGAGAACTTGTGGTTTCTTACTAGCCATTTATAAGTGATGTACCTTATTTTGAGTTCCAAAACTTGTGAAGATGAAGTTTCATCATCATCATCATCATCAACCCATTCCTGATATTTTTGGGGTCGGCTACATGGATTTTGGTTCTCCAAGCAATGCGGTCTTCCCACATATCTTCGCCTAATCCAAGCTCAATGATATCTTCATTCACCGCCTTCATCCAAGTTTTCAACGATCGTCCCCTCCGTCTACATCCTCCATTAATTCGTCAATCTAGACATTTTCTAATTGGCACCGTGCTTGGTCTCCTTCGCACATGACCAAACCAAGTTAAACGCCATTATCTAATTTTGTCCTCTATGGGCGCTACACCTAAGTATCTCCTAATTCTTTCATTTCTAATTTTATCCTTACGAGTTTTACCACACATCCACCTTAACATACGCATTTCTGCTATTGACATCCTATGCGTATGTTGTCCCGTAGTAGCCCAACATTCTGACCCGTATAGCATGGTTGGTCGAACAATTGTCTTATAGCATTTCCCTTTTAGCCTTGCAGGCATCCTTCTATCGCATAATACTCCTAACGTCATTATCCATTTCAACCAACCAGCTTTAATCCTATGGTCTACATCTTCTCCAATAGCCCCATTTTTTTGAATTATATATCCTAAATATCGAAAAGCCTCACACTCTGGGACCTCTACACCTTCGATTTCAATTGCATTACTTCTCCCTCGTGGTTCACAACCAAAGGTGGACACTAGATACTCCGTCTTCGAACGGCTAATTCTAAAACCTTTACTCTCTAAAGCCGCCTGCCACCTATCTAATTTCTGACCTAAACCTGCACTAGTCTCATCAATTAAGACAATATCATCTGCAAATAACATGCACCACGGTACATCTTGCAGATGTCTCGTCAACTCATCCATGACCAAAGCAAAGAGATATGGACTTAACGCCGACCCTTGATGTAGTCCTACTGACACTGAAAATTCACTGGACATCCCACCTACTGTGCGAACACTTGTTACAGCCCCTTCATACATATCCTTAATGATATCGATATAACATTGAGACACTTTCTTCCTTTCAAGCACCCACCAAATTAACTCCCTGGGGACCCTATCATATGCTTTCTCCAGATCAATAAAAACCATATGCAAACTCTTACGTGCCTCTCGGTATTTTTCTATAATTTGCCTAAGCAGGAAGATGGCCTCCGTAGTAGACCTACCCGACATAAATCCAAATTGATTCTCCGAAACCGTGGTCAAACTCCTAAGTCTTCGTTCTATAACCCTCTCCCAAAGTTTCATCGTATGACTCATAAGCTTTATCCCTCTATAGTTCGAGCAATTCTGGATATCCCCTTTGTTCTTATAAATTGGTACCACAATGCTATGCCTCCATGAATTTGACATTTTTTCTAGTTTTCAAAATCCTATTAAAGAGCTTAGTTTAATAGGATTTTGGAACCACAATGCTATGCCTCCATGAAGTTTATTATTTTAAATTTGTAAATGAATGAGAACCAATTTTTTTGTGATACTTTCTCTCATTGAAAATCTGTTGAATTAGAAGTCAAAACTGAGCAATTTGTTGAAAATAAAACAGTGTTTGTGAGTGCTACTCTGGTAAACCCTCATGAGACTATAACTCGTCCACTAGGGACACCTAGGGGTTTAAAGGCTTGTTGCATTAGCTAAATGCAATCGAAAGTGCCAGCAAAAGTGGTATAGATAAGAGTTTTATGTCAGTCTTGAGTTTTAGTTAAGTTTGAGTCGCTTGAATTACTAGAGACTAGCAATAAGCTGGTTGTAGGTGTGATGAGTGCATAAAAGTGCACTCCGAACATCGCTTTTCTAAGTATAATTGTTAGATTATTTAGTTAATTCTAGTATTTTTTTTGTAATAATTTTCTACTTAGTATATTTTGTGTATTTTGGTTTTGGCAGGTGATGCAATGGAGAAAAAAAGAAACTAATGTCACGTGCAAGACCGGGTCCTAAAACGGAAGTCTAGTCAAAGAAGGAAATCCAATATGTTGAAACTCGTTAGGAAAGTGGCGAAATTAAAAAGGAAACAAGGGGTTTTAAAAGGGGAGGAAGAAGCTGCGAATTTGGACCTCTCTCGGCTGCGAATTTCGGTCTCCCCTTGGCTGCGAATTCACCTTCTCTTGGCTGCAAATTTGTGATCTTTTGAGGTGCGATTGAGCGAACCAACTGATGTTCGTGAGCTGGGCGTCATCTCTGTTAGTTCCCGATTGCGTGAAGGAGACAAGGAGGAGAACGAAATTTGATTTGGTTGCATCTTGGCTGCGACATGAAGAGACGAGGAAGATTGCACGCAGCTGCTGTGCGTGAAGTCTGTTTCAAGCTTTGTGAAAAAGGCAGTAGGGAGGGAAAGGAGAATTAAATCTTCTTTTCATTATTTTCACCATGGACTTCAATCTGTACCACCGCGCACAGTTGTTTATTATTTCTCATTTTCAATGATTTATTTGAATATGTGTAGCTAAATAATATAGTTGGGGATAGATTGAGGTACTAGTTATGACTCTTTAGAATTTTGACATGCCTTGATACATTATTTTTACTATGCTCAATTGATTAATTTCTAGTTTTATTTCACCCTTCATATTAATTTTGTTTATGCTTGATCACCATATGCATGATTTTTTATGAGGATAGTTACATAGGTAAATTTAAATGACCGAGTCTTGTGTCTATGCCAAGTAAGGCCAGTTCTTGAAATTAATCAACATAGATGACTAAATAGATACCATGTTTTGGGTTTTATGTTTTTGTCGATTTCCATTGATTTATGCATTCTTGAGGTGCAACTTAGTAGATACCATGCTAAATACTTTTAGAATGAAAAGAGTTAGAATAGAAACCCATGCCTAATTCATTGTTTAGGGAAATCCATAGCTTAAGGAGTAGACACCCATGCCCTTAGGTTGGCAAATTTGAGCATTAAAATTTGGTTTGTATCATTGTGCATGTTATTATTCAAAGGACGATGACTAGTGGCGGATATCGAATCCCTAACTTATTTTCTCACTATTTGAATTTATTTAGTTTTACATTTAATTTTTCTCATTATCTTTTCTTATTCAATTAATTATTAGGTTTCATTGAAATAATAGTATTAGGAAAACTGTTTTAAACATAATTGAACCAATCCTCGTGGGAATGATTTCGTTCTTCCCATACATACTATTTGTTTGATCTTGTGCACTTGCGAGTAAAACGTACAATTATAAGCTTATTATTAGGTTAATAATTGTGCAACTCATGGACGACTGAAATAAAACTCTTATCTAAACCACTTTCACTGTGCATTTAGCGAATGCAACAAGCCTTTAAACGCCTAGGTGTCCCTAGTGGACGATTTATAGTCTCGTGAGGGTTTACCAAAGTGGCACCCACAAACACTTTTATTTTCAACAAATTGCTTAGTCTTGACTTCTAATTCAACAAATATCACAAATTTTCAATGAGTAAATTATCACCAAAAAATTGGTTCTCATTCATTAGCAAATTTAAAATAATAGACTTCGTCTTCACAAATTTTAGAACTCAAAATAAGGTACATCACTTATAAATGGTTGGTAAGAAATCACGAGTTCTCGTTGGTGTAAAGTGAATTAACACATAATTATGGAGCTTCAAAGTAATTCCAATATACATGATTTCCTAAAAATTCATTTGGAATTTCTATTTTGAAACAACCAAGGCAATGAATACTAACATAAATTAATACATTATAAGCTATCGAGCAATCCAAGGGGATGAACAAAGGGTGGATCGAGGACTTGGAGATCGAAACCTCTCGTGAGGAAATGGTTCCAGGACTCTCAATTCATGGAGTGGATGCATGTCTTGGAGCAAGCGCACAAGGAAATTGTGGAAGTGTAGAGGGGGGAGGTCATAAGAGTCCATACTGTAAAATTGATTTTCAAAGGAATGAAAAGGACATATCTAGTAGAATCAGAACCATATAATGCGACCCTAATCGAAATGCAAACATTTGTCTCATACACTATGGGGATGGTGAGAAGAGATATATTTTACATCCCAGAGGGGCTATTCAAATCCCACGTCTTGATTGAGATGAATGGATTAGAATCAATAGTTTAGGAGATTTGATAGTATGGTAGAAAGATCAGGTACTTGGGATCCTATGGATGAAGATATGGTTTTTGTAGACCCCATTGAATTTCAGTCAAAGGAGGAATCTTATATAGATTGTATTGATTCTTATAAAAGAGACGGAGTTAACTAAGGCAGATTGAAGACTTGAATGCCCAGGGAAATCTCTTGATCTAGATTGTGGGCCCAACTGGCCCAACTACAGGGTGCGTGTTCAAGTCATATTGAAGAGCTCGTGATGCAACGAAGATTGAGAATCTTCCCTATTGAATAATTGAAGTAAAAGTTTTCATTCTATACATGCCAAATCATGAATTAGTAACTGCTTCCAATCTCCAAAAAAGTCCCAATTGTTTCGAACTTCCGATTCTTGGAGTGGTAACAATTATGAAATCCCCATGAATAGGATCAAACCTTATTCAAAGCTGACTTGGATGAGTATAAGTTTGTGATAGACACCATATACCTAGCAGGGGGATGCAAAGTTTTGGTGAAGCATTTTCACTCCGTCGACCTAAAACAGCTAGGGTTTTTGTGTGCAAAACTTTTTGAGAGGGCAGATTTGGCATCAAGGACTAGAGGAGCCACACACGGTGTGACAACATCTTTAGAGGGGAAATTTTTTCCTTCTAAAACGACTTATGAAGTTCTCTATTGAATAAAAGCACATTGTTTATGAAGTTCTCTACTGAACAATGACAACTTTCAACTTTCAGATACCAAAAGATACCATTAAAGGTATTGGAACCTCGCGGAAATTTCACCGTTAGGGGCTCTTGACATGAGACATGTATAATTTGTAGGTATTGGAACCTACAAATTACGAGGTATTGAAACATCCCTGGTGATTTCACAGGTTTAAGCGCTATCATAGGGAGCGATGTAATTTTTAGGTATACCCTACAGATTGGTTACACAGAATACAACCTAGGAAGTACAAACACTCCGTTTAGGTTGTTGTGTTCAGGTTGGACACCATGTCAAACACGACACCCCTCACACACTTCTTGGACACGTTTTTTCAAGAAAATAGTAAGCTTACCCACTTCTCGCATAATCTTATATGCTCATGAAGTTGTATTTTTATAAAGATTGCCCAAATGGCTCACTAATATGGAACGGTAGTTCTATGATATGTATAAAAAGTGAGTACCTAATTAATGTACGTATTCACATTATCAAGTACAAAAATAACTTATATTATTAATTTAATGTCGTTTGTGTCCTATTTTTTTGGATTTGTCATGTCTCTGTGTTTGCTTCGTGTCCGACATGACAAGTGTCTGTGTATATGCAACCACTTGATCTGAACTTCGGAAGAGAAATTCATTTCACGAACATGTTTTGATTGAACTACCGTGACCTCCATTGATTTTTCTCCAAACCAAACTACTCAAAGTGGTTGCGGAGTAGATTAACAAATATTTGGACATGCAGAATTTCACGAGACACCAATTGAGATCTTGTGTGGCCAAATTTGATGCATACTTTTCTGAGATTCCTCATGTTGTCGTGTCTATGTCCATGTTTCATTAGGCCTGATTTACAATAAAACTATGCCTAAACCCTAAAATACCTAATCACACTAGAACAATAAAAGGGAAATAATACATATTGTAATTAAGTTTTTTTTAATATAACTACAAGAAACATGCCACATTGATGAGATGCATGTGTTGTCAATATGCATCTCATGTTGTTTCCTTCTCTATATTTATGCTATTTCCTTCTCAAAATATAGAGTTATCTCTTTTGTAAGAGTTAATTTCTCTTGAGGACCCTACCTTTATGCACAACATATCAACATCTAACACGTTCCAAGCTCACAATGGCAGATCTATCATCTCGACCCATATGAAAACCAAGAATCTTCAAGGATACAGATTACCTTAATCACCATTAAATAAAACTCAAGAAAGATACCTATTTGACATACCTTCATAATAGCCAGGTCATCCATTGGATCATCATTTGCTTTGTTGGTCAGCATGCCCAGAGCAGTTCTCATAGATACCTTCATTGCTGCTTCAATTTCCTTAGAAGACTCCAGGACTGTGGAGTTGGCAGCAGCAACAACCGCTGCAACAGTCCCCAGTTTTGAAGAGCCATTGCCACTTAATGAATTCACAGCTTCTTTATGAGCCCTTAGAACTAACTGTGTTGCACTGGCCAATGGACGATTACAAGCACAGTGAGAAAACAGAACTAGTGGTTGTAAGGTTGTAAACAAAATCAAGCATGTGGGAAGTTTTGATAAGTTACTGTATAATGAACATTTGAAACATTGTTCACATTTCATAATAGTTCCAAATTTAAGGAATATCTAATCTGTATGCAACTATGGGAAGAACCTCGTAACAAAATTTCTTTGATTGACCGTGTGACAGACTGACAGTCGTCAAAAAATTGTTGAAAAAGTTCATGGTGTGGCAGTGATAATATAATGATTGCAAGTCTGCAAGTATGGACAAGGTTGGCTGGAGATGGTGGTGGGAATTCCATTTGGTTTATGCTCCAGTCACGAAACTAACTTCTAAAAAGGGTCTTCGAGTTGATGGGAAAGAAAATAGCACTACGAGGGTTTACATTTCCGGTTGCAGGAATGAGATAGCTCCCCTCTCTTCATATGGGGCATACATTAGGGCCTAAAACTGAAACAAAGAGTTGCAGAATCTGATAGTGGAAGCAATGGAGAGAAGATCGATTATCGGAAGAGTAATCCATCAAGAGATAGATGAAACTTATAAGAAATGTCCTTTCCATACAGTTACTATATGCATGTATCTGTTTCATGCGTCCATGTTGGTTGGACTGTACGGTACTTTTTATGGTATGGTGTGACGAGTTTGAAGGGTTTCATGCCTTGAGTTGGGAACTGAGCATTTAAATCGCTTTGCGGTCCAGGAGCGATTTACAATTAATCGGGAATAATAAAAAATAATCGGGATTTAATCGGTATATTTTTTTAAATCATATATTTTTAAAATTTAATCATAGTCATATACAAAAATAAATAATTAATAAAAATACCATAAATTTGTAATTATATTACTTCACTAATTCATACTGGTTGCTCTTCTAAATTATCTTCTCCACCCAACAAAATGTCGCCCTCGAGAATTTGTGCAACTCTAGCCTTTTCAATTTTTTTCTTTTTTACATTTTGTAATGCTTCGGTACACTTCATTCGCACATCATTCTGCACATCAGGACATGATCTCACATTCCCTTTCTTATGCGCAAGATGTTATTTAAATCTTGAGATTTCAGAACTAATTTGTGTTTTGCAAAACTTGCACCATATCAAATTTTTGTTGCTAGGTACTCTGCATTCTCCCCATTCCCATGCTATGTCATCAGATGCCCTTTTCAAGGTACTTGATTCTGATGTTGACTTGGTACAAGGGTTTGAATTACCTCCAGAAGACATGTCTATCATAGTCATTAGACAATTAGTCAATTTAAGAGCCAAATTTGAAGAAAAACAAACACAAAATTTCAAAATCCAAAAATGAGCAAATCGGAAGCCCTGCCAACTCGCCGATTTTTGGCCGATTTTGCTGAGTCCGCGAAGCCTTGCCGATTTTTACACAAACCGGAACGGTCTAGTCCTATTTTCCGATTAATGAGCGATTTAACTACCCAGGTTGGGAATTGGTATAGACTCCTACAAAAGGACTTTATTTATTGTCGAAAAGGTTATTGAAAAGAAAAGAAAAATACAAGATAAGTCCTTCCATTAAAACAGATTAAAACCGCCTACCAATAGTGTCCCAGTTTATATATAAATAATAAAAGTAACAAAAAAAAAAACCTCACGAGGAATCTGGGGCTCTCAGTATTCAACCTTCAACTTCTGAACACAATTTTTATCTAAATTGTAATCGAGATTTAGCATAGAAGTGGATGTCTTTGGAGTGAGAAATTTTAGTAAAATTTGACTTGGGTGGTCCGAGGTGGTAATCAGGCATCCAACGACAAGGACATGGCAAATGTTATCTAATATCAAAGATATATTTTTTGAAAGATATGGAAATTTGGAATGATTGCAAAGTACAAGGAAGTTTACAAAAAAAATGCCTATAATAGACATCTTTGCAGTATCTGACACCTGATTCCTGACTTTAGTGGAAGAGTTCTCAAAATGTATTGGTGGGAACATCTACCACATGGAGTAATCAAGTTGAGCAATGATGGATCAGTTTTTATGTCTGTGGTGCAAATCAGAGAGGTCATCAGAAACAACAAGAAACAGCAGTGGCATAGTGTTGGGCGTTTTTCCAGGCAAAGTTCTTAAAGGCTGCATAGAGATGCAGGCTTTAAAATGGGGCTTAAAGATGACTATGTGCTTGGATTTCAATAGGATTGAAATAGTAGATGGCAATAAACAAGTTGTCGAGATCATCAAGCATAATGGAGCAGTCCCTTAGCAAGATCAACATTTAGTAGATGATATTGTAGAGATGAAGAATCAGTTGATGTCCTTCAAGATTGATCACGTGTTCACAGAGTACAATAAGGTGGTTGATGATTTAGCTAGCTTAGAAGGTCCAGAAGGGATAAGTTGGTTGTTTCATCCTCTTGATTGGAATATTCATGAGATTGTTAAACTTGATATGAAAAATGCAATGTACTTCAGATGATAGAAGGGGAGCATATGATAGAGCAACCCTTAGCTGCCTACCTAGTAGAGTAGGACGTTTGGATGATTGCTTGTGATGCTTCTATGTCCTCTCTTGAGAATTTGAGTGTTTTAAATCCCAATCCCCCTTTTTGTATGTACTAGTTTTCTTTTTTGTTCTTAACATATTGGGAGGGGACCTGTAACCCCAGTTTGCCAATAAATAAAAATAAATAAATAAAAAATTATGATGTATAATACAGATATGATACTTGTAAAAATCAGTGTACCCCAGGATTTTACCTTTTGCATTAAAAAATATGGTATTGTGATGAAATTTGGGCCACCCAATAATGGATCATATCTTTTGTGAAAAAAGTTCAAATTTTATTCAAAAAGAAAAGAAACAATGTGTTTTATTCAAAGAGAAAAGAAACAATGCGTTAACATCTTGGAACTTTCACATCAAGAGATGGGTACTTTCCATTGCAGAAGTCGTGGATTTCTTGGGCCAATTCCAAAGTTGGAAGAGATAACACTTGGGAAGGGGGTTGATGGTGTCCTGATTGATTTCTTCAAGAGATGTTGGAATACAAGAACGTAGTTTTTTTGGCAGTGGTGGTAGAGTTTAGCACTAATGGATTCATTGATTGAAGTCCAACAATGAAACTACTGGTTTCCCCTTTTCAATCAGCTGCAACAGAAGGCGGACAACTTATTGATGGTCCCATGGTACAAATGAGCTCATTGATTGTAAACTTAAGTCCAATAAGTCTGGGATGATCGTCGTCATTTTTCTCTGATGGCTGAAGCTCTAACTCGAATGGTGCTTAAGGTTGAAAACTATGGTCTGATTCAAGGATTAAAAGCTACAGATAGTGGTACTCCTGTCCCATTCTTGAACATGTGGACGACACTATTCTTTTCCTGGATCCCTCTCAGGAGCAAATTCAAGCTATTCTTATGTGGTCTGAAGTAGTTTCGAGTTTGAGAATCAATTTCAACAAGTCTGTTCATTTGGCGATGGGTTCAATTTTGGTGTGTTAGTGGATACGCTAAATTGTAGAGAAGGTTTACTTCCTAGCATTTATCTGGGTTTTCCACTTGGTGCAAGATACAAGAGCAGTATGGGAGCCAATCATTGCCAGAATCAAAGGAAGATTAGCCATCTGGTAATCTACATAGGTTCACTTCATCCAGAGTACTTTGGTTAGCATCTTGTCTTCATGATGTCCACTATCACCATACCTACTTCCATTGCTAATTAGATTGAGCAACTCTACACAAATTTTCCGTGGGGCATTGGGGGAGACTGCAAGGGTTATCACCTTGTCAACTAGAAGGACATATGTAAACCAAAAGAATTTGGTGGTTTGTGTATAAGAAAGTTGAAGCATTTCAATGAAGCTCTTCCCTCCAAGTGGTCATGGAAATTTGAGAATGAGCAGGGAGCCTATGGAGAGTTATCATACAAGAAACATATGGCCTTCAACCTCAACGGATGGTACACTAGAAACTCTTCAACTCCTTATGGTTGTAGTTGATGGAAAGAAATCATGAACCTAAACCCCCCAATATGAAAAACACAATGTTCAGAGTTGGAAATGGTGGCAGAGTAAAGTTTTGGGAGGACACTTGGCAGGGCCATGCTCAATAGAATGTCCATGCACAAAGAAGTTGTGGTTGCCTAATGCTATCAAGGAATAACAAATAACTCCCCCAACAGGAACATTGCAATTAGAAATGGAATCAAAGAAACTGAGATGTCTCAGCTTTTGCATCTTAGTGATGTGCTGCAAAATGTAGTCTCGTCTAATGATCAAGATGAAAGAGTGTGGAAAGATAAAGTGGACAAATTTACAAGTCGTTCCAATTGAATTTGCTACTACCAATCAAACTCCTCTCCCAACTCCTTTTTGTCACAAAATCTTCTAGATGAAAGATGTGCCTCCCAGAGTGAACTTTTTCTTCCTGTCAGTTGGTCATAGCAAAATTCTCACTTAACACTAACACATGTAGCTGTGAGGCTGGTCAGGGATCTATCGAGCACCTTTTTTTCACTTTACCAAGCCGTTGAGGCAAAGAATCTATGATCAGGCAAATGTTCAGACCCCTACCTCTCATTGTTTGCTCTAGTGGGTGGCCTCTTGGCAGAGACCCAATATTTCTAGTAAGGGAAAGTGGTTATGGACTAGAGTTATGCTTGCTACCATGTCAGTATCTGGAAGGAAAGAAACAATAGGGAACTAAGGACGGGACAGTATCTTGATGGACATTGAAAGCCTATAATATAGATCAGGTTTTTTTTTTCTTTTTAAATGAAATTCCATTTCAAACTTGTGTCTTTAACAAGACCAATCTATTCTCTCTATAATATAGATCAGGTTTTTATTTCTTCTACCAGTTAGTCAAAGTTGACTGTTTATCTTTTTATCTATTAATATATGGCTTGTATTTGATTGATAAAAAAACAATACAATCTTCTAATAGAGGTTTACCAAGTAGGGGTGGGCAAGAATCCCGGTCCGACCCGTCCCGGTATAGTCCCAAACCGATTCAGACCAGGATAAATCGGTTTACTATGTTTTTATCCCGGTTCCGGTCCTGGACCGGTTTTCACAAATACGTCCCGAACCGAACCGGTTTGTTTCGGTTACTGTAGCAATTCAAAACAAACTAAAGTCCAAGCCCAGGCCCAACTATTAGCAAACCCAAACAAAGCATAGCCCACCCATTGTCCAAACCAACTCTTATCCCTAGGGTTTTGCTAACCAAACTAAAGCAAAGTAGCAAACCCTTCTCACCTCTAGCCCTTCTTCTCTACTCCAACACTCTATCTTTGATTACTTCTCCTCATTGGTTAGTCTTCTACTTTCTTTAATCTTTCATTCTTTCCGATTCATTCGATCACAATATTAGGGTTTACTTGTTTCCGAATTGAAATGCGATCTACTTTCAAATTACTGCTACTTTATGTATCAAATGTCTATGTTTTTTTGGTATTTCTTGCTTCTTGATGTCGTTTTATATGGATGAAGTGTTTGGATTGAAGTTAAATGTAAAGATTTCATTTCGCTTAATTTTTGTTCTTGACTGAACGAACTATTGCTGATGTCTTGGTTTGTGTTCAGACTGAATAAAAGATCTGCAGTTACCGGCGACCATCACGTCGCCATCCATCACCGTCACAGATCTCGCCATCACCTCTCCCTCGTCACAGATTTCTGGCCGTTTTCCTCCCTTCTTTGCGTCTTCCTTTCTCAAGTCTTTTTCTCTTCTCAAGATGATCCAATGGCAAAGGGAAAGGCATCGATGCAAGAAGAAGATTGTCCGAAAGAATGATGACTGGTGAGCATTTCAAATTCAAATAAGAATAGATAAGACTTATAGGAGAATAGCATTTCTTAGTATTGGTACGGTCAGTACTTTGTTTGTTCTTAGTCATCTTTGTGCCATGTGACAAAACATGCTTGTCTATTTTGTTTGCAACATAAATGACTCGCAATTGCATTTCTTATTCATTCATTCAGTTTGGAGCTTGAACAAAAGCAAAGAGAAGGGAGAGAAATGAATATCAACTCGGACAACAAGGTAGGCCTCTAAACTTTAAACACCCCCTCTCCTTTTTGTCTTCTATGATGAAATAAGAACTCAACACTTCAATCCCAATTTTCTCCCATTGCATGCTATTCTCTTACAAATCTGAAACCCAACTTTGTGAAATATGACTTTAAAATGCTTTAAATTCTCCATAAAGAACATTATTGCATGTTCTCAATTTTGAGCAAAATTTCGACCACTTCTAGACTTTTCCCTCTAGATGCGCTTTCTCCTGCCAGTATTTCTTTACTTGTCACAAGAATCATCTATTTCTCTTATTGTACAGCAAATGATAGAGCCTTTTGTTAATGATTCTCATTTTGGCAGTCTGCTATTCATGTTAGGCTGCCTTTGACACTCATTTTATGGATTATGTTAATAGGCTGATTTATGTTGTTAGCTTAATAGGCAAATTTATGTCGTTAATAGGCTGATTTATGTTGTTAGTTTAATGCGGCTCAAGATGATCCAATGGCAAGATGAAAGGCACCGAAGCAAGAACAAGAATGATGAACCTGATTTTTTGTTTTGAATGACTCTTTCATTTATTGGTTTGTAAACCTACTGTTCTGTGACATTTTGATTTTGAAGGTAAGCGAGTAATGCAGCCAGCAGGGTGTTCTACTTTGGTATAACACTGTTTTGGTACCAAATTTGTTGGCACTAAATTTGTTGGCAGAATGATGAAATGACTATGAGAACAATAGAGACGAGCCCAAAAGATGATATGTACTGTTTAATTTGTTGGCAGCGACATTTACTTAACCTGATATATGTTTAATTTGTTGGCAGCACTGTTTTGACATTTTACTTAACCTGATATGGTAATGAATAAACTGATATGTAGACAAGCCCAAAAAATGATGATATGAATCATTATGGAACTTCTGGTAAATCAAGCCCAAAAAAATTTGGCCAACTAAATTGAAAAAATATACAAACCAGGAAGGCATGGTACCGACCTAGACTGTCCCAGTTCCAAACATTCCGGATCCAACCGGGTCATCCCAGGAAAAAAGGCTTTCTCGACCCAGACCATTCCCGTTTCATTGTACCGGGATCGGGATAGGCCTCAACCCGGACCGTGCCCACCCCTATTACCAAGTTAACCGACATTTACCTAAAACTCAAAATGTAAACACTCTACTTTTGTAAAAACGTGTAAGAATGAAATAAATAAATAAACCGATTCCAACGAAAGTATATAGCAAACAGCATTGGGAACTGGCTCCCATTTAGTGGCTTTTTATTCTTTTTTTCAACATTTCAAATCAGCTTTACAGATGTTCTCTGAATGGTTCATAACACGTAGCTAACTTTTTTAGAGCTTATAAACAAATGATGCTTAGGCTATTTGGATAACCTATTATAAGGGCCTTTTGCTAAAAATGAAGAAGTCGAGAAATAACTTCTTGAATGTTTGGGTGACACCAAAAAGGATCAAAAGCCACTGAGACAAGCTCTTTTTCAATGGCTTATGCTCAAAGCCCATGGAATGCGTGAAACCCAGTCAAGGATCTCATTTGGTTTTTCTTTCTTTGGTTTTTACTCACATAATTTAAAATAACCAAATTTGATCTTGCCCTTACATATCTTAAAATATATCAAATCTACCGTCATCCTCGTATACTTTAAAATATAAAATTTGATCCCAAAATATTAAGACTTTTGAAAGTTAATGTAAGATTGAATTTTGGCAGAAAATTGTCCGAATTTCTCAAATTTCTTCAAAATATTAGCTATATAAATCCTTTGAGTTTTGTTAAAAAGTTATTAAAGGAATTGGATACCTTATGTCAATTTTTGTTTGTTTCAATTTAAAGTGTTTCAAACCTTTCTCTTGAAAATTTTTGAGATATTTTGAAGATAAGGATTAGATTGAATAAGGCAATTCTCCCAGCCTTGGAAAGATAATTTGTTTTCCAAGTGGCAAGTCTTACTCATATTCAACTTTTTGACCATTTGCAAACCACATCACAAAGTGGGTACTGTGTACTGATAGTGTCACAGACAGAGAAAAGGACACATCACAAAAATAAAAGCACAAAAGTTTAAGGGGCTTACTGTAGAGTTGATACCCATGCTCTGGCAGCACCAGGAGTTTCTGCACATAAGAAGTATTCGTTCTTTTGCGGGGTTGCGATATCTAGTGATTGCAGTTAAGAAGATTCGAACAATATATCCCGGTTCAGCCAGCAATAAAATAAGACTACCAATTTAAGAATATAAACTGGAATCATTTTTTTAAATTGCCACTAAGATATAGTAGCATTAGGATACAGAAACAGCAGCCTTCATACTTTGGTAGTCCGCTGATGAATTGTAAAAAAGACATGAGATCAATAGCCAATCTAAAATATAAAAAACTGATTTCAGAATGCACTGAGGCAAGTATATAACAGAGTGATTGTTAATCTTACTGAAAGTTCACAGGAGATGAAGTGATTGTGCTAGTTGCATCAAATCTAATGGTTCCCTTGACAGCTACCTCATTTCTCCTAATCCTAAGTATGTGAGAAATAACCAGAATTAGTAAGCAATATACTTCAAACATAAATGATAATGATAAAATATAGGAAGAAAAAAAAAATTCAAACACATCAAATCAAGATATTCTACTTGTATTCCATTTTTCCTGTAGTAGGATCCAGGATCATCCACCGTTCATTCCATTTCCTCAGCTGTTCAGAAAAATCAAGGAATAAACACTCAGAATTAAAATGAACAAACAAGATAATTTCAACGAGAATTCAAGAATGGTTTCATACAATCTAATCAGACCAATATTCAAATTCTCCACATGCTCTTCTCATGTACCTTATTAGAAAATGGTTGTTTGGAGAGCAAAATCTTCGATATCATGCTTTTCACCATGGGAAAGGCAGCCAAACACAAAACATGGAGCAATGAAGATATGGTCCACAATCTCTAATCTCCTTTTCACACAAAATTATAACACAGTTTAATGAGATGTTTTACCAAATTGCAATGAAGAAATGAACATATGAAAGGGTAATTTAGACTTTGGGTTCCAGCATTTGTAATTAGGGGTGGGCACGGTCCGGGTCAGTCCGAATTTGGGCTTATCCCGGTCCCGGTACAGTGAAATGGGAACGGTACAGATCGGGAAAGCCATTTTTTTTGGGCTGACCCAATTGGTACCGGATTGTTTTGAACCGGGACAGTCCAGGTCGGGACCATGCCAACCCAGTTTAAAAAAAAAAAAAAAACCCAAGCCCTCCCCTTTCCCTTTCCTCTTCAACAAGCAGTGAAGGAACACAGTCACCACCACCTACGACCAAGATTTTGATCAGATCAGCAAGATTTTATCTCTTCAAAATTTGCGATGGCGAGATCAGCAAGATCTTGATCTTCTTCTTCTGCAAGACCTTTCATTAGAAGCTAAACTCGATCTCGAGCTCTAATGGCGAACACAGTTAACACCACCTACGACCAAGGAGGCGGAGGTGCTGAGAGGCAGCGCGACCCTTCTACAAGATCGTCTTCGAATCCTTCAGAAGGAGGTAGGAATTTCCAATTACATACCTGCCTTGAATAGAATTCTTCATGTATTTTGTACTGCTAGTGCTGCTGGGACCTCCTTCATCTCCACGTCTTGCATCATGGTTGAAAAGCTACCAAATTCACAAAGACGAAAAGTTGAAGATGAAGAGCACCACAAGAACAAGAGGGAGTAGCAGCGGAAAATAAGGAAGAAGAACCCAAAAAAGAAGGGGAGGAGGCAAAAAGGGAAGAAGAAGGGGAAGGGGATGGGAAGGAGTACGACGACAATGGGGATCTCATAATTTGCAGAGTAAGTGAGAATTTGAGTAGTTTTTTTTATGAATTGGGTCGATTTGGATATTGGGTTTTAGAGGAAATTGGAAATTATGGTGTGAAATTGATGTTTTATGTTGTGTTGTTTTGTTTTGCAGTTGTCAAATAGGAGAAGAGTGACACTTCAAGATTTTAAAGGGAAGAGTCGAGTCAAGAGGAGGGATCTGGAACGAGATCTTGTTCCGATGAGACAAGTGAAAACGAGTTAGGGTTGGATTTTTACAATACCAAAGATCAAGCATGGCCAAGAACATAAATATTAGTTATGAATTAACATAAAGTAGTACCTGAAAACCCAAGTTCAAGTATGTACAAATTGAACACAAGCATTCAAGCATTTCCATTCTCACTTGAAGAAGGATTCGAGGAATCAGAGGTGGATTTGTCAAAAATGGGAGTCCAATTTATTCTCAATCTCCTGAATCTCCTCTTTATTCCTCCACTTCTTCTATCTGCAGAACACCACAGCCACCCAAAAGAATCACATCTAAGTAAACATCAGTGTTGAGGGGTGGTCTGGTTCCATGCACAGCAACGCGATTGGATGCTCGAAGTACAATCGACCTCACCTGCTCCTGCTTGCTTCCATGTCCCAATCCTTGTTTATTGATGAATAGTAGCACTTGGGATTGGTTCCTTTGATAGGCTAAATATCGACTTCCTCTTTGCTATTGCGGCGGTGGTGGGTTGTGGGGTGGTGGTGGACTTCGTCAGTGTCGTTGCAGCTGCCATGGATGATTGTGAGAGAGAGTGAGTGATTGAAAGAGAAGAGTAAAACGTAAAAACCTTGAAAGGAAAGGAAGAACAGAGAGATGAGACAATTTTATGGCCCAATTCAACTTGGGCTTGGGCTTGAAACATTAACCAGGATGAACCGGAACGGACCAGGACTAAATATGTGAAAACCGGTTTCGTCCCGGTTTGGACATATCCGGGATCGGGATCAAGATAAAAAGAGTATAAACTGATTGGTCCTAGGCTAAACCGAATCAGGACCATACCGGATTGGGTCAAGACCGGGATTTCTTCCCACCCCTATTTGTAATTGTACTAACTTTGAGTTTTGGTATTACTTTTTTCCAGTGATCTAAAAAGCGCTAGGCGGCGAACAGGTGCCTAGCGCCCAGGGGCCTAGGCGGTTTTAGATTTTGTATTATAACTTTAATAATTTACAAAAGTTAAGCATAATACCTTATCAATTACATCCAATTTAATGTCAAGATACATATGCTAAATTTAAAAACATGAAAAATTAACAATCATGAACAAAATTTATTAAAACTCAAATGATTGTAGTTGGTCATGATGGGTACTTTATACAAAGTTGAATTTGTAGACAAATATCCAAAGCTACTCTTTATTTTTCTTCAAATTGCATGAATGACTTCAATCATGTTTGATAAAATCTACATTACTAAAATTGGTACCGGCAGATCCTTTGAAAATACCATTAAGTAATCATCATTTGCTACATTCAGACATATACTGAATAAAAAATAATTAAATTGTTTATTTCCAAAAAAGGGGAAAGAAAAATAAAATAAGAACACAATCAGCCTTATTAAAAAAAAAAAAAAAAAAAAAAAAAAATCGCCCAGACCCCGCCTAGACCTTGCCCAGACCCTGCCTAGACCACCCAAACCTCGCCCAGCCATTAATCTGGGCGTTTCTCTAACGCCTAGGCCGTTTTTTAGAACACTGTTTTTCTCCAACTTACCATTTGAGTCCCAAGACCGCCTCGTCTCTGTTAACTTTCCATTGTAATGATGTTTTCCCCTAACAACTAGAGGAAAAACATGGCCTATTATTTGGGGCGAAAAAAAATCATTTCACATGACTTTGGGCCCAAAGGGTAAGATAGGACCCAAACTCCAAGTTGGCAAACCATGGACCTAAAATCAAATCTATTTCATGAAACTCCTTGTGATGGAAAAGCAAGATAAATGCCTCTTCAGAATGCCCTAGAAGTTCAACTATACCCATTTCCACCCATCCTCTTTAACATTGATCATACAGTCATAAAGGAAATCCAAATGTCAATGTAATCTTCCACTTCTCAATCAAACAACATTCTCCTCAAGTAGAGATTTCATCCACCAAAGGCTGCTCTAATCATACATCTTTCCTTTTTTGGATAGGCAGACACTAATTATATTGATTGATAAAGGAAGTGAGTCAAATGACCATGTGCGTGAGAAAGTCACATGGTCAAGGGTGGAGTGCAATTTACCAAATACACACCCTATGGAACCCAAAGAAAAAAATTGTGACATGATTCCTTCATGAACCTACCCTAAATGAAGAATCAATCAAAGGAGTCCTCCTTTAAGTATACCCTCCATCACACACCAGATACTTAATATCTCTGATTTCTGTTTCATTTGACATATTCTACAGTTATGCTATCTCCAAAGAGCCATAATAGCAACAATCAATCTCCCCCACAACCACCTCCCTCTTAACAAGAATGAACGACTAGACCATCCTTCCACTATGGAATGTGTTGGCATGGAGCCACATCACCCCCACACTACTCAGCCATGATGATGGACCATACATCTTTCCTAATTGAAGTGATGGAAGATACTTCTCAACGAGTTTTCATAACAAGATTTGTGCTACCAGATACCCTAGAATTAACAACATTTCGCTTCTCCTTTTATTTTTTATTTTTTCAAAAGAAAAATATTACTATAACTTAGTTGTGAAAAATGATACAATCTCGAGCTTAAAAGGATTAAGGTCCTAAAATAATGTTGTCCCCATCAGTATACAACGATTCAAAATATATCCCTTGAGACACCCAACTCCAAGAGTAATAAGCATTTCCATCGAGACAATTCCATCATCCAAAGTTTTATCCCGAAATATTCTATTGTTCATTACTTTATAATGTTCCTTTCTGTACAGATTATCCAACAAACACCAATGGAAACACCTTCCATAATACCTTTCCTTTCCTAGTAAGGTGACATGGCCTCTTCCAACTTCTCAAAATCTTTTCCATTGAAGCTGCATTACACAAGATAAGCCACACATGACCCTAAAATGCATCCAACTTGTTCGCCCAATTACAATCCATAATAAGATGATTTGTTGACTCCTTAGAATTGCACAACGAACATTTCAAATCTAATCCCTCTGTGACTAATTTCAACTAAGATGAGATTTTGTTCCCCATTGTTGTCAACATAAAGAAAGTTTTTCTCGAATGCACACTTTTCTTTCACGCCGGCTTCACAAGAAAATTGCGTAAAGCACCAATACACATATGAACAAACTAGAGAAAAAAGAGCAAAATGAGAAACACTTTTATCTTTCCTCTTTCCATACCTATCTATCATCCTCAACTATTAAAAAGCTCCACAAATTCACTTAGGGAGAAATCTCTCCCTTCTAAGCAAGGTCTCATTAACCTTGTCACCAACAACCCTTGCTTTCTTGTGTATTGCTCCCTTGTGTTTGAAATGCTCCACATGTGGGGCATTTAAGTGGATGTTCAAGAGTTGGATGAGCATTCCAACCTGTAGGTTTATCATCTTAAACTAGTTATTTTTCTATAGCAAATTTGCTTGAGAAGTAATTTTCACCAAATTACGTATTATGAACTTATGATTCTCAAAGCGCCCAGTTCTCTCGGGAAGCAAACCAGGTCTAGGTCCCACATAATGAAATGCATTTCATTTCTATAACAGAAGTCATTATATACAAATGTGTTCCATTGTAGCCACAATTATCATGGGAGAAAAATAACAAATGCAAGTAATGAACTAGTGTTAAGTTAAGAATGACATTTCTTCATCATAGTGAAGCAAGCGAACAAAAAAGGCATGTCTTAATGCCCAACTATTCCTTGACACTAAACCACATGAATAGTTGAAAACATGGGAGGCAGCATACCGTTTCAGATCTTTTGAGAAGTGGACCTTGTAACAAATTCCTGCCAGAACCAGAGATTAGCTGCCGCTTGATCTTCTCCAAGCTCTGTTCAGTGTTGCCATCGCCACTCTGTAACCAAGATACAAAATCATTCACAAATCCATAAACCTAAAATTCCTTCGTATTACAAGTAAAACCCCTAATTTTGATGATAAAAAAACTCACCGGAGATGGAGATCCATTCGAATTCGATGAAGCCATTTGAGGGTCGAACCAAGTTTAGATAACCGAGTGGGAAATCAGAGCATGAGTGTTAGAGAGAAGAAAATTAATTAGATGATTACGAAGAAGAAGAAGAAAGACTTGCAATCGCGAATCGCGAATCGCGAATTGCGAGTTGGAGGTCCAGCTCCGGCTCTCTCACTCTCTCTTTCTTCACCCCTCTATGCCTTTTGACTCCTGGCTTGGTAGTTAATATGGTAGGTGTTGTCTCTTTGGTTCATTTCAGGCACTTGTTATTGCCACCAACAATTCAATGAGCTACTCTCCTTGACTATGGACTCTATGGACATACATGGTTTTAAAATGTATAGATGCTGTTGTTTTTCCGCTGTTCCTCTCTTAATTTTGATATTTAGAATACAAATACTTGTTCTAAAAAAATAAAAAATAAAAAATAAAAAATAAAAAATAAAAACTCTTCCTCATCCATGGCAATCAACATTACCTCAACACTTTGTTTCCTCTCTCAATGTTTTCCTAATTATTTGGGATTTGAGAGTTTGAAGATTTTGTACGAAGCTCTATAAATTCAACATCCTTTGTGCATCTTGGAATTTGGAGGCTTCGCGTTAGGGTTCACCAAGTTGGATAAATGGAGCTTGGAGCTTGCAGTGTACGACGAGATCACAAAAGTGTCTTTTGCGAGCAAATTCTAATATCATATATAATCTATGCTAAAAATGAAGGCTATTGTCATGTCCAGATTTCTCTTCCAATTAAAGTATAGGTTTTCAAACATTATTGCAGGCCAATTTAACTCTAAACCCATAATCTAAAGTATATATACTCACTTAGCTCTCGAGTTATCCTCTTATATATAAGACTACTCTGTTCATTCTTTCATATCCTCCGCCCTATTTAAACCAAAACAGTATTTTAGAAGGCAAACACTTGTATTTTGCTTTAGACAGCATTTTCCACATGTATTTTACAGATTTATAGACAAAGTGAACTTTTAAATCAGATTGATTTGCTATGATGGAATCCAAGTACCCAAGCATGTTTATCATCCAATGCAATGCCATTCATGTATTAAATGTCTTGCACAAAATGTTGTACATGGACAACAATTGTTTTTGGCATATCAAAGTTTAAATAAAAAGCAATAAAGGGATCTCTCAATTAAAATTCGGTAGAATGCTCTAATCAAAGAAATTATAATAAGGCAATGGAAAAGCAGAGGTTGCCATCCTAATCCTTTCAATCATTTGATCCACCATTGCCTTACAGGTGTCTACCAATGCAGGCGGAAACAGTGAGGGTGCATGAACCTCTGCTACCATACACTGGAATCCTACTGTGAGGAGAGAGCCATTGCATTCATGGTCAACGATATCTCCTTCAGTTGACTGTTGAGCAGGGAGTATTGATATACCACAGGGTAGGAGGGGAACATACACCTGGCTCCCCCCAGCGCAGACCATGGCCATTTCAGATTCATCGACAAAAGAATAGACGAGCAGGCATCCAGTAGCATCAGCAATGCTATCTTGCAGCATCATCACACGTCTTTGGTTAGCACCTGCACTCTACAATTTATCAAGGAAAAATATTATTTTAAAATCATTAGACAGTTTATCTAAGAAATGCTAATGTAGATCATAAACAAGTTGGTATATGGAAAATTTCAGTGAAGCTTACATTTAACTGAAACAGAGAGAGAAAGTTTCGTCGATCATTTCCGGTAGGAATGCGCACCACTTCTAGAAAATTGAAACCATTGGCTACCATATCCCACTGCCATTATAGTGAACAATTAAAGTTTTATTGGGAACTTATTTATTTATCCCTTAACCCCCTCCCACCCCAAATACCACCGGCAGAATTCGAACCCCCCTGGACTCGTGATACCATCCGCCACAAGCCTACTAGCTGACCTAGTACCCCATTGACATATTATTAGGAACTAACCATCTTGAAGATACTATATTAGTTCATATATTAGATATCAAGATATGTGAATACAACTTGCCCAAACATGTTTATCATGTAAAAGATAATACCTGGCGGCGAGAAGCCATATTCTGGAGGTAAGCAAAAACAACATGAGGAGGCACCGTAAGACTGAAAGAAGCAGCTACACTTAACAGCAGGCTGCCAGGTCTTTCAGGGTCACTTACAATATTTCTGGTCATGAATCTTAGAGGTCCATCTGGAGAATCATTTCGAACGGGTAAGACGGACCATGTGTGAGAACTAGAAGCAGTCAGACAAGAGTAAAATTCTTTCACCATCCTCTCTTTCATTTTCAGTATTCTTTTTCTCCCTAAATCATTTAACACTGCACATTAACAAATAAAGCACTACAAGTTTATCACTGCAACTTATATAATTCATAAAGCAAGATAAAACGAATATAATTACTAATTACCGCCATTATGACCCCTACGACAGGTTTCACGAGCGAAAATACAATCTAGGCGTTCCCTATGTCGATATAGTGTAGTACACCATCTTTTTGCTCCAAATGCCAAGTCCGGGGGCACCATTAAGTTATATACACTGCTATTAATGTTATCCTCAACTTGGACATGCTCCAGAAATGTAACCTAAGAATTTAGATAACAGTTAAAAGGAAAACATAATTTTTCTGACAATAGAAAGTTCAGTAGTGGTGTTATAACCGTATATGTAATTCACCTTTAAATAACCATCTGGCAATTCTTTTATCAGGCAACCAGATGGCCTTCTTCTACATCTTGTGATTGGTACTGGGAGGAAATCGTCCAAGGACACATCCATCACTGCCCAAGTATCAAGAGCACACTTTTTGCAATACCTTAAGAAGTAAACTTGACGTGTAGGAATGAAAGGGCAAGGAACACGAAGTTCAGCTGTCATCTGAAAAACTCCAAAGTATCATTTTCTATTTAGCTCGTGATGATTAAATTGAACATGTCAGAGGCTTAATCAAGTGATGCTCCTATTCCACAGTAACTAACATAATAAAATGCAAATGCAGATTACCACATATAAAGTTTCTTCATAGTCAAGGCCTGATGATAAGACATCCAGAATGGTCGCATATGATATGATGTTCGAGAACACCTTTGACCAGAGATTCTGCAAATCAAACAATCCAAAAACCAAAAAGGAAAAAAAGCACAGATGGTTAGTGGCAAGGCTACATAATTAGGAGAAGAAATGCATGTTTTAATGAGGTTAAGTATACTTACAACATCCATTAACATCTTAAGAAGGCTGCTGCAGCAGAAACGAACAAGAGTGGTTTCACGCGAAGCTTCAGATCTCCACCAAATGGGTTTTACTGCAAGGATCTTGGGGAATGCTCTTATGTACTCATCTTCATTCAGCCTATGTGAATAACCATCTGATCTACATGGTAGCCACAGAGGCTCCCCAACTTGAGCCATGAATATAAACTCTTGCATCGCTGAGTTTGCAAGATTAACGACCAAATCCTTATTTAGGTCTGATGTTCTATACACCTCCCTGTGAATTTCCTTACATGTAGATTGTTCACCGTTGATGCTTGGTTGTATCCCTGAGTTGGCTGGTATTGGATTGGATAGATAAGGTGGCACAACAGCAGGAGAGCTTGAGTATTTTTTAGCTATTGCAGAGACCCGATCCCACTAGAAATGAAAATAAGATAAATTAGATTTATCTATTTTGCATTTGAATACCGAATTCTTACCCACCTACCTCTCTTCTTAGTTGAGCATTCTCCAACTGCAAATCACGAGTTCTACATTCTGAGCATCGACAACTTTTGTTCAACTCTCTGCACATATTACGATTCTGTTCTTGTAGATCCCTGTTCTCAGCTTTTAACTGTGCATTTTCAACAAGTTTGCCTTGTTTCTGCAAGAATAAAGGTGTAGAACAACTAAAATTAACTCCAGAATTTCCCAAGTAAACAAGAGAAAATGCAAACCAGAAGTTGGTGTTTGTAGGGAAATCAGGTGTGGTGAAACACCTAAACGGGTCCCATTGCAGGCGGTTATTGTTTTCCCAAAAACTGTTTTGCAATTATAACCACTGATCGTGTTAGATACACCCATGTAGAAAAAAATATTATGCAGGTGTTTTCTTTTTATAATGTTACACATTATTCATAAACAGGTTTGCATATACAAACCCAAGCTCACATGCTCTAAAAGGTACAAAGTAAGAATTTTGTGATAGAAAGATTAAACACTTTTCAGACTACTGGGTTAGCTCACTTATTAGCAGCATAAAAAAGGAAGGATCTTCCAGTAGTAGCATTCCCTGGATGTAATTTGTAAGTTTGACACCGTTGCTTGAACGTTGGTCTTTGTTATCAAAATAAATAAATAAAAACGATATAATTTCATTAAAAGTTTTAATTTTAATTTATTTTTTTAAGGCCTGTATTGGAGAAATTGGGAATTGGATATTCTCTTAAAAACTTGGTTAATTAAATAAAAACAATAAAAACGATGGCATATTTTTTTTTTCATTTAAGTGAAATTCTATTAATATCATCAAGAAAATTTTAGATTTGTGTTAGAAATTGCTAAGAGAGCTTAGATCTGTAGAGTAAATCACTGCCTATAAAAGAAAGTTTTATTAAAGTGAAATTCAAAGGATGTCGTCTAGAGAGTTCAGATTTGTGTTGGAAATTGCTATGAAAATTGCAGATCTTAAATTCAACCCTTCAATACAAAAATCTCAATGCCTGGTATTTTTTTTGGAATCCTCCTCCAACACTTAAAATTCCCATTTAGTAATTATTATCAGGACAAAACCACAGTGTGGCACCACTTGGGGAAAAAACTTGAATATTCATTAGAATTCTTTCAACTTAAAATAGGATGAGAAAAATAAACTTATATACTAAAAAACAAAATAAAAAATAAATAGTCATAATCCATACAATGGGCTTTTGTAAGTTAGAAAACAAAAGAAAAAAGAGGCTCATATTTCACCAAATATTAACACCATCCATCATATTTCACCAAATATCAACATCATCCATATTTATGACTCCTATGTTGAAATGAGACATAAGTTTATTACCTTCATGGATTGCCTTTTGTTTTGGAACCAAAACTTGACATGGTCTGCCTCTAACCCAATTTCTTGGGCTAACTGCTCCCTTTCATCACTATTTGGATGAGAACACTTTCTGAAGAAACTGAAAAATAAAATCAGCAAAGTTAGATCACTAATTAGGTATTGAAAACAGAACAAAATCAGAAAGCTTAGAGAGCTTACTCATCCATCCGGTGAATTTGATGAGATCGTTCATTGACAGGCCTTGTTAAACTTCTGATGTGTTCATTAAAAATATTGTTGGATGTTCGATAATGTTGCTGTATTCCAGATGTTCCATCAGAATCATCCATTCTGACCTTCGACTTTCCACGCTCATTGTTGTTCCCAGCCATGCTCTGCTCCAGGTGGTCTAGATCCAACACAGATCTTCAAAGTAACACAAAATAAGAAAATCTTTCACAAATAGATGCTTGATGAACCAGAAATGAAGAACAATTATACTTACAAGTGACCAGCAACTAAGGAGGCCAAGCTCCCTCTCTCTCTCCTGTTTCGCACTCTCTCGTTACTTCCTAGAAGATATAAAACACAGGAAAACTTGTGTTGGTAAATACACCATTTATAGCTGAAAAGTTCCAGATTTCCACGTGATTTCAGTATAGATTCTCATAATAATCATTTGTTTCCCCCTTTCTCAGATATCAAATCTACAGAGAAAAAAAAAAAAAAGACAACATTTTCCAGTACATGAAAATAAAAATGAGAATACCTACTAATGGAATGTGGGATTCCTTCCTATCCAAAAAAAAAAGGAAATACCATCAATCAAACAAACATATACAGCCCAAATGTTGATGAAATTTGAGTTATATTCTAGGCTATTGATATGTGCCAAAATCATCCAGGGCCCAAAACCATAAGGCCCCCACATTAAGTTGACACGCTTTGCCAGGGATGGTATCTTTAGTTTTTGCCAAGTATGGTATGGTCTCTCACTCTTCAAAATCCAATGATTTTCAAGTTTCAAATGATTTTATATTCTTGTAGACTTCAGGAATAGAAGGGTTTCAATGCATCTATCGTAATTGAAATCAAGGAATATACTTTTTATGATTGTTTTAAGATTGCACTTTTTTTTAAAACCAAACCAGCTTTAACCTCATCGTTTGAACCAAGTTATGATTGTTGTGCTTCGTATCAAATGTTTGCCAACAAATTTTTTTGTTATTTCAATATTTATCTATTTTTATTCTGTGTTTATTTTCTTTATTTATTATTATTATCATTACAATTTTTTTGTTTTGTGTGTGTGTGTGTGTGGGGGGGGGGGGGTGTGAATACATAATCAGCTTGAAATATACATCACAAATCTCATAATCAGCTTGAAATATACATCACAAATCTCACAGCAGATATGTCAATCCTGAAATGGAAAGGAGAGTCCTCAGTGATTTTTAAGTCACTACCAAACCTGGAATAAAACCCATCAGCCACATTGAAAAAGTAAATTCCTTTCCAATTGACATCCAAGAAAACAAAGTAACGTTGTTATTCAGCTAGACTTGTAAAATCAAGAAGTCCTAACAGCAAAGCACCTTGAGAGTTATTTGTGATGTGATATACCATAGAAGTCCAACAAAGATAATCAATTCAAGGTTGATTACAACACTTTTAACTTAACTATTACTCAGAAGACATTTAAGCATCCCAAGAGATCCAGTAACTTACATATGTATGGTAAGATACCATGACCAGACTTGTAAGATTTGCAAAACAGTGGCCTCCAAAAATTCTTCCTGCACATGAAAATGGAAGAAAAGGGATTTAATATATGGAAGATCTCATACAGACTCCTAAAGCTAAATTTTCTTCCTTACTTGAAGAAAGATGCTCAAACCTTCCATGTTCAGGAGGAACAGCATATGAGAGCTGATTATCAGTTAAGAGAGACCACTCAATCATCTTACTAATTTCACATGTCAGTTGAGCCATCCACAATGTGTTGCCAACACTGATGACCACACATCACCCCCCCCCCCCCCCCCCCCCCTCCATTGACCTCACTTTTAATAGCTAACTGCACTATTTAATTAGAGGTCACTATTAATCAAGAAAGAATGCAGTTGAGAAACTGAACATTGATCAAATCCACGGTTAAAAACAAAAATCTCGGCAAGAAACTGTGGAGCGAGAGTGATACCTTCAAAGAGAGAGTACACAGTTTTTTCACCTCATTTATTACACACAGTTTGCACAAACTATTAAACACTGCACTAAAATCTCTAATTAAAATTGCATACCCACCCTGAATATCTTTTTGATGATGTGACTATGTTGTTTTGCCTCACATGGTGCACTTTGATTGGTGACATGGATACAATTTCTCTCAAGGATATCAAGATGCATCCTAGCAATCAGCCATGAAGCTGTTCTTCAGATCTTGGCCACAAAAAAATCTTTGGACCGGGTAATTGCCATTACAGTGTAACTAGGGACAGCATCTGTGGCCACATATCTTTCCATGGTCCATGAGGGTTTTAGAAAAAGCTTTAGCTTATCTAGTTGTCCGTTCTTGCAAAAACCATGTATAAGGGAACAATAAGTTTTATTTGAGATGATCCAATATTCAATGTTTTTTCATCTAGTTGAAACTTGAAACCCCTCATCGATGTTACCATGTTTTGCATACTCATCAATCATTCTGTTGTAGAAGGAAATGTCTGAAACCAAATCACCCTTTGGAAGAATAATGAACTAATGCTTTGCTTTTAATATCATCCCCCTTTTGGTAAAGCCTGTAAGCATAGTAACCATGTGCAAAAGAAACCCGGAAATGATCACATATCATTTTCCCAGACATCTGAATTTCCTTTACACTTTCTTATACAATAAGATCTGGATCCAAACTAGTAGCTCACATCTTATCCAATAACTTCAAGACTTCATGGAATAAGGCTACTTTCCCCCAAGCAATTGAGTAGGACACTGCATATGGCTACACTTAGCTCCAAGCCACTTTCAAGCATATCTTACCAAAATTTTAATCCTTCTTGAATGTTGTCTTTCAGCAATGCCCCTGTATAGATAACTTGATTTGGGTTCACACAAGTCCGAGATCATCTTCCATCCCCACTCATCAATCCAAGCAAAAGATATCTTTTAAGAAAAGTGTCATAAGTCATATACCAGGCTCAACCCCATGGTTTTCAATATCATCAGAAAAATATCAATGGGTGCATGCTTCATAAAACCCCACTGTACATTATCCATGAATAAGAGTATCATACCAAACCCATAATAGAAACTCTGGTTATGAGGATCCAGAATGACACTACCATGGGTGAAGGTAAACTCATTTCCTTTGATTACCTAAACCATTTGAACACGTATAGTAATCGGGATTATTTCCGTAGGTCATCAAAGAAGATTATTAGTAGTATAGTCATTTCGTGACATCCGACTATCTCTAATTTCAAGGTATATGTTGTACACCAAATCATTGCAAGATTGAAGCTTGCAAGTTCAGGTCTTGATTGTAGCAAGAACAAAGAGGGAATAGCAAAGCAGAACCCGAGAAGTCGAAAGAAACCAATAGCAACAACCACTCACTCTTGGTCAAAATTGCTCTATACAAACAATGAATGAATCTACACGATTTGTTAAAATTAAGCACTCATACGCACATGCATTAAAATCTGTAAAATTCAAAACTTGAACTTAAAACAATAAGAAATTGTTTTACCTTGTACTCAAGCATTTGCCTTTCTCGCATATATAATTAATCACCAACAATGAAGTGAGAAACCAAACCCTGGAACCCATAATATTTCTGACTAGTAGAAAGAAAAGCGTTAATTTGTCTGTCTCTGTCAATGGGTTTAAATCCACTGAGAATTGCTGGAACAGGAGGATCCATAGTTGAGTATCAGTAGAATCGTCTTGAGCTGCAGTTTGATTTGGAAGGTGAGACTGAAACAGTTTAGGGTTTTTCAAAGGTGCGGCATGAGCATCATATCCTTGAGGAACTAGTTGAGAGGATCGAGTTTAAGGTTTTCTCTTTAACGTGTAGGTTAGGCCCCTACATATAACAATTTAACACCATCAATTAAATATAAAGCAAGGCAATGCTGAAACTAAAAAAAACCTTATAGTATTACGTAAATAACTAATACTAAAAGGATTGACGAAGCTGATGAAGTCTAACACAATGCCAATTGCAAAAAGCCTGTCATATACATTCATACCTAAAAATTCAGGCATTCCTTCATGCATTTAGAGGATAAATTCAGTAATGGCACCCATCATGTTAATAATCTTATGTAGTTTCCTTTGGAAGTATTTGTGGAATTAAAAACAAATAAAAATTTGGAAATTGGCAAATTAACCAGTCTCTTCTTTTTCAACTGATTGTATTTGGATAATTCCAAATAATCAATAATCACAACATGGTAAGAAAAAACAATTTAACTCTTTGTGTACCTTATCTTCAAGGTTGCTTCAGTCTTCAATTCCTCTGAAATTTATCCAAAAAGTGGATAAAAGATACAAAGGCACCCTCTTTTGGTGGCAAGTCTTATGCACTGATAGTGGATAGGAGAATTGAACAGGGGATAGGAGAATTGAACAGGTGTGGGTCAAGGAAGAATAAAAAAAATTTAGTGTTTGCTTTTGGGCATGAAGAAAGGTTGAAGGGGAAAGTCTTAGACTTGGATTGTTATGCAAATGAGACTTTCGCAAGATGTAAATGAACTTACCTCACATCTGTGTCATGTTTTGGTGTAGTTAAAACTCAATTGGTACAAAAATCATGTATGTGAAAAAAAAAAATTTAATAATAGCAACAACAATAATCCTATTGTATATATAGGGTGGGATACGGGACAAAGAGCTTTGCACGTTTTTTTTTTTTTTTTTTGAAAGATAATTTTTTTATTGCACAATACTCGTGATATTACAATACGGTAAGAATAAATCAACCCAATTAACAAACAAGTTTTCAAAGAATATTACCTTTAAGGACGGCAAATGAGACACCCATTCGCAAATAGTTATGAAAACCTCCATAATTACCAAATCAACATCTGCCATCTTGTCTCAAAATATCCTACTATTGTGTTTCTTCCTTACTGTCTCTGACAGTGCACAGAGACACAAGGAAGTAACCTCCAAATCTCTTTCCCTTTAATAGATAAGTGGCTTGGTGTATTCTAACTTTTAAAGAGCATTCGGGCATCACCAACTAATAACAAACAAACCCACAAGCAATGCATAAGAACATGAATTGAATTCTTCGATTCAACACGTTACATCTCCCTTCAATCTCCATACCCCTCTGAGCTAGCTCAACCTTAGACGGTAGCTTGTTCTATACAACCGTCCACACAAAAAAGACACCCTGGAAGGCAAACCTTTTCTTCTAAACTAGCTTGGTTGAAAATTTTGAAATGCTCCAACAAGAATATTATCCATAGCCAATTATGAGAAGTATGAACCAACTAAGGAAACCCCTCTCCCTATCCTCCTTCTAGACCCATCCTGACCCAGCATAACTCTATCTATTGTTCCTCCACCTCGCCCACTAAGAGAGCACTCCTCCGCAAATGAAAATCCTACTGCAATGAGCCATTCTCTGTCTACCAAAATCATGCTTCTTAGCTACCTTTAAGTGCTACCTGTCCCACCCAAACATTTTCCAAAAATTGACCCTATCTCTTTTACCTATCATGACCGCGACTACTTGAACAAACCCATCCTTATAATTTGTGATGGATATAATCACTCAAAAAACTAGTATTTGGCTATAATCACCTCCTTCCACAAGGAATTAGCTTCCGTGCCACTAAAACCCAATCACCCATCTCCTTAGGCATGCACACCAACTTCTAACTAAGTGCATGAAATCCTTTGTCTTCTTCTCTGCCACACCAAAGAAAGTTCCTAATCACCTTCTCAATGTGTTTGGAAACTGAAATTGACATGTGAAACAATGACATATAGTAGACTGGCATATTCAGTGATGCACTCCTAATGAGTACCATTTGACCCTTTTGACAATATTATGCGCATACACACACACCTAGTTTCAAAAAATGATTAGTCATACTAAAATGTACAGTCCCTAGCGAGCCCTGTATTGGTTTTTTGGCCAACATATATGGCATCTCGTATGTGTCAGATACCAATACCTGTGTCCGTGTCAATGTGACATAGATTCAAATATAAATCATGCCTAAGGAGGCAAATACTCTAAATGAAAATCGGATTGTAGCATACTCAATACCCTTCAAACAGCCAAAGGGGAAATAATCAATATCTGCCGATGTGTAGGGAGACCAACTGACCTGACAAAAAAAAAACAAAATTGTAGCTCCTTCTCAAAGAACCCAATTTGTTGAATTTTTAACCTGAATCAGATAATATGAGGTAGAGGCTCGCTCTGGAAAGCAGTAGCTGAATCCACCTATAAGATACATATCAAACTCAAAATCAAAACTGTAACAAAACCCAATAAATTTTAGATACACCTAAAACCCAACCATCTTAAATTTCAATGAAATAGAACAGCTTGTGAGGTAAGGAAGTTGAAAGCTATATGCTAGAATCCCTAAATGAAAACAGAGAGATACCTTAGGAGCAGTAGTTTATAGGGTTAGAGTTGTAAACCTACCCATAGGTCCGGTTTCGGAAGAAGAAAAGATACGTGTGCGTTTAAGTGAGACACGCCTAGTGTTGTAACGCTCAACTCTTACCTCAGAGATAGATATGAACACATGTGAACTTTCTAATTTTTTCTGACAAATGTGTGTGCATTGAGAGAGCAGTAAATTGTTCTGCTTTCATATAGTACACAAATGATAAGATATATACGTATAGAATGATTAAGAAAGAGTGAAGTGAACCTGGTGACTAATGGCATTGTCACATACATACTGGACTTGGAGTGGTTTCTTCATTCAGGAGTCATGGTAATCCCCTTCTTATTCGCAACTTGACCAAGAACAAGCTCATATAGTAAATATACCAAGGAGATCATATAGTTTACATGTAGCCCTGACAAAAATAGAAAAGTGCAAATGTTGGTGATTACTTTGGAAAGTATTATGCACCAATGGCAAGTTATCCATGCATTTTTTTGAAAATCAGGGAGGAATGCAATAGGCGAGTTTTTGACAATAAAAGCAAAGAGGTCGAACAAGTAGAACTAGAGATTAGTTGCACTATTTGGTCTAGGTGAAATAGTTAGGGAATATTCAAATGCAGACCTTTCCAAAATTGTCTATTTACTTGAAATGTGTATTATTTTTGTATAGTGAGGTCCTACCACACTTTTCAGTGAACAATAAACAATATCCAGTTTTGTTGATGACCAAAAAAATATCAAAATCAAAACATAAATAAACACTAAACTAAATGCAAACACAGATCAGCGAATCATTGAAACATACGAACACTACCCTAAACTTCAAAACATAAAAGATGGAGAAAAATAGTGAAAGACAGAAAACCCGGCCTCATAAGGGTTGTTACAGATGGGCGGATCTGCTTCTCACGTATACCTCACCCAGTGATTTCAAGTTTTCCCAGGAAATATATACACTCAACCTTAATAAACCCTAACACGACAGTGATGAACCCCTATAGCTGATAACATTTCGGTTTCTCTTATTTGGTTTAGTGTACATCTACTATTTCCACCTAGTCTCGTGCCACCTCTTTACTCTGTCTTGCCAGCAATTGTCACATTCCACCACCATCTAGTTCCAAATCCATTTACAGAGAAGCACACGATCCGTGAATCAAGAACATCTGGCATAAAAAAATGGATGCAAAAATCCACAACCGACCATGTCGTTCAAATCGCATGTTGGTTTCTACTACCTTGTTTTAAATGAAGTTTTAGCATAACATTCCTCATTAAAAAAAAAATTTACATTAAGACAGTTATGACTTCCACTGATTAATTTGCTAATTTATCTTCAGTTAATTATAATTTGCTAATTAACTACTTCATTATTATTACTTCTTATCAATTATAATTTGCTTTTTCATGGTCCAAAGATATCTTCATACGTTGTTGTTTTTTCAGTTGAGTACAAAGTACAAGTTGTAGAAGTACATTGCTAATTTGCTATAAAGTAGATTTGTAGCATGCAAACTCTTTTAGATTATTAGATACTTGACTATCATTTATTAAATTCAAAATTGTTTACTAAAATTTATATTTACTTTAGATGATTAAATTTATCAATGATTTATACATGAAATTATAATCATTAATATAGTGCAAATTATGGAGGCAATTACATGCGTAGTTTTTGCTAAATATGACATTATAATTTTGATTTTTCTATTAAGAGGAGGCTTAGACATTATCAAAATGCATTTATTTGCATTTTATAAATTATTTAGTATATCAGGATTTTCCTTTATTTAATTGTCGCCAATGTTTAAAAAGGAGATCAAGGAGTACACCTTGAGGCATATGCCTCAGTGATGAGGTCACAAAAAGCCTCGAGGCGTACGCTTTAGTATGTTGTGAGTCATGCAAGTCAAAGTCACAAAACGTAGTAAACTAATACCATGTCGAGTTGTACATGGTGTACAAGGTGTAACACTTCCAGAGTTTGCCTGCTTTTTATCTCGATGAGATCTAATCAAAACTGCCCTAATTGCCCTTATTTTCTAAAACTATCCTCATTACATTAAAAAAAGGCCATTATTATGTTGTGCGTCGCCTACGACTGAAGAAGCACAAGGACGAAAGAAGATAAAACTATTGAAGGTTAAAAACTAGATATTATGGGCACTTAATTTGAAGGTTTCAACATTAGTCTCTAAGCTTCTTCTTAGTGAGGTAAGCAATGCTCTCGCCAAATAAACTCTATGCCCTCTTTATCAAGGCATAACGGAAGCTCGAACATCTTTAGTACTTGAACTTTTTATGATACTCGAGATCATAGTTGTCAAAACGTTTTTCGTATCGTATCTCAGAAACCCAAATTTTAGTTACATGTATCGTAATGTATATTGTAGAAAGAAAAAAATAATAATAATAATAATAAATATATATATATATATATATATATATATATAAGCAAGCATATAAAAGAGACAAATATGACATATTTTAGTAAATTAGTCCAAAAAACATTTTCATTCATGTAATACTTAGGTAACATATGCAAGTAACTATAGATAGGACCACAACATAACTTTTTCACAATGTTCATCACCACTATTAGGAGGTTTTTTTTAACTACGCGCAACGACAAACACAAATAGTGGAAAAGAAACTGTAAAGAGTTAAGAAAAAAATCAAAAAGTAAACCAAAATTACCTACAATGGCCACTGGTGAAGCATTCACGTGGAGGCTTCAATCAAACATATGCACTAGGTGCTCCTTCGAAAGGGTAACATGCACACAAAAAACGAATCGTGGTTCTGAGTTGTGAGGATTGAGATATGAGGATTTGGTGATTTCTCTACTTAAGAGCTTTTATGTGGCTTTTCTCTAAAAAAACATTCATAGAGAAATGAAGAGATGTCTTTTCAAGCTAAAGAGGGTAGAAAAGGGATAAGTCAAGGGTCAAAAGTGTAAAATACAAATGAAAATTTTCTTAAATATACAAAATGGGGTTTGCCAGTACATGGTACATGTGATGTACTGATTGGTACATCCGATACACCGTGGAGTGTGCAAAATCAATATATAGGACCAATAAGGTATATATGGATCGGTACATACAGTATTAATAACTATGTTGTTGATATAATACTTTTTTAAAACAATAACAGTCGTTTTCGTTCGTATTTGTATCTTACGGCGCATATGATATAGTACTCGACAAATATCATACCTAAGCCTCGTCGATACCTATCTTACTCTACATTGGATTCCATACTAGGTACGTATCTTACGATACACAAGTACTATACTCGATATGTATATTACGAAATAACTATAAAAATATGATGTAGGTCCTTGTACAAGTGACATAATGGATGAATGATAGGTAGCTTACTTGCATATGCTACAGAAGTCATACCAATGGAAAAAAAAAAAAATTGGAAATCCTTGGTTGAGCAAGTCTAAATGACATTTTTTGTATTCTTAAATATATTTCACATTCATACAATATGATTCATTCACATTAAAAACTTTCTAGTTTCTTCTCGAGTAAATTGTTAATGCGTTTATTAAGTTGAAGAGAAATTTATGGAAAATATGTATTATTGGTATGAGTCAGCTAAAATGAATACAAGTGAAAGTGAGGAAAGCAAGGGTGTACACATTCTTATATTTACTTTATACTGTAACTTATGATACACGATACGTTTTGATACGAGTATCCTAAATTTAGATTCCAATACACATACGATATGCGTTTTGATAAATATGCTACAATATAATTCGTACTGCTCTAGTTGTATGCATAAAACAATTTCTTGATTTTTATGAATTAGTGAAAAGATAGATTATTCCGTCAATAAATTTCTCAAGATGGTTTAAAAAGAAGTTCTATAAATTAGTTTTCTCTCATAATTTCTCAATAAAACAGGATAAGAAGTTATGTTCTTATCATGTATTTCTTCCATTAATCAGTACTTTTCCTCAACTTGTATGTGTGTGCAAGGGGTATCGCAGAAAGTGGAAATAATACCAAGCAAATATAATTCATTCATACAAAAGAAATATTAACTTATAAAATGATAGTTATTAGCTTCAAGTTAGGTTGGGGAGATACCCAGACAGGTTTTAGAACTAAATTCCTCGCAAGCAGATTTTAAGCCCGAGGCATGACGGAGTTGAGCAAATACATATATTTTAGCAATGGAATTCCCGTCAATGCTACTGGAGATATAAAACTAGCACATCGATTTAAGTCTAGCCAGAGAATAATTTTCAGCTTCCACTAACAGCTTTCCAGGAAATTTATCAGAAGGGAAAGATCTAGAAGATGATCTTGAACGAACTCAACAAAGGTGTCTATGTAAATAAAGTGCAAAGTGGCCTGAGAAAGAGGTCGAAGTTCAACAAGGATGTCAGTTGGCACTACTCAACCACAGCATACATAGAGTAAAAGCACACTTTTTCTTCTTCTTTTTTCACAAGTTTGATTAAAGAAATACCTTAAAATTTGAGGTTCTACATTCTCTTCAGACTTGTTCTCCCCGTAAAACATTTCTAAACACTTAGAGGTCGAGCGGCCAAGATCACCTTTTGAGCATGCATTTTTTTACCAGCCACCTCAAATACAACATCTGAACATATCCCTTGCTCCAGTAGGTCACCAAAATGGTTTACCACATCAGAATCTGGGACAAGAATGGTGTCGCTCGGTACAGATGAAACTAGAACTCTTAATAGAACAACGAAATTACCCGGTATCATCCTTGATGAAATTTGATTCAAGCATTGCCTGTGTACAGAAGCGTCTAGAACCCCTTGAAATGAAAGACGGAATCACAAATATTTTTGCCCCAATTGAGGGTTATTTGTTCTTGGTCTGTTACGGAAGGAAACAAATATTGAAAAAAAAAAAAAAAAATCATCCAATGAATAAGAATGAGAAATGTAACAAACAATTAGCAAAGAAATAAGAGATGCATTAAATTAAATAAAACTTACCAATAACTTGGTCGAACGATGAGAGTAAACATAATCCGATTTTTCAGCGGGCTTCAACCCATTCGGAGAGAAAACTATGGACCGACCACTTGTACCTCCAACACTGAAAACTGTACTGTTCATTTTCATCCGATTCCCCATTCTTTTCTTCTCCGAGTACCTTGTGATCACAAACTTTTGACATATTTTGACCATCTCCCTCTCCGACGGAAGAAGATGGCTCGCTTCTGATGGTGGATTTAGGGTTTTTTCCTCCGGAATCGTCGCCATTCCCTTACAGTTTCTACGTTTTCCGGTTTTCTACGTCGGAATCGTCGCCATTCCCTTCTGATGGTGGATTTAGGGTTTTTTTGTTTCCCTCTCGCCATGCCATGGTTTTAAGGGAGCTGCTATTGGCATCCAGGTTTTGTAATTATGGTCACGTGGCGTTATCTTTAAATTTTAATATAAAATATTCTAAGTGTTTATGTGTATCTCGAAGTTCTAAAAAACTTCTTTTTATTGATGCCACATCATTCTGGTTGTAAAATCTGATTCACTAGCCTCACTCTACTTTCACTTATTTTGCCCTTAAAATTGACATACCACATTGGAAATTTAGCAGACCCCAGATTGAGGCAAATGCTAAATGTGGTATCATGTGCAAATGGCAGACTCCAAACAGTTAAATGGGCTTGACTAAAATAAACACAAAAAAGTGGATGAGTTTCTCCTCTATTTTCCCAGACTCGTCTTTTTTTCCCAATTGAAAAGAAGAGTGATTGAAGATGTGTGGGAGTTGCTAATGATAGTGATTGCAGGCAACATGGAGTAGGCAGTGGCGAGTTCTGGAATAGGTGGCGGTGGGATGCGGAGCAAGCAGTGGTGAGCGGAGATGGTGTCTTTATTGATTTGTTTGAGAGTGGTTAATGGTAGTTATGGACAGATTCAAAATTAGAGTTGTTACTTCACATGGTTGGCTTAAACCTTCACTTTCATCGTTACACCACGATTGGTCTAATTGTGTGAACTGAGAACAAGTTTCCAATTCAAGTAAAACCTCACGGTTGGCTCAAGCCGTAGTTTTCAATATTTCACATTTGTCCTAACTGTGAAATTGAATTTTCTATAGTTTGAGTTAACCATGGGAACTCGTAACAACTTTCTAATTCTCGGGCAAAACCTCTAAAAACATGGTTGTTTATGTTACATGTCTGCTCTAACCGTGAAAATGTATTTCTAAACACATGGTTATTTATGTTTCATGGTTATGTATTTCTTACTAATGATAACTTTTCAAAAAATTCACTCGTAAATACTTTTCTGCAGTCACATTGGCTCAAACTATTAATTTCACAAGTACACAATTAGCCTAACCATGAAATTAAAACCATCAAGGGTCTACCATAAAAAATAAAAAAATAAAAAACAAAAACTAAGGAATATTTCATTTTTTGTGTTTGTTATAAAAAAATGCATAATAGGGTCTACCAAAATCCAATTGGGGTTTGCCAATAATAGTGGCCTTAAATTTGAACGGTGATATGGACCAGATGGTCATCCACATTTTTTTTTGTGCACTAGCTTCAAAACCTTATTCTGTGAATCATAAACTCTTTTTGTTCAAGTTCAACACATTTTTTCTCATCTTGTATTGTGAATAGACTAGAGTATGCCTCGTGTCGTTGACACTCCACATAATTTTATTTTTGCTATATTTTGTACTGAACGCCTCCGTCACTATCCCAATTTTCGCTCTCAATCAGTATTAAAGTGTAAGTTTATTCTAAGGTAAAAATATATGTTATAAATTTTGGGGTAATACTAAGTCAAATTTGAATCAGTTGAGGGAAAAATTTAAACGTCGAGAATGAGTTCTCCTCCAATCTTTGAATTCGCCAAAACATGAAGTTTAAAGTTTTTGTTTAAATGTGCATTAAAATGCCCGACTCGTTTGTATAGTATGATCGACCCATCTCATTGCTTAAAAAATTATTAAAGACGTGAAATACTTATACATTCTATTTAATTATAAAAAAAAAAATATATATATATATATATATATATATATATATATTTTTTTTTTTTTTTAAATTTTAGCACTTGCATTGATCATTGATTTTGTTGGAAAGATCTTTAAAAATGCATTTCAACGATACTAAGTTTACCAAAATCCAACAATGATGTACATAATTTTGATAATTTTCATTTTGCTAAAAGGAAAACACAATATTTTCTCTTACCACCACATGTACATTCCACCAACTTTTTTCAAAAGTTTTTCATTATTTTTTCCCTTCTACATGTTTTATATTTATAAATATGTCAGGATAGGAAATGAATCTCAACCCTCAAATTCAATATATTTTCCAGCTTTCAATTCTAACCATCTTTTATCTCTAATTTTTTCTATTTGACTTTGTCCCAGTCAGCAATGAATAGTAAAACACCACTCTAAATTGTAATATATATATAAGATAAAAACAGTTTATGGCTTCTTCAAGGTTAAGATTTGTCGTGGAGAAAGACCGAGACTTTGGCAAAACGAGTTTCGAGTGAAAATTACTCAAATAGATAGTTGCCTGAAAAATGTGTCCATCAAGGTTTTATAGCAAACATTACATGTACAGGGTTACATAATTCATTGATAAAGAAACAACCTCTAATCATGGTTAGTTAATTGTATTCGCCATTTGAACGAGTAACGACTATAAGGGTACAATATCACTTTATCTAAATTTAGATTGATCCAGATTCCAAGTCTACTTTACTAACTATGTTACACAAACATAATGCAATAAACGTAGAGTAATTAAGAAAGTACAAGAGACACAAATATAATGTGATTCACTTAGATTTCCATCCTTAAATCCACGAGAGAGTATCCACTGTGAAAGCTAACAGCTTGCCCTGATACAAACTTCCCTGCCTAAATACCACGGAAAATTCTAGGGGTCGAGGGAGGGGTCGAGGGAAAGGGAGCGAGGGATGGGTGTAACCACCCATCCTCCTCGCGATGAGCGCCCGCATGCATCTCCAACACGATGCGCTCATCCCGAGGAGGATGGGTGGTTACACCCATCCCTCGCCCCTTTCCCTCGCTCCCTCCCTCGCTCTGTAGCAAAGCTCAAATACCACACTTGATTTCCACCACCGTCCCTCACACATAGACCACAATTAACTCCCACAAATGCCTCTACAAGCCCACGTCTAACCCACAAATGTCGTAAGCGTCCCTTCAAAAAATAAATAGGCCACAATTTGACTTTCACAAGCAACCCCTAGAGCTCGCATACACTAGGAAATAGGGCTAGCAATAGGCCGAGTTTGGATGGTTTTGTGTCGAGCTTAATGGGCTGGTTGCCAAATAGGTCAAGCCCAAACCTGTCTATTTAGTTATCGGACCAACTATTGAAACACAAACCCAACCCACGTATCAATGGGTTGGCATGGCCTTGCCCATCATGACCAGTTTGTAGAAACTCGAGGTGATCGTAACACTTCCTCTGTTATTAGATCAGCTATTACCTATTACCCAAAATATAGGAGTAAAAAAATTCATTTATTTATCAATTTTCTTTTTGTTACTTAATTTAGGGGATCACTTACACATTTAGAAAGAAAACTTTATCAAAAAAATTAAACATTTAGAGAAAAACGGGAAGTAGAAAGATTAATAAAACAAAAATAAAGCCAATGGTGTTATGGCCTAGTGGTTAGGGCTGTGTGTAGGGGTGGGCACGGTTCGGATCGGTTCCAAATTTTGAGGAACCTAACTCGAACCTTTTAAATTTTAACAGTTCCGATTCGGATCGGTTCCTCCATTTTGAACGTTGGAACCGAACCTAACTCGAACCGTTTACAACAGTTCGGTTCCAAATGGTTCCTGTATAATATATCTCAAAAAATATTAATGAAAAAATAAAAGAAATAAGATCTTTTCAATCTTTTCAAATTGAAGAAATGTGAATATGACACTGTTGAGTGTTGAATAGACAGACTCACAGACTATTACAGTGTATGAAATATCCATTTGTATCAAGAAATTTATAGTGAGACTATATCCACTTGTATGAAGGAACTGCAGTGTGTATGAAGAAATTTACAGTGAGACTATATCAAGAAATTTACAATGTATGAAATATCCATCAATCGAGCTGAAAAATAGAGCTGAATCTGAGTCTAGCCGTGTTCGTTCCAGACAGATTCAACCACTTGGTAAGTACTTGGTGAGTACTCCATCGAGTGAGTGTGACTCAGTGAGTTGGAGAATCGGCAAATCGCCAATAGAAGCTTAGGAGTGCCACAGGCCTTGACGATGAGCTTGTGAGTATAAATGAACAAGCTCGACTCGAAGAAAACGTACGAGTCGAACTCGCCATTGGAAAACTGTGCCACAATTGTGCACCTAGGGGCATCAAAATCAAATCGATTTGGGGGCGAGTCAAGGCTCAAAGATTGGTTCCATTTGGATCGACAGATTCGGGTGCAGGAGATAGGGTGACTTCGAAGCGTTTTTCTAGAAACCAATTGGGGATGTGTTTATAACCATTGTAGCAAAATAAGTAAATGGAAAGTTGAGAAAGAATTGATAGATGAGGTTGAGGGATTAGGGATGAAGAGCAGCTAGCTAGATATTCGATTGCAAAGAAAGGGAAGTCCTACTCTACTTTTGATGGAATTTGCTCAAGACGAGCCATGCTTCTTTACGCACTGCAATTGAAGAATAAATAGAGAGAGAGAGAGAGAGAGAGAGAAAGTTGTTAAAAGCTGTGAAACAGTAGAAAAAATAGAGGAAGCAAATCTTCAAAGAACAAAATCAATCGAGTAAGGAGGGTTGGGGTTTATGGCTGTGGGAAGAAGATCTGAGACGAGAGTGAGAGAGGATGAGATTTGGAGGTGTTAGGGTTAGAAATCAGATCTGAGACGAGAGTGAGAGAGGACGAGGGTGCTTGTGCATCGTCGTCGTCATGCTCTGCCTCTGTTTGCTTGTGTTGTGCATCGTCACTCGCCGTCGTGCTCTACTTGTGGAGAATGAGAGAGATCGTGGTGGCCTGGTGGGTGGCTGGGTGAAGTGGAGACCGAGAATGAAAAGAGAATGATGGGAGATTGGGAGGAAGGAGGATTTCTCATTTCATGATTTTCATCATTTGGGGGTGTTACTGTGTTAGGGTTAGAAACCCATTTTTTTCTACCAATCCCATTAAGGCACGTGTAAAAAGGTATATGTAATCGGATCGGAACCGAACCGTTTTAAACAAAAATTTAGGAACCGAAACCGAACTGTTTTAGAATGGTTCCGGAACCGAACCGAATCATTTCATAATTTTAAAAATAAAAACCGAACCGTTTGGAGTAAAACGGTCCGGTTCGGTTTGGATCCGCGGTTCCTCAACCCGTTTGCCCATCCCTAGCTGTGTGGGTTTGTTCCCCACGTCCTAGCTTCGAATCCCACCCGCGGCATGGTTACTTTCTTAAGGGTGTTGACCTGTAAGTCGCCCTGTTGATAGGTTCTGGAATCCTTAAAAACCTTTCTCGCCTTCCCAAAAAAAATATATATATATTAATGGGCCACATGGGTTGAAACGGATGAGGAGGTCAAACCCGAACATGCAGGTATGTTAATATATATAAACGGGCTAGCGGATTGACCCGAAATGGCTTGCAACCCATGAGGCCTCAATCCGAACCCGTTTATATCAATGGGCTTCGAGTCAGGTTCGAGCCGATTCGTGCCAAATTGCTAGCACTACCAAGAAACTACAAAAGGAAGGTTTAGTTGATGTGTCATCTTGACTATTACCCCCCCCCCCCCCCAACACACACACTTAGGTAGCCCTCTAAGGTGATGTTGGGTTTTGAGTCACATACCATGTATGAGAAGCTTATAACTAGTTGCCTACTCCTCAGTTGTACCGAGATCTTTTGAGACAAAACCCACAACAATAGCCCAAAATGGGGTCGTGGATGTTTGAATGGCTATATTAAGGACAATATCAATACAATGAGAGTCTTTGAAATGGCCTCACACTAGGCGAGTCATTACAACCGACTTCCTCAAGTAGCCATATTCTAAATAGGTTAGTCATAACAATGAGTCCCCTTCCCAACATAATATACTCGGAAAGAGAAGATCCCCTTCTTGCACCACTTTTCAATTTGGAATCCTGGTTGCATCATTCACCCACTTTTATTTATTCATTTGTTTATATATTTTTATTCAACAACTCCAATATTCCCATTTAAATCACCATTTCCTCATTCACCGCCACCTTCATGTTGATCCATAGCTCCTAAAAGACGAATACCCCAAAAAATGGAGTGGAAAGTGGTTGAATAAGGAAAGAGGATAAAAATGGATCAAAGTCGACTTAGTGGATTGAATAATGTGACTTGGATCAAATAAATGGATCTTTAGGTGGTTTCATTCGATTTTGGGAGATATCTCCCTACTGTGTGTCTCGCTTGCTCGAAACCGAGCAAATATAGTTTGGTATTGGGCGGTGGTTAGTAAAAAAATTAAAGAATTTTTTTAAGTTTAGTGTGTGTGACCAAGTGTAAATGGTGAATGAACATAATAGCTCCCTAGCTAAAAAAAGCAGCTTAACTTCTACGATTTGGCATTCAAAGTAATCTGCCATTTTTTGTTAGGGCTGTTTTCGGACGGATCGAAAACAAGTGTTCCGATTTTCATTCCAAAAAATTTCGGAATCAAAATTCGTTTCCAATTTCGATTACAAAATTTTGGAAAATCAAAAATTTCCGACTAAATTGTTGGAATTTTTGAAAAAGATTGCAATTTCACTTTTCGAAATTTAGAGGGGGCTTTTAGATTATTTTTTTTTGGCATTAACTATTGGAATAATGAGTGTTAGTCTTAATTAAAGTTTAAAATAGATAGGGATAAAGTTAAGCTTATATGCTTCAGATTCCCGTGCCAATTTATAATTTTTTCTTCATGCAAATTTTTTTTAACGCTTTCTTGTTCGTGTATTTATTTTAATTAATTTTAGTAAATTTTATGTTTATCTTAACAAGAAAAGTATAATTGATGGTCAACTCTTGCTTACACTGAGTTGTTCACGTTCATTTTATTCTTCCTACATTTGATCACCTGTTGGAGCAAGAATTATTGTTTCATTTTTATTTTTATTTTTACGTTTTTTTTTCTTAATCTTTGTTGGTCCTAATTCATTGCTCTTTACTCCCCAACTACCTCCTTTTTTTTCTTTTTCTTTTATTTTTCTTGAAAATCTATTGTAAATGTCTAAAACTCAACTCTATTAAATTAGTCTGTCTTACTTCAATCTTATAAAATGTTGTTCTCGAAATACTTAAGTAGCGCCTTTATGTAAACTCCCATTTCAATTATTTTTTTCTACTCTGCTAAGTCTTGCATCCCTAATAACTATGGAACCAATTCATATGGTCATGTTTATTCGGGGGAATAAACATGACCATAGAGATTGTGATCTCTAAAAAAATTGGAGATACGAGCTTGGCTTATCTTAACATAATCATTTACCAATCTTGTTTTTTGTTTACTTATAAGCATTCCTTTGTTGGTTGGAAGGGATGTGTTGTGCACCTATATATCTTCATTGCCTTTGGCTTTATACATGGGATTACTAGCTCTTAAAAAAGGTCATCTACGAGTGAAGTATGGGCATTTGCTTACTTTGAAGTATAAATTGTAATTTTATTTTTGTTATTTAAATAAGCAAGTTCTTAATTTTATGTTGGTTCTAGTGGGATCGGATTTGTGACCTGAATGTTAGCCTATGGGTTGTCAGATCACAAGCAATCTAATGTCATAAAAAAACGGTGTGGAATGGAGGATGGTTTGCTCGATTTTCTTTAGGAAATGAATGAAGCATAAAACTCATATTTGTCTTTTAGTCACCTTCACTCATTATTTCTATTTGATTGTTATGAAAATCAAACGCAAGCAACTTGTTCTACAATGACGAGCTTTGTGTCCGTAGGTTTGCCAAAGTTTTTTATCAGCTTTTTGTAATGATCCACCAGAAGAGTGAAATTGATTTGAATTTTTTGGTAGTGGTTTTGTTGGAGGTCTTGAATTGAGAAGAACAAGTAATGATGAAAAGTATGTGAAATTTTCCGATTACTAGAATAACTCTTCTTCTTAGGTCCTTCATATTATTCATTTTATTCGACAATCAATTTCTAAGAATATTGATTAGGCAACAAGTGTTTCCCGGAAATGGGGTTATTAGACAGAGAGACAAATCAAGTGAGACATTCTCATGTTAACCCTGCTGGTATAATCAATCGAGAGCTTTTATGGAGCCTGGTCCCAGAGCACTGATTTGTGCCGGGGAGGATGGTCTGCATGTACCCTTCTCTCCATGGGTTTGGAGAAGTTGGAGAAGAATAGAGTTTGTCTGAACACGTGCGAACCACCCTCCTAGGCACAAATCAGTGCTCTGGACCAGGATCTCTAGAATTTTTCATAATCAATCATGATGAAAAGGGGGCATTTGAGTATTAGTAGTTTATTGCTAACAATATAAATAACGAACAAGAAATAATCAATGCAGATCAATTGTATCTAATTAATTACCAATTTACATGATCAATCACGAAGTACAAAATTACATGATCAATCACGTAGGCAATGAAAACCTGCATACAGGGCATCGGTCACTCATGTCCAACCACTTTCTGATGCACTGGTGATGGTAATAATGCCTACAATGCGTCCTGGTGATTTCCAAACCAGTTTCAAACTCTTCAAAGCAAATGATGCATTGGGTACTTGTCATTGAACCTTCACCTAAAGACCACTTTCTCTAACCTTTCTTTCTCATCATGAACATAACACTCGACTATATCCAAGTCAAGCATTCCATCCATATAGTTCTCAAGGCAACATGTCACAATCTCTTCAACTTTGTCATGCAATAGGTGTATATCCAATTCAGAAATTAACTCAAATACAAACTCGTATAGAAGTTCAAAATTGGTGAAAGAGTGGGAGGTATTTGTACCGTAGTCTTCGCCATATCCTTCACTTACATCTAAACATATTAGAATATATCTTTCTACATATTGAATTCTGATAATAAAGTTGAATGGAGTGTAACGACCCTAATTTAACACATTTTTTTTAGGCTTTATTAAAATTAAAGGTTAACTCAAGTTATAACAAAAAAAAGGGTGTCACTAACCTTGAGCAAAACCCTAACCTTGTAGGGTTTGTCTCTAGTTGGATTAAATAGAGATTTGGGTTTTTGTTTCTCAGCCGCACAAAAAAAAAAAAAGGAGAGAGGAAGAAGAAGAGAAGGAGCAAGAAGGGAGAAGGAACAAAAGAAAAGAAAAGGAAGATTAAAGCATAAAAGTGAGTGCTTTTTTTCTCTGTCTTTTTATTTTGATTCTCTCTGTGTCTGCATAGGACAACCAAAAAAAAATGGTGAATTCAAAGACCGAAAATCCATACACACTTTCAAGTTTTATTCCAATGTCAGATTCATGCAACAATTTGAAGAAAACAAAGTGGTCTTTGGGTCCCACTGCAGAATGAAATTTATTCTGTATGCATGTATTTGCAAATCTCATTGACTTTCACTTTTTCCATTAATTAAAGAATCTGATTTCGATGTTGATAGGTTGGGGTATTTTGATTGTGATTTATAAGTATGAAAAGCAAATAGATCTAAGGACTTGGGAGCCATGTGGACATGTCTGCCTATTGGTTTTCATTTCTCCATGGATTAAAGTACTGATTTCGATGTTGATGGATTGGGAGTATTTTGATTGGGTTGTATAAGTATGAAAAAACATAAATAAATCTAAGGACTTGGGAGTCATGTGGACATGTTTTTCCATTGGCTTCATTTTTTTCATTTATTTAAAGTACTGATTTCGATGTTGATAGTTTGGGGTATTTTTAGTGTGTTTGTGATTCAGTCTACCTCCCTAGGTTCAGGTTTTGTACCAATAGGGGGTGTCTTGATGCAAGTTTTTACTGGTCAGGTTTGATAAAAATATTAGAGTTGTGACTTATTTGATTTGAACTTACTTTGGGGCTACTTGATGAATGTTTCAAGCTTTCTGATTGTGTATTGTTGTTAACTGTGTATCTTGATGTCAATAGGATGTTTTAATATTAGACAAGCAACTTATTTGTTGCGATGGACTAAGTTTATGTGATTTGAAGGGTTACCCATAGTATGGGTTGAGAAAGTATAAAAAGGAGTCAAAAGAGGAAATGAAAGAAATCATGGTCTGATTAGCTGAACCATTTTGAGCATTATGCAGGATGGAATTTGATTTGGAAATCTAACCCACCAAAGTTAAAAGAAGCATGGGTGCCGACTAGCTTATTTTCAGGATTTAGTAACCTCGAGCGAGCTTAGAGCAGTTCGTTTCGTACGTGACTAGCATTGATGGGAGTTGCGCGTTGTTCGAGAGATTAGGAAGAAAATTTAATCTATTTGTTTTGGATTTGGCATTGAAGTACGAGGAACAGAACAAGATGTATCATGAGAGTAGGAAGAAAGGCAAACAGAAGTTATGCGAGGTGTCAGGAAACACTCGTCACCAGGGTGCGTCGCGTGATTATCGTAGTGACCGTAGCCGTTTCCGTCCTTATGATCAAGGGCAAAGGGGTCAACAGTTTCATAACCATAAATCTCAAAGTGGATACCAGAACCAACAGCAGGGATGAAACCAGTTTCACCGTCAGGGTGGAAATCAGTTCCAGAGACAGGGGTATGATCATTTCCAGAAACAAGATGGTAATCAGCATCAAAGGCATAATGGAAACCAATTCCATCGTCAGGGTAACCAAAGACAAGGTTATCAGGGTCAGCGGAATCAGACTACCCAAACAGCAACGGGGGGACGCACAGTGATCTGCTTCACCTGTGGGCAACTAGGTCATCGAATGCAAGATTGCCCTAATTGTAGGAACGCGCCCCAGAATAGGCAAAGTCATCCCACCCAAGGGGCGTGTATTTGCCACCTTACCAGATCAGGAAAACTTTCAAGGTAGTTCTGATTCTCCTATCTCTAATATGAAGGTGTTATTTGATACTGATGCATCATACTCTTTCATATCTCGACATTTGGTTAATCGAAAAATGTTGAAAGCTTTGCCACTTGCTATACCCTTATGTGTTACCACCCCTTTAGGAGACTCAACGACACTAAATGAACTATGTAAAAATTTTAAGATTTCCTTCCTCGACAAAGTATTCCTTGTCGACTTGATTGTGCTTGACTTTGAGGGCTTTGATGTGATTTTGGGAATGGATTGGTTGCGTAAGAACCTAGTCACGCTAGATTGTGCAAAGAAGATAGTTTCCATTCATGCTCCCGGCATGCCCCCTATTTCTCACATTTGTGGTAATGGTGAAGAGTCAGTGATGTCTAGTTTTCTGTACTCGGTGGGGACGTCGGAGAGAGAGATCCGAGATGTATAAGTGGTAAGAGATTATGAGGATGTATTTCAGGAAATTCCTGGCTTGCCGCCTAGGCAAGAAGTTGAGTTCCGAATCGATTTAATACCTGAAACCGCTCTTATCTCTAAGGCAGCATACCGGATGGCACTGAAGGAGTTGAACGAGATGAAAGTCCAGTTGGACGAGATGTTGCAAAAAGGGTCATTTTTTTGGTGTTTTTGTTTTATTCAACTATACTTATTGACATGATTATTCATGTTAATGTATATATGTGTAATCCTTTTGAGGTGTGTATGAACCAGGTTCATACGTCCTAGTAATTCTCTGTGGGGAGCACCCGCAATTTTCGTTTCTAAGAAGGATGGTACCTTGAGGATGTGTATTGACTATAGGGAGCTGAACAAAAAGACTATCAAGAACAAGTACCCGTTGCCTCGAATTGATGATTTTCTTGATCAGTTGAGGGGAGCCGTGGTGTTTTCTCAGTTTGACTTGAGAAACTAAAATAACCTTTGGGTTAGTCTTGCGGAAATGAGGTGAATTTGTATGCCTAAAATAGGCTTTGATATATATCCGTAAAAAATGTGACATGAGTTTATGCGCATTGATAGCCCAAGAGTGGCTTTTGGTACTCATATAGTTAGGAGTATCCGCGATGCATGCCTGTATGTGATGTCCCCACTTGGGCATGGATGACGGAGAAGTCCTCCTTTATATGAGAGAGGCATACAGACATGTATGTTCGACACAGAGGTGGTGCGAATGTGGTATTGTCTAAGTGATCAATCCGTTAAAAGATGAATAACAATTTAAATAAAAATGAGTAAATTATGCATATATTATTTATAATAATTTTTTATGCAGGATGACAAGTCCACTAATATTTTTGCAGGACAGACTTGCCATAGTCAACTCCTTCAGTGTAAGTGTAAGTAAATGCATTTTTACTTATTAGGTTTACATAATGGCCTCATGGAGTAACTACTTATTTGTTTTGGTTATTTTGTCGCGTTTTATTGTTCTGTCATGTCATGCTATTTGTTTTATTGATTTTTGGGGAACAAAGAATTTCACACCAGCTTTATTGCTGACCCAAGTGGGCTTTGGCTTCTTGGGTACATTCCTTCGGGAATGTAGTTGACTAGCTTATTTTCAGGATTTAGTAACCTCGGGCGAGCTTAGAGCAGTTCGTTTCGTACGTGACTAGCATTGCTGGGAGTTGCGCGTTGTTCAAGAGATTAGGTTATTTTTATTTGTAGGTGACAGTTTAATTCTGTGTAATAAAACTTAGAGTTTATTGATTATTTCCTGGGAGAGATACAAAGTGATTGTTGAACTTGTTAGCGTTGGCTCTACGAGCTTTAAAATTTTCCTTTTGATGGGCTTTTAGATCAGTTGTTTTATTTTCCTCTAATTTGGTAAATTGTGCAAATTATTATTTCTCGTAGATGCCAACTGTTACTTTTAGTGAATGACAATTCATGTCCTGAGTTTTGAGGAAACGGATAATCCTTCGTGGACTTTGGGATTTTCGTTTCTCCGAGAATCGGGGTGTGACATGGAGGTTGCTGCTCTGTATTGTTGTTGATGATGTAGTGTGCTGGCATGGTTCTTGGTGCTATTGAAATATTGCTGTGAATTTAAAAAATAAAGGGAAATGTTTCTTAACTTTCAAATCTTGGTTAGTCTCATATTCTCTATGTAACTCACTTTGGAGGAGTTAATAAGGATAGTTTTTGGACTTGGGCATGGACCCCAAAGGGTACCCACTTTTGTGAAGGAGGGAGGAGACCAACCGATGTTGGTTCACTCCACACACGCACGCGCCACCGGCTGAGTCGGGTTGAGATGAATTTGTTGAAATTTTATTTGGAAAAATAAAATAATAAATATCTTTTATTTGCTTTAGAGAACAAGACCGAGTCAGAGGAGACTCAGTCTTCTCTCCACGATTTCCACACGTTTTCCATGATTTCTTCCACGATTTCTCTCAAACGGATCTTTCTATCGGCCTATAAATAGTTGTTCTCTCTCTCAGATAAATATATATAAAAAGTAAACACAGTTTTATTAGAAAAATAAGTTTTTCGTTTCAGAGAGTTTATTTGTAAACAATTTCTAATATTTCAGAGAGTTTCCAGAACTCTATTTCATCAAACAGAGTTCGAGTTTTGTTTTCAAAATACTTTGCTTATTTACTGTAATTGGTTTTCGTGATTCCGAGCAAAAGAAACTAGGTGAATAGATTTCCGTTCTTCAGCAAGTGCATGTGACTGAACGAGACAGAAAAGATATTCTTGGCCGTTTTATCCTGGGGATGACGTAGCTTACAGACTGCTTGCACAATCTTGGGCAGAGCCGCGAAACGTCTTAAAGAGAGTGACCTAGTCCGCGACTCAACCCAAGAAAACTTCGGTAACTTCGTTCTTATTTAAATTTGCAGTAATTGTATTTCCAACAGGTGCAACAATGGTTCTTCTAATTTAAAAGCACACAATTTATTGTATTGATGTCGAAATCCATACGATCCATTGTAGTCTTACAGAAGAAGAAGATGAGGATGAAAGCATAGCGAAAGTAAAAGAGGAAGACGGGTATGAGAGTTGGAGCACTGAAGCAATGTTTTGGTAGTATATTGGTGGTTTGGGGATTGTTGTTGTGTTTATGGACTCTTGGTTTTGCATTAATCTACTTTCCAAAAAAAAGAAAGTTTCTAAATCTATTGCGATCGGATCAGAGATGTTGGGTGTGATCTTGGACTGTATCTCAGGGGGAATCTAACAGCAAACAGAACCCATAGTTACTTGGAAAGGAGGATAGAGTGAAAAAGCAACCACTTATGGTTTTTTTTTTTTGTAGGCTATAAATGGTAATATATCTCAATCTTTATCACAACAATCGGGATTCTAAAAATATCTGCAGTTTATTTTAAATAATTGCAAAAGAAAATTTATGAAAATATTGCAGTGTAAAAGGTGGTTGATAGATTGTACAACTACGAGTTTTCATACACCACTAACTAGGAGTTTACAGAAACGCACAAATGCTAGATTAGAAGTAACGATCATATAAATGTATGCCCCACATGATCAGCAGTTGTGTTGCAAAAAAGACCAACAGAGACAAGACTCAATTTGTAGCATTTGCCTTTTCCCTTTCAGATGACAATCCTACTTGGAGACTCTCGTGAACCACTGATAGTGTGTTAGAAAATAATGCTATAGATATAGTGATTGCCCTTGGAGAGGACTGAGGATATTATATTTTTGGGACAACATATGGAGCCATTTTCACTGCATATATGAAAACCTGAGTTAATTTGCTCCACTACCCTTGTTTGATTCCTGATCATGATTTCTTATTGCTAGTACACATTCCATAAGAGACGTGGCCTGGAAAATCATTCTCTTCTTGATCTCAATCATGTCAACCTTCTGGCCCAGAGAGTGCTTCTGGTTGAAGTTTGACAGTCTTTTTTTTGTTTCACTCTGGAAATGGGAAACTCTTGGTCCAACAACGTTCCAGCCGTCTCCAGCAAATCCCAAGGCACTCGTTCCAGTTGCCATTACAGCTGAAAAATAAGGATAATATAATTCATGTAATTAAGATGAATATGCTTGAATATTTTATATCCCTAAATGAAAAGACACATGATAAGGCTCTATTCAAAATATTATGCTTACAGAAAGAGTAGCGTAAATCACAAGCCACGAGAGGAAACCAGTAGCAGTATAAAATCGTACATCTTGCAAGATGTAGTTCCAATATCAATTGTTGGTTTCTAACATTGGAATCTTTTACACATTCAAGCAGTCAATCATAATATCATCCGAAACAATTTTCTTGAAGGAATTGTGGCATGCAGAGGATTTTGTTAAGCTGGGCAGCTTAAAACAGAAAAAAAGTTTATGCAGTATCCAGCTTTATATGTTATGAAGCAACTCAAGGAATTGCTTGATGCTGGATACATACAACCATCCAAAGCACCATATGTAGCTACAGTGTTATTCCAGAAGAAACATGATAGGAGCCTGCGTCTATGCATAGACTACAGAGCATTGAACAAGGTAACCATAAAAAACAAATATCCTATAACTCGGGTGGAAGATTTGTTTGTTACCTCATTCAGAGCGTATTATGCAGTTGTAAAAAAGAACTTTGCAGACAAAATCCAAATTCAAGCAGTGAGGCAGTAGTTAATAAGTAACATTTGCTAAAGATGAGAAATTCACCATTGTAAGGAAACCCAATCAGGAAGTTCGCAGGGAGACCAATGCCAACACCAGCTAGAGTGATGCCAACACTAAATCCAACACCACAGCCAGCCCCCACATATCCAATGACCTCAGGACCAAATCCAGGACCCCATCCAACACCACACCCTATGCCAATTCCCATGCCCCAAAAGGCACCAGTGGTTGGATGCACAGGGTTCCATCTTTCATACCTCCTGAACAACCCCTTAATGATCATAAGGATCTGAAACAGAAGATACTAAAAATTAGTATGGCTTCTCAACAAACAATAGTAACCATAAAGGCACGATGGATTGAATAAGCCCCAAGTGAAATGGATTTTTTCATATTTAACAATATGATATGATGCAAGGATTAGGAAAAAAAAAATTTCAATTTTAATAGATTAATGAATAAATCAATGAATATGGTCTAACAGGATATAACTCAGCAGTATGAATCACTTCATAATAGTCCAGGAAAAACTTTTTGATGCAAACCTTTTCAAATGAGGAACACCATGCAAGAGATTTACACAATGGAGGGCTTTACAGTTAGAAAACCCTATGCAACAACATGGACACGGATACGAGGTGCCTACACGTCAGCTAAAAAAACATATTATAGTACATGCATGTACATTTTAGTATTATTTACTTTTTTAGCAATAAGTTTTGATCGGTTACAAAAACATAATACATGAGACAGGACATGCATGTACATTTTAGTATTATTTATTTTTTAGCAATATGTTCTGAAATTATCAGTCATATTTAATTCGTTTGCATGTCAATATTGCTACATATTACTACTAACTTGCCATAATATTGCTTGCAACATTTGTAAAGAATTGAAATTTTTCAAAACATATGTTAAAAAGTTTATGATCCAAGTATGGAGTGTCCGATGGGAGTATCAATGAGTATTGACACGTGTATCCGCATATCTGTCACGATACGTGTGGATAATTTATTTTTTTTGTGTGTGGGCATAAATAAAGAATACCGGTTACTTAGGAAAACCCTAGTATGATCATCACTAGAATGAATATAAATTGAGTAACCATCTCCTCACTAACAACAGGTTTATATTTACAGCACAACCATGAGCCCAGAGTAGCCATGTAATAGCTGAAACACTAAAATTAATTACATATTAACAGGTTGGCTGTGCCATTTTCGCATCTACACCACTCTTTTAATGATACGACCGTATTGTCTTATCCTAATGGATTTAGCGTTTACTTTATGTCTCTATCCTCGATTGAACAAAAGATACAATTACCATCCGTCAAATCATATCCAAGAAATTCCTTAATAACAACCAATATTCAACTTGGATGTGTATATCAATTTGACAAACACTTAACTGAGTATATTGCATAAACATTCCAAGTATATTAAGGCATATCAGTTTTCCCTGTTCAACTACTCCTTTAAAGGAGGTTATACTTGTACATCTAATCCACTCCTTAGCTAGAACATGAAACTCATCATCCCTGACGGAACATAATGCTAAGAGCCTAAGACATGTTTTGCCACCCCTATATACTGAAAATCGAATCCCCCTTTGTCTCAGACTGTGTAACAACGACACGAATACGAAGAGTCGGACACATTGGCTAGAAAATACGAGATACGCTAGAGGACACACTTGTACATTTTAGTATTATTTACCTTTCAACAATAAGCTTTGAACTATTAGTCATGTATTGCTACTCATGTAGTACTAAGTTGCTATAATATGCATGTAATATTAGTATAGAGTTAGAAACTTTTCAAAGATATGTGAAAAAGTTTATGATTTAAACATGGAGTATCCAATAGTAGTATCCGTGAGTGTCGTTTTAGTATCTGACACAATATATGTCGACACGCTTTCTTTTGGTAGAAAGAGTGTCGTTGCATACATCTCAGATATATCCAATTTTTATTTAATTTTATTTTATCAGCAAACAAATAACAGTGAGGTGGCTTGTGAGTGACTAAAGATTTGATGTCTCTATAAATAATATACATATCTCTCTAGAAAGAAAACAAGTACAACGTGGTAGCTCAAAGCTCTGAATGCTATAACAAGTTATTGGCCCTCAGAAAGTGCTCCTACATGATGATGAAACCTTGGGACACCCTTGAAATCACTATGAAAATAACACATGTACAAAAGTAATCCAGTAAGTCTTTAACATCTCTCTTTCTCTTTCTTCTTACCATTGAATATTCTATAATTTCCCTCATTCCATATCACCCACACTGCAGCAATGAAAGTTATTTCACCCACCCTTGGAAGGAGTCACCACTAGGTAACAAATCTTTCAGCCTAAATATCCCTCGGAAAAGGCCATTGAAAAAAATAAGTGATTGATATCTCCTCATGGTTCTCTCACAAGGCGCCTAGTAGCCAAAATCAGACCCATCCGCGCAAGATTATTCAATGTCAAGATGGCTCATGCTCAAGAGACCACACAAAAAAAGTTCATACGAGGAGCAAGATGATTCAACTGGAGCACTGGGAGTGCAGAGCTACTCAAAGGAGGAAAAGATGCCATAAGAGGAGCTGAGGTTGAGAATATAGTAAAACACTAAAACGACTAGAGGTATCATCCCAAGCCCAAGAATCAGAAGTAGAAATAGAGATGAGCCAGTTCTGAGATTCTGTTCTTCCCAGTCACAGGTCCTCTTCTAAGACTTGAAGTCCCAAATCCCAAGTGCCAGCATGCTCCAAACATGGTATAGGAAACTTGTACTTGAGAGTTTAACTTGTTAATAGCCCTGCACACCAAACTCATCTTACAAACTTTTGTGTCCTACCCTCCGCAACTCGTCATAGTTTGCTGAGAACACTTTATAATGGTGCAGGTTATTTCACCTACTTTCTGAATTGTTTGCACTTCTGCAGGTTGCTGGTCAGCACCTGCAATCACCACTGCACCATATATAACCCACAATCTTCATGGCCCTTCTCCAAATAACTTAGCTTCTTAGAGACCGATTCACTTTTCCCATCGTCTCTTCTATGGCCCTTCCTTCTCAACCAAACAACCCTGTGGAATGTTGTTGGGACAATTCCAGTCTTCACCCCAGTCTTTTCTTCATTTAACATAGTTATGCCAAAAGCAAATCTAATATCACAAAATTCCAAGAACTTAGGGGCTCTAGTACCAAGTTGTTGATGTATGCAAATAAAGGAGACGAGGGAGATGTAACACCCCAAATTTCCTAAAGCTAATTTAATTATTTTGAATTAATTAAAATAAAGTTAAATTTATGTGAATTTAAATTTCAAAATTCTAGGGTTTTATTTAGTGAGTTTAGGGGGTGATGCCTTCGGAATTTCAGTGGGGGCGAATAGCCACCCACCTTATAAAGAGAAAAATCTCCTTCTTCCCCAAATTTTCTTTCTCCCCTCCCCTGCGTATTCCTCTTCTTCTGCTCGACGCTTGGTCTGTCACGCCCCAATTTTTTAGAAAACAAATATCCTTATTTTCACGTAGGATTATCTGTTTTCCCAAAACTCAGGATGTGAAAATTCAGTAACAACATAAACATTTAGCAGCAACATCTAAAACATAGTTTAGAAAATTAAAACAAACTAAAAATAATCTAATCAAGAAACTTTGACGTTGCTAACCCCATTAACGAAACTCCAGTAACGCTACTAAAAAATCTCTAAACCTGAAAGGCTAATCGGCTACATTCCTAAAGGAATGTACCCAAGAAGCAAAAACTCACTTGGGCCAGCAATTAAGCTAGTATGAGTAATCTTCATCCCAAAATCAACACATCAACAAGTGATAACATAAAATTAAACAGAAACAATGAACAACCACACAAACAGGTAGTTCCTCAATGAGGCAAATGTGTCATGCAAGAAAATCACAATTCAAAGAATTTAGTTCCTCAACGAGGCAATCATGTCATCCTAATAAGTAAATATGTATTTACTTGTACTTACACTGTAGATGTTGACTATGACAAATCTGACCTGCACAAATATTAGTGGACTTGTCATTCTGCATGAAAAGGGCTAGAAACAATATGAATGTAATTTATTAATTAAAACAGTTGTCTTCGTACATTATTTGACTTAAGTATATTATTCATTTTTAACGGATTGATTACTTAGACGATACCACATTCGCACCACCTCCATGCCGAACATACATGCCCGTATGCCTCTCTCATATAAAAGACTTCTCCGTCATCCATGCCCAAGTAGGGACACATCACATACAGGCAGGCATCATCAATACTCCTAACTATATGAGTAACAAAAGCCACTATTGGGCTATCAATGCGCATAAAGTCACGTCACATTTTTTACGGATAAATATCAAGCCTATTTTAAGCATTTCAAAACCACACCCTTTTCCGCAAGACCCAACCCGAAGGTAATTTAGTTTCTTTATAGGAAGAGGAAAAACAAACAATAAGATGTGGTACAGTGGTAATTCTAAGTAATACAATTCTAGGTGATTAAATTTTTAGGAAAAACAAAGTTTATTAGTATCATTTATTTTTATATTTAAAAATTCTTTATCAATAACACTTTGTCATTCATAAGTAAATCTACCCATTCTTTTGGGGAAGCATAGCACTTGACACATTGTCAAATCATAACCAATTTTACCACAATATCATCCATTTATTTTGGAGAACCTAGCATTTTTCGAAACAAATTATAAGAATATTAGCAGAAAAAAATAATAGTTTACTAAGAGAAGAACCGAACTAGGAAAACCCACACATCAAACAAATCAAAATAGTACAAAACACCACAATTAACACAAACTCATTCGCAAACACGCCCAAAATCACATAACAGATTACCTAAAATGAAACACATCATTTCCATACTAGCCTCATAAATCAAAGGTGTAGATTCACACATTCTTACATAAACTATCACAAAGACACAAACCCAGATATCTTTTAACTCCTCTCATCACGCCCTACATGTCTTCTTTTTTTCTTTTTCTTTTGTCTTCAATAATCCTTAATTTTCAACAAAACCCAAATTTCATTGTCAAGAAAAGATGTCCATCCCATGGACTCAAAATTTGATTTTTCAAGTGTCAAAAGGGAGAGATCCTATCATGAGGTGGAATTATAGAAATTGGGAATTTTTTCCAAATTAAAAGCTTTCACAGGGTTCAGAACTTGCACCAACTATTTTCAGTGATAAAAAACACTGAATAATAATAATAGATGAAATAAGGTAAGTGAAAGAGAATTTACTTGGAGAAGTTCCTATTGTACCACTTGGTGTTGGAGTTGAATCTTTTTTGCAAGCACTGACATCATTAGAGATACCACGGTGTTTAGGAAGTTCAAGTGCTTGGGTAATGTTGATACTAAGGGATTTCAATAAACCGGGATTATTATAAAGACAATCTCTTTGTTTCTGTACAGTTTCTATAAGGGGCTGGCAGCAAGATTCAGGTGGTTTGGTGGAGTCCAAGAAGTTTGCACAAGGTACAAGATTGGAAGCACAATCTTGGGTGTTTAGGGCTATGGTATCATCTACCATTAGAGCTCTCATCACCATAGCCACAGCCAATATCACAATCACCATAGAGGAGGAGGATGATCTCTTACAAAAACCCATCTTTTCTTCTCTCAACATTAACAAAACTTTGTATTTTCTTTGGGTTGCTACCAGGATTGAAAAATTACAAAGATTAGACCGATACCTATCAGCCATTAGACTCACACATATATAAATCAAAAGTTGACTCTTCATGATAACGATCTCTTTACTACATGCAAGCACCCTAGTCCAATCAACCCATGTCAATGCCTTTTATATTATTGTCAGTAAGAAGCATTGAGAATCAACATGAGAGTTGGTGAAAGATATAAGGTTGAGTAGAAAACACACTGAACATTAAAATCAACTCACAAGTTCGAAATTTAACTACAGACACTGGTAATTTATCAACTTTTAGATCACTTTTTCTTGGAAGAAAATAAAATCACATTTCAAAATCAATTCTGGGTTTATACATCTGAACCCCATGTTCTCAAGCAAGCAAGCAACATCAACCCCCAAGACCCAAACAATTCTCAAGTGGTCCTAAGAAATTTCACTTATTTCCAACACTAACAAACCTATTAAACCACTGAACCAATCTGTCACATATTCAATAGAGCTGGAATTGCAAATCCCAAAAGCTGAAAATGCAAAAGACAAAAGGCGCCAAAGAGCGCCAAATTCAAACAGTTTAAATTCGAATGAAAGGGCAAATAGGTAATGTTACCTTTTCAGGTTGTTATTAAAACACATGGGCCAGACACGTGTAATAAGGTGATTGGGTTTCATTTGTAATTCGGTTACTTCACTGTAGTTAAATAGAAACAGAAGGGAAACAGAGAGTGTAGAGAAGAACTTGTAATTGAGGGCCAGTTCTGAGATCAGACTGAGCATTTGTAATCTTTCCTTCGTATTCAATATAGTTGTCTTCCCTTGTTCTTCGATTGCTTGAAAACAAGTCACAACTGTGACATTTGGTATCAGAGCGGTGTCGATTATTTGGGAACTGTGGACTGAGCATCACCACTGCAAGCCATGGAAACAAGGGCGAAGGAAGCTGAGCAGTTCATGAGAGAAACGAGGAAGAACCAAAACGAAACCGTAGTACAAATTGAGTTCCTAAAAGGTGAAATCAAAAAGTTGGCTCTAGCTTAGGAAGGCCAAGAAAAGCAAATCGAGTCGAGGTTCGATCAGCTCATTCAGTTGATGCAAAATCCTCCTACTCCAGTCCAAGCGACGGAACCGACTACCTCCTCTACGCCGATCTCTAGCCATGTGGATCACCGATCCAACTCCCATAATCACTGGGAGAGCCAAGGTATGTGCCCTCGACTTCCCAAATTGGATTTTCCTTATTTCGACGGCGCAAATCCCAAATCATGGGTGAAAAAATGCGAGAGGTACTTTGAATTTTTTCAAGTTTCAGAGGCTAACAAGGTTAGTATGGCCTCGATCCACTTATCGGGTAAGGCGGACCTATGGTTCCTTGACTACTATGTAGGGAAGGAAATGCTTCAATGGAAGCAGTTTTGCTTGACATCTATGAACGTTTTGAAGAGGCTGTGCTTGACAACTTTGTTGACTCTTTTAATAAACTTCATCAACATGGGACTGTTAACGATTACTTTGATACTTTTGAGGAGTTACGCTCACTGATGTTGGCACACAATCGCCATCTCGACGAACAATACTTCGTCCTTAGCTTCTTGAGTGGACTAAAGAGCAACATTAAATCTATGGTTCAGCTTTTCAAACCAACCACACTGACTCAAGCATTGTCCCTGGCGAGAATGCAGGAAGCATCCACTCAGTCCTACAATCTTACCAAACCACCACATCAACATTCGTCATGGCCCAAACAGCTTACCTACTCCACTGCCACCACTTCCACTCAGTCAATTGGCTCTTCCATCACGCCTACATCACAACCCAACAAATCCATTCCTACTCCATCACCTCATTCCATTCCCTTCCAAGCACATAAAACACCTTACCACTCCCTACATTCTGCATCCACTCGGCCTCCTCCTCATGTTCCACCTATTAGGCGCCTTACTCCCACTCAAATGAGGTTAAGACGAGAGAAGGGTCTCTGCTACAATTGTGACGAGCAGTATAAACCTAGTCATTTGTGTAAGATCCAACACTTATATATGTTAGTTGCTGAAGAAGAGGATGAGCCTATTGAGGATCCTGTCGCCTCTACTGATATCACCACAGTGAACCTGTTATAGGAGGTGCCCTCTGATATGGAGATATCCCTCCATGCTCTCCACGGCTGTTCTTCATCCAATACCTTGCTTCTCAAAGGGTTGATTAAGAAGAAGCCAGTATCCATCTTAATAGATACTGGCAGTACTCATTCTTTCATTGATCCAAGTGTGATTAAAGCTACTAAATGGCCTACCTGTTTGACACCTCAGATGGTTGTGAAGGTTGCCAATGGTGACCAGTTGTTGAGTAATGCTCTCTGCCAACGGCTTCTATGGACTATGCAAGGAGTTTCATTCGAAGGTCGCATACGGGTGTTGCCTCTGGGAGGTTATGACATGGTTCTGGGAGGGGACTGGTTAAAACAATTTGGAGATATCACATTAAATTTACAGAAACTTCAGCTGACTCTCAATGTGGATGGCAAAGCCATTACCTTACAGGGTGGGTCTGAGCATGCTGATCTTTGCTTGATGGAGGCCAAGGGTTGTTCTAAACTTTGGAAGCATCATGCTAGTTCCTTCTTCTGTCACATTTTTTCCATCACTACTATGGCTACTCCTTCACCACCTGCTCCTGCTGTCCAGCATCTTATTTCCACCTTCAATGACCTATTTCAGGAGCCTACTAAACTTCCACCTAGCCATGCCCTCAACCACCACATTCCATTAAAATCAGGCCATCATCCCCCTTCTCAAAATCCTTACAAGATCTCATATATGCAAAAGGCAGTGGTGGAGAAACTAATACAGGAGATGCTTGAATCTGGTTTAATCCAGCACTCTCACAGTCCCTTTGCTGCCCCTATCCTGTTGGTTAGAAAAAAAGATGGGTCCTGGCAATTCTGTGTGGACTACAGAAAATTGAATGAGATTACTATCAAGGACAAGTTCCCTATGCCCCTGATTGACGAGCTTCTTGATGAACTTCATGGTGCGACTATCTTCTCTAAGTTGGACTTAAGGTCTGGGTATCACCAGCTTCTAGTGCATCCACCCGACATCCACAAAACAACTTTTAAAACGCATCATGGCCACTTTGAGTTCAAGGTGATGCCATTCGGCCTGACTAATGCACCTGCCTCTTTTCAGGCTCTCATGAATCAAAATTTTCAACCTCTTCTTCGGAAGTATGTCCTGGTATTCTTCGATGACATCCTTATTTACAGTCCTGATCTTTCCATTCACTTGGACCACCTCCACATTGTCTTCACCATTCTCCGCCAACACCGCCTGTTTTTAAAATGATCCAAGTGCTCTTTTGCTCAAGAGAAATTGGAATACTTGGGTCACATTATCAATGCTCAGGGTGTGGAGGCAGACCCTCAGAAGATTGCTGCTATGACCAATTGGCCCACTCCTACAAATATTAAACAGCTCCGAGGTTTTCTTGGTCTCACTGGGTACTACCGGAAATTTATTTCGCAATATGGTGTCAATGCAAAGCCATTGACTGATCTTCTTAAGAAGAATGCTTTTCTCTGGTCTCCACTGGCATCCACTGCCTTCCTCCAGTTAAAGCAGGCCATGTGTCAGGCTCCTCTACTGGCACTTCCAAATTTTCAGGATCCGTTCATCATTGAAACTGATGATTGTTCCAGAGGTGTGGGAGTTGTTCTTTTTCAAGCTGGCCGCCCAATTGCATTTTTCAGTAAAGCTCTCAGCCCTAGGAACCTCTCCCTATCTACTTATGAGAAGGAACTACTGGCAATTGTCATGGCAGTTCAGCGTTGGCACTCTTATCTTCTTAGTTTCAAGTTTATTATCTATACCGACCATCAAAGCATCCGTTTCTTTTTGGCTCAGAAGGTCACTACAATGACCCAGTAGCGTTGGTTAGCTAAGCTGCTTGGATTTGACTATGAGATTCATTACAAAAAGGGGGTTGACAACAAGGTTGCTGATGCCTTGTTTAGGTGCACTGAGACTGATGGACAGTGCTTGGCACTATCAGTGGTTAAACCAACCTGGCTTCATGAGGTTGTTGCTTCCTATGCCCAGGATCAGTTTATGACTCAACTCATTCAACAGCTACTCATTGATCGTGCTTACAAACCACCCTTCTCTGTAACTAATGGTATCCTCAAGCATAACCATCAGGTTTGTATTGGCTCCACTGGGTCCTTGCGTAAACAACTGTTACAAGAGCTCCACAATTCTGCATTAGGTGGTCACTCGGGCAGCAACACCACCTACAAACGCCTACATCAATACTTCTTCTGGCCCAGAATGCAATCTGATGTTCTCTCATATGTGTCTGAGTGTGACACCTGCCAACGTAATAAGCATGATCAGTCAGCTTACGGTGGTCTTCTTCAGCCCCTTCCCATACCAGAGCACGCCTGGCAACACATCTCGATGGATTTCATCGAAGGGCTTCCTCCTTCCAAATCCAAAACAGTCATATTGGTAGTCGTTGACAGACTCACCAAATTTGCTCATTTCATAGCACTGGCGCACCCCTTTACTTCTGCTATGATTGTTGATCTTTTCTTACGTAATATCTACCGACTTCACGGCCTTCCCATTTCAATTGTCTCAGATAGGGATAAAATTTTCTTGAGTGCTTTCTGGCGTGATCTTTTTTCAGCACTTGGCACTTCTCTCAGTCTCAGCTCATCCTACCATCCCCAAACAGAAGGGCAGACTGAAAGGACTAATGCCTGCCTCGAGAATTATCTCCGTTGCATGACTGGCGATGCTCCGCTTCAATGGTCGACATGGCTCTATTTGGCAGAATTCTGGTACAATACTGCTTTCCACACTGCTATACAGATGTCTCCATTTGAAGCCTTATATGGGTACCGGCCTCCTCTAATGGCTCTCCCTCCATTGGCTGCCAACACCATATCCGATGTGCAACAATTCCTTCGTGACAGAGATCGGATGTTGAATATTATTAAGGAGAAACTCCACCTTGCCCAAGCTCGTATGAAACACTATGCTGACAAACACATAACTGAGCGAGAGTTCGCTGTGGGTGATTGGGTCTACCTTCGTTTACAACCGTATCGCCAAACTTCGGTGACTCTTCGCCACAATCTCAAATTGTCAGCTAGATTCAATGGTCCCTTCCAAATTATAGAGCGCATCGGTGCGGTTGCATACAAACTGAGTCTGCCATCAAGCTCCAGAGTTCACCCTATCTTCCATGTTTCACAATTGAAACAGAAGATTGGAACCAACATTGTCGCCTCACCTGTCCTGCCATTAGTCGACCGCTCAGGCTCATTTCGTGCTGAACCAGTGGCCATCTTAGCTCGCCGTCTTATTCCTCGTCACAATAAAGCCGTCACTCAGGTCCTGATTCATTGGTCGAACTCTGCTCCGACCGATGCCACTTGGGAAGACTGGACGCACATTCATGCTACCTTTCCTCATTTCAATCCTTGAGGACAAGGATCCTTTCGAAGGGGTTGGCATTGTCACATATTCAATAGAGCTGGAATTGCAAATCCCAAAAGCTGAAAATGCAAAAGACAAAAGGCGCCAAAGAGCGCCAAATTCAAACAGTTTAAATTCGAATGATAGGGCAAATAGGTAATGTTACCTTTTCAGGTTGTTATTAAAACACATGGGCCAGACACGTGTAATAAGGTGATTGGGTTTCATTTGTAATTCGGTTACTTCACTGTAGTTAAATAGAAACAGAAGGGAAACAGAGAGTGTAGAGAAGAACTTGTAATTGAGGGCCAGTTCTGAGATCAGACTGAGCATTTGTAATCTTTCCTTCGTATTCAATATAGTTGTCTTCCCTTGTTCTTCGATTGCTTGAAAACAAGTCACAACTGTGACATTAATTCTCCGCCAACACCGCCTGTTTCTAAAATTATCCAAGTGCTCTTTTGCTCAAGAGAAATTGGAATACTTGGGCCACATTATCAGTGCTCAGGGTGTGGAGGCAGACCCTCAGAAGATTGCTGCTATGACCAATTGGCCCACTCCTACAAATATTAAGCAGCTCCGAGGTTTTCTTGGTCTCACTGGGTACTACCGAAAATTTATTTCGCAATATGGTGTCATTGCAAAGCCATTGACTGATCTTCTTAAGAAGAATGCTTTTCTCTGGTCTCCACTGGCATCCACTGCCTTCCTCTAGTTAAAGCAGGCCATGTGTCAGGCTCCTCTACTGGCACTTCCAAATTTTCAGGATTCGTTTATCATTGAAACTGATGCCTGTTCCAGAGGTGTGGGGGTTGTTATTTCTCAAGCTGGCCGCCCAATTGCATTTTTCAGTAAAGCTCTCAGCTCTCAACCCCCAAGACCCAAACAATTCTCAAGTGGTCCTAAGAAATTTCACTTATTTCCAACACTAACAAACCTATTAAACCACTGAACCAATCACATTAAATCACAAAACCAAGAACATGAATGGAGTATATAAGACTTGCATAAAACACAAGTGGGGGTTCGTTCACTCACTCACACCACATTTTACAAAAAGTAATCATAGTATGATTCACATAACATGAACACGATCTAAACTTTGCAAAAGTTCATAAACAAAAATATCCAAGAATTTTTTTTAAAAAAAGTGAGAATTACTCACCGACGATCAAAATAATTGAACTTCCCCAATTCGTGAAGTCCATCGGCACCAACAACACCATGCACAACATGTGATCTCCGCCATAACGCATCCTTCCAGCCAGAGCCATCGTCCCTCATCGTCTCTGCTCGCAATCGGCCACACCCCCTCTCGATCATACGCCATACACCGCCACTGTCCAGTCTCTGTATCGTTTGCGAACAAGTTTCAGGTGCTGAAATCAAGCGGGAAGGAGATGGAAAAGAAGGGAAGAAGAGAGGTAGAGAGAGGAGGAAGATTGGGTCGATAGGGGTTGCTCGACGCTCGGTCACAGTCGAGCTTGCCGCAGAAGAAGAGGAATACGCAAGGGGAGGGGAAAAAGAAAATTTGGAAAAGTTATAAGGTGGGTGGCTATTCTCCCCCACTGAAATTCCGAGGGCACTCACCCCCTAAACTCACGAAATAAAACTTATTGGGTATAGTATAGAATAGATCTGCTTTTCTTTGTTCCGACGAACATAATTGTTCCATTATTACCAACAAAATGGAATAAAATAAATAAGAACCCTTGCTCCGAAATAATCCACTGAAAAGCAGAAGTCTATAGCCTAGTTTTTTCCAATGCGATAAAGTTATATCTTTTTTTTTTTTTTTTAGCCAAAGTAATAGGAATTAGACCTAACACCCTAGAATTTTGAAATTTAAATTCACATAAATTTAACTCTATTTTAGTTAATTCAAAATATTTAAATTAGCTTTAAGAAATTGGGGATGTTACAAGGGAATGAAAAGAATCACACAAGAAATTCATAAAAATTGTAAAGCATTAACACAAACACTGAATCCCCAATTCATGAAACTTTAATCTTGACAATCTCCAATTATCACTTCTCTAGAACTTCTCCACAACAGCCAAGCTACAGGCATTGGTTTGCCAAGAAAAATTGCTTTTAGTAATTGCTCCAAATTTTCATTCTTTGATCATGTATGTTGGGTGCCTCCCCTGTCAGCTCATACTTAAGTGGGAAAAAATGTTTTGGATGAGATTAAACAATTGGAAAGAGACCTTTTAGGAGACACTCGTCTATGGAAACCCACCTCAAATGGGGTTGCTCAGTATCAGCTCAACTTTTTATTAAGTCCTATGTAAAGGAGACAATCTTCGCTTATGAGCTGGCATAAGATCATTTGGAAAACCTATGCCGCTCCTTGGCTACTCCCACCATTCAAGAGCAAAACTAATTTTGACATGGACATTATTCTTAGAACAAAGGGTTGTCTTAACCCAAAATATGTCTTCCATGGAGGATGAAGTTTGTGAATGGTGAACGCACAAGGTCTCTACAGAAAGAAAAACTTTCATAAGGTAACACAACACACCACCACCAGCAACTATAGAAAACGCTATAGATACCAAATTCATTAGTTGTGGTATCCATCCATCCCAGTGGGCCACTATAGTAACCAAAACATAAGAAGAAAACCATTGAATCATAGCAACGTGTTGCAACCAATCTTCACTGTTATTTGAAGAACAGATAAACATTAGATATGCAAAGTTGTATGACAAACAAACGAAAACCAGTAAACTATATATGCAACTTTCAAAAACACACAAAAAAAGAAGCTAGTGTACCTCTTGCATGATAATAGAGAATTGGAAATGCCTACAGGTCGAATGAATAGATTACTAAAAAAAGAAGATGATGAGGAGATGAAATTGATGGAAATTTGGATGCAAAAGCGAGCGAGAGAGAGGAGAAATGCTGAAACCAACGATTCAAATAACAAGGAATTGAGATTATTACATTACCGGCTATCCATTAGAATCAGAATGTGCTGTGTGATTTTTTTGGGGAGCAGCTTTATCGACACTGAGATGCTGTATTGTATTATCTGCTGCTGTTGTTATCACTTTGTGTCTTCTCTCTTCGCCGATCCTCGCTTCTTCTTATTTGCCTTGGTTGAGTGTTGGATAAAACGAGAGGTGTGTATACATTGTCCATGGACCGGGTCAGACCCGATGGAGCAATTAAAAAAACCCTAGGTTTATTTGCAAAACCAGGATCATTAACGAGGCGTGACTGAACCCTCAAATTGCTCTCACTGTGACATGAATTGGATGAACCACCATTGAGGCATTGAATGCAAGATGAGAATACCACAAAAGTCCCATGGCATCTATCACACGGTATTTAGAGAGCTAAGTATTCTTAAATGTCACGACATATCTCTCTCTTTTTTTAATTTTTAATTTTTAATTTTAATTTTAATTTTTTTTAATCACAACAACGCATAATGTAGGATTGTTTTAGAATTTTTTTGAGTTTGACCTTCACTAGTTTATTTCTAATAGAGTCTAACCCTCATCTTAAAAACTAATTGAGTTTAACTCTCAAACTCACATTAACTAGCTCGGTTAATACTAGTCAAATATGTTGACTTAACTTAACCGTTAAAAATCCAATAAAACTCACAAATATCCTTAACTTAAATGACATGTGCAAGTCACATGTTAAAACCAAAATAGAAAATCTTAACGGTTGTTATCAAAACACAAAAATCTTCTCAATCTCCATCTTCCCCTTCTTCTTCCTCATCTCTCTGTTCCCCTTATCCTCTCTAAATCAATGTGAGTCATAGGTAGGGGTGGGCATCCCATCCCGCGATTCCGTTCCCGTTCCGATCTCGTCCCGATTTTTTCGGGTTTTAATGGGATTGAATAATTTCATCCCGATCCCGTCCCGTCCCGATCTAGAATGGGATGGGATGAAGATTTTCAATCCCGCCAATCCCGTCCCGTCCCGAACTAATTTTTTAATATTAATTATTAATATTTTTATTTACTTATGTATTTATTTTATGAACGTTTGCATAAAAATGTTCAGGCTTCCAGCAGCAGGCTTCCAGCAGGCTTCCAGCAGCAGCAGCAGGCTTCCAGCAGTCCAGCAGTTCCAGGCTTCTATTTGATATGTCCAGATTAGCACGCTGATTTCGTCCCGTCCCGTCCCGAACCCGTTTGGGATGGGACGAGGTCGGGATGGGGTTTTTCCCATCTCATCCCGTCCCGATCCCGTATGAACGGGATGGGATAGCGATGGGTATATCTCGTCCCATCCCGTCCCGTGCCCACTCCTAGTCATAGGTACATATTCTCTGAGTTTTCAAAGTCATTTACAAATGTTTCTGATTTGAGTGACTAGAAATTATTGTTAATTAGAGCATACTAATTGTTTGTTTCTACTTTTTAAACTTTAATTTTCCATTTTCTATACATAAATTCAACTAACATGTTTTGTCTCTTGGAATAGTCCCTAAATTCAGCTTCTTGTAATTTATCGAAATTTAGCATTTGAGTTTACTTGTAATCACTAATTTTAAGAAGTGGAGAGGGCTGTGCAAACAAGGTTCAATGGTATTGAATGATTATGTACGCCTGAAGAAGGAGAATCAAGATGCTAAAAGAAGTAATTTAGTCTTGACACTTGTCTTTCATTCCAAGATGGTGTTTATGGGTTAACAAGGCTATAGAAGGTTCAAGGAATATAACCCCGTTGTCAACTTGTCATTCGTATGCTCTCATGGAATGCAATTTCTAAAACTCAGTAAAGATTGGCTTCCAAATGTGCCTTTGAGACACTCTTCTGTTATCATGGTTTTGTTTGATGATGAACTGAGAGACGAAAAAGGGGAAGATGGCGAAGTTGATCTCTGCCATAGTTGGGGTTGAAAGGGATGGATTTCACGCCATTGAAGACACTTCATTGGAGAAATACCCCTTCTCACTAGACCCCATTGACCGATCGCCTTTATTTCTCTCTATCTCTCTATCTCTCTGATCCTCTCCTTCATGTCTCAAAAATTTTCTTTAGAAAAGTAAACTTACAACAACCATATTGCCTTTCTTGCCTTCTATTTGCTTGGTAATTTAATTTTGATTATATTCCGCTTGCTTTTCAAATTTACTTTAAAGATGCTTTGGTCAATTGGATATTAGAGACCATAATTTAAAGTGGGTCTAGTTTTTTGTTTGATTACTTGTTGTTTTCACCTAATTTAACAATGAAGATTGTGTTACTAGATGATAGATGAGATGGGGAAAATATGCCTTCACAAACCACCATGAAATCTTAGATTGATTTTGGACTTAGCATGTGACATGCACGTGTCATTTAAGTCAAGGGTATTTGTGAATTTTATGTGATTTTAAACTGTCAATGGAAGTCAACATATTTGACTAGTGTTGATTGGGCTAGTCAATGTAAGTTTGAGGGTTAGACTCAATTAGTTTTCAAAACGAGGGTCAAACTCTATTGGACACAAACTAGTGTGGGCCAAACTAAAACTCCCCCTTGTTTTTACAATACTTCGTCTAAATAAAGATTGTGAAGGTTGCGAATGATTTTCAACATACTGTTTTGTATGTTTGAAAGAAAAGCGTGCTGCCAGTGGGTATAGAATCCAAGACGTGTGGGTTAAACCACCACAACCAAGCTATCATTGACAATATTATTATTTTTTATTACAGTAATTTGTACAAATGAGATACAAAGTTTATATACTTAAAAACTCTAATTAAGGTATTGTTATTACAATACTTAGTCTAATTAAGGATTGTGAAGGTTACGAAAGGTTTTAAAATTAGGACTATTTAATTAAGGATTTAAAATAATACATCTAAATCAAGGGGTATTCAATATGGATTGTTTTAAAATAAAATTATTATTGTTTTAAAATCCATTAAAATTAGGATTTATTCAATTCATGTCCACCAAAATCAGGGAGTATTAAGTGGATTTTGATGAATTTGTCAATTTAATGGATCTTGAAACATAAAGAACACATAAACCTCTATCTCTCTAATGGATGATGATGATGGGTTTGGAAATCTCTACACCGATGTCCTCCGCCCCTTCTCGACGGCTCCAACCCCATCGCCAATCACCACTACAATCCCCCACCCAAACCTCACCAAACCAAATCAGTTGATATTTTATCTTCATTGTCGATCGGTCATTTGATATCTCTCTTTCGTTCCCTATCTCTGTAACTTCTTCTAGGGTTAGAGTTTGTGAAAAGATGGGACAATAGACTTTGATTTGAGATTGGGAGCAATGGGTGTGGCTGTTTTGGTTGTTTTAGAGAGGGATCGGGAGAAGGGGGTTAAAAGTTAGACCTTGGGGTTTTGTTCTTGTGTTTTGATGGTGTTTTGGGGGTTGAGAAGAGAGGATTTGCATCGGAGCCGCAGACTTGGGGGTCGTTTTGCATTCCCTAATTTCTTCAAGAGGAGTAGAAGAAGAGGAAGAGTAATGTGAGATGGAGGACAATTTTGAGAGAAATCTTGTGTATTTCCCTTTTTTTCCCAATTTTGTTTGATATAATTTTTCAGTGAGTTGTATCACTAGTTTTTTTTAGACAATTTTGTGTATTTTCCTTTTTTTTCTACACACTCCTAATAACCTTCTGAGTGGCTCAAATCACATCCTAATCACAGCCAATGCACCACTCAAGCAAGATTTCCCGGACCCGGGGGCTCCTGCGCGTGGTGTGCTGGAGGGCGTCCTGCGCACGTGTGTGAGCCGTTGGATGAAATCCGACGGCTCATAGCGATGGACCTCAAAACCCACTCTTAATTAAAAGGTTGGCAGGATTTAAATCTCTTACAGCCGTTGGATCAGATCCGACGGCTGAGATTATTGGCTTGGAAAAGATTCGTTTTTTGGGTTTTGAATTGTTTTGCAAAGAGAGAGAGAGGAAGTGAGGGAGAGGAAGAGGAAGAGGAAGAGAAAGGAGATCTGAGGGAGAGGAAGAGGAGTAGGAAGAAGAAGAGGAGGGTTTGCTCGAGAAAGGGGATCTGAGGAAGAAGAAGAGGAAGAATTAGTTTATCTAAGGGTTCGATCCGTACACTTGCACTTATTGACATCAAACTGATTCAGTATCTCCCCTCACACACTTGCTCTAATGGTTGATTATGCAGAGATGTTGTTGCTTTTTCTTGAGGTCCAGTTAGTAATCTACATGGATTATGAGCTTTTTGCGAACAAGCTATATGTACTAAAAATGATTGCTTGAGAGATTTATATTTTGTAACCATGTTTATATTTCTTTAACATTCAATCAGTAACAGTGTGTATTACATCTTTTGGACAAGATTATATGTATTGAAAGTTTGAAATTAAGATTGCTTCCTTGCTATTTAGTCGATGTTTTGGAACTTTAAACCATTAGATGATCATATCCAAAACACATGCATTTACTTAGTAAAATTAGAAATCAAGTTAGTTAACATGGCACCTGCTAGGAATTTGCTTCACTGTCTGAACAAGGAATTCAATAACACATGGAGTCAACATCATTAAAGAGAATCAACTATTTTTCTTCCTTCCTTCCTTCAAGCTTTTCACAGTAAGTTTATAAAGTAAAAGACACAATCACATTCAACATTCCGGAAATTATTCGACCTTGTTTAACACCGAACATCCACTATTACTGAAAATGTTGATTGCGCGCTCTTCACACAATGATCACATAATTTCCTCGAGTGTTCAAGCAGGCCTTATCGACAAATTCTGCCATATTTGTAAACTTCATTTATTTTGTTTGCTATAATAAATGTCCAGATTAAGATTTTAAAGGATGGATATGACTGATTTCAAATACACAATGTCTCCATAACATGATATGGTAGCAACAGATCTTCTCATACTTTTAGTCACAAAGGGAAAAACCAGAAAGCAAGAAAGAAAGACAATATGGGCTTTATATTTTTTCAAGATTTGAAATTTTTTGCAATTACACTGGGATTCTTCTTCCTCCTCTTCTTCCTCAGATCGAGCCCTCAGATCCCCTTCTTCTTCCTCAGATTGAACCCTCAGATCAACATTGGGATTCTCCTCTTCTTCTTCCTCAGATCCCCTTTCTCGAGCGAACCCTCATCTTCTTCTTCCTACTCCTCTTCCTCTTCTTCTTCCTCTTCCTCTCCCTCTCCCTCAAATCTCCTTTCTCTTCCACTTCCTCTTCCTCTTCCTCACTTCCTCTCTCTCTCTCTCTCTGTTTGCAAAACAATTCAAAACCCAAAAAACGAATATTTTCCAAGCCAATAATCTCAGCCGTCGGCTGTAAGAGATTTAAATCCTGCCAATCTTTTAATTAAGAGTGGGTTTTGAGGTCCATCTCTATGAGCCGTCGAATTTCATCCAACGGCTCACACACGTGCGCAGGACGCCCTCCAGCACACCACGCGCAAGAGCCCCCCGGGTCCAGATTTCCCAGGCTCTGGAAATAAAAACCTATCATCAAAACATGTATTTCAAGTTGTCGACCAGTCATCAGGATGGCAGCGGATGTTGCTGCACCAAAAATAGGCTTTTCCACCCTGCAGTAACGACCTCTGATTCAACAAGGACCCAATTCTTAGATGGGTGGGTTCACCAGGACTTTGCACAATAAGAAGCCTGACCAATACATGGATGAGATCCCCGCCTTTGTTGCCCAACCTTTCCCCTCTGGGATGGATCAAGTATTTTTGTTGTTTGGAAAAAAAAAATGTGTGCCTTTGTGTGTTTTAGGGGAATAGATTATAAGTTATGCGAATTTGGATTCTGGGTTATGTATTTTATGGGTGTTTTGATAGTCAAAATGGGTTATAAATTTTGCAAATTTGGAATCTGGGTTTATTTTTATGGGTTTTTTTGTAATCAAAATGGGTTATAGATTGTAAATAATGCAAATTTGGGGACCGATTTTGTGTTTTACGTGATTTTTGATAGTTAATATGGGTTTTGGCGTAGATGAAATTTAAGGATTTGAGATATGGGGTCCCTGTTATTGATGATTTTCTTAGGAATTTGACTTGGGTTTTTTCTTTCTGCCTGTTTTTTCTTTTATATTCTTGTATTTCAGGAGGAGAGTTTATCATCTAATTGAACAATTTTGAAATGGTGTTCTTTCATGACTTCATATGAATAATAACAAATTCATAAGAATTTATAGAAACCAATAAATAATCCTTTGAAATCCTTTAAAATCCATGAGATATAAAATCCTTCACAATCCACTAAAATCCTTAATTGAATACACAAACCTTAATTTTCTTGAATTTTTTCTTTTAAAAAAGGATATACAATTAAAATTCATTGATAGCCATCAGTAGTTACATTGAAACCAGCCATCAGTAGTTACAGTGAAACCTTGCACATACAAACAACTATCGAAAAAAATCTAGAGACATCCACTTCCCCCTAATGGCGATTACAAGAGATCGACAACCCAGTACAAGAGTCCAAGACCCACAAACAATTACGAGTCATAACCAAGGAATGAGATTTCAGCGAAAATTCCATTTTTTAAATACGAAAAAGGGCGAAATTGAAATTTACAGTTTGTTCGGTTTTTTTTTTTCGTAAACTTCGCCCCAAACCACACAAAACATGCCCAATTTTATAGTTTTTCTACCAAAATTTTTTTGTCTCACTTCTTCTACCCTCCTTTTGCATGCTGGTCTTCCTCATCCCTCCTCTATCGTGTGTCTTCCTCTTTCCTCCTCCTTGCTGCATTTCCTTCCTCCGTGTTGCGTTTTCATCGATTATGATCCATCGAAGTGAAACAATTCTTTTTCTTCTTATTTTTCTAATCGAATTCACTAAGAGTTGGAGATGGAGAAAGAGAGTGAGAGAGAGAGAGATCATTAGAGGTGGAGCAAGCGTTTCACAAGCTCTTCAATAACCTTATTTGGAAACTCAGAGATGAGGGTAAGTTGATTTGCTCTTTCTACTGTTTGATGATTTTGTTTCAAATTCAAATTCTGTAAGGCCTATCAAGTACGATTTCGATTTGATATAATCTCTAAGTTTTTATAAGAAATTGATGTGTTATTTTCTTGTACAGTCATCATCATCATCATCATCATTGATGCAGTCATTTTTCGCTCCCTGCTTTGACCTAGTCCTGCTGACCTGCACAAGGAACGCACGTGAGCCACGAACCACCGTTGTGGTGGCCGATGGCACTCCGATGCTAAAGTCAGACAGAGATCTGGGGAAAGTGTAATGATGTAAACATGGAATTTGTAGCGTACCTTAGCTTACCAACCTCTTGTCTTATTTATAGTACAAGAGTCCTGGTTCGACCAGACCATCAATGGCGTAGTTTAGGAAGGAGATCTTCGTGGAGATCCTTATCTAATTTAGGAGTCGTGCTATAGAAGGCAAGCTCCTTGTTAGCCCTGTGCTCCTAGATATGCAGGAGATAGTTCCCTATCTGAGGGTAATCTGTAAGAGGAAGTTTCCCTATGTAATATGTATCCTAGTATTTGATTCCTAGTGGAAGCGGAGAGCTACTGTAATTGCCTATCCGAAGCTGATCCTCGAGATACTTGCCTTAATAGGGCTTACAGGTATTGAGGATAGTTGTGAGATGCGTGGGCTTAGCAAACTATAAGAGTTCGGGTCCATTTGGCGAATTACAATGAGCGGGCTTAAAACCGCTTGGGTCAGATTAGTGTTAGGCTAACGCTGAGGCCTATAATTCCTCGAGATCATCATGACACATATATGGCTCAGGGATGTGACCATTTTGGTGTATCATCAGCTACTCTCCCTGAGTTAGTAGGTCATCACATCGGTTCGCTAAGTCATCTCTTAAAAAGATACGCTGCTCATGATGATTGAGTCTGAATCGTTGCTTGAGCTGCAAGTTGCATTTATTGAACGTGCGACGGTTCAGTGGAAAAGAGGAGGAAACCTAATCTTTATTTAGGTCATCCGTTGTGCAGAGTCTAACTCTTTTATTTCCTTTGTTTTTTAATATATTGCTTTGTTCATCTTTTGATTGAAAACATTGTCTGTCTTCTTCATGGCTCAACAAAACCTTTTTGATGACACAACCTTGGCCAGAGGCCTTGAGTTCTTCGAAGATAGGTTGATTTCTGAATCTGGCCTTGCCGAAATCCGTGAGAAGTTTGGGGTCCCTGAGGACTTGCCGTTGTCTGTTCTGAAGGGCGACCAGACGCCAATGTCGCCACCGACGGGGTTCATCTGCTTGCATCGGGGGATGCTCCCAATCGGAGTACATTTTCCCATTCTGAATGTGATTTGGGACTTCCTAAACTTCCTTGGAATCCCTCCGGCCCAGTTGGGGCCTAATGGATACATAATCATCATTCTTATTCTAATTAAGGCGAAAGAAGATGGTGTCCGCGTGACCCCACGAGTGATCCAATTGCTGACTTCTTCTTGATTGAAAAATTACGTTGTCTGTAAAATGACATCGCCGACTTGCTTTGCAAATTTGCCTGATGACTTCAAGTTCTGGTAGAAGAATTGTTTCTTAGCCCCTGCGTATTCAAAGTACTTCCAGTTCAAGGGTTGTCTGCTCGAGCAGAAGTTCAAACCACTTCGTAAGTACAACTTTTTCTTCTGGTTTCATTGCGTTTGATTGCATGCTAATCGTTGCTTGCATTTTTTCGTTGGACGATTTCCCATTACTCTCGTTACCCAAGAGGAGCAAAATACTATGGAGACATTCTGTGGCTTGTCAACGAGAAATGTGGTGGATGTCATATGCGTTCCTAACTTCATTCGTGGCGGGCTGTGGGACAACTAGCACATGGCCCCCACTCTTTACCGAACATCGCGAGTTAAACCTGAAGATGGGGACCCTTCTAGGAAGAGGAAGGATGCTGGGGCCAAAGCTAATGTTTTGTCCAACACGGAGGAGTCGTCTGAGACGCTTGCCTCTTTCGTGAGTTTGAAGAGATCCGCATCAGAACTGGGTTGCCTTCAACACGACCCGCTCTTGTGAGTGACTAACACGAGTCTGATCAGCCCGTCAGAGCGGAGGTCGGTGTATCTGGCTGGGAGAAAGACTACCTACGATTTGCAGGGGTTGAAGACATGTCAAATCTCAGTGCTACGTAGGCAGAAACTGAGTGAGTAGTTGATGCGGGTTGCAATGGCGGCTTCTTTTGGTGCCGATTCGCGCGAGACTGTTTCAATAGAACCGTGAAAATTCGCATGAGGTTCTGGCATTTGATCATCCTGTTGGTGTGCTGTCTGATAGTGACTGTGGTGGCACATGCCAAGTTTCTTATAGTCCGCATTGTTCACCGCCTCGTTCCAGGCCACAACTCAAGGTGTTGGAGGGTCTATTGGATAACTCGCTTCTTCCCTTTTCCCCGGACCCTGTTAAGCCATCTCACACTAAAGGGTCGGTTGTTCGTGATAAAAAAAATTGCGGAGGAGAGCCTGGGAATAGTGGCGGCTGCGAAGGGTGGTGCTGATGTAATTCCTAATCCAGGACAACGTCATCCGGATGCGAGAATAAGTCAGTTTGCACCGGACTTAGTAAAGATGAACACTCAGGTCTGGCATCGGGAGGTTGATGTGGAGTATGCTTCGAGGAAGCATATAAGCAGGCGTCATAGCTGGCTGATGGATTACGCTCCAAAACCCGAGGAGGATATGCTAGAAGGGCGCATGGATAAGGGTTTAAAGTACCTTATGCTGGGTATGTTTCACTTGAGCCAGGTGGCCATTGCTGGGATAGAAGACGAGGCGGCTCGTGAGAAGGTGTACACCATGGAGCATGTCTTCTCGCACATGCAAGCATTGTATTCTGATGTGCTTTATGAAATTGAGTTGCTGAAGAAGCAAGCTGAATAAAAGAGGTCGGAGCAATCAGCTGTGGTTGCTGAGATTCTGAGGGCTCATTTGGAGGCCCTTGAGCGTGAGCTGCGTGACCTGGCAGAGGCAGTGTCTACAAGGGACAAATTCAAACAGGAGTTGGATCAGATCCTCCACGACACGAAGGTCACATAGAAAGTTGCGGCTGAGGCGCGTTCTGCACTGCGGTCTCTCACTGAAGAGTATGCCTTGAAGGATGCTGACTGGGCTACTCAAAAGAAGCAATTAGAGTTCGATATGGAGTTCAATGCTTGAGAGGCAAGGAAGACCAAGGACCGACTCGAATTAGAGAAGCATGAGCTCAGGTTGATGCGCGTTGACTGGCAAGTTGGAGTTGTTGTAGCGTGAACTTGTTGACACGAAGGCGCGAGAAGAAGAGCTTCTGCAGGAACAAGGCAAGTGCGAGTTCCGTTGGGTTGTACACGGCAGGCTGGAACTGCTAGAGGTGATGAAGGAGCATCCGGAATGGGATCTTGGCCGATATAAGAAGTGGTCGTACGTAGACTTGTTCGTTGCCTTTGCGTCATCAGACAAAGATAGCGGTTCAGACCCTGATGCTCAGGCCATGGCACGTATGGACGTGACCCCTACTCCTTCCTCCGTTGAGCTTAGCTCTTCTGTTTCTGTACCTTCTCCTGATAAGGAGTAAAGTTTGTATACTTGTACCCATTTTGCTTCGTCTGTTAATAAAAACAATTTTATCTTGAATGCATTTTGTATTTGTTTTGTGTCCGTTGTGTGTTTTCTGTTTTTCTTTTTCGTCTTATTTTGGCATAGGTTGGTTGGATCAATAGGAAGTCAAGTGGTTTGTCTACAGTCGAGAGCTTGACCATTTGCGTTGTGAGTGACTCTCAGTCGCTATTGCATAGTCATGTCCGACAGTGGGCATGTCGCGGACAATTTAGTTGTGGGTTGCGTTACTCGGGTTGTATCTTGTTCTTAAGGTAAGCTGCCGGGGGTTTAGCTCGCTTGTCTGATTGGTTGGCTACAGCTGCTGTCGTAGGCGAGTTGTGATAGCCGAGTGTATGCGTTAGAGCGTTTGTAGCGAGTCAGACGTCGTGAGCTCGGGTTGGCATTCCATATAGCATCTGTCCGCGCGTTGGTTGGACAATTTATGTGTCAGCTTGAGTGGCCTTTGCTGATAATAGAATGCCAACTTGTTTGAGCGTGAGGACGCTGGCAAAGCTGTGATTTATCTTTGTGGTCACTATTTCGGAAAGGAGCGGTGATCATGTGGGGAGCTGCTTAGGGCCCCTACTTTCCGAACCATCTATGTCCGAACAGAGTGAACTACAGGTTCATGGAATAATTATTTGGCGACCATGCTGAAGATCAGTAGTCCCATGGCGAGCCGTCGACATCAGTCAGGGACTGACTAGTCACCCACTTTTCGAACCATTTATACCCGCATGGTGAAGGCTACACGTTCAAGACGAAGGGGTTCAACGACCAGGCTGAAAAGTAGTGGTCCCGTGGCAAGCAATCAGAATCAGTTCGGGATTGACTAGGCTCCCACCTTCCAAATTATCTACACTCGTGCGCATCAAGCTTCAAATTTGAGAGTTTTTAGTGGCCATGCTGAAAAGCAATGGTCCCGTAGCAAGCCGGCAGAATCAGTTTGGGACTGACTAGGCACCCACCTTCTAAACCATCTACTTTCTCACAGTGGGGGCTACAAGTTCAGGGTTGGTAATTCGGCGGCCAAGTTGAAAAGCAATGGTCCCGTGGCAAGCCATCGAAATCAGTTTGGGGCTGACTAGGCTCCCACCTTCTAAACCATCTACACCCGCACGGTGGGGGCTACAAGTTCAGGGTTGGTAATTCGGCGGCCAGGCTGAAAAGCAATAGTCCCGTGGCGAGCCGTCAGAATCAGTTTGGGACTGACTAGGCTCCCGCCTTCCAAACCATCTACACCCATGCAGTGTGGGCTATAGGTTTGGGCTTTGATCAAAAGCTTTCATTGCCAGTTATCACCAGCTAGGCTTACCTGATCGGGTTTAGCGACCATTGACCGCGAAGGGGGCAATGATCCCTGGCGAGTCGTCATCGCCAGGCGTGATAACGCTCATAAGACTCACACTTCCTAAACCATCGAGATCCGCACTAGACGAACTAGGTGTCAGGATGAACCAGAAGCCATCGTCATCAGCCTCAGCTGACTAAGCTTACCTGGTTGAAGAACGATTTTGCTTGCTTGAAGGCGTTCGAACCTATGTCTGTAGGCATGGCGCAATGTGTTGACAAAATTACCTTAAATCAGCTGGTGATCCGCAGGTATGATCAGTGTGTCAGAATTTACTAGGATTTCTAGTGCTCGTGCTTGGCATGTGGTAGAATACTGTTTGAATAATAGGCCGAGCCCATGGGCCCGCACAGGGAGAACTGGGGTTTCTTGCACAAATTGCACTACGTGTACGACGTAGATCGCGCAGTAGCACGTATATGGCGTAGGATGTGAGACGGTTGAGTATCAGTTACTCCCCTTCAATTGATGGGGTTGCGTGCATCACCATTAAATGGACAAACGTGGTCTGCGTATTTTCCTTGGGACCCGTCGTCTCCTCGTTTCCCATATGGTATTCAATGTTGACAGGTAATATTGAAGTGATCGTTTGGTGAACCGTCATGTCTATATAATGGTGTTCCTCATCCGTTGTAGGCACTACCTTTTGCAGAGCGTATCTTCTGTAATGTTCTTGCTTGAAGAAAATGTTTTGAGTTCTCCAAAGGCTGAAGGGAGATCTCCATCTTTTGAGTCATTGCATGTTCTGACATTTGCGCTAATCGGGCATGATGATAGCATGGTCACTTGTTATGGGTGGGCACGTAGTTGATTTGCTGAGATCTCGTAATTTCTTTTCATATTGTGGAGAAGAAGTACAGATTCTCTTCTAAGGGAAAAGTTTGTCTTTTACGTGCTAGTGCCTTGTCGCTGTTCTATAACGTCTAATCTCAGAGATAATACCAGCGCCCCACTCCGGAGTGGTCGCCTCCACCACTTCTTGATTTAGCCCATTGTCTCACTCTGCGTTAGAATTCGGGATCTCGAGACAGAGAGGAGTTGGACATGGTCAATTGGATTGTGCCATTGACTTACGGATGCCCTTATCATCCCTACATCGAAATGTGCACTCTCAGTGCCAACCTAATACTTGCCCCCAAGTTCACCCAGTCCACCAGATCGAGTGTGTGAGTTTTTCGTATCTGGTTGTGGCTTGCCGCGGGGATCCCGGTTGCCGATTTTGTACCACCTTAGACCATATTTGAAATTTGCGTTTGCTGGAGTTGTGCCGTTGTTAGCAGGTAGTGTGCTTTGGAGAGTTTGCATTGCCTACTTTGGGTTCTTATGCTTTCTTTATGTAGTCGGGTTGTTTCAGCGAGTTTTTACTCCATGTCGCATCGGATTCAGATGCTTGTAGTATGTAGTCTTTTGTATCCGCCTCAGGGCGCCCGTTGTTACATCTTTCCAGTAATTAATAGAGCGTGTTTGCGTAATTATTTCTTTATTTCTTGAATGTTTGCAAATCACATAAGTCTTTAGGAACTAAAACTCTACATTGACTATGGAAAGCGAAGTGAACAACTGAAATATACTAACTGTTGACGGAGAAAAATTGATCTTGGCCCTTGAAGTGAATTCAGGTGGCCCTTGTGGATCGTTTGTGCTTTTAGCAGACTGTTGAATCCACTGTTGTCACATAGGCTACTAAAGAGTAAGCCTTGTGGGGGAGTTAATCTTCGCGCCGTCGGAATGTCGAGGGGTTTGTACTCCCGTTTGCCTTGGTCTCTCCGTTTCATTAGGCTGAAGAACAAATTGCTCATGTATCGCTTGATTGTCCCATCTCTCTGGAGCGAGCCACCGCTGTTGGGGTCTCGTGTGAGTGGAGCGATGCGTCTGCAATCACTAGACCTGGCTCTAGTTTAGATTGCACTGTATGATCTAGTTAGATCTGGGAGCATTTTATTTGCTTCAGTGCAGCATAATGGCAGCCTCGTGCCATAGGTTGGTCTCCATGTATTGTTCCTTGAGAGTGGTTAGAGGTTTACTTAACGCACTTGTCACGACCTGATCCACATAATACTATATTGTCCGTTTTGGGCCCAAGGCCCGCACGATTTTAAAATGCATAGTACTTTGTAGATCCAACCTCATACATATATAGTAAATCACCCTCCCGCACCCAGGCGATGTGGGACTATGATCTCTCCTTTGTACCTTGCCAACCCTCTTGGGATCCATGGGCTCTTGGGCTTCTCCCTCACCCTCACCCTCCCCCTCAGGTCCGCCCACACAAGGGTATCACAGTCCACCCCCTTGGAACCCAACGTCCTTGTTGGCACACTTTCGGCTAGGTCAGGCTCTGATACCATTCTGTCACGACCTGATCCACAGAGTACTATATTGTTCGCTTTGGGTCCAAGGCCCACACGGCTTTAAAACGTGTAGTACTTTGTAGATCCGACTTCGTACATATATAGTATATCACCCTCCCGCACCCACGCGATGTGGGACTATGATCTCCTCTTTGTAGCTTGTCAACCCTCTTGGGATCCATGGGCTCTTAAGCTTCTCCCTTACCCTTCGCCTCAGGTCCGCCCACACAAGGGTATTACAACACTGGTGAAGGGTAGAGACTACTGCTTCTATCTGGTGGATTCATGGTCTTCCTAAGATAAGGTTGTAGGTAGACGGTGCATCTACTACCATGAAGTCCAAAAACATGACCATTCTCAGTTGCAGTTCTCCTGCTACTACGCCTAACCTTATCTTCCCGATCGAAAAACATTTCTCTCCACTGAATCCAATCAGCGGACAGTCTAAAGACGTCAGGTTCTCCTCCTTGAAATCCATACTGTGAAACACGTTGTAGAACAGGATGTTGAGCGGGCTCTCTGTGTCCACTAAGGCTCTTTTTACCTCCCACCTTGCAATAGAGACCGAGATGACTAAGGCTCTTTTCACCTCCCACCTTGTCACTATGCTTCCTCTTGCTCCTTTCATCATCCTCGCGTCTTTTCCCTCATTCTTGTCCTTAGGAGCGAAGGGATTATTTTCACATTCGATTTCCCTCTTAACGGTCCTCAACTCCTCCAAGGTAATGTGCTTCTAGGTGCTCTTGAGGAGCTCAGTCATGTCTAAGGAGGGTTTCAAAGTGAGGTCTTCGTAGAGCTTTCCTTACTTTAAGCCCGCAGTGAAAGCTGTCACGACTGTGTCATCACTGCAACCGTCAATGAGTGTCAACTCGTTGTTGAAGCACGTGACATACTCTCTGAGCGTCTCATTGGATTTCTGTTTCATAGAGAGTATGTAGTGTGGGGCTTTTTGAAAACACTGACTTCCGACGAAACGCGTCAGGAACTCCTTGGCCAACGACTTGAAGGAATCAATCGACCTCGGCGGGAAGCTGTGAAACCACGTTAGTGCTGTCTTATTTAGGCTAGTGGGAAAAGTTTGACACATCGCCGACTCAGATCCTTCCTTGAGAGCCATTACATGCTGGTAATGGCATAGGTGGTCGAATAGGTCGGTGGTCTCGTCGTAGAAGTCGAGCTTCAAAGGCATGAACTTGTTAGAAAAGGGCCTCGTTCATAATAAAGTCCACAAAAGGTGGGACTGAGATACGATATAGCACATCTGGGTCGTGTGCCCCTCTGCGGAGGGGGTTCTGAGGGTCGAGCCTCTTTGCCCTGGCAGTCGGTTTCTGGTTAACCGCGCCACCTTCTCTGGTTCAGTGTGAACTAGAATAGGCTTGACTCTCCTGTGCCTGCTCTCTGTCGTCCTCGGGAGACAGGGGCGTGTGCTGCTCCTAATCTCTGTAAACGAGTGGAGGGTTTTGCCGAGCGAGAGCCTCTACCGTTTTGGCAATTTTCTGCATTTGAGATGGAAACATATCAATCCCGGGGTTCATCGTTGCTGTTGCTAGCTTGGGGGCGTGAGTCTGTTGCTCGTGCATAATCGACACCGCACAGAGTGGCAGTATAGCGTCAGTTTGAGCGTTTGTTGTGTTTCCTTGCTCTCCATTGTTGCGTGATCTAGTGATCACCATATCTCCGTATTTCGAAAGGAGATGATGCTAGTGAAATGTTAGGAACTTTGTCGCCCCCACGGACGTCGCCAAATTGATGCAGTCATTTTCGGCTCCCTGTTTTGACCTGGACCTGCTGACCTGCATAAGGAACGTACGTGAGCCACGAACCACCGTTGTGGTGGCCGATGACACTCCGATGCTAAAGTCAGACAAGGATATGGGGAAGGTGTAATGCTGTAAACAGGGAATTTGTAGCGTGTCTTAGCTTACAAACCTCATGTCTTATTTATAGTGCAGGAGTCCTGATTCGACCAGACCATTGATGGTGTAGTTTAGGAAGGAGAACTTCGTGGAAATCCTTCTCTAAATTGGAGTCGTGCTGTAGAAGGGAAGTTCCTTGTTAGCACTGTGCTCCTAGATACACAAGAGATAGTTCCCTATCTGAGGGTAACCCATAAGAGGAAGTTTCTCTGTGTGATATGTACTATAGTATTTGCTTCCTAGTCAGAAGCGGAGAGCTGCTGTAATTGCCTGTCCGAAGTTGATCCTCGAGATACTTGCCTTAATAGGGCTTACAGACATTGAGGATAGCTGTGAGATGCATGGGCTTAGCAAGCTGTAAGAGTTCAGATCCATTTGGCGGACTGCACTGGGCGGGCTTAGAACCGCTTGGGCCGGATCAGTGTTGGGCTGAAGCTGGGCCCCATAATTTCTCGAGATCATCATGACACGTGTATGGCTCAGGGATGTGACCATTTGGTGTATCATCAATCATCATCATCATCATCATCCAAGTTTATGTGTATGATTCGCTTCAAATTAACCTCTCTATCTTACATAATTTGAAAACTTTTATGCTTTCCATGAGAGTTAAGGTTTTAGAGTCGAATTATTGGAGATTGATTGAGGTAGACATTCAAAGTATGATTATGTTAGAAAAATTATCAAACATCCAATTTCAGTTTTTAGGGTTTGGGTTTTGTATCTGAACTGGTTTCTTATCTTCTGGGTTATGTTATAAGAGTGCAAAATGAATTTGGGTCGAATTTCTATATATGTGAGATGTTTCATGGCATTTTTGTTTGTTTGAATTCAATGTTTGGTGGGTGTTTTGTCAAAAAGTTGAAACTTCTTGTGTTGTTTGTGCAAGAAATATGGGATAAAGAGATGCAAATTATCCAAATTTGGCGATTTGACGAGGGGGTTGAATTTTAAGTGTATGCCTTGAAATGTAAGACCTTCATCTTTCATTCTTTTTTCATATATTTTATGTACCCTTAAAATTTATTATATATGTTTCATGTATCCTATAACTTTTTTTACTGTTTTTTTTACACATCGAAAATTTTCTCAAAATTTTTCTTAAAATCAGGAGACCAAGATTAACTCGTAAAACGAAATCACAATCCTTGGTTATAACCACTCTAAAGTATCATCCCCAATGCTAGAGCATTTAGGCTCATACACTTGTTCAATAATGAATAAGAAGGCTCTGACTTTTTGACACCACTAATTTCCCTTTCTGTCTAACACCACCCCCACCTTTTTGTCTAACACCATCACCTTTCTATCCAACACCACCAATATAAATCCTAAACTCTCAAATTTTTTTCCTCTCCCAACCCACAACAGATTCCCCCTCTCAAAATTTTAATTCATTTTTTTTCCACTCCCTTCCATAAACTTTACATGACAACCAAACCCCTCCCTCTTCCACTACTATTTCTCCCACCCTCTACTCTCCATTAACTTCACGAACAAAGAAGGGACTGTGTGTGTGATTTGGTGATTGTGTATCCAATTTGGTGTGAGTGATTGTGTGTACGATCGACTGTATGTGTGAGTGATAATTCGTTGGTGCTTGGCTACGAGGGCTTTAAGGGTTTGCTGCGAGATTGTTGGTTGGTTGACTGTGGGTTGTTCTCATTCGAAACACACAAACAACAAAGGTAATTTGAAAGCCCTAAATTTAAGTGTTTAGAATCAAAATCGAAAACCATTCAAACATTTTCAAAAGCCATAAATCAAACTCAAACTCGAAATCGAAAAAAGGAAGCTCTTTTGAAACTTCCACTCGCACTCGGATGTGCGAACCAGTGGTTCGCACAGAACCTTGCAAGGATGTTGATTTGGTTCGCACATAACTTTGCGTGATGCCTTATTTTTGCAAATAAATTTAGTTATATTATTTTTTCAAATGTTTTGAGAAATGATTATTTGTTTTTGCAAATTTGTTCGGAGAATGGATTATTCATAAGTATTAATTGTATCATTTTTTATGTTCAATATTGCAAAGACGAACAAGGACGTTGTGTCTTCTTCAGTTGTTGGTAGCGGTGGTGATGAACCGTGGATAGACGGCCAATGATGACGTCTCATTGAAAGGTGATTGCTTGAAAAGGTAAACAAGAAATGGAAGAAATAAAAAAGAAAGTAACAAGAGTGAATGGTGAAAAAAATGAGAGGGGATGAAATGGTAAGTGAACTTATTGGACAAAACAAAGTGGCAAGACGAGTAATCCAATTGCAAAGTCAAGTTTAGTCGCAAAGTCAAGGTAGTGTGGGTGGTAAGGGTGATGTACATGAGGATGAAGGAGAAGAGGATGGGGGTGATGAGGCTGTGGAAAAGGAGGGAGAGGATGATGAGGAAATAGTTGAACTTGGTTTGATGAAGAAGATATATTACTTGAACACAAAATATTTTTTGTTATTGCTTGTTGTATTTAGGAACGAGACGAATTGAGATGCCGACATCTATTTAAAAAAATTTTAGATTGGAAGTTGAGAAAGGAGGCAAAAAAGGTATGGATAATTGTCAATAAGATTGGTCTACATTCTTTGATCGACCATTGTAAGAATCATGCCGATAAGGTAACCATTTGTACCTTCATGAAGGGTTGGCAACCTGAGACCATTATTTTCCACCTCCCTTTTGGAGATATGACTATCACTATGGATGACGTTCATCGTATTACTTATTTGTTGATCGTTGGTAAGCTTGTTATTATGAGAAAAGTAAGATTAAGGTAGATGAATGTCAAGCTGTTTATGAATGGTTTGGGCATTAAAATGGTTTATTAAGGCACATTGTTGTCGAAAAGCAAAACAATTGATTTCTAAAAAAGAAAAAAACAAGTTGTTAGGGTTTATTGTTATTTCTCCTTGGGATGACTATCTTTGCTAATAAGATTGGAACAAAGATTCGAATTGAATATTTGAAATTGTTGATGAAGTTGGATGATGTTGGGATGTTTGCATGGGGCATAGATACTTTGGTGTTCCAGTATAGTCAACTGGGTTGTGCTAGTAGAGTAGTGCCAAGCAATATTTGGATATTTATCGTTTTTTGTAGGTATCTTTATACTTTATTCTTTGGGATTTATAAACATACCCCCTGAAACTAATTCACAATTAGAGATACCCACTCAAAGATGGCTAGTTAGACATATCCCCCTAGACTGACGTTTCCATGCTTTGACTGTTAAAATCATATATTTTGTGCCCAAAATACCCATCACGTGAGAAACACACTTCAGTCCAAGACTTTACTAAAGTAACACTAAAATAACAACGCATCTCGAAACACAATAAAGATGTAAAATAATCAAATACACCTCGAGAGTAATACACATGTCGAGGTAGTAAATAATGGCATCTTCTCCGACAAACACCCCCACTACCACCACCATTGACAACCACCACCACCACCCATCTCTTCCTCTCCCTACAATATCCATTTCCCTCTCATCTCAACACAAATCCCTCTCTCCAAAACAATAGAGAGGTTGAGAATTGTTTGCAATCATAATCTTTAATCAATCCATTACCACTGTAAAACTCTCTTCTTTGAACAACATTCCTACCCTACCACCTTCAACATCCCCGATCTCTTTGTCAAATGAAATCTATACCTCTGCAAATGACTAGCCACATTCTCTTTAGTCAATCCATTTATACTCATCAACTGCAATATAGTCTTGGGGACAACATTCTTGATACCTACATGTTGTGAGTTCTAGACGAGGTAGGCCACTTCAGGGTGGGTCCGGGCAGACTTGTCACCCGGGGCATTGGAGACTATGTTTGTGGAATCAAAATTTGATGAGTGGGGTTGCGAAGGGGGTGGAGATAGGACCGCTGAATATGAGCAAGTTGTGGTAGTGGTGGCAGAGCGGTCTTGGGGCTGCAATTGTTGCTTGAGCTTGATCAGTGTTTATGATGACAATAGTGGAATTAGGGTTTCAGATGTCAGAAGCGAGGGCGAGGTATGGGGTGATTAGGGTTTGGGAAAGGATTGTGAGTTTGTCTAGGGATGGTAGCTCGTTGTCCCATCTGGAGAACCAATTGGACTAATTTTCTTTCTTCTGCTACTGCTGGTGGCACACAATATTTTTTTTCCTCTCTCATATCTTTTCTCTTATTTTGCTTTTGATTATGATGATGATGATTCTTTAGTGGGTGGTGTTGAAGAGAAGATGGAAAGGTGGAGATGGAGAGAAGATGAGGAATTGAAGGGAGGAGGATATGTGGAAGTGGTGGTGGTGGGGGTTTCCTAGGGAAGAAGAAGATTGCGTTTTCTTTTTTACAGGCCAAGCCCTCAGTTTCAACTCGTGATGTGTAACGGTTTAATTTATATTTTTTTATTGTATCTTTTAATCATGTATCAAGATGTGTTATTACCTATAGGAATATATTGACAATTTCTTTTTAACATAAGTGTGCTCCTCAAAAGGCGGAAGGGTTAGTCCCGTGGGGCATTTCCAATTACCCATCTTTGAGGGGTATCCCTAATTGCGAATTAGTTTGGGATATGTCTAAAAACCGCTTATTCTTTTAGTTAATAATCTTTTAATTGTTTAAGATATTTAACTAACTAATTTTATGTTTTTTTTCTTTAATAGGGTTGGATATACGACCATTATAGGCTTTGGGGTAACGCCAGTGCTTTATGGAATGATACTGATCCCACCATGGCTAAGTGGGAATGTCCCCAACTTGTAGGGGCCGTGAATGAAGAAATCATCACTCCAGGGAGCATCTTGATGACATCTCCTGAAGAGGTAAAATTTAGTAATTAATACAAGTTTCATACCATTTTATCTTTTGCATTAAATGTTTTGATTTTGTTTTTTTTTTCTAATTTAGTAACATTCATGTGTGTTCAAGTCATTTGGGACTCTGATGTGAAATCGAAACAGAATCCCATTGCATAACATCTCATGGTTCCGAGGTTGTTTGTTATGCCTCGACGTCGAAAAATCCTATCACCAAAATAGAGTGATGACACAGATGGGAAGAGTACATGTGATTCCAAATCCCCCATTCGAGCCAAAATGAAGAATAGAGGTTGATCAAGCAAGAACTACTCGGTGAAGCCTGAGATACTGTCATCATTCGTTGAAAGTTGGGAAAATCATCTCATGTCAAGTGACAACCAAGGTGCACCGACAAGGCATCCATGGAGTGTACTGAAGACTACTTGGAATGGTTTCATCACATTATTCATCCTTTCGTCTAACCACCGTAGAATAGGAGAACTCATCCCCTAAGAGTTCTATCGAACAATACATTAATTGAATTATAATTGAAACTTTTTCATATGCATGTCAAATACAAATTTTCATTGTTTTAACTATGTTCAAACGTTTCCTTGTAGAACAAGGAGGTGGATGAGGTGCTCAAGGCCTTTATTGATGAAGGCAGGAATGTTGATAAACTTTACCTTGTTCTTGAGGCAAAAGAAAGTATGTGACTTGCGATAAGGAATGTCAATGAATAAGAAGAAGAAAAACAAGTGGAAAACAAGATGTGCTCGTGGTGGTGGAAGGGATGGTGATGGTGGAGGAATGAGTGGTGATGGTGGTCGAAGAATAAAGGATGGTGTTGGAGGAGGAAGGAGATGATGGTGGAAGAAGTGTTGACATTTGTGAAAAAGTGGTGGAGGAAGTTAGACTAGAACCAAGAGAAATGCGTGAACAAAGAAAACAATTTTCATGTTTGATTCTTCTAGGTGCTTAGATTTGGTCTAGGATCTAGGTGTTTGTTTTAGTTAATATTAAGTATTTGTTCCTTATGTACTTTATTTGATGTAAGGGATGCCTTAATCTAATGATTTCTACTTGATGAAATGAATTATTGTTTCGAGTACATGAATTATTTGTCAAACCAATGTTTATGCTTGTTTTTCAGAAATGAAATGAATACCTAACTTAGGTTTACTAGAATTTTTTTGAAACAAACTTAACTTACACATGGTGAAATGAATTACATTGGCCACATCACATGGTGATGGTCATAAAATTTCAAGATGAAATAAATTAAGCATGGGCATGGCTAAAATTTGAGAGTATTAAACATGTGAGAATGTAAGCAATCCAAAAAAGTTGAAAAGATGGATACAAAAAAAGACAAAACCTGATTTTGACTAGTATCGCATGGGAACAGGGGAGCCAAATGACCCCACTCGTAGAAAATGTTGCAAATGCCAAACACAGTATCCTTTATGAGTATCTTGCTCTGCTTCGCACGGTCCTATGTGATGGGGCAAAACTTGGTGCTGTCCAAAAATGACTTATTTTAAGAACATTTTTGGATTTTTTTTTTTTTTTTTTTTTTTTTTGTAACTTTTGTAATTTTTATGGTTTTTCAATACTTATAAGAAAGAGAATCCGCCCCAAACACTTGTTTTACATTCCCTTCTGATTACGCCAAAAAATACACGTGGTTATTGCAGTAAGAATTGGTTGTCGATCCCACACGAAAAACACTCTACAAAATAGATTCAGGGAAGAAAATAGTACAAATAAAACAAAGAACTAAAACTAAGAAAGTCTTGAGAATTAACGGGAGCAATTGAATTTAGGTGAAAAAAATCAAAGAAAAGAAATCACAAGGGTCCAAGAATCTCTCCTAGACTTCACCATTTCAACATGTATTAATTCAGTTATGATAACTCAATTATGTGTTTCACATCACAAATAACATAACTGGAAAATAATCTTTAAAACACCAATTTATTCTTATGTAAATAGATATGAGAATTTCCCTTTTCTAGAAAGCACAAAAATTTGTCATAAATAATATCTTAAATCAACGGTATATTCAGAGACAATAACGCAGTAAAAGACAATGACACATAACCAATCTATTGAAATCAATTGAGCCCTAATGTTCCATACTTAAAAAGAACATGACTAGACTTATATGGAGAAGAAGAGATAATTACCGGAGGAAGAAAGAATCTATGGAGGATGAAAATAAAATCATACGTCACATGAAAACATAGTCTTTTATATTAGATAATGGAAGAATTCTCAAATACAATGGTTCATCGTGAAAGCGTGAAAATTGAATCAAATACAAATCAAACTAGCTACATCTAGGAGTTTATCTCTTCGCCTTTTTGAAGAATTAGCCTAGCCGACAATACATCTCCAAAAAGTCTAATGAAAATTATGTGTGAGCCTCTAAAATTTTCCTATTTTAATATGTCTAAGGAGTCTTTTTATAAACATGGAAAAAAGGAGGCAATCCTAGAGAACATAACAAAACCCTAGGGTTTCGTCTCATGGGCTAGCGCCTCACAAGCTAGCACACCTCACATGTTAGCACTTCATGTTGCACGGGACATGTTATTCATTTTAGGCTGATTGCACACGTGGGCTTGCTTCAAGCTGTCTTGGGCTAGTCCAAAAGTCATGGATCACCTTGATCATATCTTTGAGGGTCTTTTACTTGAAAAACACATTAAATCACAAAATTCTCCAAAATACCACACTTGTCAAGTAATTCAATGAATTATCAAAACGATCTTAACAAGTGAAAATAATTAACTTTGTATAAAGTGCATTTTCATGCCCTAATCACAACCCTCAACCAGTTCATTGCTAGCACCTAGCAATATAAGTGAAATAAATAACAGGAAAATGTGCAGAACATATAGATCAGAATTCAAGAAGTTGCAAAATTGTGTAGCACTCCAACAAACGTTAGCCAAAGCTCACAGAAGCTAACAAGATCTCCGAATGACGACTTCTGATAAATAATGAGAGTGTGCACTAGGCCACAACCTTTCTTACCACAAACCACTAATGCATGTTACCGCTAATTCAGCCATGTAAAAGCCTCAACTCCATTGTCCTCACAAGTAAACTGTCTATCAATCGAAACATGCAAGGTATTCACTCACGGAGTTGGAAATCAATGTAAAAGATCTCATAGAAAAGGTCAAATGATTTAGGGCATAAACAAGAATTGATCACAGGATAGACAAGTCACACCATTCAAAACACTTGCTCAAGCTTATGATAATTATGCCTTGAAATTTCATTAGCTAATCAATAAAGCCTTGATGTTGAAGCTTTTCCCTTTTGAATATGACTGAGATGACGTATCTTTAGTATGCGGCTAAATCTCCCTTCTTTTGAATCCAAAGAGAAAACAAAAACTGAAATTCTGAGACTTTTTCTTGATTTTTTTTGTCATATGAAATGACTAATTACAATGAAAATAACTGATAGAATAAGGAGGATTCTCGAGATGTTGTCAACGATAAAAAATTAGCCAAAGATTAACCAAATCGTTATTCCACATGCAAGGTAAAGCAGATAGGGCATCTCAAATGTTGTCGAAACCAATTCCAACGAGCAATAAAAGTTCGCAATGCCAGTTATCTCAAACTCTCCCCATTAATGATCAAATCGAAACTGTACCGACCATTAAGAAAACCGAACCGAAACGATTTTAATTTCGGTAAACTATAAACCGAACCGAATCGACTGATTGAAACCGACATAAAACCGAACCGAACGACTGACTATTTTAAATATATAATATTATTTTTATATAAAATATACACTATTTATTATATATATTTGTTCGGTTCGGTTTTGTCAGTTAAATTTACATAAAAATTGGTTTGATTTTCATCAGTTTGGTTGGTTTAATCGATTTTTTGTTCAACCCTAATGGGGGATAGGAATACAGAAGGATGAATAGCTCGGAGTGACTCTAGCAACTAAACCTAAGATAACCTGACACAATTGAAGAAAAATAGAAAAACTAACAACGAAAACAACAAACCTATACTAGAAGGCAAAAACCTAAACTAAAGATCGAGGTAGAAAACATCAAACCAAATAGACAGGGGCAGCCATAGAGATCTCCTCTGGAACCTTTACTTTATCCACACAGTGCTTCAAATGTTGCCCATTCACTCTGAAATTACTCCCATCTTTCGGATTTTCAATCTCTACTGAACCATTTGGAAAAACTTGCTTAACCATGAACGCGCCTGTCCATCTCGATCTTAGCTTGCCTAGATGAAGATGAAGTTGGGAGTCATAGAGATGGACTCGCTAATTGGGCTCGAAATGTTTCCTCAGAAATTTCTTATCATGAGCCACCTTCATCTTTGTCTCGTAGATTCGTGAATTGTCATAGGCATCATTCCGCAACTCCTCAATATCAGCCAATTGAAGCTTTCGCTGAATACCTACATCATTAAGGTCAAAGTTAGTGTTTTTTACAGCCCAACTAATAAGCGCGGTGTTATATATCAATAGGTAAATGGCAGGCTTTTCCATAGAAAAGCTGGTACAGAGACATCCCGAGATTTGTTTTATAAGCGGCACGGTAAGCCCAAAGAGAGTCGGGAAGGCGCAAATACCAATCCTTTCGATCAGGATTCACCATTTTCTCCAAGATTTGTTTTACTTCTCGGTTGGCCAGCTCAGCTTGGCCATTTGTCTGTGGATGGTAGGCATTGGCAACCTTGTTATGTACTCCATACCTGCGCATCAAAGCCTCAAAAGAACGGTTATAGAAGCGAGTACCTTGATCACTAATAATAGCTCATGGTGTACCAAATCTAGATAAAATATTTTCTTTGAGAAACTTGACAGCAATATTTTTGTCGTTGTTCCATCATGTCACAACCTCTACTCATTTGGACACATAGTCCACTGCAAGCAAGATATACAAATACCCAAAAAGGGTGGAAAAGGTCCCATAAAATCAATCCCGCAACAATCAAATATCTCACAAACAAGGATTGGGTTGAGGGGCATCATGTGTCTTTGGGACAATGAACCTAACTTCTGTTATCTATCACAAGAATGACAAAAATTGTTAATGTCCTTAAATAATGTAGGCCAATATAATCTAGGCTGTATTCATAGAAAAATGGCCGTAATAAGCTGAACTATGACAAAAATGTAAGACACTATCAATCCCACCTTCAGGGATACAACACCTCATGATTTGGTCGGCGCAAAATTTATACAGATAAAGACCATCCCAATAGAAATTTCTTACTTCGACAAGAAATTTGTGCTTATCTTGAGCGCACTATGAGGATGGATCTTCGCCGGAAACCAAGTAATTATGCACATACCATGGTGCTTGAGTCATGGTGAACAAGTGTTCATCAGGGAAGTTGTCACAGATGGGTGGGCCACCAGCAGAATCATTAAACTCCAGGTGAGACATGTGATCCACCACGACATTCTCCACCCCTTCTTATCCCTTATGTTCAGTTCAAATTCCCACAAAAGTAAAATCCACCTAATTAACCTTGCCTTTAGCATCCTTCTGTAAGAAGGTACTTAAGAGCTGCATAGTCAGTAAAAACAGTGATAGTTGTACCACTCAAATAAGCGCAAAACTTATCTAAAGCAAAAACTACGGCTAACAACTCTTTTTCAATAGTAGAATAATTCATTTGAGCATCATTAAGAGTTCTACTAGCGTAGTAAACAACAACGGGCTTCCCTTCCTTTCGTTGCTCCAGGATTGCCCCCACAACATAGTTACTAGCATCACACATTATCTCAAATGACAAATTCCAATACATTGATTGCATTATGGGGGCAGAAATGAGCCTAGCTAGCAATGAGTGTTCGGAAAACGTCCTCACACTCTTATGTCTAGTGGAACACAAATTATTTGACCAGGAGGTTACATAGTGGTCTAGATATGGCAGAAAAGTTTTGTATGAACCTCCTATAGAAACATGCATGCCCCAGAAAGGACCTCACATCCTTAATAGTTGTGGGTGTGGGCAATTTAGAGATCAATTCAATTTTTACCTTATAAACCTCGACTTTCTAAAAAATTATGTGCCCCAAAACTATTCCAGAGGGAACCATGAAATGACATTTTTCCTAGTTAAGCACTAGACCATTCACTTCACATCTACTCAAACCGCTTGCAAATGAAGTAAACATGAATAAAATGAATCAAAAAAATAGTCAATTCATCCATGAACACTTCCATATATGTGTCAACCATGTCACCAAAAATACTCATCATGCATCTCTGAAAGGTAGCTGGCGTATTATACAAACCAAAGGGCATACGCCGAAAAGCATAAGTACCAAAAGGACGAGTGAATGTAGTCTTATCTTGATCATCTAAAGCAATCTCAATGTGATAATATTCTGAATACCATCTAGAAAGCAATAGAAAGGATGGCAGGCTACATGCTCTATGATTTGATCTATGAATGGAAGTAAGAAGTGATCCTTGCGGTGGCAGAATTAAGTTTTCTATAATCAATGCACATGCGCTACCCTGTCACTACCTTGGTAGGAACATGCACTCCATCTTTATTAGTCATCACTGCCACTCCAAATTTCTTAGGCACTACCTAAGTTGCACTAACCACTTGATATCAGATACTGCATCTAGCAGTTTTAAGACTTTTTTTTCACCAACTCTTTTATGCTAGGGTTATTTCTGGATCTCTACGGCGGTTAGTTCCTTCTTCTAAGTGAATCCTATGGGAACATATTAAGGGGCTAATACCTTTGATGTCAGTTATAGTCCAACCTAGTGCATGTTTTGTTCACATAACATGTTAATCAATGTTGGTTCTGGTGAATCACTAAGCACATAAAAGATAATAATAGGAAAAGTATCACCTGGTCCCAAGAATGCATGTTTGAGTCCCTCCGGTAGTGGAGCTAGGTCGACTTTTGGGGTCTCCACGGTGGATGGTTGGGGTATCTTTCTTTCTCTTGGCAACTCCTCAAAGCATGGTTGCCATTGTCGTCCTCCTTTATCCGTTGACCCTGAAACAATAGAACCATCAAAAAAATTTCCGGATAAAGTGAACTCTCATAATCGAAAATACAAAGGAGATTATCTAAAAATCAGAATTTTCGCTCATGAGAGCCTCCTCTGGTATCAGTGTGTCTATCGTGTCAGTGTGGTAGCACTCATCATCATCATGTGCTGCTTGCCAATGTTGAATATGTTGACCTCCAGAGTCATGTTCCCAAAAGACAATTTCATCATATCACTTCTGCAGTTGATTAGAGCCTTAGCTGTGGCAAGGAAAGGTCTACCTAGAAAGATTGGGATTGTAGACTCCATATTAACCACGGAATGGGTATCCAAAATAAGAAAGTCGACGGGTAGTAAAACTTATTGATTTGTAGCAATACATCCTCTTCTATTCCTCTTGGCTTCTTAGTCGATCAAGTGGAAAACTGCAGTACCACAGATGTGGGTATGATCTCTCCTAGACCAAGTTGCAAGTAGATAGAATAAGGCACTAATTTCACACTTGCTTCTAGATCCAACAAGGCTTGGTCGAACTCATGAGTCCCGATCTGGTAGGTGATCGTGGGACACCCTGGATCTTTGTACTTGGGTGGTGTCTTCTGCTCGATCACTGTATTACATGTTCAATCAAGAAACTAGTCTTCTTGACATGATGCTTCCTCTTGATGGTGCATAGATCCTTGATGACCTTCGCATAAGTTGGTTCCTGTTTAATCGCATGCAGTAAAGGTAGGTTAATCTTAACCTGTTTTAAATGTTCTAGGATCTCACCTTGTATTTTCAGACTTTTCCCAATAGGTCTGAGCGATTGGGGATAGGGGACTTGGACCTGAATGTTCTTGTTTGGCTCATCTTCAGGGGTGCTCTCCTTGCTACTTGGAGAGGTGCCTATAGCGGTTGACGGGCTTGGTCCATCTAGTATCTTACCACAACGAGTAGTTATGGCATTGACCTCTTTGATTTTCTAAGAGTCTGAAATGGAGGTTCGTGCCATATGTTGCTTCTTAGGATTTTCTTGAGGCTAGGATGGAAATTGGCCTCGCTCGTGCACTGTTAGAGAGCTTATCAGCTTGGTGATCTGCCTTTTGATCTCCTTGTTCTCTTCAACCACTTGTGTCAATACAACCTCAAATTTTTTATTAGTTATACCTTGTGCCTCTATAAACGCATGTAATGTATCTGCTAAGGAATTTATGTTAGGTTGTGCATTATATGAAGGTGCATGGTATGGCCTAAGTGGTTGTGCCTGTGGGTGTGCGGGTTGGTTCGGGTCGGACCTCCAACTAAAGTTTGGGTGATCGCTCCAGCGAGAATTATACGTGTCAGAGAAGGGTGAGTAAGGCTTCTTGTACATCCCTAAGGCATTACATTGTTCCCTATAAACCCCTCTCATCTCAGTCAAGATTGGACAATCTTGTTTGGGTGTTCCACCCATCCCCCCAAAATAAAAAATGTATCATGTGACTCGACTCTGGCAACAGTATGCGTGGTTCTACCATCCTTGGCCCTAAGTGCCTCTAATTCCCTAGTAGCTCTCTCTATTTGGGTTATAGGGTTGTCTTCTTCACTAAGTTGCTACCCAAGCTGATAGTGCTTTGTTCATGCTCTCAATTGCACTCCGCCCAGTCTAGGTGTAGACCTCCTCAGCAAAGTCATTCAGGTACTCAATGGCCTCGTCGGGGTCCTTATGGAGGAACTCTCCATTACATATCATCTCCAGGAACTGACGTTCTCTACTTGTAAGCCCTTCATAGAAATAACTGACTAAACACCAACTCTCATACCCATGGTGTGGACATGTATTTAACGAATCCTTAAACTTTCACATGCCTGATATAATGTCTCGTTATCCTTTAGGGAGAAGGTAGAAATCTGTCTCTTCAGACCATTGGTTTTGTGGTAAGGGAAATACTTATTAAAGAATGATTGGGTCATCTACTCCCATGAACCTATAGACCTTGATCACAAAGAGTATAGCCAACTCTTTGCTTTTTCCTTAAGAGAAAATGGGAAAAACCTCCAGAGTCTATAGCCCCTGGTTTGCTGTGAGGCGTGGCCACCACTTCCTCAAATTCCCTAGTGTGAACAAGATGGTTTTCACTCTCTAGACCATGGAAGGTGGGTAATAATTGTATCATACCCGGCTTAAAATCTAGATGTGGTGTGTTCGGTGGAACATAATGCATGATGGTATAACAGTGCGTGTGGGGTGAAGATATTCCTTAAAGGACCTAATAAGGTTGTTTCTGTGATTACTCATGGTGTTAGAATTTGAGCTAGGACTTGTCTTACTCTCAACGTGGGTCCCTAAGTAGTCTGCCTTGTTTATCTATATTTCAACTCTTACACCCCAACACTTTTTTTTTTAATTTTATACAAGAAAACTAAATAAAGATAATACCAAAAACCTCCCTTGTAGAATGACGTTTTTCCCCGACAACGGCGCCAAAATTTGATTACGCCCAAACATTACACGCGGTTATTGCAGTAAAGAATGGTGTGTCGTTCCCACGAGGAAATGCCCTACAAAATAGGTTCAGGGAAGAAAGTAGTACGAACAAAATAAGGAACTAAAACTGAGTAAGTCTTGAGAATTAACGGAAGCAATTGAATTTAGGTGAAAGAAAATCAAAGAAAAGAAATCAAAAGGTCAAAGAATCCCTCCCAGACTTCACCACTTCAACCTGTATTGATTCAGTTACGATAACTCAATTATGTGTTTTTTACATCCCAAACAACATAATCGAAAAATAATCTTTAAAGCACCAATTTATTCTTATGTAAATAGATGTGAGAATTTCCCTTTTCTAGATAGCACAAGATTTTTGATAAATAATATCTTAAATAAACGATATATCCGGCGACAATAACACAGTAAAAGACAATCTCACACATAACCAATCTACCGAAATCAATTGAACCCTAATGTTGCATACATAAGAAGAGCAAGACTAGACTTATATGGAAAAGATGAAACAATCACCAGAGGAAGAAAGAATCTATGGAGGAAGAAAATATAATCATACGTCACATGAAAACATAGTCTTTTGTATTAGATAAAGGAAAAATTCTTAAATACCATTGTTCATTGTGAAAGCGTGAAAACTTAATCAAATACAAATCAAACCAGCTACATCTAGGAATTCATATCTTCCCCTTGCTTGAAAAATCAACCTAACGGACAATACTTCTCCAAAAAGTCTAACGAAAATTGTGTGTAATCTCCTCTAAAATTCTCCTATTTTAATATGCCTAAGGGGTCTTTTTTATAAACATGGAATAAGGAAGCAGCCCTAGAGAAATTAATGAAACATAGGGTTTCGTCTCATGGGCTAGCGCCTCATAGGCCAGCACACCCCACAGGCCAACACCTCGTGTTGCGTGGGACAAGTTTTTCATTTTGGGCTGATTGCACATGATTGCTTCAGGTTGTATTGGGCTAGTCCAAAAGTTGTGGATCACCTTGATCATATCTTTGAGAGCCTTTTACCTGAAAAACACACTAAAACACAAAATTTCGAAAAGACTACACTTGTCAAGTAATTCAATGAATTATCAAAATAATTTAACAAGTGAAAATAATTTACTCTGGATAAAGTGCATTTTCATGCCCTAATCACCTCCAAAATCATATTTTCTGGTCCAAAGTCGACTTTTGAAAGTTTTCTGAGGGAAAGTTGAAAAACAAAAAAAAAATGTTGACCAAGTTTTTTATTGATCATGGGGAAGCCATAGAACAAGGAAAAGTTGATTTTTTTTTTCTAACAAAATGCTGGTTTTGGGTGTAATCGCAGTGGTTGGTGCGAGTGTCTACATTATCATCGCAGAGACGTCTGTGTTAGGTACCGCAATTGGTTGGAAACACTCTTCGCAGAAGTCAAGGTGAGGGTTAGGATATTGTTCATAGTGGCTGCTGTGATTGGGTTGCAACAACAATATAAGCATTCTTCAGAGACCTTTATGCGAATTGTAATTGTATACTCGCACTAGTCACTACGATTACACCAAAAACCAGCATGTTGTTTAGTTTTGTTAATATTTTTTCAATTTTTCCTTCTTTTATGTTTTCCCCATGATCAATGAACAATTGATCAAAATTCATTTTCGTTTTAAACATTCCCTCGAAAAAACTTGCAAAAATTGACTTCAAAGGCCCGAAAATTATGAAGTTTTGGAGGGCATGTCAAAGAAATGTTTGGGAGTGGATTATCTCTCTTATAAGTATTGAAAAAACCATAGAAATTACAAAAACCCAAAAGAACTAAAAATTTTCATTTTTTGATAATACCATTTTTTTTGCTCATCGCTTAGGATCGTGTGAAGCAAAGTAAGATACTCGTAAAGGATACCGCGTTTGGCATTTTAGGCACCATTTGTTGCATTCTCCACGAGTATGATTCTTAGTCTCGCCTGAACCTATGTGAAATTGTCAGAACTAGGTTTTGTTTCTCTTTATGTCCATTTTTCCAACTTTTTTGGATTTCTTACATTTTCGCATATTCAATACTGTCAAGTTTTAACCATGACCATGTTCAATTCATTTCATCTTGAATTTTTATGACCATTGCCATGTTTGTGGCCATGTATAATTCATTTCATCATCATTGTCGTTGTCTAGATTATGATGTTTATAGCCATAAGAACAATTGAATGTAAATGCATCGTGAGTAAAATGGGTATTCAATAAATGCATTGTAAATTATATATTGATGACATTTAATGATCACAAGCATACAAGTCATCCATAAACATAAAAGCGGTGACTTTTCTAACAACAGTATCAGCCTATGTCAACAAATTAAAGAATGTTTCTTCGTATCAGCACTAAGATATGCGTATACATGCAAGTCTCAAAATATACAAAAAAGCGCATGCGTACATAAATCCAAGATATCAATGAGAAAATCCGACTTATTGATCTTCTTAGCATTGAACTTCCTCACCATCACATCACCAATGCTGAGTTGGCCATCAAATGAAATTTTCTATGAGATTTCTTCTGGAAATAAGTGAGATGGCCAAGTAGGTATCATCCAAGGGATTGGTGGCTTGGATGTCATATGGAGCAATACAAAGTGAGCACTCCCGACAGCTTGTACCATGAGACATACATGTATGTCTTTCAACTGTGACGATGATTCAACATATGGAAAACATGAAGTACTTTAGTTCACATTACCAACAACCATATAGTGTTTTATTAATGCATACCTTGCCTTCTGGAACTATCAAAACAACTTTGACCACCTTTACCCCACACTTGTGCCACATTCCAACCCACAACTCTTCGTTTGTTTCTAGCTCCATTAGTAGCTCATTCCTTACCTGTTTCCAACCATTTTCCTTGTCATAATCTAGGAAATTGTATATGCATAAGAATTCAACATTCCCATCGGCAAGTACATTTTCAATGCTATAAACATATTTTGAATCCACGGCCGAATTTGCTTCATGAAAGTACTTTCTATTGCTCAAGCTTTGATTTTGGCTTTGGCTTAGAAACACTTTGTTGACTTTTTAGCTCCTCTCGGGTCTTGGCGTATTCATGACCGATTGGTCCCTTTTGGTCGACTTCACATTCTTGGACAACTTCTTCTACTTAGATTTCCCCTTCCCAACCACAAGTTTTGATGGTTCCATCGTTAGAGTTGAACCTGGGCAACTCAACTCTAGAATCTTCCTCTTCAACAACAACAATTGTTGTTCAGAAGTGGATTTGCTAAACCTTGGCTTGATGGCATTGACCATTGACTCTATAATCACATATGCACCTTTAGGAATAAGTGTTTTGCCAAGTTGCACCCAATGTTTGTCCAAGGTATCCAATGGAAGTTGTCCATTGGGGGTTAGATATTCCACCATTTCATGAAAACAAAGCAACCCATGAATGGCTCGAATCACACATCTACACTTGATAGTCATTGCCCACTGATTTACAGCTCGAAATTTCTGATAACATCGAATCAAGAGCCTTGTGCGTCACGAACCCATGAAGTTTTCTAAAAAAAATCGACATATGTTCATTATTCACCTTTGTTGAAATGACACTTCAATTTCTATCATTGGATTTGGATAATGTCATGCATCTTTGTCAATGCATTAAAAATGTCCCTTGAAAAATTTCCAACACCTTCTACAACATCAAGTGTGTACCTTCAGCGCGATCGATTGTCTCCTGGACAAAATGCATACAAGTATCGGTCCATGCACTCACGAAGTACTCTTTGCGAATGCCAACTCTTCCTCAAATAATTCAGACATTTCGGGCGTGACGCCCATTTTGTATCGAACTCAATAATGGCCGACATCCATTTTTCGTGTAATCTTGATTGACACAAATCTGAGAAAAAACTATTAAACCCGTACCATCCCTCATTATTCTTAAAGTGTTTTTTGAAATTCTTTCCTACATTAGTATTTACGTGTTATGTGAACAACAATCTTTTTGCTTAAGGAAATATTTGCTCAATAGCCAAGATTAAACCCAACTCTGTATCAGTGTCAAATACGGTTGGCAAGTTGTTGACTAAAAAATGCCCAATAATTTTTCCAAAGCCCAAGCGTACGACTCTTCATTCTCCGAAGACATAAAACAACATGCAACATTGAAAGTCTTCCCCGTCGACGTAACACCACAATCTCAAAAGGTGGCATCCGATAGAGATTGATTTTATAAATGCAATTCATAAGTATCATTGATGAAAAACACTTGGCTAGTTGAATTTGACTCAGGGTTCGCCCAGTAAACATTGGTCATTCTGTTATCCTCATCCACAATATGTCATTCAATGTAATTATTCTTATTCAACATGTGCACGGTTTGTTGCAAAGTTGTTATCCCATGTAGTTGAAGTGTCTTTAACCTTGCAATGGCATTGTAAATAGTGATAAAATATGGGACATTGCTAGGAAACATCTCTTTCATCTCGGGCAAGATGTACCGAGGAGCGACATACGACGTTGACATATGCGGCAAAAATATTATATGTTATTTTTGTTTCTTTCAATCTGCCTGCAGAGGAATAATCAAGGAACGAGTTTCTTCGATGATGGTTGTGGGTTCTACATGTGACTTGAAACTTTCAACGGTCATCTATATGATGTCCCTCTCAATTGAAACGGGCAACAACACTTCTTTGTACTGCTTGATCAACCATTCCATTATCAACCTCATTTTTGCACCTTTTTTTTTGCGTCCCTCCCCTCTCACATCCAAAGTGGATCCTTCATCTACGTTTATTATCAGCGGGATTTGATTTTGTAATAATAACAACAATGTTATTACCTCTACCAACGCCTTGGCACTAAGCTATCAAGGCTGACTTCAATCACAAATAAAAAATATACATGTTAGGAAGAACAATAAACTTGTTAGGAAGAGCAATGAACTTGTGAAAATGGCTATACACGAATTAACCTTAGTTCTTTCGTAAGAAAAAGTCACTATCGTCGACTACCTCCTCCAATACTTTTTCCTCTCCATGGTTGTCAGCCTCACTATTTGTCTCGACATAAGCCTTGTCGTTAACATGATGATCATCCTTCCACATTAGGTAAATGAAGCAAATTATAATTAAAATCATATATTAAGTAACGTAATGAAGAAAATGATTAAGGCAATGATTACCTCTAGAAGGTTGGTCTCTTCCAAATAGGCTTGAACTAATTTTGGGTTGTCAACATCATCAGGAGGCATAACAAAATTTATCTAATAAGAGCCTATGCAAAAAAAAAAAATTATAAGTATAAATAATCCACAAATAATAACAACAACCAACATTATCAAACTAACCATAAGAACAAAAAAACAAAATAAACATGAAATTATCAACTGAAATCGATAAACAATATTAAACAAAAAAAATTTAGAGTAGAAAATCCACCCACTACATCAAAAATTAACAAATAACCCTAACAATAACAACGCGGCTTCAAATATAAACAAAAGAGGAAATTAAACATGATATTACAATAACCACAACAAAGTTAAAGCCATGCAGGTTCATCTCAAGTGGAGTAGGTTGTTCTTAATCTCAAAATTGTTCTATCTTCCTCGTTTGCTCCTATAAATGGAGCATAATACACACTCTCATGTCTACAATGTTCAGCCTCACGTCCACCATTATCATCCTCAAGTCTGTCATCGTCACCTTCACTAAACTCATCCATTTCTAGAAGAGAGAGAATCGAGAAAGGAGAGAGACCGACAATGGAACATTTCTTGTGAGATTGGGAAGGGAGGGAAACGTTGCGAGAAGGGGATTCTCTCTAGCCCTAATCGGCCAAAATTTTGGCCAAGAAGTTTGGAAACATGTTGGATAAACCCTTTTATTGATGGTGTCCTTTAGTAGGTTCAAAAAAGGGGGAAGATGGTGTCAAAAAGTCTTGGTCAGGTAACATTAACCAGATTCATTTTGGCCTTTGATCATATACACCAATGCTACTTCTATTTAGTCCCAGATTCTGGTGCCAGCATGGGTAGCTATCTTAGTTGCAGTAAGTACGTTTTTTGTTTGGGCACGTTTGCTACATTGTGCTTCCCTCATTATCGTGGTTCAGAAATTGCTCGTGTGGACCCTCCGGGTTCAAAACATGATCAAAAATTGGGTCACTAGTAAGGTTAGACGTACCATGGGAGAGGACTAAGGATTATGGCCAGCTACTGCAGAACATTGCCCAAACATACCAAGGCTGAATATCAGGTGTATGTGCCCCAGAACAAAGGTCAAACCAAGGCCAAATGCAGCAGAACAAGGCTGACCATACCCACCCAATGCACTGCCGCAGAAGGATATGCAATAAGTATTTGAACATCTGCACTTCTAAGTTCTAAATTTGCAGGAATAAGTCGAGAAAATTATAGAAATAAAACAGATTTTGAATTTACTAACGAAAAATTACTATACCACAGCACAACTTGTGGACCAATTAGTGCAGAGTTAGTGATATAGAATCAATCGCCATTGCAAGAACATTTCACTTACACAATGCAGTATTGAGCAAACAGGAGCTCAAGTTCTAATTTGTACAAAAGCATTGCTCAATCTGAATGTTTCAGAAGTAAAAGGAGGAACCAAAGCTTCTGTCTAGCTTCACTCCTCTTTCACTATCATCCTCCTAACCAAGTCAATTAGTTAATTTGGAAAGGCACTTCACTTAAATGAATGTCGGGATCAACAAAACAGTAACAGGAAAGGCTAAATCTTCTCACTCATGAATCATGATGATCTCCATTGTGCCCACATGAGAGTTGTGTTGAAAAGAATCAAAACACTAATTGTCCAAAGGTTGAAGCCAAGTTCAGAATATACGGTGGTTATAGTCTCCCCGTCCACTGGGCAAGAGCTGAAGAGTTCAAGCTTGCCTCTTGGGTCGGAATAATGACAGTATGGTTTTGTGGAGAATTTGCTGCAGGCTTTCTGTTAGCAGTATTGGCTGTTGTGCTTATAGAAGTTGATTGTTGCTGTTGCTGATTTTTTGCTGGTGGGGATTTGGGACGGAGGCCTTCTATGTCAGGTGTTGTCAGCACGAGATGAGGTGCATCTGGTGGTGGATTCCGCCCTCCACCACCTTGCCAAACTTTTCCATCCTTGTCAGCAAAATTTCTAATATATGCCTGCAAATTCCAATGAAGTTTTAATAATCGAAAAAGAAAAGACGATACAAAATTACTTGTAATTCAACTTTTAGCTATGTAGAAGATTCATTCAGCAATAGATCTCTCAAGTGTTTGAACTCCTGAAGCCAGAAGCAAAAAGCGTATATTTTCTAGCCATAAATTAACAAACGAAATCTCAAAACCAGAAAATTTAGAGGTTTCCAGAGACATTCAACAACTTCGACTCAATCAAGTCCATATATCTTTAGCTTATGCAACTTAGTAACTTATCTCCCATTCACAAGAAGAGAAAAAGATAGGTTGTGTTGAATAGTTTACCTCGGCATTGAAATTTGAAGATGATAATCCTTTCCCAACAGTTAGCCAACCAGACCGAATGTTATGGTCTTCACCAAACAGCTCGAGTCTCCTGCGCCCAAGGGAGAAATGCTCAATAATCCGATGCATATCCTCAGGCTTCATGGTTGAACCTGCAAGTTGATTTGCCAAAAGGCTCAATACCATGTTCACAGTTGCAGGCAGAAGGATATGAAAAGTATTCAAAGTTAAAAATCCATGCATTAATCATGACAATGAATACTATGAGGCTAACCATAAGGAGGTTCTTCTGCAATTATAATGTCCGTGTCAATATTGGCATGGATGATATGACCATCAGTGCTCCTACGAACAGTTCCTTTTATACCCATCAAGCAGTGTTCCTTCATCATAGACATTGTGAACTTAGGAAGGAAAAGTCACAATTTAAAATTTATAACCAGAAATTTCACTATCACAGCAACAACCAACATTAGGTTAGAGCCAACCTTTGAGTGCTGAAATAATCTTTGAGCATCATGCTGCAAACCCAGAGTTGCATTAGTTTTGTTGGTCTTTACCCAACATATATCCTCGCACCTACGGAAACCCCACTGCACAAACCACAGCAACATATTAAAAGTTAAAACCCTTGGTATATCCATCTCATGATACTGTTTTAAAGAATAATAGTCACTCAGGCTGCTCAGATGAACAAATCTATCAGCGATAATCCATAATCACATAAAACTTCTAAGACCCTGATATTGCTTCGGGGAATTTTTGCAAAGAAAAGAAAAGAAACAATAACCAATACTGCATAGTGGATATTTTTTGGAAAAAAGGGAATATTAAATCTATATAAGCATCTGATTCCACAATATATGTATGAGAACGTCAAAGATATAAGAGATCACCAGATGCAGTTTATGATCATGTGCATTGCCGCTCAACAGAAGCATACCTTTTTTAGACATTGGCGCCCCTGCTCAAGACCCACACCATCACCAACCCAAAGAAAGATAAAGGAAGGTGTATCTGCTATTGCCTGGAACGTGTAGAGTAAGGTTTAGACCCATAAGACACGAAAAATACAAACAAGGAACATCAAACAAAAATAGTGTGGCAAAAGAATACCTCAATTTTAAGTTCCTTTATTTGTTCAAATGTCCAATACTCCATATGGTCAGAAACTCCAGGTGCTCGATGGACATATTCTTCCCAAGGGGGGTCTACAAGAATAACATCGAACTTGGTGCCAAAAAACTCCGGAGATAAAACAAATTCGCGCAGATCACACTTGTAGTACATAGGAGGGGAAGCAGATTTTGCAACAATCTCATCTTTCTTCTGAATAAGTTCTCGTAGCTTCGGGTAATCCTCCACAACACTTGTCAGCTCCAATTCCCTGATGAAATTCTGAGGTCGAGTACCAGTATCAACAAAATTTTGGGAGTAATCATTTTGTTCTCCTCGAGAAGGAGCCTTACCAGCAGGTCCACTATTTCTTGGAGTCCATCCTCCCGGAGCTCTGTCATGAGACATTCCTCTTCCCATTGTCCCCATAGAATTAAAACCAGGAATGTTAGGGGTCATTCCTCTTGCAGCGCCTGGTTGATTAAAGTACATGGCAGGGTTTGGACCAGCACCCATGTTGGGTGAAAACGTAGATGGTGAGGGCCCAGGAGGAACAGGAGAAAGACCAGGCGGGACAGCTAGCATATTCATATCAATGCCTCGAACTCCAGGCCAAATATTGGGCCCTTGAAATGGTGGGATAAAGACACCCAGTCCAATAGGTGGAACTGAAGCTGGTGACATATTTGGCCCAAGTGGCTGCATCGGTGATGGCATTCCAAGAGGACTAAAAGGAGGTACCAACATAGGCATTGGATGAGTAACCCATTGTCCATCACTTCCCGTAACTCTTCCTCTTCCTCCTCTACCAAGCCTATTTGCTTTTACTCCTTGTTGGGAGCCTCTACTAAAAGACCCAGAACCCTGGTTATTTCCATATGGTGGTTGTGAACCACTACTAGGACCAACACTAGAACGATTAGAACTAGGAAAACCTTTCTGACCTTCTCTCCCCTTTTCCTCCTCACCCTGCATATTAATATTATTCCTTCCAGTACTCTGATCACCATCTTCGCGACACCTTTCTTGTGTATCGTCACCAGGACCATATATCTCAGACATCCGTGTCCTGTCCTCCGAGTGATATCCCCATTGCTCATCACAGGCACCAGGGGTAAAATCAGTCTGCTGAGCAACTTCAATATTTTTACGTACAACAAAGGTTGATCCAGACTCATCTCTTCCGTCATCATGAAACTTGGGTTGGATCTCTATTGTATCAGAACTTGTTTTTGCAAATCCCCCATCAGTCCGATTATTTCTCCTATATCCAGGCCGATTATCGATCCTCTCATTACGTGCTCGTCTTTGTGATTCCCAATCTTTTTCATGATCAAAATCAAACTCCCCATATGTTGTCTCTTTATCATTGCCACTGCTACTATGTCTTCTCTTCTTCCAGTGGTCCTTGGGACCTGATTCAGGATCTCTGCTCCTGTCAAACCAGCTACTATCACGGCTACCTTTTAATCTATCATCCCTATAACCATCCCCTTTTTCATTTTCGCGCTCCTTTGCTTTGAAGCTATTGCTTCTTCTTTCATTGTCTGACTCAGATTCATCAGATTGTTGGTGACGCCTCCGACTCCCACTCCTTTCTGGGGTATGTGACCTTGACCTTCGAGAGTGTCTATCTTCCCTCCCTCCGCTTCTATCCCTTGCCTTTGCATGTGCATCCTCATCTTCTGCGTAACTAATAGACCTCTCTCGACTTTCCACAGTGTCATTACCACCACCACGAGATCTCCGATATTCAGTCATGATCAGTTAAAACTAATCTCTGCCTGTCTAGTACCCTATGACGGTGAAGACCAACCAAAGATCTATAAAGAACAAAGAAAAAACATTAAAAATAACATTCTTCATAGATGGATAATATTCAACAGGAAAACACATAACATATTGTTGAAATAATTTTGAACTTGCCAAACATGTGATGTGCATTACCTTTTTCAGTGGGTTAGAGAAACGAACCATTAGATAAACAAAGGAAGTGTTCCAATCTAGTACAGCAAACCATGTAACATTATTATAAGCCCATAGATTCCAACAACCCAAAATTAATAAAGGAAGATAAGAGAGATTAAAGCCAAGCTAAATAACTCCTTTGCTTACGCTCAATCAACCTGACAAGTTGAAGCCAATTACCTTCATTGAGGCAATGGTTGACTACCTAGACATTCACAAGAGCATTTCACATTATTTTAGTCAGACTGCTATCGGAATCCTCAAAAGTTCACTACGATTTTTTTTATACCGGTTGTTCTATCTTGTGGTCTGTGGGTGCCCTCCACAGTGTTATTTCACGGTAAAGTTTTTTTTTTTTGCAAACATGGTTTATTTGTTTATAAATTCGAATCATATCCAGTGGTTTTTATTCCACTTTTTCACATTATTTGGATGAAGATAACATTATACTTAGGGTGTGTTTGGTTGCATGGAATCCTATGCCATGGGAATTCATGAGGGGACCCCTACATTTTAGGCTAAAATGATATATCACTCCACATCTACCATTTGACCACCATTTGATTTTGTGATCAATGGTGGGAATGAAAGTCCCATGAACATGAGAATCCCACTCCTTGGTCCCCCCAAGGCATGTGATTCCCATGTTATGAGACTTCCATTCCCACCATTAATCACAAAACCAAATGGTGGATGTGAAGTGATACATCAATTTAACCTAAAATGTAGGGGTCCCCTCATGGATTCCCATGGCATAGGATTCCATGCAACCAAACACACCCTTAGCTTTGTTTTCCAGTCGGGTTGATAAACATATACATGCCTTTTCAAACATAAAATAGAAACATTTGGCTTCCACATTATTCTGGCAAATCAAGCAGGGAGGAACTTCTTAAAAGGGAGAAAATTAAAGTTAATAATAAAAGGGATGCAAAGAGAAACCATTTTTCTTATAGGTACTTTTCATGGAAATAGCAAGCCATTGTGGTACTAAACTAGGACAAAGATTCAAAATGAATATTTTGTCCATTTAATAGTTGGCATTGATCATTTATTGCTCTGTTGTTTTTACCCAACTCAGACTGTAGTACTATACATAGATAATTAGATTAAGAAAACCCTTCATAACGAGACTAATATCCAATCCTGAAAAACCTCCACTCAACAAAAGAAATATGGACAAATTTCATCACCAATGGCAAAAGCTTCTTAACAAGTCATAACCCTCGAAACGATCACTGGAAGAAATAAAAAGAAACACTTATACTTCAAAATTTATGAAAAATACCTAATTTTCCTCTATAATCTCACTTTTAAAGGGAGACTTCTTAGATACAGACTTTTCCATTCCATTATATGAAATTGAATAGTTTACCTATGGGCACCAAAAATCGCAGGGAAACTAGGAGGCAGATGTAAGTTTTGACAAGGAATAGTGGCAATTGAAGTTTCATGGAGCTATGAAAGACAAAAAGGTGTTCACATTACAAATAAAAAAATTGGTATGAAAGACATTCAACAATTTCAGTAGTTCAATTAGCAAAATCAAACTCGTGGAGCTATGGATTGACGTAAAATCGAACAGTAGCAATTGCGAACTTACCTTGAATCCAATCGTGATGAAGGTGGAGAGAAATCAAACCCAACTCATCGATTTAATCGCTGGCGTCCTCCGATCAGTGAAATCTCAGCCCGAAATGAGGAGAGTCTAACCCCAAACCCAAACAGCGAGAAGTGAAGTCGGGCTTGAAGATCGAGTGAGAGGGAGGATCAGAACCCTAGAAAAAACCAGAGGGGTTTTGACAACCGAATGAGAAAGATGGGATGTTTTCGTTTGTTCCCAAACATTTTGTTGAGGGCACCAAATTGAAGTGGTTTTTATGGTTAATTAGTAAAGGCAGCGACTGTTTATGTCACACACCATTATACTATCCCACACCACCACTGTTTTCCCACATCACCAAAATCGAGTTCTTCCCTCTCTACTCCACTCTTTCTCCCATTCGATTGGTTTGATTGCTTCACTACCGGCTCCACTCTCTCCTCCATTCGATTGTTTCACCACCTGCACCACTCTCTCCAGGTATAATTTCAAACCCTTGAAACCCTAAATTGAACTCAATCGAACCCAAAATTGAATAGAATCTGATGGTAAGTATTTTCTTTGCATTTTTCTATCCAAAATCAAAACCAAAATCGTGGTAACCCTCGCATTGGATAAATTATCAAATCAACATGAATGTATGAACATGCAGTATAGAATATGCATAGAAACTTTTTCATCCAAAATCAATTTTTCTATCACCTATGGTGATTTGATAATTTTAATAAAACTTTTTTTTACCTCTATCACCTCGAATTTTGATGTAGTGATCTCAGTGTTGTTTCTATACTACATGTTCATACATGTCCCTTGTCTAAAGTTTTTGTTAAAAATTAGTAGATTTATATTGTATAAATAAATTGACTTGAAGTATTTGTTTTAGTGTAATTTATTTTTTTCCGTTTTAGTTGAAGGTTTATTATGTCTTCTATTGGCGTTGGTGATGGTAGTAGGGATGATCGACGTGATAGAGATTAAAGACGACCCATGATGGTGTTTCACCGAAAAGCAAGAGCAAAAAAGGGCAAAGAGTTGGAAGAACAAAAACAAAAAATAATGAAAAAAATAGGGAGAAAGAAGTGAAGAAGAAGACGAGAGATGATGAACTTGGGACTCAAATAAATGCTGAAAAAAACAGCCAAGCTAATAATTGTCATGCAAAGTCAAGCCTAATCACAATTTGAAGGAGACGCGATTGGTGAGGGTGTTGGACATGAAGATGAGAAATTAGAGGAGGGTGACAATGTGTTTGTGGATGATGAGGAAACAGTGGTATAAGAGGGTGAAGATGAAGGAGATGGTAGAGTTTCTTATCCCAATGGTCCCAAGAATTGTTTCACATTAAAGGATTATCGTTGACATATTTTCCTTGCCATTTGGGATGGTGAGCAGGTAAGTAAATATTTTTAATTGATTAAATTATATAAACATATTATTAAATTATATAAACATATTATTATAAATTATATAAACATTTAATTGATTTTATATATATATATAAACATATTTATATAAACATATTATTGATTAAATTGAACCGACTTAGGTCGGTTTTAAAATTTTCAGAATGAAACCGAACCGACCATTAACAAAATCGATCTGAAATCGAATCGATTCTAATTTATGCAAATCGTAACCGACTAAAATCGAACCAAAACCGAAATAAAACCGAATCGACTGACTATTTTAAACATATTATATTATTTATATATAAAATATATATTTTTTATTATATATATTCGGTCGGTTCGGTTTGGTCGGTTAAAATCACATAGAAACCAAAAGTCGAACCGACCACTTCGGTTTTGAATTTTTTAAAACCAATACCGATCCGAACCGAATTTAAATGGTTTGATTTTGATCGGTTCGATTGGTTTAATCGGTTTGATCAGTTTTTTGTTCAACCCTAATATATTTGGACATTGAATTACTTAATGTATGTGTTTCTTGTATTTAGGAACGAGACACATTGCGATGTCGGCATCAACATAGGAACTTATTAGATTGGAAGTTGAAACATGAGTCGAAAGAAGTAAACAAAATGATCTATAATAGCGGTCTATATCCTTTCATTCATTATTGTAAGGATCGTCTTGATAAGGTGACCATTTGTGCTTTCGTGAAGCGTTGGCAACCTGAGACCAACACATTTCACCTACCTTTTGGAGAGATGATCATCACTCTGGACGACGTCTACCGTATAACTCATTTACCGATTGTTGGTAAGCCGGTATGAACGTCGGTGAAAATGAAGACAGATGAATGTATTACATTATTGGCAAAGGGTTTGGGCATTGAAAAGAAAGAAGCAAAAAAACATGTCCAAAAGAATGGAACATTTGTGGAAATGAAGTCTATTCAGGACAATTGTTGTAGAAAAACTACGAAAATTGATTCTCTTAAAAAAACAAGTGTGTAGGGGTTACTTGTTATTTCTTCTAGGTATGACTATAATTGCCGACAAAACTTGAATAAAAGTTCGGATTGAATATTTGAAGATGCTTATGAAGGTGGATGATGTTCAAACTATGCATGGGACGTAGCATCTTTGGCATTCTTGTTTCGTCAATTGAGTTGTGCTAGCAAAGAGGGCGCACAAAGCAAATTTCAAGATATTTGCCTCTTTTGGAGGTATGTTTAGAAATTTATATTTTGTTAATTACCCTTATAATATATATGAATTTCTTAATATTTCTTTACGTTGTTTTCGTTTATAGGCATGGATATATGATCACTTCAGACTTTGGGGTAATGCAAGTCTGAAGTGAAATGATAATCTTCCCACCATAGCTAAGTGGGAACCCCCATAAATTATAGGAATTTTGGACGAACAAATCATCACTCTTAAAGAGCATCTCGATGCCATGTCTCATGAAAAGGTAAATATGCATCATTAAATTCAAAAAAATGTAGTTTAATTTTTATAATTCGCTGGTAATTTGGGAAAGCGAGACACTCTCTTTCATAGCATCACATGGTTCACATGATGTTTGTTATGCCTCGACATAGAAAAACACTATCACCCCGATAGAGTTATGAGACAAACGGGAAAAGTACAAGTCGTCCTAAATCCCCCAATACGAGCCAAATTCAAGAATAGAAGTCGATCTGACAAGAACTATTCCGTGAAGTACAAGGTATTGTCTTCTTTTGTTGAAACTCGGGAGTATCATCTCGTGTCAATTAACCACCAAGGTGTACCCGTGAAGCTTCTATGGGATTGCAGTGATGATTACTTTGAGTGGTTTCACGTAATTAGTCATCCTTTCGTACAGCCACCAAACAAAAGGATAACCCATCCCCTAAGAAAACAAATGTTTTTTTCGAACAAAAGGGCAATTATAAACATTTTACACTTATGGAAGAACTAAATTTTACATGGTTTGTAATAACATAAAATATTTCCCTGCAAAATATTGTGGTTATTCAGGCTCTTAAGATGTTCAACGCCTCTATTGAAGAAGAGGGGAGTGTTGACAGGGTTATGTTATTCTTAAGGCAAAAGAGAGTGCGGGGTTTGCTAGAAGAAATGTCTATGCTCGTTACCTTAAGACAAGAGGAAGAAGAACCCGTCGAATGCTCGAGTGTGGACAGTGGTGATATTGGTGGTTGAGGAAGTGAGCGTAGAAGCAAGTCAAGGCATGAACAAAGATAGGAATTTTTGGTGGCTAAGTGAGCGTAGAAATTGGTGGTTATTGATACTTCACATTTTCAAGTTTTATGTCATTTTGAGATATTCAAATAAAGCAATGTTTAAACTTTACTATGAACAAGTTTATTGGAGTAATGAGTGCTTCTTTGAATATAAATTGGATCAGTCATTGAGTTTTTATTTTTCTGTTTCTTTTTCTAATTCTGAAATGATAATGTTTGATGAAGGATTGCATTTGTTATTATAATACCTTGGTGTAAGTGTTTTTCACATTCATCCTCGCATTGTGCCCTGAAATATGTGTCTACAACAATCTGAAAATTTTAAACAAGTGGAAGTTCTTCAAAAACTGAAAAGCAATTTGAATTTTTTTTTCCAAAATGTAAGTTCTTCAGAAAAAAAAATTTGCAAAAATTTTACTGTTCACCTGGAACAATGCAAAGATCTGCCTTACCTTCACATTGATCCAGGCGAACAGTAAATTTTTTGCAACAATGTTTTATGGACAAATCCTTGAAAAAATCACTTTCGCATTGGTCCATGTGAGGGTTTGTCTTACCCTCGTTTGGAACAATGCAAAGGTGAGGCTTATCCTCGCATTGTTCCAAGCGATTGTAAGGCAAACCCTCGCCTGGACGAATGCGACTGAGTTTTTTTAGGGCTCTATCCAGTAAATTTTACTGTTTGCCTGGAACAATGTAAGGTTTTGCCAAACCCTCACCTGGACCATTCCAGTAAATAAATTTCTGAAGAAAAAAAATTCAGATTACTCTCTACACCATTCCAGTTTCTGAATAATTTTGAAATGTTGAAACTCTCTAAAAAAATTTCTGAAAAAGTTGAACACAAGCAAATCTCGATACATACAACACTAAAACAAGTCATCCATAAATACAAAATTAAGTCTTTATATATTTATATTAACATTAAATGAACCATACAAGTCATTCGTAAATAAAAAATGGTGACTTTTCCAACAAAAGGATGGTTCCTATGTCACCAAAAAATTATAGTTGTCATTTACATTTTTTCATCCCAATATTTACATGCAAAACAAATATGTGCGTCAATCGAATATGGTTACGACCTCGTTCAACTTTTTGACATTATTCACATTGAACTTCTTCACCATCACGTCACCAATCCCGAGCTGAGGATCGAACAAACTCTTCCATGAGATTGCTTCAGGAAATATGCAAGAGGGCCAAGTTGGTATTGTCGGAGGCAATGGTTTGGGTTGCATATGAAGCAAGACATAGTGACTACTTTGTAGAAGGTGGGCCATGAAACATACTGGTATGTTGTGAAACCGTGATGGCGGGTAAAGATATGGAAAACATGTTGTGTTTTGGTTCCAATAACAAACAAAGACACGCTGGTAACGGTTCACTGTGAGCTCTAACATATTTGGGTCCAACCAAATTTTCTTGTCTATCCGCACCTGACCTTATGGAATTAGTAAAACATTCTTGACAACCTTGACCCCTGACTCGTGCCACATTTCAACCAACAACTCTTCAGTAGTTTCAAGCTCCATTAGTAGGTCTTTCTGTACTTGTATCCAACCACTTTCGATGTCGTAATGTAGGAATTTAGCTATGCATCGAAATCCACAATTTCCATCACATAGAACGTTCTCAATGTTGTCAATATAATCCTGTATCTAAGACGAAATTTGGCTCATCAATTTAGTGTTACGATTTTTTGGCTTCTCCTTTTTGTTAGACAACTTCTTAGTTTTGCCTTTTAGTTCCTCTTGAGTCATGGCGTATTCGTGCCCTGATGGGTCCCTTTTTGTTGACCTCTTGTGCTTAGACAATTTCATTTTTTTTAGGTTTCCCCTTGCCAGCCACAAGTGCAGATGGTTCAATCATTATAGTTGAACCCGAACAACTCAACTCTAGAAGCTTCCTCTTCAACACCAACTTCTGATCGGGAGTTGATTCATTAAACCTCTGCATAAGGGCGTCGACCACTGGGTCTATAATCACATCCCCACGTTCACGAATAGGTGTGGTGCCAATTTGAAGCCAATACTTGTCTAAGGTGCCTAATGGGAGTTGTCCAATGGGAGTTAGATACCCTGTAATTTCATGAACACAAGGTGATCCATGAGTGGTTTGAATCACACATCCACACTTGATAGGGTCTTTGCCTACATTTTCACACCTCCCAATTTCTAATAAAATGAAATCAAAAGCTTTGTACGCCACCGACCCATCAAGTTTGCCAAATAATCTTAACACGTGTTCATTCTTCACATTCGTCAGACTTTGTTGAAATGATGATTTTATTTCTATCAGTTTGATTTGGATCATATCATGCATCTTTGTCCATACATTCAGGAATGTACCCTGTGAATTTTCCAACGTGTTCTTCAACTTCGAGTGTGCCCCATCAACGCGACCGGTTATCCGTTGGCCAAAATGCATAAATGTATCGGTCAATGCACTGACAAAGTACTCATTCTGCGGATACCAAACCGTCCTTACATATTCCAAACACTTCGGGTGTGATGCCCATTTTTTTTTATCAAAGTCAACTGTGGCCTTGTTCCATTTCTCCTATGTATATACTTGATTTATACAAATCTGAAAAAGAATCTATAAACTCATACCACCAATGTCATGATTCTCAAAATGTTTTTGCAATTCTTCTCAACATTTGTGTTTATGTGCCATGTGCACAATAATCTCATTCCCTTGGGAAAAACTCGTTCAATTGCCTTGATCAAACTCAATTCTCTATCAGTGACAATCATGCTAGGCAAGTTGTCTGGCTAAAAAATTCTACAAGTTTTTTCAATGCCCAAGCGTATGACTCTTCATTCCCAGAAAACATAAAACAAAATGCAACATTGAAAATCTTTTTGGTTGACGTCACACCAACAATCTCAAACAACGGCATCTTATAGTGATTCGTTTTATATGTACAATCCATAAACATCACTTGTGGAAAACATTTACTAATTTAACTGTTTCAGGATGCGCCAAAAAAATGTTGGTGACTCTATTCCCCTCATCAACAGTATTCCACTCTATGTAATTATGCTCCCTCAACAAGTGCAGAGTATGTTGCAAAGTCGTCCTACCTTTTTATTGGACTATCTTTATTGCAAAGTACATTGTAAATATTCTTCAAATTCGAGATATTATTAGGATACATCTCTTTCAACCGAGACAAGATGTGGCAAGGGTTCACACCTGACTTTTCCATATTCTGCACATATATCATCTTCTCTTCATTCAATTTACCAACAAACGAATGACCAACTAGTGATTTTGCTCGAGGATGATTGTGGGTTCCACATGTCACTTGCAACATCCAATGGTCATTCTCTAGTGGGTCCCCTCTCAATTGAAATGTGCAGCCACACTTCTTTGTACTGCTTGATCGGACAAAATTCTTTAACCTTTTGTCGGGCTTCCCTCCATTTTCACAACCAAAATGGATCATTTCCTTCTGTCTGTAATTAGCAGGTTTTGATTTAGTGATAATAACAACCATGTTATTATCCCTACCGATGCTTTGGAGCCAAGCTATCAACGCAGACCTTGATGAGAATACCTAAAAAAATATATAACTTGTTAATAACAACATATTTATAACAATATCGCATGGAAACCAGTGAAAACGAAAATACACAAACTATCTTACCTCTTCTGTAACAAACAAGTCACCACCATCGAGTATCACTTTCATTGATCTTTCTTCACTGTTAATATCACAACTTTCATCATCGAGTAACTTGCCATCATCATTATCATCATCATTTTGCATAATGATTCATTTTATACTTAGTTTCATATATTAAATTATATTTTTGATTTTCTTAACAACGAAATGATGGTTATCTCTACATGGTTCGTCTCTAGGTTCTCAACCTCGTTTATAGGCATGTCCATCTTTATTACATCCAAGAGAAATGCCTACGCACCAATTCATCAAACAATTATCTTGTAAAATACAATAAAAAAAATTAATACGATGCAAATTGACAGTGTTATCTCAATTGGAATTGATTGTTCTTGCTCTTTAAATTGATCATCTTCTTCACCCTCATGTTCATCCTTAAAATCTTCAATTCTAACATCATCAACTTCACTAAACCCATTCATTTCCATCTAATAAAATCAATCTAAGTTCCTCCAAACTAACTTGAGAATTAGGAAATACCAAATTCATCAGAGACAGAAGTGGAAGTCATTCATGATGCAACCTTGGACAGGACGCTGCGAGGAGGGAGAGATAGGGGAATGCAATCGACAAGGGAGATATAGGGAAGGGACGCCTACCTTCGACGGGAAGCTGCGAGAAAGAGGAGTTTGCTCGCCTGGCTTTGGAAGAGATGCAGTGATGAGAGCGATGAGGACGAGGGTTTGCGTTTTGGGGTTTCTTGCATTTTTGGGTGTTTTGTTTTTCTAAAATATTTGGGTGGTGTTGGTTAGTAAGAATAAAATTTGAAGGGTGGTGTGTAGTCGTCGCTGTAAAAAACAATTGGGTTGGGTCAGGACTCGGGAGCATCTCCAATGGAAGAGTGCACCAACAAACATCCCAAAGCTCTATAGGTTCTATGTTTAAAATGGCCGAAGTGTAAAACGTTCATAGCATACGACTCGAGATCATGTAACTATGGGATACGTGATGGTTTAGGCATTTATTTTTATTTATTTAGGATTTTGAGAAATAGGGCCATCTAGGTCAATTGTTTATCCAAGATTGACAAAACTCATTGGACATCTTAATCATCCCTTCAATTTTACTTTCAAGAAACAAAGCTTGGTCACAACCATCCAACAATATCCACCCATACTAACATCTTTTTATGTTTGATAAGAGTAATTCTAGGGTGCCCCTTTTTGGTGTCTCTTTTGAGTTTTTTGACACTTCTATTATGTGAATGGTGTTTGTGATTGTGTTTTAAAGAGAAAGGGTAAAAAGTACAAAAAAAAAAATCCAAAGAAAGCACCCTAAAATAAAAATTACCACGGTTGTGAGATTTTCACAATGAAGGAAACTTTTAGCCATTGGGGTTATAGTCATTTCAATTTCACAGTAAAAACTCTTCCAGCGTTCATTCTTCAATTATGGAGACATTTCTTCTTCTTGTTTCTATTCCCTGCAAACATCTAAGTTACAATGCTCAACTATCTCCACTAAATCTTTGGAGACTTGTAATATTTTCCTCCAGTTCACCACCTGCTCGACTACAAATTTAAACATATTGCACTAAAAATTCAAAAGTGATATTGCAAAACTTACGTTACAGATTCTAAACACAAAACGAAAAAAAAAATTAAAAGACAAAAAATAACCAGCTCATCCAATCAACGTGCCACCATGATTTAGGACTATTCGATTCTTTCCAACTGATAAGAAAATCGAAAATTCTAGGGGTCGAGGGAGGGAACGAGGGAAGGGGCGAGATGAGCAATATCACGCATCTCATGACCGATGTGCTCATCTCGAGGCGAATGGGTGGTTACCACCCATCCCTCGCCTCTTTCCCTCGCTCCCTCCCTCGACCCCTAGCAAAGCTCTAAGAAAATACACTGATTAAGATATTGATAAAATAGAGAAAACCTTTTCAGATTCTGTAATGTTCATCGTACATCCTCTACTCACTTCTTAACATAAAAAATTTACAGGTTGAAAAGTGTGTATTTAATAGGGCAAGGCACAAACTGGATTCAATACATTTAACCAGTCAGATGCGACGAAGAGAAGCCAACCTCTTCTCGAGATCTTCAACATCTGTGGACTCTGGCCTGCAAATACATTAAGTAGAACAGGCATCAAAATTTTAAAAAATAAACGGTATTAATTTTGTCCAGTGAGACTTTTTGGGGAGTGTTGAACATATAAAATTTAGAGCAAGGATCCAACTGGACAAAATCCCTTCGGTACAACGCCCCAAGATCAGTTTTAACTGGTGGCAGAACACTGATAAATCACTGCATGCAATAGTGATATAGCTGTAGACATGCAACTTATGAATCTGAACATTTCACAGTATTATTGTGGCTTTTTAAAATGAACAATATTTATTTTAAAAATTGACAGAAGCAAAGGTGCGTAGCAGCATTGCATCCATTTGATCAGGCAGCAGGCATGCAACTTATGAAGTCTGAACATTTCACAGTATTATTTGACTTTTTAAAATAAATTTGACGCAGGTGTTTAGCAGCATTTCATCCATTTGATCACACAGCAGCTAAATTTTGCATGTAGACTCCAAACTGAAATCAAATTAAGAAATCCCAAATGCCATGACCATCTGCCTAGATGATGCTCAAGTAGTTACTGCAACAAGTTTCTCATTACCAATTGATGGTGATGTGCAGTAGTAATTTAACAACAATCTTTTACTTTTATTTTCTTTTTGTTAAGGTTCAAATTTATTCATAATTATAGGAAATACATCACTATCCACAACATTCATTCCAATCACAGGGACATCTACCAAATGAACACTACTAAGCCCACAGTGACTAAAACTTCATAAATTTGTGGTAATGAGATCACAATCTGCCTAGATGATGCTCAAGTAGTTACTGCAACAAGTTTCTCATTACCAATTGATGGTGATGTGCAGTAGTAATTTAACAACAATCTTTTACTTTTATTTTCTTTTTGTTAAGGTTCAAATTTATTCATAATTATAGGAAATACATCACTATCCACAACATTCATTCCAATCACAGGGACATCTACCAAATGAACACTACTAAGCCCACAGTGACTAAAACTTCATAAATTTGTGGTAATGAGATCACAATCAAGAGGTCGAAACTAGTAGTCATCATCTCAAAAGATATGGCTGGTCCTTTCTTGCCACATACAGCATAATATTCAGGAACCAACAAAAAAAAAAAAATTGAATATCATGCAGTCAAAACAAGCATATACATCATACTAGGTTTGGTAGAATGACAGATGACATGCTTGATTTTGAAAATGTGCTTCCGGGTTGTCCTCAGCTGGGCATGGGTTTTATTTCTTCAATGTGTACAGCTTCTGATTATTTATATACGAGTATATAAGGCAAGATAGAAATATGTAACTAGTTAACAGAATGAGGCACATAGAGCAAAAAGGAAACTAATATTGTGAAGTATGGGAACGTTACTGTTCTGGTGGGCTCTCAGATGAGACGTCAATAGACACCCATCCATATAATAAACATCTCATTGTTATGGCTAAAATGGAATTTACCTGGCTGAAACATTATTTTCGACTTTCTTGGTTGCAATCCGACCTTTAGGAGCCGAAGATAACTGTCAAGAAGTGCAGATACAGGTCAGGCAAAGATTTACATAGATTCTTGCATGCATTGCACACACACATGCACACGTGAACATGATGTGAATCATTCCTCGAGTTGCATATGTCCTGAACTCATGAACTGGAGCCCACCCCTAGATGAACGATCACATCAAAATTTGGAACCAAGACTGATTTTCTTTGTGGTAGTTGACAAAGGAAAAACACTCGTCCAAGCATTGAAATTTGTGGTTTATGTGAAAGTGACAAACGAATACGATTGAATTCACCTTTAATGATACTAAGTAAAACCTACTAAAAAGTAATAAATGTAAAGATGTATGCATGTATAATGAGTATGGCCAATTTCAAAAGACATTATCAACCTAAAAACACTCACCTGTGAAGCAATATCTACACCAATCTCATCAAGCACCTGTAAAAGCAAAAAAAATTAAAGGTAAGAAGAGGACATCTCAAAAGATCTTTCCTACAAAGCATATTGAGGGCATTGCTAACCTGGTTAGTGAGCTCTTCAGTTTCCTCTTCAGCCTCATCTTTGTCTAATGTTTCATCAATAGACTCTGATAGCATCTCAATCTGCAAAAAAAATTCATCTCAGAACACATACTTCGTATACACATGTATGCCCAATAAAAAGCTAAAATCTTTTAGAAATAGAATATTCGGCCAATTGAAACACATCTACAAGTTTTGAACTGCTTTAATCCTTGACTTATATCCTTGACTGATTAGGAAAGTAATATACAATGCAGTTAGTTTTTATCTGCACCGCATTAAACTTTCTGCTATAGAAAATCATCCATGACCATTTTATCATGGTGGATAGGCGGAGGGGTCTGAGTCAGATAGCCACTGTGCGCAGAGTGAGCAGCTTGCGAACTTCGAGTTGGAGAACCTCCGGAGCAGCTTGCGCAGAGTGGAGCAGCTTGCAAACTTCGATTTTTTCGCCAAAACCACAACGCAGAGTGGAGCACTTGCGAATGACAAGTTCACGAGCAATATCCTCGGTGAAAACGGTAGATCTGAGTCGGATCTTCGTGGAGCAGCTTGCCAACTTCGTGGAGAAGCTCTGTTCATCCCTTCCTCACGTAGTTGAAGAAGCTTTCGATCGACTTCATCAGAGCCAAGGATTGTGATTTCGGTTTTTGAAGTGATTTCAGGTCATTTGATTTTAAGAAAATTTTTGAGAAATATTTCGATGCGACGTAAAATCTCGAGGATACATGAAATATGTATAATAAATTTCGAGAGTATACGAAATATGTGAAAAAAAAATAAGATGCAAGTAAATAAACCTATTAAACACATTAAATGAAGCTTAAATACCAAGTATCGCTTAAATTCATACATAATTAACAATATAGTAAAAAAAATCACAAATTTCACACAACTATACATTTCAAGTTAATAATCACTGTCTTACATATACAATATCAAAAGTTTCACAATAGTCATTTTGTCATACAAGCTACATTTTATATAAGATAAAATTTCATCACACTCATCATCATCATCATCATCAAAGCCCAGTCCTGATACTCTCGGTCGGCTACACGTATTTTGGTTCTTTAAGCAATGTGATCTTCCTACATACCCTCGCCTAATCCAAACTCAAAGATGTCTTCCTTCACCCAAGTTTTCAATGATCGTCCCTTTCGTCTACTGATATTCACATAATTATTACATAAAATATCCTCTAATTTATATATATTAGTGTTTTGAATATTATATTTTGTTCTACTTATTTTATTTTCATGTTTTGGTAGAAAATTGAGCTTAAACGATGAAATTGCCTTAACGCAACGAGTTTGGAAGACCTAGCCCAAAGTGGTGCGAACAGTGAAGTCAATAATAGAGCCCAAGCCCAAAAGCTGACCTAAAAATCCAAACCCAACCTAACCAAGAGAAAGGAAACCCTATTTAGACTTCCTCTCTCCCCCTCTCCTTTCTCTCCTACCCTCCTCCCACATCCCTTTCCTCTCTTTTTCCAGCCACCAACCGACCTGCCGGCGATTCTCACTCGATAGGACCAGTAGCGCAACCATGACCACAACCCAACACCTCATCTCCCCCAAAAGTCCCTGTCCTCAACACCTCGCCAATTCCGTCCAGCCACCACCTCATCTCATGAACTCACCCTCCCCTGTTTCTCCCTCACAACACCGTCCACACACCGGCCAAACCAACAGACACACCACACCACCATCCCTCCACCACCTTCATCACCATCCTGTCTTTGCCTCATCACCTCCTCTCACGAACATCATCTCTCCCTCATTTTCTCCCTGTTTCCCTCTTTCTCGCACTGAAACAGAAGAAACAAGAGCAACAACAGAAGAACAGTGAAGAAGCAGAGAACACCGTCGAGCCACCAAGGAAGTAGAGCCCCTCTCTTTTGTCCCTTTCTCTCTTATCCGTGTGTCCCCTCTCGTGTCTCTCTCTTGCAGGTTTAGTGAAGGACGGAGCAGAGAATGAAGACCCTGCTCTCGTGAGGAAGAAGACACGTATTTTGGTTCTCTAAGCAATATGGTCTTTTCACATATCCTCGCCTAATCTAAGCTCAATGATGTCTTCCTTCACCCAAGTTTTCAATGATCGTCCCTTCCACCTACACCCTCCACAAACTTGCCAATCTAGCTATTCGGGTTTGGTCTCCTCCGCACGTGACCGAACAACATTAAAGGCATTTCTCTAATTTTGTCCTCTATGGGCACTACACCTAAACTTTCAATACTAAAATGAGTTCTAAGTTGGTTCAAACGTAACAGGTTTAGAGCCGTTTGATGACATATTAAAACTTTAACAGTTTATAAACGAGTTCACATGGGTGAAGTATCCCTCACGATCAACTCCTAACAAATGACCCATAATGGGATATTACGGATAAGTAGCAAAATAAGGCTCAAAAGTTTGTCTACTTTGCCCATGACAAGCCATCATCCTACCCCATTGACTGTGACTATCCTCATTGGACAATGAATCATAACTTCTTTCTTGTTGGAAACAGACCATCCAGCCGATCCAGAAAGACACATACCATCGAAAATGGATGAAAGAGAATCAACTCCAATTCAACAAAACCATGTGAATAGGTTTGGTCAATCTCATTGACCCTCGACAAATATGCATGATTTCTCGCTTTCTTAGAACATGAACCATAGTCTACATCTTGAGTCTCAAAATTGTTTCTATAATGTGATTCCTTGCATGTGAATACCAACGGTTCCATTGCATCACCTGTCTTTGTGATTGCTTCACTCCCATACGGTTCCATTGCACCACCACTGCTCCTTCCATAATGACCGACAACCATTACCCCATCATTATCACTCCCATTATCAACAGTATCACCACCACTCTCATTATCATTCCCACCACCATCACTGACTTGGTCATCTTCATATATGGAATGCATACCTTCATCATCTCGAATAGGCAATACGGATTCACTACCAATGTTCGCACCTTGCATTCCCTCAACTTCCCTAATCCTACTAACAATGCAAAGATCTGGCTCACCCTGTGTTGTATCTAACAGTGGTTCACCAAGCTCTTTTACCCATGAGTAGATTGGTTCTTCGCCATCCTCAATATATCTTGACCTAGCCTATTCCTTCTGTTGTTGTGAATAAGGTCAAACGTGCTCCAATTTCTTTCACAACCTGACGATGATGAAATCTGAGAAAGAATCCTCATGACAATAGTACTCAAGTTGGGGGACGATCTCTCAAAATTGTTTCTATAATGTGATTCCTTGCATGTGAATACCAACGGTTCCATTGCATCACCCGTCTTTGTGATTGCTTCACCACCATTACCCCTCACTCCCATTATCATCAATATCACCACCACTCTCATTATCATTCCCACCACCATCACTGACTTGGTCATCCTCATATATGGAATGCATCCCTTCATCATCTCGAATAGGCAATACGGATTCACTCACTACCAATGTTCGCACCTTGCATTCCCTCAACTTTCCTTATCCTACTAACAATGCAAGGATCTGGCTCACCCTGTGTTGTATCTAACAGTGGTTCACCAAGCTCCTTTACCGATGAGTAGATTGGTTCTTCGTCATCCTCAATATATCTTGAAATACCACAACTAAAACAATGTCAATTCGTTTTCTACTTTCAAATTGTAAAACCATCTTCACCCATGTATTTCAAACGCAACCTCATGTTGTAGTGAACAAATACAAACTTCATCAGATTCTCATGACCAAGCCTATTCCTTCTGTTGTTGTGAATAAGGTCAAACGTGCTCCAATTTCTTTCACAACCCAACGATGATGAAATCTGAGAAATGATCCTCATGGCAATAGTACTCAAGTTGGGGGACGATCTCTCATACAAATGTTATCATTCAATTAATTTATACAATTTTATAATTGTGAAATAGGTTAACATAGTATTAAAATATATAAACTGCAATAAGAAAAGGCTAACCTAGATGTATTATGCCTCTCTGTTGTATCGGTTGGTTTGGAAAATGATCCAATAACTTCTATAAAAGGCTTCAATAGAAGGTAAGACCGTAGAAGGTCATATTCGTATAAAATTCATATTTTTTTTGATATAACACATCGCTGAATATATGAATTGATATTCATAAGCTTACCTCTTGTAGAATCAATGCTAGATCAACGATACGTGAAATTAATCTCATCACTACAACTTTTACCGCCTCTTCAAGTATCTCATCATTTCCAAAATTATTATCATATTGAAATTTTGGGTTAAGATAATAAGTTGTCCATGGTATAAATAATATATTGTACAAGAACGAAGATAAATAATTTTAATACCTTATAAATAAACAAAGTTATTTTTACATATAAGCTAAATGGAGGGGGTGTAACATTTTTCTTCCATTCTTTGAAGGAATGAACCATGTTGTCATTATTTTTTATTAGCTCTTTTATCATCGTCATTGTATTAAATACATAACTCATAGTAAGTTTCTTGTCACCATCCACCATTCTCAAAACTCAAATAATGGGATTGTTGATCACCACAATTTCACATACGATGTTCTAAAAACTTTGATTTCCTACTAACCCCTCAAAAATCTTGCATTAGAAGTATTGAGTTGATCAAACACGTTCCATTTATCACTTGCAAACATTTTTCTAAGTCCATCCTTCCTTTCAAACAAGCTCTCTAATGAAATATAATGGGTGGCAAATTGAGTAAAACCTGGTCTAATGATGTCATCCCCACAAGAAGTCCTCATCATCGCTAGGATTCTATGGTGGTTGTAAATGTAATTAGTTTCTTTGCCTTTTCCACAACACTCTTAACTTGTGTCTCTTAACTTGTGTGTGGTTACCAATCTCCTTCAACATCAAGTCAATGTTATGGCATGCACATGGAGTCCAATACAAATTGTATCTAGCTTATTCATCAATTTCACTCCTGCTTCCAAAAAAATGCTTCAATTATCAGTTACAATCACAATATTTTTTACCTACATGGTCATCCACTTCATCAATCCATAAAGATAATTGTGATCTTTTTAGTTGAAGCATCTATCGACTTTCTAAATATGGTCACTTCGTCACAATATATCATGAAGTTGATAATACTCAATCTCGTAGGAACTGTCTAACCATCACATATAATTGTAACTCTACACTTCGACCACTTATGTTTCAGGTGCCCAAACATAAGTATTACGTTGATCAAACACGTTTTATTCATCACTTGCAAACATTTTTCTAAGTCCATCCTTCCTTTCAAACAAGCTCTCTAATGAAATATAATGGGTGGAAAATCGAGTAAGACCTGTCTAACAATGTCATCCCCACAAGAAGTCTTCATCATCGCTAGGATTCTATGGTGGTTGTAAATGTAATTAGTGATTTTCTTTGCCTTTTCCACAACACTCTTAACTGGTGTCCGGTTATCAAGTCAATGCTATGGCATGCACATGGAGTCCAATACAAATTGTATCCTAGCTTATTCATGAATTTCACTCCTGCTTCCATTATCAATTACAATCTACACCACTTTTTACCTACATGGTCATCCACTTCCTTCATTAATCCATAAAGATAATTGTGATCTTTTTAGTTGAAGCATCTACCGACTTTCTAAATACAATCACCTCATCATAATATATCATGAAGTTGATAATACTCAACCTCGTAGGAACTGTCTAACCATCACACATAATTGTAACTCTACACTTCGACCACTCATGTTTCAGATGCTGCACTCCGCTATCTCCTCATCAAGTAATTTGTGTCTCAACTCCTATGCAGAAGGTGGTTGTGCATGTCTTTCACATGTCTCTACCATTGTATGAAGATATACATTTTCTATCGCATGCAGTAGAATTTCATTAAAGTAAAAGAACTTACTAATTGCCTTTGACATATTACTTTTCGAATTTCCCTAGAACCCCGTGATATTTTTTCGCTTACTAAATTCAGGATGATACCCATAGGAATCAACATTATTTTTCACCTTCGTACTTTTTGAACGACTAAACAATGTGCACCACCAAAACAACCGTCAACCTTGTTCTTGGATGATTGATTGACCATGTAGACTTGACCCAACTTGTTATCTTTCCCATTCTGTTGTCGATGTTGATGTCGAGAAGGGCGAGAACATCCTCCTCTTCAGAACTAGATGAATTATAACTTTCAGGCCCTGCCATAACCGATTCTCTGGATTTCTCAAGTGCATTTTTTTGTAACTTATTTTTCATGTTCCCCTCCAATATCAATCTACGCACTTTTCTTGGACAATTTGAACATTTTTTAACATCACTATACCCGCCAACCAAGTGATGTTTTAAGCTTGATGAACAACCACCACTCCTATGGGTATCATCCTAAATCTAGTAAGAAAAAAATATCACACGGCTTTAAGGAAATGCGAAAAGTAATATGTTAAAGGCAATTAGCAAGTTATTTTACTTTAATGGAATTTCACCGCATGAAAATGTATATTATAATACAAGGGAAGACGTAGCTGATAGACATGTACAACCACCTTCTGCATAGAGTTGAGACGAATTACTTGATGAGTAGATAACATGAAGGGAATGGGTTGGGCACTTGAAGCATAAGTGGTCGAAGTATAGAGTTAAGTTAGACATGCCCTACGAGGTTGAGTATTATCAACTTCATGATATATTGTGACGAGGTGACCATATTTAGGAAGTTAATAGATGCTTCAAATAAAAAATCACAATTATCTTTATGGATTGATGAAGGAAGTGGTTGACCATGTAGGTAAAGAAAATTTTGTGCAGATTGTAACTGATAATGGAGGCTTTTTTTAAAAGCAGAGTGAAATTGATGAATAAGTTAGGATACAATTTGTAATAGAATCCATGTGCATGCCATAGTATTGACTTGATGTTGAGGGAGATTTGGTAACCTGACACCAGTTAAGAGTGTTGTAGAAAAGACCAAGAAAATCATTAATTACATTTACAACCACCATAGAATCCTAGCGATGATGAGGACTTCTTGTGGGGGTGACATCGTTAGACCAGGTCTTACTCGATTCGTCACCCATTCTATTTTATTAGAGAGCTTGTTTGAAAGGAATGATAGGCTTAGAAAAATGTTTGCAAGTGATGAATGGAACGTGTTTGCTCAACGTAATACTTCTAATGCAAGATTTCTTGTGGAGTTAGTAGGAAATCTAAGTATTTGGAACTCCGTAAGTGAAATTGTAGTGATCCTTAGTCTCATTGTTCGAGTCTTGATAATGGTAGATGGTGATAAGAAACCCACTACGGGTTATGTGGTTAATATAATGGCAAAGATGAAAGAGCAAATAAAAAATAATGACAACATGGCCATTCCTTCAAATCATTCAAAGAATTGAAGAAATTATGTTACACCCCTCCATCTAGCGTATATGTAAAAATAATTTTATTTATTTATAAGGTATTAAAATTATTTATCTTCGTCCTTCTAAAATATATTATTTATACCATGGATAACTTATTATTATCTTAACCCAAAATTTCAATACAATAATAATCTTGGAAATGATGAAATACTTGAAGAGGCGGTGAAAGTTGTAGTGATGTATCGTTGATCCAACATTGATTCTGAAAGAGGTAAGCTTATGAATATCAATTCATATATTCAATGATGTGTTAAATTAAAAAAAAATGAATTTTATACGAATATGGTTACAGTCTTACCTACAGTTGATGCCTTTTACAGAAGTTATGGTTCATTTTCCAAACCAGCCGCTACAGCAGGGAGGCATAATACATCTAGTTTAGCTTTCTCTTGTTGCAATTTATATATTTTAATATTATGTTAACCTATTTCACAATTATAAAATTGTATAAATTAATATTTGCAGTTGAATGATAGCGTTTGTACGGGAGATCGTCCCCCTTTCTCAGACTTCATCGGATTGTGAAAGAAATTGGAGCACGTTTAGCCTTATCCACAACAGAAGGAATATGCTAGGTCATGAGAATCTGACGAAGTTTGTACTTGTTTACTACCACATGAGGTTGCGTTTGAACCACATGGGTGAAAATGGTTCTACAATTGAAAGTAGAAAACCAATTGACATTGATTTAACTGTGATATTTCAAGATATTGATAATGATGAAGAACCAATCTACTCATGGGTAAAGGAACTTGGTGAACCACTATTTAAATACAACATAAGGTGAGCCAGATCCTTGCAATGTTAGTAGGATAAGGAAAATTGAGGGAATGCAAGTTGTGAACATTGGCAATGAACCCGTATTGCCTATGCAAGATGATGAGCGGATGCTTTCCATATATAAGGATGACTGATGGTGATGGGAATGATGATAATGAGAGTAGTGGTGATAATTATGATAATGGGAGTGATGATGATGGGGTAATGGTTGTCAGTCATTATGGAGGAGTGGTGTGAAGCAATCATAGACACGAGTGATGCAATGGAACCATTGGCATTCACATGCGAGGAATCACAATATAGAAACAATTTTAAAACTCAAGATGTAGTCCATGGTTCACGTTATAAAAATGCGATAAATCATATGCATATATGTCGATGGTCAATGAGAATGAGAGTGAGATTGACCAAACCTATTCACAAGGTTTTGTTGAATTGGAATTGATTCCCTTTCATCAACCTTCAATGTATGAGTTTTTCAGGATATGGTTCATCTTCTGAGTCAATAGGGGAAGATGGTTTGTTTCCAATAATAAAGAGATTATGATTCATCGTCCACTAAGAATAGTCGCAGTCAATTGGGTGGGATGATGGTTTATCATGGGCAAAATGCAAAAACTTTTGAGATTGACTTTGTTACTTATCTGCAATATCCATTATGGGCCATTTGGTAGGAGTAGATCGTGAGGGATACTTCACCCATGTGAATACGTTGTTTATAAACTGTGATAGTTTTAATATGTCATGGGATCGATATTGTCATCAAACCGCTCTTAATCTTGTTATATTTGTGAACCAGCTAGGAACTCATTTTGGTATTGAATGTTTATTATGTAATAGTGTGATAAAAATTGTTTGTCTGACAAAATGACTATTGTGAGACTTGTGATATAGTATATGAAGAATTTATAGTTGTGTGTGTTAAATTTATGATTTTTTTACTATATGTTTATTATATCATGAAGTTAAGAGATGCTTGGTATTTAGGCTTCCGTTTATTTACTTGCATCTTATTTTTTTCACATATTTCATATACCCAAACTCATTATATATGTTTCATGTATCTTCAAATTTTACGTTTTTTCTTTACACACCAAAATATTTCTTAAAATCAAATGACCGTAATCACAATCCTTGGCTAAAAGCCACCTCTTTCAATGAATTTACTTTTTCTTAGGCTAACTTTTTTGTTCGCCAAGGCCTTCATCATTTTGAGTTCTCTTCAGTTTTGTGAAAATCTCTCTAACATGAGCCCTTTTTTTTTAGAATAAGCTGGCAATAGGCCCCTACCTTTATTATAAACAAAATTCTATATACAAGATAATGGCGAAGCCAACATGAGGTGAACTAAGCCTTAAACACCACAACACCACCACCTAACAACATGAGCCTGACAAGAGAATGGCCAAGCCAACACGAGGTGAACTAAGCCTTCAACACCACCACCTAACAACATGAGCCTAACAAGAGAATGGCCAAGCCAGCATGACTTAGTCTTCAACACCACCACTTAACAACATGAGCCTAACAAGAGAATGGCCAAGCCAGCATGAGGCGAACTAAGTCTTCAACACCACCACAACAACACCTAATAAGAGCATGAGCCTTTTCTTATTTTGATGTAATCTTTTTTTGATTTGCCGATTAAAAAAAAAACTTCACGAGTTCAACACTTCAGTAGTATTCTCAATAACATCTTCAAACACACACCTCCTACTGACAAGGACTATTCTTTTATACTTCAATAACTTAACATTGAGATGTCAAGTAGCTTGAGATGCACGTATTGTTGTTTGGAGTGACAACTAAACAATGGAATTTTTATTTCTACATACGAGATTTTAAGATATGTTTAAGGGCCCTAGTTTAACCCAGAGGACTGACCCTTAGTTTCTTGAATTGTTTTTATGTAATCAAAATTCTACCTTAGTTGTAGATTCTTTTGCAAGTATTTCTTTTTATAAGATTTGAGAGTTGGCAAGTATTTGTATTTTTCATGTTTTCTAGTTCTTTTAGATTGCTGAGTTAAGAGTACTTTATTCTCAAGTAATTTCGTTCTATAAATAGGCAAGTAAACATAAGCATCCAGCACTCTGTGAAACATAGCTTATTCTTGGTTTTCATTTTCTCCAATTGTTCTAACAAAGAAATATTGAGAACAAATAGGGATGAATTGAAGTAACAGAGATGAGAAAAAAAAAATTATTAGATGGGGAAATTAGAAAGAAAAAAAAAATTCCCACTAGATCAAGTATATTTACTTCAGTATATTAAGATAGGGAAATTTATTTCAGCAATGTTTGTATTTCAAAATTTTCTTTTATGAATACCATATGCTGGAATATGGTATTATTGGTGGATCATCTACAGTTTAAAATTTTCTCAAGCTATTGGCAAGAACATTTTATGGTTCCCGCATTACAAACTAATGTTTATGACTGTTTTATAGCATTCTACCCATTGTTTCTTCTTTTATCTTTTAGCAAACTTTTTCTAAAGAATGTTCAAATATATTTCTTTGCTAATTTGAAAAGAAGGAAGTTTGAACTGAAACAGATCTTTGTTCTTTTGCTCAGATTGCCAGAACTTCTGTGCGGATCCCAATGGTCATCTAAGTTTCAAATATTCCGTTAATGGTGAATTTGAAATTTAGTGATCAAGTAGTGAATCGACTATGGAACAAGTCGGACTGCAATTTATTTTGTTACCTCTAAAATCAACTTCAAAAAAGAAACAGATCACTGACATAGCGAAATCGAATGACGAGAAAAAATATATAAAATGGATCTTACAGTCATGTCCATCTGTGTTGACTGCTTCTGGAATTCCCTCATAACTTTTGCTTGCTTTGCTGGCGCCATTTGCTGGGAATGCCAATATGAACGGTCAGTCATACTTAAGAGATCAGAGATCAAGCGACTTCAAGCAAGAAAGATTTGTTTATGTCAACAATGAAGCTACCACTAACCATCAATTCCAACTTCCAAGAGCCCACTAATGTTTATGTAACAATTAAGAAGTAATTTCATAATTTTTAATAAAAGAACTCCCACATGAAAATTGGAAATATACATTGTTGAATCATGCATTAATGTCATTAATGAAAAGTCCCTAGGTTCTTCCCAAGTTTATTTTCAGATTTCATGTCCACGAATAACATGTCCTAAAAAGTAACAGAGACACAAGATGTGATCGAACATTTATAGTGAGTCACAGTGTAAACACATACTTTATTCATTGCAACCATTGCTTTTGTTGCACCTTTCATCCCAGTAGAAATCGCAGTACTGGCATACATAGCCTGCCATAAAAATGAATGTCAGAGAGGAGGATAAAGACTGTTTCAGGACACTTCGAGTGATAAAGGTGAGAATAGAACCTGTGTATGAGTTGCTACACCTCTGATTTGGGCGCGGCTTCCCTGCAAGTTAGTGATTTGCTGTCGTAACCGAACAAGTTGACGAGCTAATATTCTAGTGGCAGCCTGCATCATGCATATCAGTGTGTCTCTTATACAAACAGTAGTAGTGATTCTAAACATGTTGCATGTCCAATCCAACACCATCCAATCATAGTAAGATTACTTGAATATTGGGCACTCAAAATGATGTAACCATCGGTGACTAACTAATACAACAGACCTTTTGGAGAAACAAGAAAGATACCGAATTGTCCTATTATCTACTTATGTAAACTGCTAGCATAAACACTTTCAAGTTTCACTTCAAAGGGCTTAGGTTGACAGTCTCTCATTGAGTAAAATTCTCAAATTTATTGGCTCACTTTCTTCCAAACAGTAATGAAATCCTAGAACTACTTCCAAACTTCCCATCGTCTCTCATTCCATCCCATCATCAACATCAAGGAAGTGATTCGCTGTTGTAACCAAACAAGTTGACGAGCTAATATTCTAGTGACAGCGTCTCTTATACAAACAGTAGTAGTGATTCTAAACACGTTGCATGTCCAAGCCAACCCCATCCAATCATAGTAAGATTACTTGAATATTGGGCACTCAAAATGATGTAACCATTGGTGACTAACCTTTTGGAGAAACAAGAAAGATACTGAATTGTCCTATTATCTACTTATGTAAACTGCTAGCATAAATAAATACTTTCAAGTTTCACTTCAAAGGGCTTAGGTTGACAGTCTCTCATTGAGTAAAATTCTCAAACTTATTGGTGACTAACCTTTTGGAGAAACAAGAAAGATACTGAATTGTCCTATTATCTACTTATGTAAACTGCTAGCATAAATAAATACTTTCAAGTTTCACTTCAAAGGGCTTAGGTTGACAGTCTCTCATTGAGTAAAATTCTCAAACTTATTGGCTCACTTTCTTCCAAACAGTAATGAAATCCTAGAACTACTTCCAAACTTCCCATCGTCTCTCATTCCATCCCATCATCAACATCAAGGAAGTGATTCGCTGTTGTAACCAAACAAGTTGACGAGCTAATATTCTAGTGACAGCGTCTCTTATACAAACAGTAGTAGTGATTCTAAACACGTTGCATGTCCAAGCCAACCCCATCCAATCATAGTAAGATTACTTGAATATTGGGCACTCAAAATGATGTAACCATTGGTGACTAACCTTTTGGAGAAACAAGAAGATACTGAATTGTCCTATTATCTACTTATGTAAACTGCTAGCATAAATAAATACTTTCAAGTTTCACTTCAAAGGGCTTAGGTTGACAGTCTCTCATTGAGTAAAATTCTCAAACTTATTGGCTCACTTTCTTCCAAACAGTAATGAAATCCTAGATCTACTTCCAAACTTCCCATCGTCTCTCATTCCATCCCATCATCAACATCAAGGAAGATCTATTAAAGGCATTCAAAAGGTTCATGCTCATCGTGCACTCTCTTCGGTATAAACTTTACGAAACTTCATTTGGATGACGCTTTTAGATAATTATTTGAACAAGATTTCGGGTGGTTTTAGGATTTTGGCATTTATTTTGTTTTAGAATCGTGTTTTCGAAAAGATTTTGGGTTCTCAAAACAACCTTAAAAATCCAAAAAGTGGAAGTCATGCAATATCTTTTGCATCAGTTTAGAATATCCCTAACTCCATGAAGCACAATGTTCGGAGGAAAGAAATATTGCTGATAATCCATTTTCTTCACTTAGAATCTTGTTGGGAATGGACTCCACAATGAAGTTCTTTCAAGGAGGACTGTTGTGAGGATAAAAAATTGTGCTTTGTGATTGGGGGATGGAAGATCATAATCACTTAGAACCTCTCTTGACATTTTACTTTTTAATGCATTAGACCAAAACGATTTAATTAAGTTAAATAAGGTAGATGTGGTACATACCATGTGACTTGCAAGACATGTAAATTCGACTGATTGTGAGTTTTCCTAACTGAATTGCATGGATCATAAGCGTAACTATTGTGCGATACCATCATGGGTGGGAGGTACCAACTTAGAGTGAAAGCTATCAATTGAACTTACCTCATTTCCAGTTTTCGCTGTCTTCTTAATCTCTGCCACCAATTTCTTTTCCTGAAATAATTTGATCTCAAAGTTAAATACTGAAGCGTGACAAGAAACATCTATTGAAAAATAAATTCTTTGTGCCTCAAGGTAGCAATACCTCTAATTGCAAGGATGCAATCTCCCGTTCAATACCTAAAAAAAACATGAAACAATATGTGAACAATCAAGAACCAATGTGTGAAAAAATACCGCATGCATTCTTGGTTACCTAGAATTTCATGTTTTATACACCAAAGGTTCAATTATCTAAAGAGCATAACAAAGAATCCCAAGTATCACATTTAACCACCGTGAAGTCTATTCTCAAGTCCACAAAGCATTTTGAGTCTAGAAAAAAAATTGTTCATAAAAGAACAAATCTGATCATCCAATATGCAATTGGTTATTAGTTAAATATGTTAGTAGGTGGCTGGACTCGCTAAAACCCATATTTAAGTTAGGGCACTAGCCATATCAGGGTTAGGTTAGATTGGTTGCTTGCCAAACTAACCAGTAGGCTCTATAAATAAGGCATGAAGTTAAGATTGTAGTTGACTTTTCATAATATGAAAATTTTGTTATTTATTAGTTCTATCTACAACCACAATACATATATGTTTCCCAACCTTAACCAGTTCCCCTACAACACCAATACCATCCACACTAGCCAATGATGTACACTCCACTACCAATCCCACTATAACAATAGCTGGGCCGGATTTGGAGAGGGTTTTGGAGAGGATTAGACGAGTGTATGCTCACTCATATTGACACACTCTTTGACAATGGGATGAGAGCGCTAAGAGCAATATTGGAGGAAGATGAACTTGCACAGATGCGAATAGAGCAGGATGAGCCATACCGTTGTGAGTCCTTCCAACTTTTTGGGGAAGTTAAGAGCACCATCGTCACGTACTCGATTTCCAAAACGTGGGTCATTTAACTTCTGTGATTTCTTTCCCATTTTGTGTCAAGAGGATGATGTTTCTACAGCAGTAGACACAGTGAATAATGATGATTATATTGACCCATATTGGAAATTTTTTATGGCACGATCTTATGTGCATGAGTTTGTTTAGCAGGCTTGTTTGGGATTATTGTTCTTTGAGTCACCTTCCAACTTTTCTAAGTTGGTGCTATCTATGGCGAATATCTATCGTAGCAAGGTTTGAGGTTGACTACTTCGTGCACTTCGCTTTGTGTTTTGTAACTGGTTGCTTGTGTTCGTCGGGCTTTTGTGACTTCAAGCTCGAGGATGAGCTTCTATAACCCAAGGAAGAGGATGTAATTGGGTATTTTGGTTATTAGTTTTACACGTTAGCAGGTGGGTTGGACTCACTAAGGCCCATATTAAAATTAGGGCACTAGCCATATTAGGGTTAGGTTAGATTGGTTGCTTACCAAACAAGTCAGTAGACTCTCTAAATAAGGTATGAAGTTAAGATTGTAGTTGGCTTTTGATTGAATATAAAAATCGAGTTATTTTATTTATATTTTATTTATATTTTCTTTCGTAGATCTAGTTCTAAGATGTTATAACTCAACCTAGGATAAACTTACATTATCTCCTAAGTGCTTGATTGGGCAGAAATATGGGTGGTTGCTAATATGAATAAATTCAACTTGTCTATGGTGAAAATTTGAGCTTGCTAGAGGATCTTGCATGCCTTTTCATAGGTGACATGAAGAGAGAAACAATAGGACTTTTAGAAATACTTCCAAAGATGTACATAGTTTGTGGATAATATCAAAGTAACTTTGTAGCTCCATAGTGGTCTTACCTCATAGTGGTCTTACCTCATAGTGGTCTTTTCCATTGTGTAATACTTTTGTCTTACCTCATAGTGGTCTTACCTCATATGATGTAATACTTTTGTCTTACCTCTTAGCGGTCTTTTCCATTGTGTGCTAGATTTTTCAATGAACTACTCTTGTTTTATTGATTAAAAAAATTAACAAAAAACCCTCAAATACCATATAGATGAGAGGAAGGCCTACTTCTACTTTTTAAATATCCAAAATGATAGAACTCATACGAAAGCCATAAGCATCTAGGCATTGTGTCAAACAGAGACTTGATGAAATAGACATGTCTGTAAAGATGAAAACTACTTGCACCTAGACAAAAGAAACTTAAAAAGATAGGGGAGGCTTTTCTGCTTGCGGGGATTGTCTATGCGCCTTTATTGTTAAGCTTATGTAGAGGTCGAAGAAGCCCCCATTCCTGGGTCGAGCCATAATGAAATACCACTTTGAAAGGCCTGGGATTCTAAACCTGTGTCCGGATGATAGGACCTACAAGTCAAAGGTACATTTTCTATATGGCCTAGGTCTCTTGCCTTCTAATAACTAACTAAAGCCAAGTTTCCTCGGGCATGATGGAGATTGGCCCTTCCATACGTTGTTTTTTTGTTTTTTTTAAAAAAAAAAACACTTTCCTTATTATTGATTGGTGATAAAAACAAATTTTGTTTTATCACTTCAGACCCTTCTTTGCCCCATATAGAGATTTAAATGCCCTTCAAAAGTAAGTAAATGTATACGAAACATATAAAATGCAGTTAATCTTGCAGTAAAACAAGCTATTATTGTGAAAATGGGTGAATACAACCAACTACTATTAAGAATATCGTCTTTGGACAAAAAACAAGCAAGAGGTGGAATACTGCAAATGGAAAATGTACCTAATAAAAGGCAATTTTTTGTAATTGGTACATATTTGTTAAGCCTCCCATAAGAGCCATATTTTGACTTTTATTGGCGAATGTTTCCACTGAGTGAATAATCGATCCGGATCCTAAAATAACAATGCTTTCGAATAGGCATGATTAGTTAAATGAAATAAAGCAATAAAGCAGCTCGATAAGATCCCATACCTAAAGCTAACATAACATAGTCTTTGTTTCCTTGGTTCTAACATGCCAACGTGTTTTGTTGGGTTAGGATCTTAGAGGACAATGTAAATTCGGGGTGTAAATTCGGTAGTGGGGTAAATTTAACTAACTCCACGGTATTTTAGTCAGTATTTTGGATTTATAGTCTTACAAGATCCTACAATATCATAATTTTAAAATAATAATAGTTTTACTTATAGGTATATTAATATGTTTGATCCACATTGTTTTTGCTAGAATGAACTTGTTTTTGTGTTCTTACCCATCGTGCAACTCGTTTTTTCCCCATTTAATCTTAGCAATTGCTCACCTTTAGTAGAAAATCCAATCCGAATTTTGTAATATAGCGTGTTTTTTCAAGAAGTGAGAAACATCTTCATGCCTATATTGCAAATAAATGAAATTTTATTGAAGAGGCCGCTAATGATATGAAACATTCTGACAACTTCCAGATAAAAACAAGTGTTCACTTTCACCGAGATTTTGTCTATTTCATTCTTTCTATTTAGGGTGGTTTGGCGGTATCCCTTATTATAAGTTTGAAATTAGTACTTGACCTTCAAATACTTGAAATTAGTATTTGAATGTGAGAGAGTGGACTTGACCATTTGATCAAAATGCCCTTGCTAATTTAAAAGTCAAGGTGAACATAAAACAACCTCCTCACAAAAAATACATCTCGAAGCCAAAACCCATGGTCCAAAACATTAAACCAGTAAAAGATAGTGGGTCCCTTCTTCCCCAAAATTACCCCTTCCATCGTGAGGACACCACCATCATCGCCCTCTCTTGTCTCATCTCTCCCTTGTCCATATCACCTTCTCGTTTATTCTTTCTTCTTATTCAAGTCAACCTCTCTGTCCCACCCATTTCAATTTCTCTTAAATCCCACTCATTCCAATTTCTCTTGAATCAAAATGAATTGCAAATCAAAATGAATTGCAGGGACCAACCAAAAATATCAAGCAAGCAACTCAAACTCCAAATATTTGGTGAGAAACTTGAGTTGCGTCCCTTTCTTTTGGATGATGCTTGGCTTCCATCAATTCATCCGCCTATCTAACCCGTTTTCTTGCTCTTAAAGAAAGAAGGAATCTCATATGTAATCACTGCTTCTCTCTTCAAATCAGTAAAATGTTTCGAAATTAAGCCAAGTGAGACTTTTTGTTAAAGATTTAAGCTTTGGGATTTGCAGGACTAAATCACCCACTATTCCATTACCAAATTGCATTTTTTTTATGAGATCATGAGTTCAATAGACATAGTGCGTGACTGACTGATGGGAACCCATTTACAGTAGGAATTTGCGAAAACATAAACAAGCAAAGAAATCGGCTTCGAATGGGTAAGGTGTTTGCACTTGGAGCTCTACAGAGTGCAACTTCGATAGTGAAGAGATAGTTGTTACATCGCTCGTTTGATAACCACTCCATGACATGAAGACATTCAAATTATTGAACGTTATTGAACAATCGAAGACAATGACACACCCATTTTACAAAAATTTGCACAGATTTTAAAATTGATTCAAGCTTAGCTACCTTGTTTCTGAAATTAATTCAAGCATGGCTGATTTGTTTATTTTTTGTATTATGGGTAAATGAAAAGCAAATAAAACCGATAACATTTACGGGAACGGTGGTAGTGGTGGTCACCATCGTGGTTGGGATAAAGGTAAGGTTTTCTTTAACCTTTAGATATTCCTTGGGGTGTGTGGTATCAAATCTTAGCCACTCGTCTATTTTCTAATTATTTGGGGGCAGAGAAGATTTAATCCAATATGTGCACACATACAAACCACATGAGGATTGTTCCCAAATAAAAAAATAGTCCAATGAAGTAGACATAGAGTCAAGGAGGTAAGTGCTAATTCCATGTATCTGAGGAGGAAGTGCAAATTTCGTATTTATAATACAAGGGTAAGTCCAAATTACCCTTTTATTTATCCTTCTATAGTTTTACTAGAAAGAACATTTATGCTCTCCCATTAATGTATTACTTTGAGCCTGAATCCAAATTTCAATAGGACTTATGCCTCTTAGGGTGTGTTTAGTTGTATGGAATCTTATGCCATGGAAATCCATGAGGGGACCCCTATATTTTAGGCTAATTTGAAGTATCACTCCACATCCACCATTTGATTTTGTGATCAATTGTGGGAATGAAAGTCCCATGAACATGAGAATCACATGCCTTGGGGGACCATGAACATGAGTGTGATTCCCATGTTCATGAAACTACCATTCTCACTATTGATTAAAAAATCAAATGGTGAATGTGGAGTGATACATCAATTTAACCTAAAATATAGGGGTCCCCTCATGAATTCACATAGCATAGGATTCCATGCAACCAAACACACCCTTATAGTCATGGATAGCATGCTACAAATACGAACCAGATGGCTCACTACAAATTCAACCAGACTAAATGAAGGATCGTATGTCTTTGATAGTACTACAACATACAAAACATATGACTCAGGTCCGTCATGCTTAGCCAATGGCTCCAACTCAACAATTGTCTCGAAAATCCAAATATATGTCTGCTAGCTACTTAGCCATATAATGTGTTCTAGTCAAAAGCGATGTTTAGTAACCGATGTACCAAAAAAAAAGGAAATTTCCACGATTCTCGACAATGATAATGTGTGATATCCTGTTGATTTTCCATCCATTATATGGAGACTACATCTACTTTTCATCAAGTAATAAGCCACTCCTTTTTGAAGCACCTATATGTGTTTCTTTATGTAAGCAAAACCTGGGCACGTTCAATCCTCACTTCTATAGTTCTTTTTAAGAAACTTTTCGGATGCTCCAAGTATTTCTCAAGTGTCAGTCAGTTATCTTTGTTATGTTTTAAAACCTCTATACCTAATTTTTTTCAAGTGGTCTCCAAGTTTGATGCTTTCCGTTTGAATGCCTCATATATGTTTCTGTGCCGAAACTGTAACCTTTTATTTTAGTGTTTTTAATCATTTTATTGCAAATAGGTATTGAATAAACTAATTAACTTTTATAGTAAATTAACAAAAACAACATAAATATAACATAGGATCCTATTTCAGCTAGGGGTGGGCATCCGATCCCATGATCCCGTCCCGATTTTTCCGGGTCTTAATGGGATTGAATAATTTCATCCCGATCCCGTCCCGTCTCGATCTAGAATGGGATGGGATGGGATGAAGATTTTCAATCCCGCCAATCCCGTCCCGTCCCGAACTAATTTTTCAATATTTATTATTAATATTTTTATGTATTAGTTGGATTGAGTCAATTTTCGTTATTCTCGAGTTTTATCCTATCACTATTGCATTTTGTTCTCTTTATTTTTGAAAAATGTCGCTACCTGTTATTGCATATTTTCTTAACCTTATATAGAAAAAGTGATTGCCTTCTGACTTTTCCATGGGTTTATAAGCTTGATACAAGTAAAACACAGTCTTGAGTCCTGATTCAAAATGGTGTAGAGATTTGGTCATTGAAAAAGAAAAAGTTGCCTCAGTTTTTTTTATGCTGAAATGACATGGATGGGTTGAAGTTCCCTTTGAAACAGGGAGCTTATGTTATGTGTTGTGGTGTAAACAATCTCAGTACTTAATCAATTTGGACTTTAGGGTAGAATTGTTGTTGCATTGCCTCAATCATCTTATTTATATAGCCAACTTCCCAAGTAAATGGTTGGATTGTCGGACCCTTGTCGATGATAATCTTCGCAGCAGTCACAGGCAGCACGCTGATCCCGTCCCGTCCCGAACCCCTTTGGGATGGGACGAGGTCGGGATGGGGGTTTTCCCATCCCGTCCCGTCCCGATCCCGTATAAACGAGATGGGATAGGGATGGGTCTATCTCGTCCCATCCCGTCCCGTGCCCACCCCTAATTTCAGCCCTAGTTGTCAATTAGAGGAATTGCAAACGATTTGTAAAACTTAGGATTTTTTTTATTAGGCAAAGCAAAATATTTTATTAAAAAAGTATGATTTACACGAAATTAGGGACGGAGGAGATCTCTGACTAGAAAAGAAAAAGAGAAATACAACCAGTGCCATACAAATAGCCCTTTGCTAGTACACAGAAGACCCCCAAGTAAACATGTTATTGACTCTATTGTCATGGTCCTACACAACATTCGCAATAGAAGCCCGGTGCCACATTATCAACCTAATCAAATGAGAATGTGCCACGTTAAATAGGACAGTTGATTCCTTCCAAATTACCGTAAGAATTGTATGTGAGACTCTATCCTATAACATCTATCAAACTGATTGCACGTTCCCCCATCCACTTCTGGATCAAATGGGATATATGATGCCATTGATTGGTTTCACACTGTCAACTTAATCTGAAGGAGAATGCAATCAATGGGTTTTGAAACTTGAAACTTGAGTGAAAATACGACCACTGCACTCCTCCCAATTAACCAAAGAATTGCATGTGGGACTCGATCCCAAAGCATCTACCCAATTGGTTATATGTTTCCCATTCCACCCCTGGATCCAATGGAATATAGTGCTATTAACTGGTTTCAAGATTCCACAACCTGCCAAGAACATCAGCCATATTACTCTTGTGACAAGCAATGGAGGAAAACATTGTCGATTGATTCATCATGGTCGTTGCACATTACGCAACTCATTTCCCCTCAGATGCCACTTTTAATCAAAATTTCCCCAGCCAATGGTTTCCCTTCCACAGTAAACCAGGTGAATAGGCTAACTCGCAGTGGGACCCCTTTCAGCTACACTCTCCTTAAGTCAAAATCAGCATTTGTTTGATTCTCATGTTGACACGGTATCTCGTAAAAAAAGACTTAGCTGTGAAAGAGTGTTTTATCTTTCAACACCATTTGATCAGCTCCATCAAGAGGATTGAGTGATTTGCAATCGATTCAGGAGATTTGTATTAACTTCAGTTCCCAATCATTTAGGTGGTGCCTAAGATGGAGGTTCCAGCTTCGCACTTGGCCTTGATTACAGTATAATTCATTACCAAGCCTTGTTCATTGATGAAAAGTCTGTACTGTACACGGCTGGGAGTTCAGTTTTTAAAGGCATGTTGAAATCCATAAACAACAAGTTTTGTTATTTCGCTAAAGGTGTGATGGTTCAATGATTGGGCAGTGGCGGATGGTATCACGAGGTTTAAAAATATTCCTAATACACGAACTTGAAACTTTAATTGTATTAGACTATTAATCTGTATTATCGCATTCTTTCATTGTTGTACCTTTGATAGCTTTAGATGGCTAGTATCTTACCTTATTTTAGTCAATAATTTTTGTTTGCTAATTGGATTTTATCATTGGGTAGAGAACCAAGGTGCACTTGTTACATTGCTATTCGTTATTTTTCTTTTATTCTTGTGGCGTGAAATTGACTACAAAGCCTGCATGTTAACTTTCAAGTTTTCTTTTTAACTTGGGAGGACATTTTAGTATACCTAACAAAAAGAATAAGTGCTCTCGTCTACAAAAAAGATATAGATGTTTGATGAAATTGACTAAGAGAGTGGAACTCGCCACAAACTCGTTCTATTAGCAGCTTACTGAAAACAAATCTACAATAAGAGCTTTTGGGAGTTTTCTTAATAGACAGATGTGGGACAAAGGCAGTTCAATTGAGGATGCTCTTCTTTCCATAGTCCAACTAGGTTCATTTTTTTGTTGGGTGTTAAAGAATAGACAGAAATTGTCTTCTTAAAGTTTGATAACCTACTAGTGGTAATACTGATAGAAAAACTGTGGTTTAAGTTTAACTCAACACAAATAACAAAAGTATTTTGTCGGAAGGAAGCTATGTTGAATTAGGCATGACTAATTTCTACTAACTATTTTAGTTACACAAGGTCTGGAGAAACAAAGTCCCCCAATTTTGCGAGTTTGGCGATCCACAAATACCCAATTTGATGTGGAATTACAGTTTGTAATTGGAATTTTGCAAATGGAGAGTTAGGGTTTAAGAGGCAAGCGCATAGGGAAAACGAACTTCGATTAGTAGATGTTTTCGTAACCAATTTGAAACAGATTTCAAACCAAAAAATCGACGAACATTTTCAGGAGAATCGATACAAAAAGTAAAATGCATACCTCTGGTGGCGACTGACATGTCTCTTTTGCTTTCCCTGAGTGCCTCTGGAATTGAAATGAAGATGTGATGATAAATCTAATAGCAAAGACAGATGAGAGAGCGAAGAAAGTGAGTACCTTTGGGTGAGGTTTTCTTCTTGAAAATGTTCTTAATCATTTTGTGGAAAGATACTGAGATAGAGAACAGCAGCAACCCCTCTGTGTTCGATTCGAGCTTCTCCTCTTCACCTGCTCAACAAGGAAGGCTAGATCTTGGAAGAAATCACACTGATCTGATTTCAACAACACCAACCCAGCAGATCAGATGTGTCACAGTCACTGAGTGTAGTAGAGGCAGCAGCTAGGGTTTTATAGCACTGAAAAAACATGGAATGGAAGAGCGTGCCCGTTCTTGTTCCTGTTCCTCTTTACTCATTCTTTTTGTTCCAGAGTATGTATGTGTATAACTAGCCGTTGCAATTTCTAAATTACTTGGGAGTCCTTTTAGGAATCAAAACCACATCCAAAGTCCAATCACCATCGAGTAGGGCCTATTTTGATGGGATCTCTAAATTGTTTGTCTTCTACTATTTTGTTTGTGAAGTCAAAAAGTCTCAAAATTGAGCTTTGCTACAGAGCGAGGGAGGGAGCGAGGGAAAGGGGGCGAGGGATGGGTGGTAACCGCCTCGAGATAAGCGCATCAAATTTGAGATGTGCGATGATGCTCATCTCGAGGCGGATGGATGGCTTTCACCCATCCCTCGCTCTCTCCCTCGTTCCCTCCCTCGACCCCTAGAAGTTCACAAGGCCAAAATCTTATTTAAACCCCATCTTTAGAACGGGAAGTCGGGAACCCAACTTTGATGTAGGAACCACACTTTTTTTTTATTTTTTTGTTAAACGCCTTACGCAATATATTAATAACTAAGAACTATTACAACCAAATTTGTCAGCATCCGATGTCAAGTGATGAGTCTTACTATTAAGGTCTCTAGATATATATTTACATTGCCAAAAAAAACATAAAAAGCAGACGTTAATATTATAAATAAGAAGACGCTAGACCCAATGCATAGGATAGAGGTATTGAAAATGGTCATCCTGAATGAAGTCAATAAGGGTCGCCGAGTCTCCAAAAAGAAGTCTCGTCTTCCATCGTTGAGCCTGGATGAGCAACAATGTCGCTTCGACTGCATATCCTTCTACTATCATGCTATCTGAAACTTTGTCACCTATCTGACAGGCCACAAAAGCCAAAACATTCCTTGCCAAGTCGATCGGTGAAACTTCCGCCCCCCCCCCTGCTTGGTAGACTCAAAGAAGCGAACATAAAAAATGACAATAACTGTATCTTTATCAAGACTAAATGGAAGTGGATGAGCGCGGTTTGCTTTGAGATTGAGCATGTGGGTGCGAGCTGAGTGGATCTAGTCCTGGACCAACTGTGAAGGAGAAGGGACCGCTAATGCTAGGTTCAATTCTATAGAGGAGTGGGAAGCAAGTTGTCTGTTTGTGATGGTTGTGTCCAAAATTTGGGGAATCGATGAAAAATAAGGTTTGGTTGATTCTGATCTGGTATGTGGGAACCACACTTGAGCATGAGTGATAATGTATTTGTCATATCTTCTATAATGGTACAATTTGTAAATGTGAAACATATAAAGGAGCAAAAGAAAACAACCAAAAGGTTGAAATAAATTATGTGGAATGTACATGTGGGGAGATAGAAGGTGTTGCGCTGCCTTTTTTCTCAAAATGAAAACTGTCATAACAATGTTCATTTTTATCGAATTTTGGCAAACTTGGTATCGTTGAAATGCATTTTCGAATATCTTTCTAATGAAATCGATGATCAATACAAATGCTTAGAACTTTTCAATTAATTATATTACGCCGTATGCATTTTCAAAAAAATGTGTAATGCATTTCAAGTTATAAGGTACATTCAACCAGGGGTGGATCCAGGATTGCAGACAAAGGGGGGCACAACGTACACAACTATTTGACTATACAAACAATATACATGGATGATTAATTCAGTTGTAGGTAGCTAATTAAGAGCTTACCTTTTTTACTTGGATAAAACAAAAGCAGACATGGTTGTATAAAATGAGAGTTGGCGAGGAGCAGACCTTGGACCTCTGGCTTTCTTTCTGACTTTTTGGGTTTGAGGCATTAAAGACGGTACAATCCAAGTCCAAGTAATAGTAGCAACAGTAGCCTAGATAGTGTCTCTTTTCTACACTGGACTGAATGGAGAGCTTCCTCCTTTTGGGCTAGCTCAGGCGAAGTAGACAAACAACAGCTTAGTTTAATCGATCTACGACCACTGTGTTTTTCAAACGCCCAATCCAAACCCAATTGATTGCTTTTGATTTTGAGAAATTAGAGAGAAAGCAAAGCATATCACATCCCCCCTTCCCATCATATTATTTAATCCAAAATGGAGATATTAAATAGAGAGATTAAAAAAAAATCTTAGAAATGTATAATTTTTCTTCCCCCGGTCCCCAACCCAATTAAAATATTTAATATGAACATGGTGTGAGTTAAAATAGAAAAATATTAAAAAATGAAAAAGAATGAGATGGTTTCCAACCCAATTAAATTTTTTAATATGAATATGATGAGAGTTAAAATAGAGAGAAATATTAAACAAAAGAAATGAGAGAGATGGTGGGTGGGTTTGTAGGAATTAAAAAAAGATATTAAAAAAAAATAAAGTGGGATTGGTGAGGGCGGGTTTAAAAAACATAAAACAAAAATCTCTGTTTTAAAATGACCTAGAGTCAAGAGCCAAGATTGTATATAAAAAGGGCAATCTAAACTTTTAAAAAGGGCAATATAAAAAAATATAAGTAACTTAGTGGTTTTTTTCAAAAAGATACGGGAAACAATTGACTCCCTTAGGCTACACATAGATCTGCCCCTGCATTCAACCAAAGAGGAAGGTTGGAGAACGAAGTTGTTTAACTTTTAAACCCCAACCAACTCTAATCATCACACATCTAAAGGCTCAGATTGAATTTGAGTGTCAAAGACACGGGAAATATCCTAGTTTATATTACAATTCAAAATGGTGTTTTAGGTTGGAAATAAAAGACGGTTGAGATTTACCCCAAATAAAAGATTTAATGGATCACATAGAGGGGGGAGGAGAGGGTGTTTGGCTAAAATTAATGTTCGCATAGGGTTGAAATACCCCTGATCAAAGTAGAAAACTCTCCTCCTATCAAAAATTGAACGCCAACGACAAAGGAATACCTTAGTCTATTTTACAAATTAGAATGGTGTTTCACTATTCATAAAGAATTTGAGATAAAAGATGGCTAGGATTGAAAGTTGGGAAATATATTGAGGATTTAGATTCATTTCATATAATGACATGTTTGTAGATATAAAATATTGAGTAGGGCAAATAAAATGAAAAAAATTGATTGAATGTGCATGTGGCAGGGTGAGAAATTTGTGTGTGTGTGTTTTTTTTTTCAAAATTAAAAATGTCATAAATATTTACTTGGTTGTCGAATTTTGGTAAACTTGGTATCGTCGGATTGCATTTTTTAAGATATTTTCAATGAAACCAATGATCAATATAAGCGATAAAAAATTAAAAATATATATTTTATTATTAAAAACGACTAATGCATTTCACGTCATTAGTTTGTCAATATTTTTCAAAAAACATGAGACTGGCCGATCACAATAGAAATAAAAATGGGCATCTTAATGCACATTTAAACAAAAACCCCACAACTTCATGTTTTGGGAAATTCAAAGTTTGAGGGAGAACTCACTTGCAAAATTTGAAAATTTTCTCCCCCAATTGACTTTGATTTTGACCAAATCTAACTCTGACGTTTATAGTATATATTTTTACCTTAAAATCGGCTTGCACATCAAAATTGGTTGAGGCGAAAATGGGGATGGTGGGGGTATTCACTTCAAAAATGTATGTGGAGTAATGTTCACATAGGATTGAAATACCCCTGGCCAAAGTAGAAAATTTTCTTCCGATCAAACAATTTGAGTGTCGAAGGCACAAGAATACCCTAGTCTATCTTACAAATCAGAATGGTGTTTCACTATTTATAAGGAGTTGCATATAAAATATGGCTAGGATTGAAATACGGGAAAAATATTGAGGGTTTAGATTAATTTCTTGTAATGACATGTTTGTAAATATAAAACATTGAGAAGGACAAAGAAAATGAAAAATGGTGAAGATTTGGTGGAATGTACATGTGGTGGGGAGAGAAATTTTTGTGTGTTTTTTCTCAAAATTAAAATTGTCCAAACTATTTACTTGGTTGTCGAATTTCGATAAACTTAGTATCTTTGGAATGCATTTTTGAAAATCTTTCGAATGAAACCAATAATCAATACAAGCGCTAAAAACTAAAAAATATATATTTTACTATTAAAAAATAGTTAATGCATTTCACGTCATTAGTATTTGTCAATATTTTTCAAATACTGGGAAAAAAGATCGTATTGGGCATCTTAATGCACAATAAAACTTCATGTTTCGGCAAATTCAAAGTTTGAAGAGAAATCACTCGCAAAATTTGAAAATTCCCCAAAACTGACTTTGATTTTGACCGAGCCTAACTCTAACGTTTATAGTTTATATTTTTACCTTAGAATCGACTTGCACTTTAAAACTGACTGAGGCAAAAGTGGGAGTATTCACTTCAAAAATGTATGTGGAGTGCCAATGACACAAGGAATTCCTAGTCTATCTTACAAATCATAATGGTGTTTCACTGTTCATAAGGAATTAAAGATAAAATATGGCTAAGATTGAAAGTTGATAAATATATTGAGGGTTTAGATTCATTTTTTTTATAATGACATGTTTATAAATATTAAACATTGAGAAGGGCAAAGAAAATAAAAAATAAAAATGGTGAAAAAAAGTTGGTCGAATGTACATGTGACGACGAGAAAAAAAATTTTGTGTTTTTTTTTTCAAAATTAAAATTGTCATAACTATTTACTTGGTTGTCAAATTTTGGTAAACTTTGTATCGTTGGAATTCAAAGTTCATGTTTACTTGGTTGTCTTAATGCACATTTAAACAAAAACCCACAACTTCATGTTTTGAAAAATTCAAAGTTTGAGGGAGAACTCACTTGCAAAATTAGAAAAATTTCTCCCCCAACTGACTTTTATTTTAACCGAGTGTAACCCTAATGTTTATAGTATATATTTTTACTTTATAATCGACTTGCACTTCAAAACTGGCTGAGGCGAAAGTGGGGATGGTGGGGGTATTCACCTAAAAAATGTACGTGGAGTAAAGTTTGCATAGGACTAAAATACCCCTGGTCAAAGTAGAAAATTTTATTTCTATCAAACAATTTGAGTTCTGAAGGCATGAGAATACCCTAATATATAACAAATCAGAATGGTGTTTTAGATTTGAGATAAAAGACGGTTGGAATTTACCCAAATATAAAAATCTAATAGATCACATAAAGGGGGAAGGGGAGGTTGTTTGGCTGAAATTTATGTTTGCATAAGACTGAAATACCCCTAGCTAATGTTGCAAAATTATCTTCCGGTCAAACAAGATGAATGTCGAAAGTACGACCTAAGCATAAGAATCTAAAGGATAACGAAGAGGAAGTTTGGAGAAATAAGTTTTTTAACTTTATTTGCACTTCATGATTTTAGCAGGTCCACCATTGAAACCGTACAATGTACTTCCATTGGCTCGATCTTGCAAGTAATAATCTACCACACAAGAAAACTTCACTTTCTCACTTTTAAAAACTCGCTAAACAAATCTTCAAAACAAGCAAAGTAAATTGAATCTACCGTAAATTGTAGAGATCACATTGTGTCCACTAGGCTTGATCTCCTGAAAACACAACACCACCGATCTTCAACTTCTTCTAATTCGATCCAGAAACCAAGTCATCACTTGAAACAAGTGAGGCGGATGGCTGGCTGGGTGTACAAATTCGGGAACAACTACGCAATCTCATCTATACAAAACTGAAATCACTCAATCAAACACACACACAAACACTTGTTTGATTTGAAAGATCAAACAACCAAGTAAGTGACTGGGGTCCAGGTTTGAAACTTGGATTGCCAGTGGCGGAGTTGTTGGGACCTGCAAAAACAATATATATATATTAACATAAGATCATTTGGATAACAAAAAACCAAAGCAATGCAATAACACAATAATCCCCAAATATACTAACCCACTCGGATTAGTTGAATACAAGACACATATTTTATATATATTTATATAGTTTAACCAATAACATAGTGTCCAATACTTCCAGAAGAAGAACGAGGGAGAGATTATTTACAAAGATCTAGTCGATCAATTTCCTTCACTAATTCAAATCCCAATCCAACAAAAACAGAGGGAAAACAAAACAACACCAGAAGCAAACTCATTAGATGAAACAAACTGTTGGAAATATGGCTTTTTAAAATAAAAGAAAATGGGTGTGTATCAGGTTTCGATCTCTGGATCTCTCTCTATTTTTAGTCCCACATATTCTATACAACTCATAGTGGAAGAGTTTATAAGGAGATTGGTTAGACTTGGGTTTGGACCCCTTGGGGATACCACACTTTTGTGAGGAGGGAAGAGATAGACTCTCGCGCCCGCTGCCGCCGCCGTCCGTCCGGGTCGGTTCCACGTTTTTTAAGTGCGATTTCCACGTTTGGATTTTCCCCACGTTTTCCATGCATTTGTTGTGTCAATGAATCTGGCCGAGGCTTTTGTTTTGTCAATGCACTTATCTGGATTTTCGTATTTGAACGAATCTGTATTCTCCCTATAAATACAACACAATGTTAGAGTTTAAACACATAAGAAAAAAAGAAAAAATATTTTGCAAACAAGAGCATTTCGTTTTGCAATTAGAGAGAACAAGACTTTTCCCTTTTGCAATCAGTTATTTCATTTAGTATTTCAATCAAAGAAGTGCTTTTCGTTTTGTTAAATTGTATGCTTTGTATTCGTGATTCCGAGCAAATAAGAGATTAAGGGTGAATAGTATTCCGTTCATCAACAGTGCAATTGTTTGAACGAGACAGAGAAGATTTTGGGCTGTTTTATCCTGGGGACGGCGAGGCTACTAGACTACTTGCACAATTTTGGGCAGAGCCGCGAAACATCTTAAAGAAAGCCACCTAGTCCGTGACTCAACCCAAGAACAATTGGTACCTTCGTTCCTATCTTTTAATTTGAATTCTTTACAGCATATACAACACAAACAAAAGAAAACAAAATCAACTAAGTAAACAAGCTGGCAATTGAGCTTCAATCGAATCCCCCTTACTTATGACCTCAACCATGCAAAAACCCAAATTGAAATTTTCAAATCTAAGATAAAAACCACCTAATTAGCTGCCAAAATAAAAAGTTTTGAACCAAAAAATTCAAATTTTCTAGGATTTCAAAACCTCCCCAAATAGGGGACAAAAAAAAAATTCAAACCTTTACACACTTTTTAAAAAATCTAGGGTTCCAATCTCCACACCGCAATCGAGAAGCTAGGGTTTACCACGAAATCCAAATACAAACGAAATCGAAACCCCTAGAGAACTATAGTAAAAGAAAGGATAAATGTCAAACCTTTGATGAGAGAAAGATAACACAAAGGAAGGAAGGCTTGGCTTGGCTTTGACTCTCTTTGCTTTTGTTGTTGCTGATGACGATGAGGAAGAAGATGTGTGCGAGAGAGATAAAAGGGCTTTGTTTGGTTGGTTGCTTCTGGTGTGAGACAAGTGAGAGAAGGGATCCAAATAAATCAGCATTTTTCACATTTGATTATAAAAAATTGATGTTTTATTTATAAGGACGATCAAAACCGTCGCAATTACCTATAACCGTCGTTAAATGATATAATTCTTTAACGGTTAAATAACCGTCGTTGAATAAAGTATTTAGTTACAGTTTTTCAAACCGTCGCTAAATTGCCAATTTCTTATAGTGAGAACTTTTTGCTCCTTGGGTTATGTTAATTTTCAATTTTGATTTTAACTATTACATCTTGAGTCATCAACCAAAGTCACAAACCTATTATTTAAGATTGAACATCCTTTGTTAAAACTAATGGGAGACACAAATTTGTTGTTCAAATGGTTATGCATATCGTGTCAAGAGGTTGATAGCACTCATCCTTAGACAACCTTGATCTCCTCAAAATGCTCTAATAGTTCAAACTGCACACATTCGTCCATCACCAGTGCATATCCATTTAAAATTCTTTTTGATAGTTTGCAACACAAGTTATACAAGCTGAGTCGTAAGCACCTATATTTTAACCCTACCATAAGCTTAAAATTACAATATTCGAGGTTGCTCTAAATAATAATAACTTTAGATGAAAATGAAAAAAAAAAAAAAAAATTCTACATTTTTATTTCCATCCATCCCATGGTTGGAGATGCTTTACATGATAATAACTGGAGTTGGGACTATTGGTGCCAGCTTCATAAAATTTGAATAGAGCGGAAAAATCTTTTTAATTCTTGTCCTTATCTGAGTATCAGATTTCATTTGATTCCCTTTTTTTTTTCCTAAAACTTTAAAGATTATTTGGTACCAAATGATTTTTTAAAGATTTATTGTTACAAATTGATTTCGCTGACCATAGTAATTGAGTTTGAAAGTGGTTTACTAGTCTTGCATTCTTCGTCATCCGTAATTCTTATCCAGTGAGGCCAAACATTTTGCACTCGAACGTAGACTTAAAAAATACTACATCTCTTAAAATTTCATTATAAATGGCATCATAAAGATCTCAGCGAACATAGATTAGACTCATCGGTGATTAGCGTTCTTTTCTTAACTTAACATTACGCCCGAGCGCATGCGATCTATATTCCTAATAATTATCTTTTTGAAATATTACCATTTATGTTTATGTCATTATTTTCATTCAACCAATTCTCACATTTATTAAAAAGGTTGTGTTCCCCCATCCATTGTTTTACCAAATAATTTCCATAAATGTTTATAGAGTGCTCTATAAAAAGAGTGTTAATTTGCACACAACTTGCATCAAAACCTTTGCCTTGTTCAGTTGTTCCCTCTAGCCCAGGCTCTTTCATCCTCCTAGTAAGTAGAGTGAGCAGTGAGTTGTGTCCTCCTCTTGCCATGGATGACCATAGAAACAACTCCATCCCTGAGGCATCAGTAGGTTCGAATGACGAGGAAGTAAATCAACCATTGAGAAGAGTTACCCCTGGTCTAGCCCGAGTTCCCCTTGGTCTGCCCCAACAAAGGACAAGAGTCGACATTTGTTTCAGAGAAATGTTGAACCCGGTCGTATTTGGATCTGAGCTTAAACCTCCTCCAACTTGGATTCACCACAAAATTCTCTACAATGCTTTGAAGATGTCACCAGTCAATGCTTTCTCTTACTTTACCACCAACCGTTCAATCCTTGCAGCAACGAAGGGGTCAGATAATTTACACATAATTGACTTTGACATGGGATATGGTTACCAATGGATATTTTTTTTGCATGAACTCTCTATTGAAGTTGCATTACGTAAGCCTTCTCCAATGAGTATTAGAATATCTGCTGTAGTTCGAGATGACCAGTTTTCTGAAGCTACATGGGCCACAAAAAACATCAAAGACTGTGCAAAGGAACTAAGGATTCAAGTAGAAGTTGATCTGATTCGCGAGTCTGTATTCAACCGTTTCTCCTTCAATTCAATCAGTTTCAAGGGTGGAGCTGTGGCTGTTAACCTCTCTCCAGCTATGTTTCGAGTTTTCCGATCTTCATTCTCTGTGGATAGTTTTCTGCAAGGTTTACGAATAATTTCACCTAGAATTGTTGTGTATGTGGACGCGGTTGGATGGGCATATACAAATGAGATGGATGAATTCAAGCTTAAACTTTCCAAGGGAATCGATTTCTACACCACAATGGTTGAGTCCAACGAAGCTGGGAGGAAGGGAATCATTAAATGGGAGTGGTCGGATTTTGTGATCCCGAAAATCGTTACATTCCTTGATCTAGCGGGGCTGAGAATTTCACCATGGAATCAACTGTGTTCGCGGGTTGGAATGAATATTAGGGGGTTCACTGACTTGGCTGAGTTAGAGATCCGGTCCGCTGTTCAAGGCTGCCAAGTGCAAGGATTTGAGGTGGCAAGAAAGGAAGGGATGATGGTGCTGACTTGGAAGGGAAAGGTAATTGTTAACATAACAGTATCTGGATTTGATGGGTTCTACAACCTTGCCCTCGAGTAAACCCAACAACCTTTGGCCTGCAAGTTGGATTAGAAAATTCTAATTCGACAAAATTTTACTTATAAATCCGATTCCGACCGACTTTGAAAATTTGAAATTCCGATCCGAAGTATTCCGAAACTTATCGAAAGTGTTATGAGACAAAAATATTTTAATAATTGTAATATGAAGTATTTCGATCCAAAATTTTCTTAAATAAATTAGATTTCATATGTTGTTATATTGCAAGTTATAATATGTTTGCATTCATCCTATCAATAAAGTTAAAAGCACCTACTTTCTGACTCTTACCATAATGATAATAATTCTGGAGTAATGTAGAGATGAGAATGAAAAAAAAAAAAAAAAAAAAAAGTGATGAGAAAGCCATCTGTTTTACATGTTCATTTGCACCCTATGGTTGGAGATGCTTTACATGATAATAATTGGAGTTTGATCATAAAGTTAGTAGCGACTCTTGCCAGCTTCACAAAATTTGAATAGACAGACATGAAATAGTCCAATAAAGGACAACACAAACCACAAGTTAGTTTGCAATTCGTGTCAGAAAATACTTAACACCGAAATATCTTTTGAATTTTTTTTCCTTATTATTAAGTATCATATTTAATTGATTATCTTTTTTTTTTCTTTTACTTTAAAGATTATTATTATTATTATCAACCAATTGATTTTGCTGACCACATTAACTGAGTTTTAAAGTGGTTTACTAGTCTTGCATTCTTAGGCGTCCATGGGTACTTATCTAGATAAGTGTGTTTTCCTCGAGATGCATGATGTTGCTTATCTCGAGGTGGATGGGTGGCTTCCACCCATCCCTCACCTCTTTCCCTCGTTCCCTCTCTCGACCCCTAGAATTTTCGTATCTAGAGTTAAAACATTATGTACTCACATGGGCGGATTGGAGCCACTGTGGAGACAAGGGGGGGCAAGTGCCCTCCAACTTTGAAAATGTTCTTGATTTCTGTATATGACAGTGGGATTCACTTGGTTAATACTATAGATTATCCTAAAAATTATGACATTTTTTCTTTCACTCCCATTTTGCCTCTCTTCACATTTCCTTAAATAGTTGGTTCATTACTCCATTAATTCACATTATAATTAGATGTCCCCCTTCCATGAGAACTCTGACTCGAGCGTAGTTATAAAATCCTACACTCCTAAAATTTCATCACAAAAGGTATCAATAGCATCTTGGTGACCATGGATTAGACTTGCTGGTGATTAGAGGTCTTTTGTTAATATAACCCTATGCCCTAGTGCATGCGATATATAATCCTAATGATTATCTTCTTGAAATATTACCGTTTATATTTATTTCATTCAATCAAGTTATTTTCCAACGCATTTTTTACCAATTAATTTCCATAAATGTCTTAAAAGAGTGCTACGAGTGTTCATTTGCACAGAACTTGCATCAATTTTTTGTTTTGTTCTCTCTTGCCTAGTCTTTTTCTCTTCCATCCTCCTGGCGAGTAGAGTGAGTAAATGAGTTCTCTGTTCTATCATGGACAAAAGTGACCACTCCATCCATGAGGAGTCCGCGAGTTCGAACCAAATCCAATCTCGATCGCTTCGTGATCCATTACATCAAGCGTTGAGACGATCGAGTACCCCTTACCCTCCCCCCAAGGAAAAGAGTCAATTTTTTTTCATTTCAAAAAATGTTTTTATTTTTTATTTTTGAAATGCAAGCAGGATTTTTATAGGATCCCAGAACCCATAAAGATGCCGCAAGATGGGTTTGAACCCATGACCTAGTGGTACCATCCGCTAAGCTCTAACCGTTGAGCTGTCATGCCATTGACAAAAAAATGTTGAACTCGGCCATGTTTGAATCTGAGCTTAATCCTTCTCCATTTCAGCTTCGCGAATTTTTCTCAAGTGCAGCAGAGATCTCACCCATCAACGTTTTCTGGAAGCTCCATTAGTTAAACCTTTTCCAAAGAGTGTTTTGAGTATAGTATCCTCTGTAGTTCGAGATGACATGTTTTCTCAAGCTACATTGGCTGGAAAATGCATCTTACCCTCGGCAAGCAAAGTAGAAGTTGAATTCATTCGCAAGTCCTCATTCAAGATCGTCTCCTTCAATTTAATGCAATCCTTTGAGGGTGAAGCTATTGCTGTTAACCTCTCTCCATCTGTTCTTTGATATTTTCCATCTTCATTCTCTGTGGAGGAATTCCTGCAAGATGTACAACAAATTTCGCCTAGTGTTGTTGTGTTTGTGGATGAGATTGGACGTGCATATGCGGATGAGCAGATGAATACAAGCTTAGAACCTCCAAGGGAATAGATTTCTATACAATGATGGTTGAATCCAGGGTAGATGGTGAGAAGAATGAAATGATGGAAAACGAGTAATACTACAGTGCACTGGTAAAGTGTCTGGTGGCTACCAGGCACCGTAGGATTGCATCGAGATAATTATTATCACTTATCTCGATGCAATCATACGATGCCTGATAGCCACCAGGCAAGTTACCAGGCGCTTTACCAGTGCACTTAAGAAAAACTGTTAACAACAAGGTTTTTTCTTGAAATTTTGCGTTTCTTATTTATGATTTTGCTCTTCTAAAATATTAAGAATGAATCAGGACAATCATATTCTCATGAAATGAATATTAAAACCACATCTACAATTTGTGCAATGTATCTTAGTACTGAAAAAATAAGACCAAAAAACTGGAGATACTAGGACTAAATGCGATAGTTGTGCATTTCAGGGACCTAAAAATGATTTCAAAAAACTAGTGATCTTTGCATTATTACCCTCTTGTTCATTTTTTTTGGGAAAGAGCAGTTCCCCTCAATCATTATAAGTATTTATATTTAGGACAGCCTTTTCAACTCCAATATTTGGATATCATAAATCCAACACCAGAGATGACGAGTAAACATAATTTACACTGTGCGACGCTAAATCAAAGTCACTTACTACACGTTTGAATGCAGTCTTTATAAAAGTAGAGTGCTTCCAGATTTCATACACAATTCTATCAAGTTTTCTTCACCTACTTATCTCCTACCTGAATATTGGCATTCCACGGACAGGTTTCTGCGATGACATCCACATAATTCACTGCAGCTCAAGACCAATGGCCTTGAGTACAATAAACATCTTAGAACATCTCAATGTATTTTCTCTGATTTCTTCTGCAGTCATCTACTTTATCATAGTCAATCTTTCATACTTCAACAAACAAGAAGTTTTCACAAGATTGTTGTACTCAAACAAAATTACCATATTCCAGTTTCTTTTGCAATGTTTCACTTTAAGCTTGCCTGAAAAACAAAACAATGAAAGTCATCCCACAGAGTAAAACTCTGCTACATGAAGATAAAATTTAGTATCAACCTCCTTATCCTCTGTAATGATACTGCCCATTAGAATGCAGTGGCACAACAAGAGGGACAGAGTGCATGCTCTATTTATGTACAGTAAAAGGAAAACAGAATTACTTATAAAGGCTCTCCATGGTCTCCTTCAAGAGTCTGATATCGGCCCCAACCACCTCAGAAGTTTTTTGACCATTCTTGTAGAAGTGGAGTGTTGGCTGCAACAAAAGACTGTTGTCAACATAATATATCTAGTGGATCAGACAACTTATTTGCAGAACCAATTTCTGTACACCACTTGTACCAGAAAGAAAACACAAGTAGGCAAAACCAATGGATCAAATTTCACTATGTTTTGGCACATGTCATTTTTAATAGTATGAGATCAGAACCGATAGCAAAATACAATGTCAAATTGTCAAGATTAAATGGACGATGAAAATCCTAAAGTTGTGTGAAATATCACATCTCAAGTTGGATATTTAGCTTAACTTTGCAAAATGAATGCAGGTTTTCCATGTGATTCATAACATCACAATTACCAAGTATCACCAGGAAAAATCAAACTTTCAAGTTTCTATTTCACATTAAGCCATAGTATTGATGGAATTCAAATTCCCCAATTACAATCTGAAAGTTGCATTTGGATTTACTTAAAGGATATAGCCATATTTTGAATTTCTGAATTTTGGCAAATCAGCATATTCCAACATTTATTTACAAATTAAATTTTTTTTTATAAGGATATCACATTCTATATTTTTACAGAAAAAGAAAATGACGTAGTTTTGGAGCACTTGGATACAAGTTTACAAGTTATCTGGCTTTTGGCACTAATTAAGGGATATGTCAATTTCTCACCCAAAGATCAATGACAACCAATTAGCAGGTCAATGACATTGACTCCCTTTGACTGATTTTGGCCATCGTTGAGGCCAAAACATCCGCAACTTAAATAATTACAGCCTCTCACGTTTAACAAATGCATCTTCAGGCAAAAAAATTTCTCAAACCGCTCACAAAAACCACTGGTCTGGCCCAGTACTACAATTGGTCACCAAAACATCATCTTCATTCTTTAGAGCAGAGCGCTTGGTGGTGATGGACAGGGTTTAAAAAATGCACTGAGGCTAGCCTACCAAATCAGGCAACGCAAACTGAGATTTATGACTTATGTTGGTGAGAACATGCCTTGAGAGGTATAGAATGTGAGGCAGATTGAGCTTATGCCCAGAAATTCAGTACATTTTCTTAACCATCTTTACTTTGTAACACCAAAACCTATTGACCACCAACATGTGTTCCTGTTTTTGTAACTACTATTTAATAATAGCTACATTGTTGAACACTTTAGTTAGGTTATTCTATTGACCCCCAACATTCTTTTTTAATTTTTTAATTTTTTGAGTTTCTCATGATCAAACTGTATTTTGACGAAAAAAAGAGGCTTGCCTCTCAATACCACATCCCACCACTAAAGAGTATCACCTCAGTTCCCGATTAAGACTGGGGATAGCTAGACAGCGTACAAAGCTTCTAAGACGTACTTATGGAAACTAAAATGGGACACTTCAAAATTAATTTCTTTTCAGATATTTGAGAAGAGGGAATCTTGGCTGGGAGTTCCTCCGTCCTATTGGTAGATAGGGAGGTGCCTTCACAGTTTGGAAGATTGATCCCATGAAAAGATTGAAAGTCCTAAAAGGTGCACTTTCCGATCCCTTAAATTCAGATATAAAATTGATGGTTTCATTTTGGTTCTTACCAATATATGTGGGACTAGTAACTGTGATGGTAGGACCAATTTGGGAAGCGTTGCATGATATTGTTGGTTACTAGTCAGACCCTTGGCTCCTTGGAGTGGATTTTAATGTTATTTGAAAATTTGGATGAAAAGAAGGGCCAATGTAGTCACACCATGAGGATGGGGAACTTCAACCTATTTATCAATAGTTTCCATATTTCCAACTTCACTATGAAGATACATGTGGTCAAATAGAGGGCAAAAAATAACTCTATGCACACTCAGGCTGTCCCCAACCCACATGGGAAACACCGATTCGTCTCCCTGAGCAAGAGAGTTTGGGTCCTTAATGCCCCTCCCTGTGCATGTGCATGTGCATGTGCATGTGCATGTGCATGATGTGCTCGCCATGGTAGAATTCTTACCATCGAAAAACTTCAGAACAAAGGTTTTCAGCTCACCAACAGATGCTTGTTGTGTGTCATGCATGTCATGTCAACCATATGAAAACACTGATCATCTGCTTCTTCTCTGACCCTACTCCCAGCAAATATAGTCTGGTCTCATGTCTGAAATGCAGAAAATAATTCATGGCTCCATTAACAACTGGCTTATTAGTTGGCCAACTCTTAGAAACCTTTTAGCCACCACCCATTGGCTATGAGATAGATTCCCTTTTTCATTATTTGGATATTGCGGAAAGAGGAGAAAGAGAAATGGCAGATGCTTTAGTGGTCTTTCCATCGAAATTTTCATCTAATCATAAAACTAAGGGGAAAATATGGCAATTGGGTCATGCCTACGGAGCTATACAGGATGTGCTTTTTTATGTATGTATTTATGTTGAATTGGGGGAACATTGTCATGAGATAATCCCTTCTTGTAACCATGTCTTTGGGTAGTTAAAGTGTCTCTCTCATTATCCCTATTTCCTGATAAAAAATTTCTGTCTTGCACATCAAATATATATATTGCCAGTATCTTGTCAATAAACCCTTCTCTGTCCAACCAACCTCAATTCGAATTTAAAGTAGAATTCCATTCCTAAGTATCCCCAACTCACCCGAAGACGAGCAAGGACCTGCACCAAACCCATATACCTCAGGCACACCTGAGAATATGAAAAATCTATCCAATTTGCTTAATGAGGGATTAGATTGCATGTTCGACCAAGTAAAACTTCCATCTTTCAAATGGATGTCGACTAACTTTGTTGGAAATTCCAAAAGTTGTTTCATGCTAAAGTGCTATGGCTTTTCTTCTTGATGAAGTGAATGCATTAAAACTTCCACCAATCTTCCAACAGAGATTTCAATAACCTCCAATATCGCAGAGCTCTTGCCCAAAACTCTCCTAAAAAGAGTAATCCTCCATGACATACACACCTCCAGGCCATAGGATTGGTCACCAACATTCTACCAAACTGAACACAAGAAATAAGCACCCATTAATTCATCCTTAATCTCGATCACATGTGGGTTCCAAATAGCCAACGTATCATCAGATCCCCAATACCAGAATGAACCTCCAACCCACCTTTTATAAGGCCAAAGAATGTGAATAGCAGGAATTCTACTTGCTGAATTTCTGCCTCACACGAGCAGCCCAGATCCCACTTTTTGACAAAATCTGCTGCTCATCTTCACCAACTCCCCAATCCTCTAATATTACAAGCTAGGACTCTAAAACTCATTAATATCATTATTTTCTCCAGCCCTTGCATCCATGGCTATGTTTTCAAACTTACATTAATTTAATCATCCAACTCAACAAAATCTGAATGATCTGAGCGTCCATCAAAACATTCAAAACATCCAAGTCCCCTCACCATGCAAGTCATCTTCCTCACGTTGCTTTCATTAATTTACACGAGCATTCTTATCCCGAACTTAATCAGAAAAATTAAGCTCTCTACTTTCATAATTATAAATATATTGGAACTCAAACTTTTAAGAAACACAAATTCTTCTTACTGTTCTTAGTACATTCAATTTTCACTGGGAAAGCGGAGATTAACTCAACGTGCTACATTACTGATTTTATATTTCCTAATCAAACACACCCTAATTTTGAGTTGATTCCTTGTGTTTTTAAGGGTACTATAAGATTCTTTTGTTTCTCTGATAAAATAAATAAATAAATTATGAAGTTGAACTACTACACAACATACACATAAGGTGGCGGTAGTAGAAATGTGTATGTTAAGATGGATGTGTGGTAAAACCCGTAAGGATAAAATCAGAAATGAAAGAATTAGGAGATATTTTGGTATAGCACCTATAGAGGACAAAATTTGAGAGACGTTTAACGTGGTTTGGTCACGTGCGGGGGAGACCAAGTACAGTGCCAATTAGAAAATGTCTAAATTGGCAAGTTCATGAAGGGTGTAGACGGTGGGGACGATCGTTGAAAATTTGGATGAAGGCGGTGAAGGAAGACGTCCTTGAGCTTGGATTGGGCGAGGATATGTGGAAAAACGACATTACTTAGATAATCAAAATCCGTGTAGCCAACCCCGAAAGTATTGGGAATGGGCTTTTGATGATGATGATGATGATGTAGTTGCCACTTGCCAAAGCAAGCTAGCTTAGTTGGCAACTAGTAAGTTTTGCGGCGATGGTACCAGATCAAGGGTTTAAACCCTGCCAAGACATTATTATGGTACCAGATCAATGTTATTTGTTTGAAATTTATGATCGTCTTAACTTTCTCGACTTGATTGCATTTAGAGGTGTACGCAAAGGGTAGAAAACAAAGAACTTTCTTGGTATAGAGATAAGGTGATGCTCACAAACTCTGATAAAGAAGAGGTTTGAAAGATAGGGGTCTTGGATGTTATGCCATCGAAGAGGTTGTTAGTGGGATGGGAGGAGTGTCCCTTGAACATCCTAACTTTGGGGCTGGGAAAATTAGATTTTGAAGAGCAACTACAGTTGGTGAAGCTGTTTTAGGCCTATCAATTGATGGGTAAGTGTTGTGATCCAAGAAGGAAGAGATAGAAGTAGGTTTTCATTTTGTTTGTACCAAGGCACGCTTAAGAGGAAACTCAAACCTAACAAGGTGGAAAGTAGATGTGACTATTGTGTGATGTTGGAAGCTATGATATAGCTACAAGATAGGATTCTAAATGGCACCATGGTTCTTCCCACTGATGAGTGATGATGGTTGGTGAAAGATGAGGCCAAACTGGGAGAATCCCCTCTTGACATACTCGTTATAGTTGTGAACAAGTTGGACCTCATTGACTTGATGTTCATGCAATGGGCGTGCATGAGATGAGCAGGGAAGAAAGTATCTAAGGTAGCAAGTTGAGACCAATCAAAGCTCTCACAATCCATTACTTAGATGCCTTTGGGAAAATAATTTTAGAAAGAACTAAGTTAAGGAAGTTGGTGGAGAGGGACAGGGAAGGTATATATGGTGCTGGGTGCAGAGAATTTAATGGATCTGACAGAGTTGTTAAAAGGAAGAAATGGTGAGTTATTTTGGAATCTACCGATTACATTTGTTTCTTTTTATTCTTTGTTTTTTCTCTTTTCAATTCTTTTCTAGACCTTGTTTGGGTTGGTGCAAAGGGATGGAGTGGATCACAAACATTTCACTTGGAAAACAAAAAATTTCACTTGGAAAGGGGATGGAGATTCTCTGAGTGGAAGTTAGAAGTTAGAACATCAGCAACACCTTCTTGCCCTTAGCATGAGCACTTGATGTCTGCAAGGTCATGGATTTTGGCTCTTTCAACAATAAAAGGCCCTTACATGATGGGGTGACTCCATGGAGTCCATTCTAATAGAGCAGAGATAAAATGACAATGGTGTATCATCGTTTGGATATCAAAGTAGATGGAGAGTAGAAGCAGTATGTATACTGTATGGTCTACACAGTGGTGCATGTTCTAACTTGCTCTTAGACAGCTTGTCCAAGTTAGTGGTATTGACAAAGGAGGGTCAAGCAACAGTGGAGACAATCATAAGCATGAGGTGTGATTGACATCCCCAATTAGAGGGTAAACACGGGTTTTTCGACAACGAAACTTCGGAGTCATACCAAGGTACAGTGAAGGAAACAAAATTAGCAACTATATGGGAGGTGGAGATGACAAAGTTTAGAATAGGAGCGGGAGTAACACTGAGATGGGTAGGGAGGTGCAATGGGATCAAAAGACGTTGGATATGGTGGTTACTCAACCAACAAACCAATGAGGTGGGACTTAACAAGAACAACCATTCTTTGTCTTGGGTTTCCTGTTGCAACTGTAGGGAGGTGCCTTCACAGTTTGGAAGGTTGATCCCATGAAAAGATTGAAAGTCCTAAAAGGTGCACTTTCCGATCCCTTAAATTCGGATATAAAATTGATGGTTTCATTTTGGTTCTTACTAATATATGTGGGACTAGTAACTGCGGTGGTAGGACCAATTTGGGAAACGTTGCATGATATTGTTGGTTGTCAGACCCTTGGTTCCTTGGAGTGAATTTTAATGTTATTTGAAAATATGGATGAAAAGAAGGGCCAATGTAGTCACACCATGAGGATGGGGAACTTCAACCTATTTATCAATAGTTTCCATATTTCCAACTTCACTCTGAAGATACATGTGGTCAAATAGAAGGCAAAAAATAACCCTATCCAAACTCAGGCTGTCCCCAACCCACATGGGAAACACCGATTCGTCTCCCTGAGCAAGAGAGTTTGGGTCCTCAATGCCCCTCCCTGTGCATGTGCATGATGTGCTCGCCATGGTAGAATTCTTACCATTGAAAAACTTCAGAACAAAGGTTTTCAGCTCACCAACAGATGCTTGTTGTGCGTCATGCATGTCATGTGCGTCAACCATATGAAAACATTGATCATCTGCTTCTTCTCTGCCCCTACTCCCAGCAAATATAGTCTGGTCTCATGTCTGAAATGAAGAAAATAATTCATGGCTCCATTAACAACTGGCTTATTAGTTGGCCAACTCTTAGAAACTTTTTAGCCACCACCCATTGGCTATGAGATAGATTCCCTTTTTCATTATTTGGATATTGCGGAAAGAGGAGAAAGAGAAATGGCAGATGCTTTAGTGGTCTTTCCATCGAAATTTTCATCTAATCATAAAACTAAGGGAAAAATATGGCAATTGGATCATGCCTACGGAGCTATAGAAGATGTGCCTTTTGATGTATTTATGTTGAATTGGGGGAACATTGTCATGAGATAATCCCTTCTTGTAATCATGTCTTTGGGTAGTTAAAGTGTCTCTCTCATTATCCCTATTTCCTGATAAAATTTTACTGTCTTGCACATCAAATATATATATTGCCAGTATCTTGTCAATAAACCCTTCTCTGTCCAACCAACCTCATTTCGAATTTAAAGTAGAATTCTATTCCTAAGTATCCCCAACTCACCCGAAGAAGGGCAAAGACGTGCACCAAACCAATATACTTCAGGCACACCTGAGAATATGAAAAATCTATCCAATTTGCTTAATGAGGGATTAGATTCAATGTTCGACCAAGTAAAATTTCCATCTTTCAAATGGATGTCGACTAACTTTGCTGGAAATTCCAAAAGTTATTTCATGCTAAAGTGCTATGGCTTTTCTTCTTGATGAAGTGAATGCATTAAAAACTTCCACCAATCATCCAACAGAGATTTCAATAACCTCCAATATCGCAGAGCTCTTGCCCAAAACTCTCCTAAAAAGAGTAATCCTCCATGACATACACACCTCCAGGCCATAGGATTGGTCACCAACATTCTACCAAACTGAATACAAGAAATAAGCACCCATTAATTCATCCTTAATCTCGATCACATGTGGGTTCCAAATGGCCAACGTATCATCAGATCCCCAATACCAGAATGAACCTCCAACCTACCTCTTATAAAGCCAAAGAATGTGAATAGCAGGAGTTCTACTCGCTGAATTTCTGCCTCACACGAGCAGACCCGGCTCCCACTTTTTGACAAAATTTGCTGCTCATCTTTGCCAACTCCCCAGGCCTCTAATATTACAAGCTAGGACTCTAAAACTCATTAACATCATTACTTTCTTCAGCCCTTGCATCCATGGCTATGTTCAAACTTACATTAATTTAATCATCCAATTCAACAAAATCTGAATGATCCGAGCATCCATCAAAACATTCAAAACATCCAAGTCCCCTCACCATGCATTTCATCATCCTCACATTGCTTTCATTAATTTACACGAGCATTCTTATCCCGAACTTAATCAGAAAAATTAAGCTCTCTACTTTCATAATTATAAATATATTGGAACTCAAACTTTTAAGAAACACATAAATTCTTCTTAGTACATTCAATTTTCACTGGGACAGCAGAGATTAACTCAACATGCTACATTACTGATTTTATATTTCCTAATCAAACACACCCTAATTTTCAGTTGATTTGTTTTTAAGGGTACTATAAGATTCTCTTGTTTCTCTGATAAAATAAATAAAATTATGAAGGTGGCGGTAGTAACTCCGCCCGTTGCAACGGCCGGTCCCAAGCCCGGATAAAGGAGGAGGGTTGGTGTTAGGCTTGTGATAGCCAACCGTAAAAAACCCATCACATCCCTTTTCATGGATATTGGTTCAAAAAGATTAATGCAGAAGGATAGGGCGTCCCCCGCTATAAGCGACGCGCTGCACCTACGCTCGGGTGTAGTGACAAATGAGCAAGGCGCGCTGCAGCGGCGCCCGGCTGTAGTGTTAAATAGGCAAGGGTTCTCGCACCTTTCTGGACGGGGGCGAGTAAAGAAGCTAGTCCAGGTTAGAGCTAGAGATAGAATGATTAGATTAGCCTCTTGGAACATAGGAACCTTGACGGGAAAGACAATAGAATTAGTGGATGTCATGCGTAGGAGGAAAGTAAACATAGTTTGTCTTCAAGAGACAAAATGGAAGGGGAACAAGGCTAAAGATTTAGGAGGAGGGTTCAAACTCTTCTATTCTGGTAAAGATGGCACTAGGAACGGGGTGGGAATAGTGGTAGATAAAGTTTTTAAAGATGCAATAGTCGACGTTAGGAGGTTTGGGGATAGAATCATAAGTATTAAATTAGCTTTAGAACTAGAGATAGTGCATGTTATTAGTGTGTATGCACCCCAAGTGGGTTTGGACGAGGAGACTAAGAAGGATTTTTGGGACTCTTTAGAGGAGTTAGTTTTTGGAATTCCCTCTTCCGATAGGGTTTTCCTAGGCGGGGATTTGAATGGCCATGTCGGTAAGGATAGAGTTGGGTATGAGAGGGTACATGGAGGTCAAGGCTTTGGGGATCGAAACACTGCGGGGATTTCTATTCTAGATTTTGCTTTAGCTCAGGATTTTGGGATCGTAAATACTTTTTATAAGAAGAGGGCAGATCACTTGGTGACCTTTGCGAGTGGGCATAATAGAAGTCAAATTGATTATTTTCTTGTGAAGAGACACGATTTAGGTAGGTGTAAAAATTGTAAGGTTATACCAGGAGAGTGTCTGACATCCCAACATAGGCTGTTAGTTCTCGATTTTTGTCTTAAGAGTAGGGGTCGTATTGCTATAGAACAGGTTAGACCGAGAATTAAGTGGTGGACCTTACAGGGAGATGTGTGCCAAAGATTTCGAAAGAGGATTTTGGGTGGCCAGTCAGTTTCAGAGGGTGGGGAGAATCTAGAACCAAAGGATAAGACTAGTAGCGCGGATCTTTTCGAACATTTGGCAAACCGAATAAGAAGATGTGCGAAGGAAGAGTTAGGACAGGCCAAAAGAGGAGGTTTCTATGGTAAGGAGACATGGTGGTGGAACGCGGATGTGCAACAAACCATTGCGGAAAAGAAAAAATGCTTTAAGGCGTGGCAAAAAGATAGGTGCCTAGAGTCCTATGAGCTTTATAAGCAGGCTAAGAAGTTGAGTAGTAGAGCAGTAGGGGAAGCTAAGAAGAGAGCGTATGATGCTCTTTATAATAGGCTAGGTACGAAGGAAGGGGAGAAGGATATTTTCAAGATAGCGAAGGCTAGAGAACGAAAAACTAGGGACTTGAGTCATGTTAAGTGTGTTAAGCATGAGGATGGAAGAGTCTTAATGCAGGATAAAGCTATTTTAGATAGATGGAAGGATTACTTTTGGAACCTACTCAATGGAACACATGTAGGGGAGTTAAACTTGGAGGGGTATGCTTCACAGGAAGGGAGAGATCGCGTGTTCCATCGCAGAGTTAGTGCCACAGAAGTGAGAGAAGCTTTAAAAAGAATGAAGACAGGGAAGGCCGTTGGACCGGATGATATACCAATTGAAGCATGGAAATGTCTGGGAGAAGTTGGGATTCAATGGCTAACTAAGCTATTTAATAGGATTTTGGAAACTAGAAAAATGCCAAATTCATGGAGGCATAGCATTGTGGTACCAATTTATAAGAACAAAGGGGATATCCAGAATTGCTCGAACTATAGAGGGATAAAGCTTATGAGTCATACGATGAAACTTTGGGAGAGGGTTATAGAACAAAGACTTAGGAGTTTAACCACGATTTCGGAGAATCAATTTGGATTTATGCCAGGTAGGTCTACTACGGAGGCCATCTTCCTGCTTAGGCAAACTGTAGAAAAATATCGAGAGGCACGTAAGAGTTTGCATATGGTTTTTATTGATCTGGAGAAAGCATATGATAGGGTCCCCAGGGAGTTAATTTGGTGGGTGCTTGAAAGGAAGAAAGTGTCTCAATGTTATGTCGATATCATTAAGGATATGTATGAAGGGGTTGTAACAAGTGTTCGCTCAGTAGGTGGGATGTCTAGTGAATTTCCAGTGACAGTAGGACTACATCAAGGGTCGGCGTTAAGTCCATATCTCTTTGCTTTGGTCATGGATGAGTTGACGAGACATCTGCAAGAAGATGTACCTTGGTGCATGTTATTTGCAGATGATATTGTCTTAATGGATGAGACTAGTGCAGGTTTAGGTCAGAAATTAGTTAAGTGGCAGGAGGCTTTAGAGAGTAAAGGTTTTAGAATTAGCCGTTCGAAGACGGAGTATCTAGTGTGCAACTTTGGGTGTGAACCAAGAGGGAGAAGTCATGCAATTGAGATCGAAGGTGTCGAGGTCCCAGAGTGTGAGGCTTTTCGATATCTAGGGTCTATAATTCAAAAGAATGGGGCTATTGGAGCAGATGTAGACCACAGGATTAAAGCTGGTTGGTTGAAATGGCGAATGGCGTCAGGAGTATTGTGCGATAGAAGGATGCCTGCAAGGCTAAAAGGGAAATGCTATAAGACAATTGTTCGACCAGCCATGCTATATGGTTCAGAATGTTGGGCTACTACGGGACAACATACGCATAGGATGGCAGTAGCAGAAATGCGTATGTTAAGGTGGATGTGTGGTAAAACTCGTAAGGATAAGATTAGAAATGAAAGAATTAGGAGATACTTAGGTGTAGCGCCCATAGAGGAAAAAATTAGAGAAAGACGTTTAACTTGGTTTGGTCATGTGCGGAGGAGACCGAGCACGGCGCCAATTAGAAAATGTTTAGATTGGCAAGTTAATGGAGGGTGTAGACGGAGGGGACGACCGTTGAAAACTTGGATGAAGACGGTGAATGAAGATATCATTGAGCTTGGATTAGGTGAGGAAATGTGGGAAGATCGCATTGCTTGGAGAACCAAAATTCATGTAGCCGACCCCGAAAATCTCGGGAATGGGCTTTGATGATGATGATGATGAAGGTGGCGGTAGTAGAAATGTGTATGTTAAGATGGATGTGTGGTAAAACCCATAAAGATAAAATTAAAAATGAAAGAATTAGGAGATATTTTGGTGTAGCGCTTATAAATGACAAAATTCGAGAGAGGCGTTTAACGTAGTTTGGTCACGTGTGGGGGAGATCAAGCACAGTGCCAATTAGAAAATGTTTAGATTGGCAAGTTAATGAAGGGTGTAGAACGAGGGGACGGCCGTTGAAAACTTGGATGAAGGCGGTGAAGGAAGACATCCTTGAGCTTGGATTGGGTGAGGATATGTGGAAAAATGACATTACTTGGAGAATCAAAATCCGTAAAGCCGACCCCGAAAGTATCGGGAATGGGTTTTTGATGATGATGATGTAGTTGCCACTTGCCAAAGCAAGCTAGCTTAGTTGACAACTAGTAAGTTTTGCGGCGATGGTACCAGATCAAGGGTTTAAACACTGCCAAGACATTATTATGGCGATTCACTCCGATTTGGGTGAAATCAAATTTTTTGGGCGATTTAAACCGTTTGCATGCCGAGTCGATTCAAATCGGAGACTTGAATCGCGATTTTCACCGATTCATACAACACTGATTATGGTTTTGGGATCCTTAGAGCATCTCCAATGGTAAAAGTTAAAATGGGGGATCAAAGTCCCCCTATTTCTTTATCACTCCAATCACATTCCCTATTTTAACTTTTTCATCATTATTTAAATATATCTTCCACTTTTTCATCCCCCTTTTCCTTTTGTTTTGATTTTATTTTTTAATTTAGAAATTAAAGATTTGGAATATTTTAATGATATTTCAAATTTTAGAGGATGGTTGGTTGCCCCTAAATTTAGGAGCAAGTTAAATGTGAAGTTAAAATGGGGAATGGTTTAGGGGATCCATTGGAGCATGCAATTTCTCACGTGAGACCCCTAAAATAGCTTTTTCGCTATTTTAGGGGATCCATTGGAGATGCTCTTAAAAACCTTGCTTGCTTTTCAATAAATAAAGTAATAAATTTTTTTTTATGAAGTTTAGTAATATAAGTTTAAATGCTTATTTATAAATGGAAGAATATGGTAAAGCAATTATTTATGGTCCATTTTAGTAATTTCGTTTTTTAGTAAATGCTAAAATTTTGAGCGAGGCATGGAAGCACGAGTATGAACCTCTGCCTAGTTCCTCGAATCCCAAAGATGGAACAAGCTTCTCAATGCTATTTGTTTGAAATTTATGATCGTCTTAACTTTCTCGACTTGATTGCATTTAGAGGTGTACGCAAAGGGTAGATAACAAAGAACTTTCTTGGTATAGAGATAAGGTCGTGCTCACAAACTCGGATAAAAAAGAGGAGGTTTGAAAGATTGGGGTCTTGGATGTAATGCCATCGAAGAGGTTGTTAGTGGGGTGGGAGGAGTGTCCCTTGGACATCCTAACTTTGGGGCTGGGAAAATTACATTTTGAAGAGCAACTACAGTTGGTGGAGTTGTTTTATGGGTAAGTGATGTGATCCAAGAAGGAAGAGATAGAAGTAGGTTTTAATTTCCTTTGTACCAAGGCACGCTTCAGAAGAAACTCAAACCTAACAAGGTGAAAAGTAGATGCGACCATTGTGTGATGTTGGAAGCTAAGCTATAGCTACAAGATAGAATTCTGAATGGCACCATGGTTCTTCCCACTGATGAGTGATGATGGTTGGTGAAAGATGAGGCCAAACTGGGAAAATCCCCTCTTGACATACTCGTTATAGTTGTGAACAAGTTGGACCTCATTGACTTGATGTTCATGATATGGGCGTGCATGAGATGAGTAGGGAAGACATTGTCAATTGGGTCATGCCTACGGAGCTATACAGGATGTGCTTTTTTATGTATGTATTTATGTTGAATTGGGGGAACATTGTCATGAGATAATCCCTTCTTGTAACCATGTCTTTGGGTAGTTAAAGTGTCTCTCTCATTATCCCTATTTCCTGATAAAAAATTTCTGTCTTGCACATCAAATATATATATTGCCAGTATCTTGTCAATAAACCCTTCTCTGTCCAACCAACCTCAATTCGAATTTAAAGTAGAATTCCATTCCTAAGTATCCCCAACTCACCCGAAGACGAGCAAGGACCTGCACCAAACCCATATACCTCAGGCACACCTGAGAATATGAAAAATCTATCCAATTTGCTTAATGAGGGATTAGATTGCATGTTCGACCAAGTAAAACTTCCATCTTTCAAATGGATGTCGACTAACTTTGTTGGAAATTCCAAAAGTTGTTTCATGCTAAAGTGCTATGGCTTTTCTTCTTGATGAAGTGAATGCATTAAAACTTCCACCAATCTTCCAACAGAGATTTCAATAACCTCCAATATCGCAGAGCTCTTGCCCAAAACTCTCCTAAAAAGAGTAATCCTCCATGACATACACACCTCCAGGCCATAGGATTGGTCACCAACATTCTACCAAACTGAACACAAGAAATAAGCACCCATTAATTCATCCTTAATCTCGATCACATGTGGGTTCCAAATAGCCAACGTATCATCAGATCCCCAATACCAGAATGAACCTCCAACCCACCTTTTATAAGGCCAAAGAATGTGAATAGCAGGAATTCTACTTGCTGAATTTCTGCCTCACACGAGCAGCCCAGATCCCACTTTTTGACAAAATCTGCTGCTCATCTTCACCAACTCCCCAATCCTCTAATATTACAAGCTAGGACTCTAAAACTCATTAATATCATTATTTTCTCCAGCCCTTGCATCCATGGCTATGTTTTCAAACTTACATTAATTTAATCATCCAACTCAACAAAATCTGAATGATCTGAGCGTCCATCAAAACATTCAAAACATCCAAGTCCCCTCACCATGCAAGTCATCTTCCTCACGTTGCTTTCATTAATTTACACGAGCATTCTTATCCCGAACTTAATCAGAAAAATTAAGCTCTCTACTTTCATAATTATAAATATATTGGAACTCAAACTTTTAAGAAACACAAATTCTTCTTACTGTTCTTAGTACATTCAATTTTCACTGGGAAAGCGGAGATTAACTCAACGTGCTACATTACTGATTTTATATTTCCTAATCAAACACACCCTAATTTTGAGTTGATTCCTTGTGTTTTTAAGGGTACTATAAGATTCTTTTGTTTCTCTGATAAAATAAATAAATAAATTATGAAGTTGAACTACTACACAACATACACATAAGGTGGCGGTAGTAGAAATGTGTATGTTAAGATGGATGTGTGGTAAAACCCGTAAGGATAAAATCAGAAATGAAAGAATTAGGAGATATTTTGGTATAGCACCTATAGAGGACAAAATTTGAGAGACGTTTAACGTGGTTTGGTCACGTGCGGGGGAGACCAAGTACAGTGCCAATTAGAAAATGTCTAAATTGGCAAGTTCATGAAGGGTGTAGACGGTGGGGACGATCGTTGAAAATTTGGATGAAGGCGGTGAAGGAAGACGTCCTTGAGCTTGGATTGGGCGAGGATATGTGGAAAAACGACATTACTTAGATAATCAAAATCCGTGTAGCCAACCCCGAAAGTATTGGGAATGGGCTTTTGATGATGATGATGATGATGTAGTTGCCACTTGCCAAAGCAAGCTAGCTTAGTTGGCAACTAGTAAGTTTTGCGGCGATGGTACCAGATCAAGGGTTTAAACCCTGCCAAGACATTATTATGGTACCAGATCAATGTTATTTGTTTGAAATTTATGATCGTCTTAACTTTCTCGACTTGATTGCATTTAGAGGTGTACGCAAAGGGTAGAAAACAAAGAACTTTCTTGGTATAGAGATAAGGTGATGCTCACAAACTCTGATAAAGAAGAGGTTTGAAAGATAGGGGTCTTGGATGTTATGCCATCGAAGAGGTTGTTAGTGGGATGGGAGGAGTGTCCCTTGAACATCCTAACTTTGGGGCTGGGAAAATTAGATTTTGAAGAGCAACTACAGTTGGTGAAGCTGTTTTAGGCCTATCAATTGATGGGTAAGTGTTGTGATCCAAGAAGGAAGAGATAGAAGTAGGTTTTCATTTTGTTTGTACCAAGGCACGCTTAAGAGGAAACTCAAACCTAACAAGGTGGAAAGTAGATGTGACTATTGTGTGATGTTGGAAGCTATGATATAGCTACAAGATAGGATTCTAAATGGCACCATGGTTCTTCCCACTGATGAGTGATGATGGTTGGTGAAAGATGAGGCCAAACTGGGAGAATCCCCTCTTGACATACTCGTTATAGTTGTGAACAAGTTGGACCTCATTGACTTGATGTTCATGCAATGGGCGTGCATGAGATGAGCAGGGAAGAAAGTATCTAAGGTAGCAAGTTGAGACCAATCAAAGCTCTCACAATCCATTACTTAGATGCCTTTGGGAAAATAATTTTAGAAAGAACTAAGTTAAGGAAGTTGGTGGAGAGGGACAGGGAAGGTATATATGGTGCTGGGTGCAGAGAATTTAATGGATCTGACAGAGTTGTTAAAAGGAAGAAATGGTGAGTTATTTTGGAATCTACCGATTACATTTGTTTCTTTTTATTCTTTGTTTTTTCTCTTTTCAATTCTTTTCTAGACCTTGTTTGGGTTGGTGCAAAGGGATGGAGTGGATCACAAACATTTCACTTGGAAAACAAAAAATTTCACTTGGAAAGGGGATGGAGATTCTCTGAGTGGAAGTTAGAAGTTAGAACATCAGCAACACCTTCTTGCCCTTAGCATGAGCACTTGATGTCTGCAAGGTCATGGATTTTGGCTCTTTCAACAATAAAAGGCCCTTACATGATGGGGTGACTCCATGGAGTCCATTCTAATAGAGCAGAGATAAAATGACAATGGTGTATCATCGTTTGGATATCAAAGTAGATGGAGAGTAGAAGCAGTATGTATACTGTATGGTCTACACAGTGGTGCATGTTCTAACTTGCTCTTAGACAGCTTGTCCAAGTTAGTGGTATTGACAAAGGAGGGTCAAGCAACAGTGGAGACAATCATAAGCATGAGGTGTGATTGACATCCCCAATTAGAGGGTAAACACGGGTTTTTCGACAACGAAACTTCGGAGTCATACCAAGGTACAGTGAAGGAAACAAAATTAGCAACTATATGGGAGGTGGAGATGACAAAGTTTAGAATAGGAGCGGGAGTAACACTGAGATGGGTAGGGAGGTGCAATGGGATCAAAAGACGTTGGATATGGTGGTTACTCAACCAACAAACCAATGAGGTGGGACTTAACAAGAACAACCATTCTTTGTCTTGGGTTTCCTGTTGCAACTGTAGGGAGGTGCCTTCACAGTTTGGAAGGTTGATCCCATGAAAAGATTGAAAGTCCTAAAAGGTGCACTTTCCGATCCCTTAAATTCGGATATAAAATTGATGGTTTCATTTTGGTTCTTACTAATATATGTGGGACTAGTAACTGCGGTGGTAGGACCAATTTGGGAAACGTTGCATGATATTGTTGGTTGTCAGACCCTTGGTTCCTTGGAGTGAATTTTAATGTTATTTGAAAATATGGATGAAAAGAAGGGCCAATGTAGTCACACCATGAGGATGGGGAACTTCAATATCAATAGTTTCCATATTTCCAACTTCACTCTGAAGATACATGTGGTCAAATAGAAGGCAAAAAATAACCCTATCCAAACTCAGGCTGTCCCCAACCCACATGGGAAACACCGATTCGTCTCCCTGAGCAAGAGAGTTTGGGTCCTCAATGCCCCTCCCTGTGCATGTGCATGATGTGCTCGCCATGGTAGAATTCTTACCATTGAAAAACTTCAGAACAAAGGTTTTCAGCTCACCAACAGATGCTTGTTGTGCGTCATGCATGTCATGTGCGTCAACCATATGAAAACATTGATCATCTGCTTCTTCTCTGCCCCTACTCCCAGCAAATATAGTCTGGTCTCATGTCTGAAATGAAGAAAATAATTCATGGCTCCATTAACAACTGGCTTATTAGTTGGCCAACTCTTAGAAACTTTTTAGCCACCACCCATTGGCTATGAGATAGATTCCCTTTTTCATTATTTGGATATTGCGGAAAGAGGAGAAAGAGAAATGGCAGATGCTTTAGTGGTCTTTCCATCGAAATTTTCATCTAATCATAAAACTAAGGGAAAAATATGGCAATTGGATCATGCCTACGGAGCTATAGAAGATGTGCCTTTTGATGTATTTATGTTGAATTGGGGGAACATTGTCATGAGATAATCCCTTCTTGTAATCATGTCTTTGGGTAGTTAAAGTGTCTCTCTCATTATCCCTATTTCCTGATAAAATTTTACTGTCTTGCACATCAAATATATATATTGCCAGTATCTTGTCAATAAACCCTTCTCTGTCCAACCAACCTCATTTCGAATTTAAAGTAGAATTCTATTCCTAAGTATCCCCAACTCACCCGAAGAAGGGCAAAGACGTGCACCAAACCAATATACTTCAGGCACACCTGAGAATATGAAAAATCTATCCAATTTGCTTAATGAGGGATTAGATTCAATGTTCGACCAAGTAAAATTTCCATCTTTCAAATGGATGTCGACTAACTTTGCTGGAAATTCCAAAAGTTATTTCATGCTAAAGTGCTATGGCTTTTCTTCTTGATGAAGTGAATGCATTAAAAACTTCCACCAATCATCCAACAGAGATTTCAATAACCTCCAATATCGCAGAGCTCTTGCCCAAAACTCTCCTAAAAAGAGTAATCCTCCATGACATACACACCTCCAGGCCATAGGATTGGTCACCAACATTCTACCAAACTGAATACAAGAAATAAGCACCCATTAATTCATCCTTAATCTCGATCACATGTGGGTTCCAAATGGCCAACGTATCATCAGATCCCCAATACCAGAATGAACCTCCAACCTACCTCTTATAAAGCCAAAGAATGTGAATAGCAGGAGTTCTACTCGCTGAATTTCTGCCTCACACGAGCAGACCCGGCTCCCACTTTTTGACAAAATTTGCTGCTCATCTTTGCCAACTCCCCAGGCCTCTAATATTACAAGCTAGGACTCTAAAACTCATTAACATCATTACTTTCTTCAGCCCTTGCATCCATGGCTATGTTCAAACTTACATTAATTTAATCATCCAATTCAACAAAATCTGAATGATCCGAGCATCCATCAAAACATTCAAAACATCCAAGTCCCCTCACCATGCATTTCATCATCCTCACATTGCTTTCATTAATTTACACGAGCATTCTTATCCCGAACTTAATCAGAAAAATTAAGCTCTCTACTTTCATAATTATAAATATATTGGAACTCAAACTTTTAAGAAACACATAAATTCTTCTTAGTACATTCAATTTTCACTGGGACAGCAGAGATTAACTCAACATGCTACATTACTGATTTTATATTTCCTAATCAAACACACCCTAATTTTCAGTTGATTTGTTTTAAGGGTACTATAAGATTCTCTTGTTTCTCTGATAAAATAAATAAAATTATGAAGGTGGCGGTAGTAGAAATGTGTATGTTAAGATGGATGTGTGGTAAAACCCATAAAGATAAAATTAAAAATGAAAGAATTAGGAGATATTTTGGTGTAGCGCTTATAAATGACAAAATTCGAGAGAGGCGTTTAACGTAGTTTGGTCACGTGTGGGGGAGATCAAGCACAGTGCCAATTAGAAAATGTTTAGATTGGCAAGTTAATGAAGGGTGTAGAACGAGGGGACGGCCGTTGAAAACTTGGATGAAGGCGGTGAAGGAAGACATCCTTGAGCTTGGATTGGGTGAGGATATGTGGAAAAATGACATTACTTGGAGAATCAAAATCCGTAAAGCCGACCCCGAAAGTATCGGGAATGGGTTTTTGATGATGATGATGTAGTTGCCACTTGCCAAAGCAAGCTAGCTTAGTTGACAACTAGTAAGTTTTGCGGCGATGGTACCAGATCAAGGGTTTAAACACTGCCAAGACATTATTATGGCGATTCACTCCGATTTGGGTGAAATCAAATTTTTTGGGCGATTTAAACCGTTTGCATGCCGAGTCGATTCAAATCGGAGACTTGAATCGCGATTTTCACCGATTCATACAACACTGATTATGGTTTTGGGATCCTTAGAGCATCTCCAATGGTAAAAGTTAAAATGGGGGATCAAAGTCCCCCTATTTCTTTATCACTCCAATCACATTCCCTATTTTAACTTTTTCATCATTATTTAAATATATCTTCCACTTTTTCATCCCCCTTTTCCTTTTGTTTTGATTTTATTTTTTAATTTAGAAATTAAAGATTTGGAATATTTTAATGATATTTCAAATTTTAGAGGATGGTTGGTTGCCCCTAAATTTAGGAGCAAGTTAAATGTGAAGTTAAAATGGGGAATGGTTTAGGGGATCCATTGGAGCATGCAATTTCTCACGTGAGACCCCTAAAATAGCTTTTTCGCTATTTTAGGGGATCCATTGGAGATGCTCTTAAAAACCTTGCTTGCTTTTCAATAAATAAAGTAATAAATTTTTTTTTATGAAGTTTAGTAATATAAGTTTAAATGCTTATTTATAAATGGAAGAATATGGTAAAGCAATTATTTATGGTCCATTTTAGTAATTTCGTTTTTTAGTAAATGCTAAAATTTTGAGCGAGGCATGGAAGCACGAGTATGAACCTCTGCCTAGTTCCTCGAATCCCAAAGATGGAACAAGCTTCTCAATGCTATTTGTTTGAAATTTATGATCGTCTTAACTTTCTCGACTTGATTGCATTTAGAGGTGTACGCAAAGGGTAGATAACAAAGAACTTTCTTGGTATAGAGATAAGGTCGTGCTCACAAACTCGGATAAAAAAGAGGAGGTTTGAAAGATTGGGGTCTTGGATGTAATGCCATCGAAGAGGTTGTTAGTGGGGTGGGAGGAGTGTCCCTTGGACATCCTAACTTTGGGGCTGGGAAAATTACATTTTGAAGAGCAACTACAGTTGGTGGAGTTGTTTTATGGGTAAGTGATGTGATCCAAGAAGGAAGAGATAGAAGTAGGTTTTAATTTCCTTTGTACCAAGGCACGCTTCAGAAGAAACTCAAACCTAACAAGGTGAAAAGTAGATGCGACCATTGTGTGATGTTGGAAGCTAAGCTATAGCTACAAGATAGAATTCTGAATGGCACCATGGTTCTTCCCACTGATGAGTGATGATGGTTGGTGAAAGATGAGGCCAAACTGGGAAAATCCCCTCTTGACATACTCGTTATAGTTGTGAACAAGTTGGACCTCATTGACTTGATGTTCATGATATGGGCGTGCATGAGATGAGTAGGGAAGAAAGTATCTAAGGTAGCAGATTGAGACCAATCAAAGCTCTCACAATCCATTACGTAGATGCCTTTGGGAAAATAATTTTAGAAAGAACTAAGTTATTAAAAGGGAAGGTATGTATGGTGGAGAGGGAAAGGGAAGGTATGTATGGTGCTGGGTGCAGAGAATTTAATGGATCTGACAGAGTTGTTAAAAGGAAGAAATGGTGAGTTATTTTGGAATCTACCTATTCCTATATCACGATTACATATGTTTCTTTTTATTCTTTGTTTTTTCTCTTTTCAATTCTTTTCTAGACCTTGTTTGGGTTGGTGCAAAGGGATGGAGTGGATCGCAAACATTTCACTTGGAAAGGGAATGGAGATTCTCTGAGTGGAAGTTAGAAGTTAGAACTTAGAACATCAGCAACACCTTCTTGCCCTTAGCATGAGCACTTGATGTCTGCAAGGTCATGGATTTTGGTTCTTTCAACAATAGAAGGCCCTTACATGATGGGGCGACTCTATGAAGTCCATTCTTATAGAGCAGAGATACAATGACAATGGTGTATCATCGTTTAGAAATCAAAGTAGATGGAGAGTAGAAGCAGTATGCATACTGTATGGTCTACGCGGTGGCGCAGGTTCTAACTTGCTCTTAGACAGCTTGCCCAAGTTAGTGGTATTGACAAAGGAGGGTCAAGCAACATTGGAGACAATCATAAGCATGAGGTGTGATTGACATCCCCAATTAGAGGGGTAAACACAGATTTTTCAACAACGAAACTTCGGAGTCATACCAAGGTACAGTGAAGGAAACAAAATTAGCAACAATATGGGAGGTGGAGATGACAAAGTTTAGAGTAGGAGCGGGAGTAACAAAGAGATGGTTAGGGAGGTGCAATGGGATCAAAAGACATTGGATATGGTGGTTACTAAACCAACAAACCAATGAGGTGGGACTTAACAAGAACAAACATTTTCTGTCTTGGGTTTCCTGTTGCAACGGTAGAGTTCGATCAGTTAGGGACAGTGTTGCAGCCAGAAGAGCCAATCACTATGGTACAAATGGACAAGGATTGTGATTTCGCGAAATTATACGAAATTTCGCTTTTTTAAATTACGAAAAGAAAAAGGATGAAAGAAAAATTGCATTTTTAGGGTTTTTGTAAATTTCAAAAAATTTCGTAAATATACAAAAACCAGCTACTAAAATTTAAATTTTTTCGAGGATTTTTTGAAATTTTTTTGAGTTTTTTCTTCTAATTATCATTTATACTAATTATTTAATGATTTTTTAAACAACCCCCTAATTTCCTAATTATCACTTCTCTTCTTATATATTGATTTTTTAAACTACTCCTTGGTTTTCTAGTTATAAGTATTTTGGTTTCATTTAATGTGTATAGTACATTTATTTACTTAGCATATTATTTTTTTCACATTTAATATACCCTCGAAATTCATTATATATTTCATGTATCCTCGAAATTTTTACGTTTTTTCTTTACACACCAAAATATTTCTCAAAGTAAAATCAGGAAACCGAAATTAACTGGAAAACCGAAATCACAATCCTTGCAAATGGATGAGTGTAGCAGCAGGATATTGTGGGGTTCCAGAAAGATCGAGAAAGGAATAAGGATTTAGGAGAGTATTCATGGGCGATTCAAAATGGTGATTGTGGAAATTAGTTTTTGGTGGGATAGTGCCAAGGTTGAAGACAAGGGGCAAAGAAGTTTTTTGCTGAGAAATTTAGGGTCAGGTGGCATGGAAAGGTGTGATAGGGACAAATCTTGGGAAGGGGAGAGGACACATGAGGATAATTAGGACACATGTGATAGGGACCTTGAATTTGCTGGAGCATGGTCCAGATATCTTTCAGATTCCCAACTGATATTTGACACACTCTTGAACCACCCATTTATCTATCGAAAAATATTAACCCTTTATTTACTTAAACTTTGTTTGTTCAAATGTAAATTTTTTATAGGAACTTCAAAAGAAGAGAAGAGATGGGAGGAAAAGAGGGTAAGGCTTCTCCATTTGTGGTTGAAGACGATCATATGTTTTAGGAAAACATTTTTGCTTCCACCCTAAGAAAACATTTTCCACATTTTTGTAAAAGACCATGAGGGTGGAGATCATCTACACATTTGTGTTCTTCATTCTATCTCCTTTTTCACTTTTGAAAATTTTTCTTGAAAACCCTTCCTTTTGCGTTTAGAGAATAGCACAACAAAGATAAATTGCATTACCAAGAAACTGATTATTTCCCAACCAATGTGCACACTGAGCAAACATACCCTCATTTGCATTTTTTACACTAATGTTTTGATATGGAACAAAAACATAGGATGACAATAACTACAGGGCCATCATGACCTAAACTAATAGATTAAAGGTTCTATGCTGTTAGATGGAAAATAAGCTGGTTGAGTTGTGTTACCACAGAATAAATCTTCAGAAGGCTTAATGTTTTTTGCAGATCCTCCTGCAAAACCAATATTTTAATTATAACTTAGAACAAAATTTTCAATTGCAATGAAGAAAACATGTACAATCATTTACAAAACAGAAACATGTACAATCATTTACAAATTCAGATCCATATCTGAAATAGTAAAAGGCAACACGTTGAGAAGATTTTGAAAGAAAGTCATAATTCACAAATTCAAAAGCGCAGTGGCTTTGCTAAGTCGTAGTGTGCTTTTTTGGAGAAGAATTAGCTGCTTTTGTTTCAGTTTTTGTTTTTGAGAATTTGTGGGTTTTTTTTTTTTTGCAACAAATACATACACAACCAACAAACATATGGCAATCTGCGTAAATATGTGGAAATCAAAACTACTAACACGACTAATCACTCTGAACCAAACAAACAAAAATTTACCAGTATTCGGTGTAACCCAACTGCACCGCTCCTTGGCCTGCAAAACGCACCGAATCACTATCTGAACCAACCTTCTCCGGCTTGGGAACACATCGCTTCCTCTGCCTAGCACTACTAGTACTAAACGACCGTGTAAGCCTCCCCGTCGACCCTCTACTATACAAAGACTCCGTCAAAGCATCCAATGAACAAGACGCATCAAGTGATAAATGAAACAAAAGGTCCGCTTTCCGCAAAATGTAAGGCACATTTTTCACATGATTCAATTGTGAAGGAGAACTCTTCTTCTTCTCCTCCGCTGTCCTGCTTCCTCCTCCCTTGTGAAGGCTTCGAACCTGGTTTCCAAGCAACTAGAGAGCTCGCTGCCTTGTTTCCCGCCGATCCAAGAACAGGTCGCATCTCGACTCTGCCACATTCATGGACCTAACCTTGGGAGCTCCGAACATAAAGAGATTTCTTCAGATCTGAGTCTACACTATCCAATTTTGACCTAATTCTACCTCTTTCAAAGCTTGCACAAAGTATGATTTGTAACACAAATTAAACAAATCTCACCCAACATCTCAACAACACTAAAAACTAACCTAGAGTGAATTTAAAGTGTGATTTTCGAAGGGAGTTTGCTAAACTAATTGATAAAAACCAGGAAGCAAGCATAGAGATTCCATAGTGCATTGCAAGAATCAAAACCTCTCTTCTTATGTCTCACACTCTCTCTCTATCAGTCTGCACCTTAAAACATAACTTTGACATGTCTTTCTTTTGACGGAAAAGCTTCTGCCAGTGCTCTGAAAAAGGAGGAGAGACCTTGAACAAAAACCTTGAATACGAACACAAAGATGGAGGAGAAGAAAGGATCAATCAATGTTGGAGGGACAGTGAACTGACGAGAAAAACTATTGAAGCATTGAAATGCTTTATTTGGGGTGACTGGAGGAGCAGGGTGAAGCAGATAAGATAAATTATCGGTTAAGTCATAAGTGCAGTAGTGAGTTTTGCTTTTGCCTTGGAGAGTAATCTTTGGACAAGGAGTAATTTAAGAAACTTCTTTTAAAGTGAGCACTGGAAGGCTAATGAGTACCCCTAGTGGGTGCTTGTTGGTCTCCTTGTGTGTTGTCAAGAGCCTTGTAATCAATTGTTCCATCTTCTGTATCTCTTTTGTCGCCGTCTTATCCACTCTCTGCATGATCTCTACCTGAATTCATTGTTGCTACCCAGCTAGTTTGTTATTCCAACATCTTCTCTTGAGTCTATTTTCATCTCTACGGAGTCTGTCATGTTCTCTCTGCATCCAAGAGATTTTTGGCATTGACTACTGTCTTGGTTCGCCAAGAAGCTGAAGGTATCCACGAATTGTCGTGTCATGAGGCCATGAAACCCCGGTTGGTTATTGATGCTTCCCCTACTCATGAATCCATGATGACACCATAGATCATGAGGCGCATGAGCATATTTTCTTGATCGCCGATGGCTTGGCTGAAAAGGCTAAGCTCGAGGACGAGCTTTTTGAAGTAGGGGGAATGATGATATATTAGTATTATTTATTTGTTTTAATTACTCAATAATTGGGTCAGTCCAATGGAGGCCCAATTAGGAGTCCAATAAGTTTGAGGGTTTTATTAGGTTTTTGCTTTGTTTTGCTTTAAAATGTTAGAAATCAAGTTTGTGGCCAGTTTCTTGAAGTTCAAATTGCATAAACTTTATCAATTCAAGTTTCTAGTTATTTGTTTATTTCTTCCGCAGTTAAAACTATCAGAACTAGTATTGGGAAATTCAGAATGTTATGAACCACAAGAACTATCAGAACTAGTTATTTGTTTTAAAACTATCAGAACTGGTATTGGGAAATTCAGAGTGTTATGAACCACAAGAACTTCCTCTTGTCATCTCCACGAATGTAATGAATTCAAAACAGAATTCAAGAATGACTAATGAACCCCAAATCTAAAACCATATAAACGTATTGACTAACCACATATCACATTTATAAGTAATCCCAGTTTCCATTCTTCCAAAAATCCCACACATGTTTTCATCAATCACCCATCTCCTTATTAGTCAAAACGTCTCCAGTAGCTCAAGATTTGAGATAACGCCTCCATCTCGCAAAGTTTCTCCTAAATTTGAATTTCCTTCCAGTTCTTGTGCTGAGTTGTGTCGTCCCAATAGCCAAAGCCATTTTGTTTATCAATGAGACGGAGAGTTAACACACCTAATATACCATTACTTCCAAAGAATAATAGTGTTATGGACATCTCAGACTTCAGGCCCATCACTTTCTTGAACCATTTTGACAAATTCTTTGCTAAAGGATTTTCTTCTAGTTTAAGGTAGGGCTTGCAAATCATCTTATCACCTTGCCCTAAGAGGCATATTTTGGATTGGCACAATTCAAAATGAGATGCTTGACTTATGAAACTCTAGAACTGTAAAGACATCATTGACTTGAAAAAAAAAAAAAAAAAAACAACTCTTGGTGTGTTTGATTTTGAAAAAGTTTTCAAAGAAAAAAAAATGTTCTTTGGAAAAACAAATAGGGGTGGGCATCCCATCCTGATCCCGTCCCAATTTTTTCAAGTCCTTTTGGAATTGATCAAACCCATCCCAATCCTATCCCGTTCTGATCTAGAATGGGATGGGATCGAGATGGAGATTTTGAATCCCGCCCATCCCATCCCATCCCGAACTTATTTATTTAATATTTATTATTATTAATTTTAATCAAACTACTCTTCCAAATGAAAGTTTAGGATGTGTTGCAATTAAATCAAAACATTTATTGTTTGAAAACTTGATATTGTACTCTTTGTTTAAATAGAAACTTTAGTTTGAATATTTTAGGTCAAATAAAACCTATGAAAATTTATGCTTTTTCACATTTTAGATTGGTTATATGACAATTATTCTTGTATCACATAGAAAATGTTTAACATTAAAAAACTGTAAGTTCATTAAACTATAAATTTTATATTTAATATTATTATGATAAAAGTTATATGTACATAAATTAGGCATTATTTGTGTGTGAGCAATGTGAAATATAAAAAATTGTTATTCTTCATTGGAGAATCATTTAGTACATGCTCATCTCATCCCATCCCGTCCCGTCCCGAACCCATTTGGGATGGGCGAGGTCAGGTTAAGATCTATCCCGTCCGGTACCCACCCCTAAAAACAAACATACAAAAAAAATTTCATTGTTTGATTTCACAAGGAAAAACATTAGAGAACATTTCTATCTTGTGGAGGTTGGAGGAATTGTTGAGGAGAAGAGAGAAATTGTTCAGCGAGGCTTTAAATGTTCAGACGTTAAGTCTCTCGAGGATTTTGAGTCGAGGAGAGAGTCGTGGGTCAGTGAAAGATCGAACTTGGAAAAGTTTTCCGAAGAGGAGCCTAAACAAAGCTTTCCTACTTCAAGTGGGAAAACTTTTCGCAGGCGAAATTTTTTTCTTTTTCCAAGAAAAAATAAAATGCCACAAAACTCAATTTTGGGGGTAAAGTTTTTTTTTTCCATGAAACACCCAAAAATAAATAGTGAAAACATAGATAGTGGAAGGGACGAAAGAAAGGATGGAGTCAGCATGGAATTTGTGACCTTCCATCCTGTTGTAACTCAAAATCATGGAAAATAACTTTCTAGGGGGACTAAGAATATTTTCCCATGGAAAACTCGAAAACATATATATTTTTAATATCATAGGTTGAAATTTTTTTCTCACTTACTTTCCTATCTCTACTACTTTTATGATTTTGCATTACAGAAATAAAAATAAACACACCCTAAAGGAATACCTGCAGTATTCTTTGGATCTCTAGAAACGATTAACAAATGCTTATTATAATTCCTTTATATGTTTGAAAGAATAGATTTTGATTGTAAGTGGAGAAGATGGATAAAAAAAAAGTATTTGTTTAGTGTTGCCTATCAAATTTCTAACCACATTCATTGGGTCCTATTAAATGAGCATAACGACCACATCTTTACTTATCGTAGTTTTCATGGAGGCTATCTTGTATTCAAAATCAAAGCAGTAGTTTAGAACTGGGGTCAAACTCGGGGGTAGCTCAAAGATGTATCTTTGGAGAGGTTCATGTTTGTGTGGGATGGTATTCTAACAAGAGAGCTATTTGTAAGTGGTTAGTGAAAATTTTATTGAGCGTGCCACCACTACACTTGATTAAAATTCTTTTCTATTATCTTGCTGATCATAACCCTTAGTAATAATTTTGACCATCATATCTAGTACTGGCCGCTTGAAACTAACACAAAAAACTGAAATGAAACCATACATCCCATCTTTACTTACTTGATCAATATCAATCTTATAAGTGGTGACATTAGGGTATATCTTGCTGAGCTCTTCAATGACTGGAGATATCACTTTACCTATTACACAAAGATCATCAACACATTAAATAAACTAAAAATAAATAATAAAATACTTTAAAAACAACAACAACAATAGAAAAGACTTATTTGATCTTACATGGGCCACACCAAGTCGCGGTGAAGTAGAAAATCGCAGGTAATGAATCATCTAGCACATGAAAATTCCCAAATGTAGAATGATGTAAGAGTATCATAATATAAAGGAACGAAAACACATAAAGAAAATAAATAAATAAAGGAATTGTACCTTTGGCCTTGCTGAGTGAAGTGTTGAAATCTTGTTCGGACTTAATTGCAACGACGTTGGAAGGACCTGAAAGAATTAGATTAAAAACCGTCATGATAGTGAAATGGCTGGTTTGGTTTAGGTTTAGGTTTATGTTAACGGAACTAAAAAATGGGGAAAACCAATGACAATTACTTACCAGTTGAGGACGATGAGAAGCATCGGGAAGGGAAGAAAAAGAGTGGAGATTTTGATTGTGAAGCGAATGGACATAGAGGAGGAGGAGAGTGTGTGTGAGTTGGCGTTAGGGTTTTGGTGGAGAAATTGTGGAAAAAAGAACAAGGGTTTGAGAGTGCGGAAGAGAGGTAAGTGGGAGGATCAGAGAGGAGAGACGAACCCCTCCTGAGTATCATCAGTGAGTTCCTTCTTGCCATCTTCTCCCTCTAATCTTTTCTCTTCTTGAGAATGGAGGGGGAACCAAGAAGGGGAATGTGGAGGGAGGGTTTATATGAAGCCTTGTTAATTCAAACCCTCAATTTAGATACTTTTAAGGCTATTTTATCGCAAAATATACCATTTAGATATGGTTATTACTTTTTTTATAAATTTTAATTTATTAATTTATTAATAATTTTAATTTATTTATTTATTTTTGTTATTTTTACTTTTTTTTATGACCAACAAAAACTCTATTTAGTTTATATGAAATTATCTTATTCAATATTGATCTTCATTTTACCATAACTTTCACTCAACTGTAAGATTGCGACTTGGTTGTCATTTCTTTGTATATGGATCAATATAAAGTCAAGAAGTGAAGAATTATGGATCTAGATCGTCAAACATATTCCTGTGTAATTTTGTCTAATGGGTGCATGACTTAATTGTGTGTACCTGTCATATTTAATGCTTTGGGAGATTGTAGCCCATTGTAGTCAATAGTAACCTAGCAAGAGCATTTGAGTGTGGATGGTACTTCATAGTAGCTATGACCTACCCATTGCGGCAACTATGAGCACTAGTTCACATGGTAAGTGTCGGTTCAGACCCAACCCACCTTTCAGTGAAAAAAATAAAAATCGATTGACTTGCAGACATTACTTATGTAGATTTGCATTTGGAAACAAACATGAGCGAAAAATAATCAAAACCATTACACTGTAGACATTAGATAATATCTTGTACCTTTTTTAAGCTTGTAACCTGATAAGAGTTAGAATTGTCAATGTTTGAGAAACCAATTAAACTTGATAATAGTCTCCATAAGGTTATGATCATGCTCTATGGTAGAGAACCTGTGCATTGTTGTTAGTTATCGCGTTAGGAAATGAAGTTGTGTTCCCCGTAGCCTAGTGAAAATCATTTTTAAGCCCTGCAAACATTTTTGGAAGATTTGTGTCCTATCCTCATTCTAATCCCATGACTACTTTATGGGAAAACTAACAAATTTTATGTTTTCTTTTTATTACTTTATAGGCACCCATGCATTTTAATCATCATTAACTACATTCTGAAAAGTTTACCAAACCTTAGCATAATAATTTGGTTAACCTGTCAGTCAATGCAAACTTGTAAAAATTTATAATTTGTTGGTTATAAATAGAATTATTAATATCGATACCTACCAGCGGCATGGGGTGGTAGGGGTTAAGGGCATAAAAAAATGTTTAAATGACCAAAAATAAATAAATTATAATCATTAATAAAAGAGTCTGTGTTGGTAATAAAAGTATAAATTTTGATTTTCTATTTGTTTAGGAAAGGTAAAGATGTCCTATAACTTTATGAGTTAACCTAGGTTAATAAAAAAAGTCATTGTTGGTCATAAAAGTATAAAAGTAGACACAAATTAGCCATTACATCAACTACAATATCTAAACGGTCTATTTTGTAAAGAAGTATGCCTTAAAAGTCATTTTTCGTAGATTTATAACTAACCCTACAAGAAAGACGTGCTTACAATTTTTGGGTTTCGGCTCTCTAAATGAAGGTGTGAGCGTCATCACTTATTTCACGGTAACAAAAATGGATTTGTTTTTATGTTTGACACCCCTAAATGAATGGGAGTGTGAAAGTACTTATCATACAACATACTATTAGATCATTAAAGTGGCTCCGGGTTGTATAGATTACGATTAAAAATCATTAAGGACAAAATGTTCGTATCTTCTAAATACGCTTTAAGTGGCTCCGGGTCGTCTAGATTATGATAAGGTATCTCGAAATCTATTCGATCTGCATTGGCATTCTGTGCACAAAATAACAACAATCAACAATAACAACAACAACAACGATCAAACTAACTCTAAAAAAACAAATTTTATTGTTCAAATGTTAACAACTAACCCTAAAAATAACAAAGTTGCTTCAAATAAACCAAAAAGGAAATTAAACATGATATTACAATAATGACAAAAAAAATATTACCCATGTAAGCTCATCTCAAGTTGAGAGTATACCTCGAGTGGAGTGGGTCATTCGTCGTCTTGAAAATGATCATCTTCTTCATTCACACATATAAATGGAGTGCAATGTTGGCTCTCAACTACAACATTATCATCTTGAAGCGTACCAACTTCATTTTCACTGAACTCATCCATTTTTATATACAAACTTCACCAAAACCCTAACAAATGAAGATGAACAGAGAGACAAGACAACAAAACGTAGAAGAGGGGGAGAGAAGTCGGTGTTGGGGTCATCCGGTGAGCTTGGACTGGAAGACAATTTTGATGAAAAGTGAAGAAGGGAGGAATAAGTGTTTTCTCGCGAAATAGAGAAAAAAAAACAGTAGAGAGGGAAAGGGGGATGAAGACGAGTAGGAGAGAGAAACTGAGGCTCAAGACGGTGGCTGGCGGTCCTGAATCTGGTGAGATTGAGAAGAGAATAAGGTGGGAAAGGGGTCGGTTGCACAAAATTGGGAGAGGAGGAGTCGCTGGATTTGGGAAAAAAATCCATTTTTTTTTATTATATAGCCGTTTGAACCACTATATACAAAAAATGATAAGATGTTGATTTGGTGCCTCCAACATCTATTAGATTCTGAATACCTAGACAACATCAGAACATTAGTTAATTGCATCCATAGAGAGAATCGTTATCAATGTTGAATTTACTTTGTCGATTTCGATTATCAAGGTGGATGAGATTAGAAATCACAGTGCAGGAAGAGTGGACAAAGTTCCAAAAAGATGCTATAGCTAGTTGCATTGTGTGAAAGACAAAGATATTAATATTAGATCATCATTTCCATCTATAACATTCAACTCAACAAAAGTAGTAAATAACTTATAGTGAGTGGTCATGACATCTTTTGCTATTCAACATTCATTCAATACAATACAATCCACTACTGGATAGTTAAAGATATCCAACAACACATATGAGCTTGCTTCAACTCTCATCGCCACAATGGAAAGAGTTGCAACCAATGCCAAGGGTTGGTCTCATTTCTCCAGAAATTATTTTTAAACTGATTTCTTCTATGTGTGTTTTCTTTAACTAATTTCCCTTTTCTGTTGAGAATGGAATAACAAATATGTTTCATAAGCTACTTCCTCAACACACCAACTTTTAAACTTGAGTTAACTCCCACATTAACCAGACTTAAAGTAAAACTAATAATACCCTTCCAGTTAAAATCTTTTAAGAATAAAATTTTATTTGAAAACATAACAAAGAAAAATTATTTCTCAATAAAAAATCTAACACAAAATTAGACTACTCCAAACCTGACTACATAGACATCAAAGCCTGACTACACACGAACATCAAAGCCTTTTTTGCAAGTTATACATAATGGTATTACATGTTGAAGTAAGCTAAGTAGTTTACAACAAAACAATTTTTTCGGCAGGTGAATGACCATAATGTGGTTTGTTAATATCTTTCATTGTTTAGTGTATAACTAACGTGTATACTGGAGAATCTTTGTTGTGTATGTTTTTAAGAAGCGTGAAATTGGATTGAAGTAGCTATCAACAAACATTCTAACTCTCAAAACCAAATTTACAAATATTTGAATGTAGAATATTTCATCGTGTGAAAGAACTAAAGCCCCATTCATCAACCTTGTTGTGTTTTTCATGAAGACTCTTTTGTGGTGTAGTACAGTTAAACCTATATAAATTAACAGCCTTTGGGCCAAGGAAAATTTATTACTTAGCGAATATTGAATAATCGATAAATCAATAATTTATTAATGTATCAAAGGTATTGTTGGTCAGCCGTTGGATGCCCTGTGTAAGTCGCGAGGAAGTGTAGTGGTTACGGCTAGGTGGTCCCATACTGGTGGTTCAACTGTAGGTGGTCCGAGCACAGTGTTCCTGACCCTGTAACCATCTTGTTTTCAGTCAAATGTCTTTGCTTTCAAAATATACCAGAGAATGTGAGTTCCAAGGTACTGTTGGTCAGCCGTTGATAGCGTTGGTCAACCTTTAGGTATGTTATTCAGCCGTTGGATGCCCTGTGTAAGTCGCGAGGAAGCGCAGTGGTTAGGGCTAGGTGGTCCCATACTAGTGGTCCAACTGTAAGTGGTCCGAGTACAGTGTTCCAAACCCTGTAACCTTCTTGTTTTCAGCCAAATGTCTTTGCTTTCAAAATTTACCCGAGCTTCTGGCTTTGGGCAAAGAAATCCATATTTACAAAATAGAATGGAATGTAGAATTCCAGAAGTAGAACAAAATTTACAAAAATGGTCTATCCCTGAAGTACCTTACAAACAGATTTATGAAATTTCAAAATCAATATTTTCTCAAAAGTCTAAAGATCTGATAGACATTGTCGAACAGACAGTGCCTCTTGATGATTCTTTAGAATCAAAACAATTGTTTTCTACAAATACTCTTGAATTTCTCAAAAAATCAAGAATACAAGTATATCCATATCGGTCTTATCCAAGTAGGTATAAAACCCCTTACTAGGACCGGACTCGATACTTGTGCTCTCATCGCTCATTCATCAACCTTGTTGTGTTTTTCATGAAGACTTTTTTGTGGTGTAGTACAGTTAAACCTATATAAATTAACAACCTTTGGGTTGGGCCAAGGAAAATTTATTACTTAGCGAATATTAAATAATCGATAAATCAATAATTTATTAATGTATCGATTAATTAATAATTTATTAATTTATCAAGGTATTCCTTATTTTCCTTAATATTGTACATTGTATTTAGTTTCTCATTTTACAAGCTAAAAATTCTATGTATTTGTTTAACCAAGTAAAATTCACGAATCTACTTATTTTTTCCAAAAATAGATTGTACATTTTTCAATGTACTAAATTATTTCATTCTATGAACATTTAACCAAACAAAAAACTCTATTTAAATAAACAAAACCATAGTAACACAACACATCATACATACAATCAAGGAATGTGATTTCTCGGAAATGTCAAAATTTCACGATATATATATATATATATATTTTTTTTTTTTACTTACCGAAATTTCTTTTGAAATTAGAAACACTTATTTCTTTTATCAGACCAACCTCAATTTCTGTACATTTTAACCCGTTATAACCTTAGTTTAGTGTTAAAGTTTTGTTATATAAGTTATTTTTATACAATACGTAATTTGTATGAATTATGAGTCTTGTGGGACTCTTTATGTAATATGTAAGATTTTAAAATGCCTAAATTATATTGATAATTTCAAAATTACAACCGATTTTTTTTTTTTTTTAACGTTTTTCTATCCACAATGAAATAATGTTTTAAATCAACTAACCAAAATTAACTCGAAAAATGAAATCACAATCCTTGCATACAACAAAGTGTTCTCATCTCAAATGTGTTGAGAAATCAACAATTGCGGATGAGAAAACCATACTAGAACATCTTACCGTGTTAAAAGAAAAGTTAGAAATGAGATCCAATGTGACATCAATTTCAAGAAGAAACAAACAATAATTGAGACATATTTTAGAAAAGGCACTATGTATCGGAATTAAAAAAAAAATTTATTATTATTTTTTTATATTACGTGGGATCTATATAAATTTTTTATAATGCATTATCATATAAATTTAGCGAACTATTAATTTAGCACGTTATCCAAAAGTTGGGCCAAACCAAAATATTATTTAACTTAGGTTGCTAATTTATCGAATATCAAATTATCAAGGTTCTACTGTATTGTGGACTAGTAATGCAAATTGGTGGATCTACTCAAATATTCAACTGTGAAGGAATTAATAACAAAAAAAAAAAAAAAACATAAAATTGGGATGATAAGTTTCTCTAATCTAGTCAGGTATATCCTTGTGTCAAGAATTTGGGTTGAATTTTTTTTTTCTTCTACTTACTATGTTTCCAGGTAAAAAGGGATTCTTAATAATATTTTTATAAGGGTTAATTGGAATTTCCCCTATAATATATGTCATATTCAACATTGCCCCAATTAACATTCATATTGTATTTTTCCCTAAAGACTAACAGTCAACGTGCCTTTACTGTTTGTTTTTAAAGCAGATTACCAAAATACCCCTGAAAATTCAGAGACTGAGATTGAATCTTTCGTATCTCGAACATCTCATCTCGAGGAAAATCTTAAGGCCCAACCGAAATCATAATCGTATCTCAAGAAAAATGCAACAGTTGGTTTTAAAAAAAATCATCTTAAAGAACTCATCTCATGGAAAATCTAACGGTCCAAACTTAATTATGCACGCATCTCGAGAAAATTTAATGATTCGGCACACTCCTCGAGGAAAATATGCAGTCACGCATCTCGAGGAATATGACTGCTTGACACACATCTTGAGGAAATCTGATGGTTCAAATTTATTCGTGCACATATCTCGAGGAAATATGAAGTTTAAACAAATTACCCCATGTAATAAATTACTGGCAATAACTTAACTTATAAAATAAATTTGAATTTAATTTTGCCCCCTGATACAGGACAAACCTGAGAGACGATAAATTTTTTTTTTTTGATTATCTTCCTCCTCCTCCCTTTTCTTATTCTTTTTTTTCCTCTTCTATCTCGCAGCTTCGCCACCACCTCCCCCTTCATCCTCCCTCATCTTCCTCATTCCTCCACTTCCTCCTTCCTCCTCCTCTGTTTCACAACCCTTATAACAAAGTTAGGGCTTCATTTCTCATTCTTCCACTTCTTCATTCCTTCTACTCCCTCCTCCTTCCTCTCCCTCATCTCTCAGGTCTGTTATGTTTCAAGGGGCAAAATTAAATAAAAAATTATTCAAACTTTAGATTTCCTCGAGATGCATGCAAGAATAAATCCGAAGCTACAGATTTCCTCGAGATACGGGTAGGATTGTCAGATTTCCCTCGAGATGCGTATTGAGCATCAAATTTCTTGAGATGTGCATTGAATCGACAGATTTACCTTAAGATGTGAGCCAAATCATTAGATTTTCTCGAGATGCGTGCATAATTAAATTTGGACAGTTAGATTTACCTAGAGATATGTGTACGATTAAATTTGGACCGTTAGATTTTCCTCGAGATAAATTGGTTTAGATGAAAGATTTGTTAAAATCAACTGTTAGATTTTCCTCGAGATACGACTACGATTTCAGTTGAGCCTTAGGATTTTCCTCGAGATGAGATGTTCGACATACGAAAGATTCAATCTCAGCCTTTGATTTGTCAGGGGTATTTTGGTAATCTACTTTAAAAACAGACGATTAAGGCACGTTGGCTGTTAGTCTTAAGAGAAAAATGCAATATGAATGTTATATTGGGGCAAAGTCGAATATGACATATATTATAGGGGGATCAGATAGAAGATGGTCTCATTTGATTGATTTGATAATCGAGCTCCTTATCTTCATTGAGGATAAAATAATCTGATATTTTAGAATGAATGCCTCGATATTTGCATATCTTGCGGAGTAAGAAGTAAAGCATGCATGGTATGTTTGCTAGATGATGTAAAATTTATTGGATTGGTGGAGACATCATGATCGCTTAGCATTGATACATAAATTTAAAGTAAAACTCCTATATATAAAATAACAATCTTGGAACAAAGAAAATTTATTATTTTAGCGAGACTACTTGCTTATCAATAAATGAAGAGTTGAAAGATGAAGTTTTGATTAATAAAACCCTATAAAATATTGTTTTAAAAAAAAAAATTCATTTTTTTCATTTGCATTTGTTTTAAGAGATTCTCTTGTAATTGTTTGTATTCGTCTTTAAATAACTTTTTGACATCCTTAACCCCCTGCTTTGATAAAGTAAAAGTTTAAGCATAAATTCTAAATGGCGAGGGGGTCGGTGTGACCGCTAACCCCATGAGATGCGTGCATACACTCTCGAGATGCGCAACTACTCGAATCTCGAGGGGGGTGAGTGGTAAAACCCCACCCCCTCGCCCCTTTCCTCGATAATAAGAAAAGCTAAAGTTCAAGATATCAAGTCTTCAGTGAAAAACAACGGTGTCTAGAAGGATTTGTGGTTTCAAGCATCTCTCTCTCTAAGCATTCAAACATGATTGGGATCATAATCTATATAATTGATCTTCATCACCAACGTAGGAGATGCATGTCATCTCTACTTCAAATTGGGGATCAAACTTTACTCTAAAAATAAAGATGGTCCAAATCTAATATAGAAAAGAAACTAATCATCCAGTGATTTGCAAATAAATTCCAAGCCCTTCCAAAGTTCTTCAGTATCAAACATAGACCAATCAAAACTGTTACAAATCACAAGCGAAAACAATTGAAAATAACAATATTTATGTTTTTCACACAATAGATAGCTAGCTAGCTAGCTCTATCACTAATAATCACAAATCATTCCACACCATATCAAGAGGATACCCATCTAGAAGTTCCATTATACTAGTGGTACTTGGGTATATGTTGTCATTAGAAAACCAAAAGGAACCCACAAAGCACTCAGTCATCTCGGGTTCTAGTGATGTAGATATATACCTGGACTACCCTCTGAAGAATATTGGTGTTCCCTAACAGCTCTACAGCTTTACCATTGTCATCAAAGTTTGGAAGCTCGTCGGGCTTTGTAAATGTAGGAAGATTAAGAGTCTCTCTCTTCTTTGCAGTCTCTAGAGACTGTTAGTGGGGATACACAGACTTTTTTCTTCCCTTTATTTATTCCGAGCTTCTTGATCAAATGAGTGTTCCAATGGTTCTTCACTTGATTGTTTGTCAGTGCGGCCAGGCACTCTCCCTGCGATCAGAGACCATCTACACAAGAATTCCCACATTTAGAGAATTGAATAGACAAATATTATAATAGTAATCATAATGTATCAATTCATGAAGATGATCAAACAGAGGCAGCAAATAACAAAGAAAACAACCAGGATCAAAGCACTAGTCTTCAAAATGGATTTCACTGTTTTATAGAAAACTAAGCATAGAAATATTAACAATAAAATAAGTCTTCGAAGAGAACTAAAGAAAAAAGAACCTGCTTCCAAGTAGTTTGTGTAGCCTAATGATGAGATCTTCTTCTTCTTCTAAAAAGTCTGCCTTTCTTCACATTAGGACTCAAGAAGTTCATCCACGTCAACCTACAACTCTTTCCACACCTCTTCAAACCTGTTTAACATTCACCAGTTACACAACATATTTACACCTCCTTGAGCCTATATTGACAAACAAACAAACAATACCCATACTGCCAATTCACTGAATTGTCAATGAAAATTACAAAATAATTACCTGCCATCTTAGCAACACGATTCCAACGTCCCTTTACATGCGCCCTTATGTAATTCATGAGGATCTTGTCTTCCTCCTCCGTCCACAACCCTTTTCTATATTGACTCCCTCCTTCCATGATAATGTTTCACAACAGAGCTAAATAAGGTGAGAGAGGGACAGATGCTTGAGTGTTTTTGTAGGGTTGTTTGGAAGACTCTTCTTGTGATATCTTCTTGGTTTTGTTGTTGAGTGCAGTGAGATATATAAATATATAGGTGGGGGTGTTTGTTGTTTTTTTAAGGTTTCGAACTCCAGTGATAAAGGTAGCTACTGAAAAAGGGATGATATATATATATATATATATATATATATATAGATGATTGATCCTTGCTTGTAACCAACCATGCAGTGCATGGAACACAAACGACTCATAATCGATCATGTCATCTTAGCTAGCCTTATAAATTTGCAGATTTTTGTCCCCCACCACCCATGCTGTACGTCAACAATCTAACATTATTATCTGCATATTTACACCTGTCACTCTTACCTCTGCAACCATCACTACAAAAAAAAAAAAAATGCTTAATAGCTACAAAATGCCGTCACTAATGCTTTTAATTGGTAGCTGACCGAGCCCATAATCATAAAAATTGTGCTTGTGACGGAAAAACCGTGGCTAAATTCAGAACAAGCCATAACTAATTAAAGCATTTGTGACGGTATATTAGTTGTCGCTACGTTTTACAAATAAAAATTGGTAGCTACGGTAGAAGCCGTCCATAATGGTTTTTTTTGGAAAAAAATATATATATACACAAAAAACATTTAGCCACGGTATATTAGCTGTCGCTAAGTTTTACAAATAAAATTGGTAGTTACGGTATAAGCCGTCCCTAATGGAATTTTTTGAAAAAATATATATATATATATATACAAAAAACATTTAGCCACGAAATATTAGTTGTCGCTAAGTTTTACAAATAAAAATTGGTAGCTACGGTATAAGCCGTCCCTAATAGATTTTTTGAAAAAAAAATATACATATATATATACACAAAAAATATTTAGCCACGGTATATTAGCCGTCCCTAATTTTGCTTTTGGTATCAATATATAGGATAATCCAATGGATGCGATCTCATCTAATTTTTGCTGTTTTCTTTGTTGTGATTAACGAATGAGGATAATTCAAAGGAGGAGCCCTAATTTTTGCTCTTTTATTTGTTTTTCTTCATAATCAGAGAATGAGCTAAAGGAGGAAGGAGAAGAAGAAAAGAAGAGGAGGAGGAGGATGATTCAGGCGAAGAAGGAAGAGACACCAGTCTGATTTGCACCAATCTGATTCAGATGATTCAGGCAAAGAAGGAGGAGGAGGACAATTCTTGACTGCTCGACCTCGACATCAAAGTAAGTCCTTCCTTCTTTCCTTCTGCTTTTTCTTCCTTCCTTCTTCTGAGCTCTGGCTCTTGCTCTGCTCTTCAGTTCTTCTTTCAAACTTTGCTCTCACTGGTGATATTTCTTTAGACCTGGATGCTGATAAATGACTCTGAAATGATTTGAATCCTGATTCGATTTTTTGAAAGGCCTTTACGATTTTTGATTTTATTTACGACTTGACAACCTTGGCTGGAATGGTAGATAATGATTATTCTTTCAAGGAATGGTATAAACTAGGGGTGGGCATTTAAGACCGAAAAACTGGCCCAGCCCGGGAGCCGGATCGAAAAATTCGGTCTGGTCCGGGTTTTAAATTGGTATTATAAAAGTCAGTCCAAAGCCCAGCCTAGCCCGGAATGCTCGGTCTGGTTGTCGGTTCCTAGTTCCAGAGCCCGACGGTTACCCGCCCCGAGAATTAAAAAAATATTTTTTTTGCTATTTTTGGGCTGAATTTCAGGGGAGATTTGAGGGAAGAGATGGTGAATGAATTTTGGGCTGAATTTCAATTTGGGCTTTTATAAAGTGATAATGTGGGATCTGAGGGAAGAGCTTTATAAAATTCAATTTGGGCTGAAATTTGGACTTTAAAAATTCAATTTGAATGTTGCTAGCTCTTAGGACCAAGACCGGCCCGTAATTCGGTTAACCGGGACCTCGGTTACCCAGTCAACTCGGTCCGATTTCGGGTCTCATAAACACGGGCCCAAATTTCTCGGGCCGATTTTCGGTTTTTAGATTTTGGGCCGGTTACCCGTACTTTTATAATAAGGTTATTTTAGGCGTACTCTATTTTTTGAGTTATGTGAATTTAGGAAAGCAACAATCGAGAGAAAATATGACTTTTAATTGATAGGGTTGAGATACGGTTTAAGAGAAAAGAGGTTTTTTTTTTTTTTTTTATTTTATTGTGAATTTAGGCATACTCTATTTTTTGTGTTATTTTTTTTTTCACTGTATCACAAAGTTTGAAAGAAGGGGAGAGAAAAGGTGATGGGATTTGACAAGCTATTAGTCCCCTTATAACTTAGGACTTTAAATTCTATCCGCCCTTGGCTTGGCTCGGCTTCACCATTAACTAGTTATTAGGTGATAATTCATCCTAAATATAAACCGTTGAATTGTATGTTATCCGCCAATATATAGTGCGTGTAAATTTCTTTGTCATAAATGTTTGTTCTGGATCCCACCGTATGTATATGTATTCTGCCATCCGACCTGATGAATCATTCGGATTCAGTTCTATCATTCTCATTACTTGTTAATTAATGGTTGGTCGAAATTTTTCAATAAAGCTCATAATTTGTTTCTGAGCCAATATTTCCAATCTTTATTGACTTGGCGCTCTTTATTATTATTATTATTATTATTATCCATGATATCAGCAAAACTTATCCCCTTTTCAAGGGCCGATATATCCTAGCGATATCAACATTCAAACCATTAGTAAAACAACACTGATGTGTGTCAAAGAAGAGAAAATTATCACTAACACAAAGATCAAACTATATATTGAAATTGTATCTGCTTGATGTGAAGCACAAGCTGTTGAAATCTCCGAGGTCCCAGAATCAGTTTTGTTCTTTCGGAGTGTGTGATAAGCCAATGGAGAAAACTTTATTGCCGTTTAGTATGAAGGAAATCATAGATCAATCCAGCATTGTAATCGACCAAAACATGAACACAATACAATTTTTTTACATACCATCAAGAAAATATACCATTGGTAAAAGGTATCATAGTAACTGTAGAAGGATAGACAAACTAATTCAGGACAAGAAAAAATCAATTGCTCATGCTCCACACCGTCACTTCTAATGAAACAACCTATTAGGATTCCTTTCTTGGTAGAAGAGAACCCATATCCAATCTTCTCTGAACTCTTCTGACCCTGCTGACTCTGCAAGGCTTGGATTCGGGCCCAGGGGGGTGATAGGGTAAGAGTGAGTATCTTAAAGATCACTCCGAGGCAAGGGAAGACCCGGTACAGAGAAGAAAGTGAGAAAAAAATTGGTTATTCATATGATATGTAGTAGTATCTCTCTTGTGGAAAAGAAAAGTTGTAAAAATATTATATTTACCTCAAACTTTGGTATGTTTCTCCTTGTCCCTCCTTCAAAATGCAAGTACAGGTAAATTTGCCATTGCGGGCCCTTTATGTCCACGAGAAAATTCTGCAAACGAACCACACATGATGAAGACAATGTGTTCTATAAGAAATAAGTAAGCATGTAATAATGTTGAAAACAAGTAGGACGGATGTTTTTCCCAGTGGGATTGTGACATTTTACCCATACTATTTCATAATAATATTACTATCAAATGTGATTGATGCAAAATATAACAGTTTGATAACATTTACAAGTAGTAATACCATCCAAAGAGATATGGAGGACGAAACACAAGATTCCCTCCAAGAGAACTTGAGCACTAACTCAAAAGGAAAATATGAAGCTTAAAATATGTTTTTTTCCCCTCTAATGCAACAAAATGAATGAAGAGACATTTACCTCTGCCTTACAGTCAACTACAATACCAAGAACCATGTCCTCCACATGTGGTACATACTGTAGAAACAAAATACCCGAAAATGACAATATTAGTACGCAGGAAAGAGTAAAAGCATAACCGATATAGTTTAAAAATTGTAGATCAAAATAATAACAAAAGGAACGATAGATGTAAAAATTGCTTGAAAGAAAAAGACAGATGGTTTTCAATAAGATGAATCTTTTTACTTTTGTGGGGGTAAACTTCTTGGAAACTATCACCATCACACATAGCACATTGAAATACGCAAGCGTGCAACAAAAAGTCGTGTAACCACATACCCACCTAAGTTACGAGGGGTTATTGGCCAAACATACCATGTCCAGAAGGCCATCATCTATCCAAGAAATGCGAGCTAAATTGGTCACAAGTTTTTCAAGGTTAGCTAAAAAATCACTAGCAAGTCCACCTTCAAATCATGGCATCTATTTGTTCACTAGCCACTAGAATACCATTCAAGGATCGTGTTCCTCTTTTTTCTAAAGACAACTCAAATAGGTATCAACTACTTTCTTTGCAATCTGTTATCTAGGGGTGGGCAAAAATCAATTTAATTCGGTTAACCGAACGAACCGGTTTTCAAATTCGATTCGGTAACCGAACCGAAATATGAATAGAAAGAAAATAATTTTAAACCGAACCGGTTATAAACGGTTCAAAATCAATCTACAATTTTGAACCGACCGATTAATTATATATATATAAATAAATAAACAGGTAGGTGTCAATACCTGATTAGTGCAACAAATGCACTACAGTGCACCTTGTTGCACTGAATCACCCCCATTCTCTCTCAGTTTTCAATTTTGGGTTAAAAATTGGGTCTGACAAAAAATTTGGCCTTCAAAAAATTGGGCATGTTTTAATGAAAGCCTTTCAAGTGCTTGAGCCCAAAATTTCGGCCCAACCGTACCTGATCGATCCAAAATTCGGTTCAACCGATTTTATTGATTTACAAATACAAAATTCGGTTTTGGTTTTGGGCAAACCGAATAAAATCAGTTCGGAGCTCAAAACCGAAATGAAACGACATTGCCGACCCCTACTGTTCTCAGTCACATAAATATTGTCCCACGAGTTATTCTTTTTCAAGGCAAAAATCACAAACAAACACGAGGCGATCTTCAATGCATTAGGGCCCCAAGATTAAGATCTGGCAACTTGATTTCGTTGACTCAATACACTATGTTTTTAACTTAACTGCCCAAAGAAAATGTCATGTTTTTATCTACCTAGCCCTTGAGTCTTTTGTTCCCCAAATATGTTTACCTTAGTTTGGCAAGGTTCTCGAGTAGTCACGTTCCAGTCTCACATTACCTCCGATAGCCAATGATTTTTGTAGATCAAATCCCATTTTCCACTGGCTTAGAACTCTTCACAATCTTCTCCAGGATCTCCCTCTTTCTTCCAGGGAAGGTAAAGATCTCCCTCTTTTTTAATTTTCTTTAGCATATTGTTTAAAATCTTGGAACGATGAGGTTTTCTCATAAGGGAAGGAAGACATTTTATGTTAGCAGTTTCCCTTGTTGGGTTATCTGGAATGCGAGAAAAGATAATTTTAGGGTAGTATCTCTTTGGAAATCCCTTCAATATTTCAAAACTAAGCTATAATATTGTGAATGCAAAGTTTCACCCTATCCAAGAAAAAAAAGAAGCATTGCCTGAAATATGAAGAAAGTTTAAATTTTCAAATAAATACATATAAAAAAAATGTAAAAAGTTCTTTTACTAGATCAAAACACCTTCAATGATTGTTCCTTCCCACAGAGAAGTATTCAAAAAGATAGTAATTTCAAATTGGACACACTAAAAGTTTCAATTGGGAAGATGACAAACCCGATTCTGTGAACTTTCCACCCAATATTTGTTTGGCTTTAAGAATCTCAGCTTTCCTGTCTTCATTACAGAAATAGTATCACCATACTGCAAAAGTTAATAACAAGTAAAGAAGCTAATCAAACACACATAAAAATTGAACAAAATGTAGCTGAGCTGAGAATGAAAATAAGAGTAACCAAGTTGAGATTTGCAATCAATAACTATTCCCTACAGTTCTAACTCTGAAATTTTAGTAAAACAATATTAGAAAAGAAACCCTAAGTATAGTATTGTGGGAATGTATGGTACGGGTTACCTAACGCAGGCCATCTCCTAACTTAATGGTCTGATTGGCCATAGTTGAGAGGTCCAAAACGACATATCCTGGAAACTAAAACCCAAAACCAACAAATAAACAAACATATATTCATACTTATTATGAGAAAACAAAACCAAGAAAGAAACTTAAGGGAAACAAGGGTTTTGTGGAGAAGAGACTCACAACTGTTTGATCAATGAAGCTTTTTGGAGAGTGAGGAAACTTCTTCTCCGTGTTTCTTCTTCTTCTTCTCTGTATTTCTGCTCTCTATCTCAAACAACAGTGAATTGGCTTGGCTGGAGAAGACAGAGTGGTGCCGCTGCAAGCGATTGGATTATTCCACTAGAACTTGAGGTCGAAGTTCCAACCCTAACAACCTAACATTAGTCTCAAGACTGATTGGTACACCACCGATGTTAAGTGCTAAATAAAAATAAGGGTCGTTTGCAATTTTCCATAGTAATAAATAACTAATAAGAAGTTATACCTAGAATAAATTGGGATTGCACTGTCTCTGAGACTAACATTCAACGTGTCATGATTGTCTGTTTTTTAAATAGATTACCAAAATACTCTTGTTGTGCAGTTAAAAAGGAGTTATAATGTGTAACAGATGTAAAAAATATGAAGGTAGATGGTAACGACAACCGATATATCGCTCATATAGCGGCCGTTATGAATAAAACGTTATAACTTGTAACGGCGTTATAAAGTTTGTTAAATATATTAAAAAAAACCGATTCATTTTTCTTTTCTTTTTTCAGATCTAAGCAAAGAAGAAATCGAAGGAAGAAGAAACTGAAGAAGATGAAGACCGTGCTATCGAACTGAAGAAGACGAAGACGAAGACCGTGCGATCGAACCGCCGAACTGTGCGATCGAACCTCTGGCCTTCATGTGGGAACCTCCCTTGAACCTCCATTTCTATTTTCTGCTTCCCCGCCCATTTCTGGTAATCCTTGATGGAATTTTGGATTGTTTTGAAGAATTTGGGTCTATAAAATACACAAAAGATCTGTTTGATGGATTTATAAACCTCCGTGATCTGTTTGATGGGAAATTAGATGGGTTTATAAAATCAACTGGTGTGTGGTTGTAGAGATCTCACTAATACACAAAAAATCAATTTGATGGAACTTTTATTTTGATTCTCTCAGATTCCATTTGATTTCCTTATAAATACATTAAATTATAAATACTTAGTGGGGGTATAAAAATATATTTAAAATATATATTTTATTATAGACCTTTATATACCGTTATATTCCTATATAATCCTTTATAACTTGTCACGCTCCTAGGCCGTTATGGGTCTGTTATCCGTTTTAAATTGCATTGTACCCTTGACAAATCAAAGGCTGAGTTTCAATCTAGCTCGATTTAGTGAAGGCATTGCTCGGGTAGCGAAACATCCAATGTCCTTCATACCATTTGGTCTAGATGCTCAAATGTGCATAGGCCAAAACCTAGCCATACTTCAAGCAAAGCTAGCAATTGCCATAATATTACAACACTTCTCATTTCGACTCTCATCTAGCTACCAAAATGCTCCGATGGTGTTAATGTTATCCACAATATGACGCACCACTCACTTTCCGATGCCTACCAAATCCTCGAGAACAATCCAATTAATCCAATAAATACCTATCATCTATGTGCTTGCGCCTAGCATTTTATCAATGATGGGTGTTATTGCACAAAAAGACCATTATGCCTTTTGCTTGTTATATTTACTGCTAATCCTACAAACTTTCGTACTTTATGAAATGTCCAAATTGCCCCCTGCGTGCTAAAACACGGTTAGTTTACGATTCTTAACAAAGCTCCCCCCTCTCTGGCTTCTCACTGGTGTAGTAAAATTGTATAACTTATTGAATTTCCATTAAAAAATTGTAACCTTTTACATATTCATGAATGGTTTACTACATGATTGGTTTTGTCATTTCCCACGTCTCTGTTTCATTGTTTTGGATTGATTCTAAGTACATGTACATTTGTATTGTCCTATGTTACAAAAAGACCTAGTTAGATGATTAGAGAAGGCAACCATTGTTGGCGTATATTATGTACATGTACTAGGACACATTTTTCATGGTTCAAGAAAATTTTAATTTTGCCCAGAGAATTGCATTACAATGCAAAAAATACAAATTGGATATTCCAATTAAGTTGACACCGAAAAGCTCAAAATTTTTGTGCATTACCTTATTGATCAAACTACTAAGCGAGAAGCCTTGTGTCACAGATCTGGATCGAAATCAATCAAAACCAACCATTTGAATATAACTTTGGTGTATGAGATCTGTAGTTTCACAGAGGTAGTGTTATTTCTTAGCTTTCGTCCAAGGATGCACGGATTTGAACACGGATACGATACGTCGACTCGACAATTTTAAAAAAAATTAAACTTGGCGACACGGTCAAACCTTATTTTTATTTTTATATTTTTTTATGCCTCATATGAACATAAATAATAATGATGAACAATCCATTATTATCAATAAACATTATAAATTCATAAATCATAAGCAACATAATTTCATTCATTCATTAAAGTATGAAAATCGAATGAAAAAATCAGCAGAAAATCCAAAAAAAAGGGACTAATGGGTATTCTCCAAATGCTCTGTTTCTCTAAATCCACCAACAAAAATTAGGTGTTTCCTTTGTGGGCTTTTTCAACAAAACAAGATCAAACAGACAACACGGAAAAGGAACTACGCTAAAACAAAGAAGAAACTATGAACTTCAAAACTTCACATAAGAGAGACAAACCCACACTTACAGAACATTGTTATACAGCAGTACGATATTCAGACAGAACAGAAGTGAGATTCGAAAGAAGTAGAAGACAATGAAACAAAATCGCATAATGAAAAAAAAAAAAAAAAACTTACCTGAACTTCATGCCACTTTGACTTCTTATCCATTTTAATGTTCTCACCAAGACCAAAATAGATCCACTGCTACAGTTATACTACGTCAAAGTCAATCGGAAAATAATCTCCCAATGATTCAATTAGAAAATCAATGGATCAAAGAAACAAGCCACAAAATACATTTTTGTGCATCTGAACTTGTTCAGGTTCCTTGACCAGAAGTACAAAACACTGAAGGGCATACTTCAAAAACTTCAGATCTTAATGAAACTATAACTTACATGTATCAGGTGCTTAGAACTATAACAATCAAATTTCCCAAAAAATAAATAATAATAAAATAAATAAATAAATCCGAGATTTAGAAACAAGGGAAACTAACTACTCGCTTCCAATTAATGACATGCCAAAAAGGAAAACACAAATGGTTTCAACTATACTTACCAATTCCATCATTGAAGTCTCTAAATGAGTTTATCAACCATCATTCTTTGCTGCACACCACTTAATGACTCTGATGTCATGATCGCATTTGCAACAAGGATGACTGTGGATGGTGATTCAACATTCACCTATAATTCCAAACAGTATTCATTAAGAATTAGAGAAAATACCTAGCTTGAATTAGTAAAATTCACGTAATGCAAATAGGATGCAAGATGCGTCATGATTGAAGATCACATAACTAAGAGATCCATAGAACTCCATATGATAAGGAATGCCCGAAGGAGGTGATTAAGAGTTTCCCAATAGCAGGAGTGGCAGCTATTAGGTCAAGGAGCAGAGTAACCACGATCAATCCCAGCCCATCAGGATCGACCACCTCCAGCAAGCCAGAAGCAATTTTTTTAGATTTTAGTTTTTACTTTTTTAATGTTCTAAATTCACAAAATTGGGGTCAATGTTGTTTGGTCTTTTGTGAATAGAGAAGAGGACTCTATCTTGTTTTCCTTTTCTTGGTATCGAACTTTAGATCTAGGTACAATTGCTAACTCAATGACAAGGAGAAAGAAATACGATGGAAATAAGGATAACCAGGCTGAAGCTGATTGCACAAAAATATATTAACAGCCAGCCCAACCAAAGTGGATAGCTTATAAATTGAATGAATTACTTCAAAGTACGCCAAGAGGAGCTCAATTGGCTTTGGATTTTGGAGGCTAGCAATGATGTCACAAGGAGTCTAGGACAAGGGAAAAGATGGTGGCAGTGTTATTCAAAAATTGAGGAAAATGCGTGCAATATTAGGTCAATGTTGGAGTTATTAAAATATTTTAATTAATATCTTCGTTACACCAATTCACTGAATCATGTCCCAGATGGTGCTGGGAGCCTGGTTATACTAGTAACCGTCAACATCTAAGTTTCGTAATTAGAAAAGGAGCGTAGAAGCTCTTCAAAGAAGTAAGATTTATACCCAGACGCGACCATTTAGTCCATCAACTATCTCAAATGATAATTTCTTTCCAAGTACATCAAGGACTGGACATGTTGGAGAGCTTAGCAACCTAGTAGCACCAATAAAAAACATTATTGGTCATAATCGTTGAAAAGAAGCACAACTGCTGCACTCCAGTGGAATGCTACCCTAAAAAAAGTGAGAATTGTTAATGCCAGAGATCTCACATTTGTCACAAGCCAGCAGATGATTCAAACGAGTAACCATCTTTTAATGATCCAAACTCTGCTGCTTTTCCACTAGCTATTAAACCAATGACAAACAATGAATATTTAATCGATATAAAAATAAATGAATAAATAAATAATCAAATAACTAAGGCAGACACTAAATAATTTAGTGAAGCGAAAAAACATGAATTTTTTTTATAATCTAGTTCAAGTAAGAAACTAACGTCAGTGCATGAGAGCTCCGGATTCATGCCAGTATTTGCTTTGACAACTCGAGAATAAAGCAATGAACCAACCTTGTTGACAAATAAAATGCAATTAAGTTAAAAGCAAATAAGTAAACCCATGGTTCAAAATATCCTGGATACATCCTGATATTTATCCCTTTTTCAGGTGAAAATATGCATGATATATCCGGTTATACCCGAATATTAGAGGAATTATCCACAATATCAGCAATACTAATCCCTTTTTCAAGGGCCGATATATCCTAGCAATATCAACATTTCGAACCATTGGTAAAACAACACTGATGTGTGTCAAAGAAGAGAAAATTATCACTAACACAAAGAAAGATCAAACTATATATTGAAATTGTATCTGCTCGAAGTGAAGCACAAGCTGTTGAAATCTCCAAGGTCCCAGAATCAGTTTTGTTCTTTCAGAGTGTGATAATCCAATGGAGGAAACTTTAATGCCCTTTAGTATGAAGAAAACCATAGAACAATCCAGCATTGTAATCGACCAAAACATGAACACAATACAATTTTTTAATAGGGCCGAGAGCACCCCCGCCAGTAAAGGCTTCCACAGCAGGTTGACCAAAATGAGGATCCCAAATTGCATGACTTATAGCTTCCTTGTTCGTAAACAAAGCAGATTCAGAATTGTCTTTCATTCCAAGGCATAACTTGTATCCATGCGCTTCATTTACTTATCATCAAGAAAATACACCATTTCTAAAAGGTATCGTAGTAACTGTAAAAGGATAGACAAATTGATTCAGGACAAGAAAAAAAATCAATTGCTCAGGCTCCACATTATCACTTCTAATGAAACAACCTCTTAGGATTCCTCTCTTGGTAGAAGCGAACCCATATCCAATCTTCTCTGAACTCTTCTGACCCTGCAAGGCTTGGATTCGGGGGGTGTATAGGGTAAGAGTGAGTATCCTAAAGATCCCTTCGGAGCAAGGCAAGACCCGGTCCAGAGAGAAACGTGGGAAAAAATTGGTTATTCATATGATATGTAATTGTATATCTCCTGTGGACGAGCAAAGTTGTACAAATATTATATTTACGTCAAACTTTGGTACGTTTCTCCTTGTCCCTCCTTCAAATGCAGGTACAGGTAAATTTGCCAATGCGGGTCTTTTTATGTCCACCAGAAAATTCTGCAGACGAACCACACATGATGAAGACAATGTGCTTTATAAGAAATAAGTAAGCATGTAATAATGTTGAAAACAAGTAGGATTGTGACATTTTGCTCATACTGTTTTACAATAGGCAGTGACTACTCCACACCACCATATATACTGTCTCACACCACCGTGTACATTTTTTCCTACTAACCCACACTATCAAAAAAACTGTTTTTGAAAAAAATAGTAACATAAAAACATTTTAACTTTTGACCAATTTAAACCCTCAATTGAGACTGATTCTCAAGCTCATCAAACTAAAAAATTGTAATTTTCTAAGTTATCTAATAAACACAATTTGAATCACTTGAAAATATTTTGAAATGAGAAAGTTATGGTCATTTTACTAAAGTCGAGCAAATCTTCCTCGCAATGAAAATGGGGTAGTGTCCCTGACTTTCGGCCAACTTATATGCTCGATCAAGACCATATCTTAAGCTCATCAAAACACGACAATTGTAGTACTTTGAGTTATATAATAAACACAATTTGAATCACTTGAAATGTTTTGAAATGAGAAAGTTATGGTCATTTTACTAAAGTCATGCAAATTTGTCCGAAAAAAGTCTGTTTTCACCATTCGCATTAAGCAATGCGAGGATTGGGCGAAACTTCGCCCTGACCCATGCGAGGATCGGACGAATATTCACATAGGTCTGGGTGAAGTTTCGTCCAATCCTCGCATAAGTCTGAGTGAATGGGTGAAAACAGACTTTTTTTTCAAACATATTTGCACGACTTTAGTAAAATGGCCTTAACTTTCTCATTTCAAAACATTTTCAAGTGATTCAAATTGTGTTTATTAGATAACTCATAGTACTACAATTTTTTGTGTTTTGATAAGCTTAAGAATTGGTCTCGATAGAGTATATAAGTTGGCCGAAAGTTAGGGGCACTACCCCATTTTGCATTGCGTGACAGATTTGCTCGACTTTAGTAAAATGACCATAACTTGCTCATTTCAAAAGATTTTCAAGTGATTCAAATTGTGTTTATTAGATAACTCAAAGTACTACAATTTTGGTGTTTTTGATGTGCTTGAGAATCGGTGTCGATCGAGCATATAAGTTTACCGATAGTCAAGGACACTACCCCATTTTCATTGCAAGACAGATTTGTGCGACTTTAGTAAAATGACCATAACTTGCTCATTTCAAAACATTTTCAAGTAAAATGACTACAATTTTTATGTCTTGATGAGCTTGAGAATCGGTCTCGATCGAGCATATAAGTTGAACCAAAGTCAGGGATAATACCCTGTTTTCAGAGGCAAAGAGGGTGAGAGAGGTGGTGGTGCTTGATGGAGAAAAGAGGGAGGAAAGTGGCAGGAGGGAGAGAAGAGGGGGTGGTGGTAATGATGGTGGCGTAATAGCGGTGTCTGATGGAAAAAAGAGGGAGGGTCCGAAGAAGGGAAGAAAAGAAGATGAAGAGAGAAAATTTAAAATTTTGAGTTTTTATTGGTGGTGTGGGAGAGAAGTGGCAGTGTGGAAAATAAAGTAGGTGGTGTGGGAGAGAAAAAAGTTGATATAGTGGTGTGTGACAGTATTTTAGGTGGTGTGGAGTAGTCGCTGCCTTCACAATAATATTACTATCAAATGTAGTTGATGCAGAATATAACAGTTTGATAATATTTACAAATAGTAATTCCATCCATAGAGATATGAAGGACGAAACACAAGATTCCCTCCAAGAGAACTTGAGCAATAACTCAAAAAGGAAAATATGGAGCTTAAAATATGTTGGTTTGTTTGTTTGTTTGTTTTTTTCCCTCTAATGCAACAAAATGTATGAAGAGACATGTGGTACATACTGTAGAAACAAAACACCCAAAAATGACAATATTAGTACACAGGAAAGAGTAAAAGCATAATCGATATAGTTTAAAAGTTGTAGTCCAAAATAATAACAAAAGGAACGATGATGTAAAAATTGCTTGAAAGAAAAGACAGATGGTTTTCAATAAGATGAATCCTTTTACTTTTGTGGGGGTAAACTTCTTGGAAATTATCCCCCCTACACATAGCACATTGAAATACGCAAGCGTGCAATAAAATGTCGTGTAACCACATACCCACCTAAGTTACGAGAGGGTATTGGCCAAACACACCATGTCCAAAAGGCCATCATCTATCCAAGAAATGTGAGCTAAATTGGTCACAAGTTTTTCAAGGTTAGCTCAAAAAATACCAGCAAGTCCAGCTTCAAATCATGGCATCTATTTGCTCATTAGCCACTAGAATACCATTCAAGGATTGTGTTCCTCGTTTTTCTAAAGACAACTCAAATAGGTATCAACTACTTCCTTTGCAATCTGTCCTCAGTCACAAAATATTGTCCTACGAGTAATTCTTTTTCAGGGCAAAAATCACAAACAAATATGAGGCGGCCTTCAATGCATTAGAGCCCTAAAGATTAAGATCTGGCAACTTGATTTCGCTGACTCAATACACTACGTTTTTAACTTAGATTGCCCAAAGAAAATGTTATGTTTTTATCTACCTAGCCCTTGAGTCTTTTGTTCCCCAAATAGTTTGGCAAGGTTCTCGAATAGTCACGTTTTACTCTCACATTACCTCCGATAGCCAATGATTCTGTAGATCAAATCCCATTTTCCTCCTGCATGTGGCTTAGAACTTTTCTTAATCTTCTGGCATTTTCTGATAAGATTTTTCAGAGTTTTGTTGGAATACAAGAAAGAAGAGGAGAGAAGATTGAGGCCAAAAACTTGATTGCGGGTTGAACTGTTTATAACTTGAGTGTACGAAGCTTGCTCTTTGAGGTTTTGTTGAGATATGCAATTGATGGAACATGCAGAACGTTTCTTCTAGGAAATCATAGAATATTCAAATGATTTGATGGATTTAATAAATAATTTTAATCAAGAAACTTCAGTATTCAGTTTGAATTAACAAGGTATCTGTCCAGCTTATGCATTCTTCTTCTGGGCATCTATGATTTACACCAGTGCAAGTGAAAGGATGAGATCCTCTTGCAAAGAAATGGAATGAGAACATAATATCTTGCAGCATGTTTTCTGCTGCATAATGTGAATATATTTCAGCCAACAAGAACATTACACTTAGAAATAGATATCCATTCTTGTCAAAATGAAAAACTACACGGAAAATATTTGTGTTTTCCCAATCCAGCCAGCCAGCCACCCAACCAATAAGTAACCTATATGTACTTCTTTGTGACCTTAATTTATACATAGAAGATAAAAGAATACAAAATGCTTAATCCTCTTGACTGCAAAAAGAGAAGAAATTTGTTTTTGAATCCAATATAACGAATGAATATAACAATGAAAAGATGAGATACATAGGTACATATATATACATGTTCTCCAAGCTAGCTAGCTAGATATTAGATACATAAATGAAATATAGCCGGTTAACTACAAGCTCTCCATCTGAATACTACTCTTGAGAGGAACATATTCGCCAAGATATCCACCAAGATGATCATTCAAAGCAGTCTTATCGATACTCTGATGGTGATAACTCTTGCAAACGTAATAAAACACGCTTTGCAGCAACAACCCAATCAAATTTACAATGACCAAAACTCCAACCAAGAGTCCACCCATTACTATTCTCACAAACATCCCAAATGACCCCTGACCATTAACCACAACAATCCCGAAAATACTCCCAACAATTGCACATATGAAAAAATACCAGAAAACAAATGTCATTGCCATCCGAGCCTTCCCCTTTAACAATTCCCAGCTCTTCTTCATGGCGGGTATTCCTGAAATGGGTTCAAGAACCGTAACAACGCTGGCCAGGTGCCATAGAGCGGTAATGTACAAATGAAGGAAAAGGAAGATAAGGGAAACAACCATAAAAGAAAAGAAGAAGATGGCAATGCTAGCAGTATTAAGGTAAATGAAGATTGTAATGGTAACTGAAATGAAGTATGCAAAATTATACAAGATCATAAAGAATGCAACATATAGGAATGTCACAAAGAGACGTTTTAAAACTGGAGGAATGGCTGAGAATGTAGATGCAAATGATACAGGACGCTTTGATGTGTATAGGGAGGCGACAGTGAAGACTACCGCGGCGGTGGAGAGGAGAGACAAGGCAAAAAGGAAGATGAGGTAACAGAATTGGTAGGTTAGGATAAGAGTATAGGTGTGTTGTATTTGTTTGTCTGTGTCCGTGTCTCCGCCTTGAAGAAATGCAAATGTGGTTTGTTCATGGAGTTGTTGGATAAGAGGTTGGGTGAAGAGAGAATGTCCGACAATGGCGAAAGAAAGCGGGAAGATTAAGGTAAGGGTTATGAGGGAGAAGGTTCTGGGGGATTGCTTTGGAATGGAGATGGATTCTGCCAGGATTTCTGACATGCTTAATGTTTGGAGCTGTTCTGGTGCAAGATCCATCTCTCTTTAAAAATTTTATTTTGATTTCAGATCTCTTTTTCTCTAACACATAAGATGATGAAGAATATGTTGTTGTTCAATCAGCAATGGAAGAAAGGAAGCGATGAAGGTTGATGGGATGATAGATAGAGAGGTGGGAAGAGAAGGAAGGAAGGAAGAAGAAAGCGTGAAAGGTGGGGAAGGAAGGAGGTTGGTGGTTGGAGAAAACCTGCAATTAGAAATATGGAATCAGCGTTGATGTTAGCCATCAACTGTAATTTGAAGGCAGCTGCTATGTGCATCCACCAGCTTCTAGCTACACGCACCCTTTTTTCTCATTGCCACCACCTTTTGGGAGGGAGAAAATATCAACAAATTTTCACCCTACCACCACCCAATATAAAAAAAATCTCGACAGCTCTTTCGCCATAAAACATGACGTGTTTTTTTTCTTTTGGAAAACGAGCTGTTTTATAGGATCCCATAACCTATCAACATGACGTGTTTCACTAGGGCTCACAAGCGAGTTCTCATCTTCTCCATCCTCCATCAATCTTGAAGGCGATTTTGACCCTCACTGGTCTTTTTCCCTCCATTCAAGGGTCTTTGGCAAATTTCGGTGGTGAGCATTTGTTTTCAATTTGGAAGAAGAAGAATTTAAGATAGATGCAGAAAGATTTGATGAAGACTGTGGTGATATTGTTTGTTCTTCAATGTTCTTATAAGTGTTTTTTTTAACCTGAGATAAGCCTTCGATTTGGATTTGAGAAAAAAACAATGAAAATTGCAAGTAACCTATGAAGTTTATTCGCATATTTTTATATTTTTGAAACCTTAGACAAGTTTTCAAAAAAAAATTTGGAGCAAAATTAATGAAAATTATAAGTAACTCATAGGCTAAGTGGCAAATACCATTAAGGTTACTCACATTCTTTTGTTTTGAAATCTGAGACAAGACGCAGAGAGGGAGAGAAACACAGAGAGGGATACAAATATAAAGAGGGAGATGGACGCAAAGAAGGAGATGGTTGTAGAGAGAGATTGGAGTGAAAAACGATTGCCGGTTCAAAATTTGTTTTCTAATAGGTGGTGGGAAGTAAGTTGTGGCAGTGAAAAGGAAAAAAATACAAGTTGGTTATGGTGGTGGAAGTTTATGGTGGCAAGAAGAAGAAGAAAGGGTCTATGCTACTAACACTACTACTTCACTCCTTGCACCATCATTTGATATGTGGCACCACCATCTTCTTCCACTCCAACCAAGTTTTCTTTTTTCTCACTATCAATCTCCACTGTCCCTCGTCTTACTCCCACTACTCTTATCCATTAAACAATTTAGAACCCATCCCCCTTTTTTTTGGGGGGCAGGGGGACACTTTTTTTTTACAAGATTGAGTGGAGCTCGATGTCGTGTGAGATGCTCTTATCGTGTTTCACTTAAAATTGAGCCAAATCAAGTTTTTAGCAATTTTATATGGTGGGTTTTTGCCCCTTTGCTTGGATCATTGCCTAAGTGTTGTACGACATGTACATTCTAGTACTATCATCACCTCGTCTTGGGGGTGATACCATTGCCCCCACTTAACTATCCTTAGCCCCCAAATGAAGTTGATAAAAGGATCGAGTCGGGTTGGCCTAGCTCTAAATTATTGAGTCAATCACATGTTTCGGGCAAGGTCGATATAATCCTTGTAAGGCCCATGTAAATCATATATACATAATGGTATTTTACGAAATACCTTAATTAATTGATTTAAACATGATGATGCGAAAACCCGACAATGCGGATAAGAATAAATGTGGATAAGATCAACAGTGGAGAGAGTCGTATGCGAGTAAGATTAAATATGGAGAAGATTAATTGTGGGTAGGATTAAAAAAACACGTTGATATGAGTAAGATCAACTATGGATAACACAAAAGTGGATTAGATAAATTGTGGATAAGATCAATTGTAGATAGAATCGAAGAAGTATGATGATGCGGATAATATCAAATATGGATAAGATCAAAAGTGGATAAGATCAATTGTGGATAGGGTTCAAGAAGCACAACAAGGTGGATAAGATCAAATGTGGATATGATCAATGAAGTATGACGATGCAGATATGATAAAATAAGCATCGTCATGCTTATTGATCTTATCCACTTTATCGTGCTTCTTTGATCCTATCTACATTCAATCTTATCCGCTTTGTTGTTCTTATTAAATCCTATGCATAATTGATCATATCAACAGTCGACCTTATCGATATTGTTGTACTTCTTCGATCTTATCCACAATTAATTTTATCCACAGTTGATCTCATCTATATTCATTCTTATCCGCACTTGATCTTATCCACTATTGTATTGACATTGTCATGCTTCTTTAATCTTATCAACAGTTGATCCTATCTCAATCGAGCTTATCCACTTTTCTTTCTTATGTGCATTGTTGTGCTTCTGTCTAGCGTGTTTTCAAATTGTCGTGTTTCTACATTATCATGCTTAACTCAATTAATTAAGTAAAATAAACTTATACGTATTAATATAGTAGCCGATTTTCAGGGATGTTAGACAATATGATTTTTCTTATTAGAATGTTATATATATATATGATTTTCTCTTGATCACATTTTGTTATACTTTATGCAAGGCATTATATGTTCTATTCACTATCGAAAACAAACTACATTATTTAATGTTGCAATTCTCACTTTTCCTTATAAATTATAATAACTTCTTAGATATCTTTTTGTAGCTTACATAATTTTTTTTTGTATACGAATACCTAAAAATATATATTATAGTGGATACTTAAAAGTAATAAAAGAGCTAGTTTCAGATAGATCTAATGGCTTTAGACGTTAAGCCCAAATCCTTATTAATGAAAAAAAGGGTCATACTGATCCAATATTTTTTTTAAACTAAGCTGGGCTTTTCCCAAGTTTGGGCCAAGGGTTGGATCATGGCCGAGCTTCGGGCTTGGAGCCATTTTGCAAACTGTATGTGGAGTTCTTACATAAATTTCCCAAATAATATTACTCTTCCTGCTACATCATGATCAGATGCTTAGAGCATCTGCAAATAGATGAAAGATTATTCTTCCTGCTATACTCTGACATGCTTAAAGCATCTACAAAATAGATGTATAATCTAAAATAGATTCGCAAATCCCACAATGGTAGAAAATTGGTTCGGACGTGCCTCAAAACTTCAACCTAGCTAGTGCTTATGATGTGCCTTTAAAGCGCAAGGTTTTATTTTATTTTTAAGAAAGATTGAAGTGTGGACGGCCTCCAAGGAGCTCTCCATCAATTTATAGCTAAATTCTTAGTTCCTAGACTTTTTTTTTTAGATGTACAGGGGGGTTTGGACAACTTGTTGGAGCATGCATGGCATGTTATAATTTGCTTTAGTGGTATAAATCCTTTCAAAATTTGGAATTTAGTTATCCCTATTGGAGACAAGCTTAGATCTTATGAGATATATGCCATCAAGTTGCTAGAAAAGTTGTTTTATGCAATGTGAGACAAAGCATGGTGCAACCATCATGTCATCTTGGGTTATAGGATACCCTTACAACAGACCACTAATTTGTCCTCTTTATTAGTGTACCACGTACCGTGATTGTAATAAACTCTAACCACAGGTTGCCTCGACTTACCTACCCCCTTCTAGTGGTGTGGCGGGCTCGTTCGTATGCAATTCAATGTATGACAAATCCAGTCCTAGCCTGGTGCAACCAAACCAATCTTCTCCTCGAGATTTGGGGTGTCAAAAGTAATTGTACACCTCACTCTAATACCATCAATACAACCTATCTAATAAGGTGGCATGGATTTATTTTTAGTAACCGGAGAGGTTTGAACGTACTCTTTTGCATGGCTTGTGACATTAACCGCCAGTTGAGTTGGAATTTGGAAAGGCCTTCCTTGATGCTTGTAAGAGTGCAAGTTGATACTTAAGTGGTAAAAAAATGTTTTTAACATCCTCCTCTTTCATTCATCATGAGAAAACTAGTTTTGTTTATTAATTTCTATGTTGATTTTGGTATTGGTTGACAAAAAGAAAAAGTAGAAGGGTCCAATTAATTACTAGCTAGCCAGTCATTTGACTATTTGTACAAAGTTTATCAATAATTTTACAACAACCACACTGTTGACTATTGGCTGTATTTGGTTGGTGTTACGAGCTTACAACAACCATAACGCCAAAAAGGCTGAGAACCAACGGTTTCAGGTAGATTGTCCACCATAAAATATTACCAACAAAAGTAAAAAAAAAAAGAAAAGAAGATAATCTATTTAAAGATACAAATCAAAGAATTTAATTGCGGGGACAGGAAATCTGAAGAACAAGGAAGGTTTTGTCTGGAGAAATCTAACGGGTCATTCTCTGGTAGGGACCGCATAAGATATTGTGACCTGACCTGACTGCATTTTTGACTTATAAAATCACCAATTAAATTCTTCTTTCAATCACCCACCTCTCTCTCACTTTTTTCTACATGCCTTGTCCCTCTTTTCTGCTTTGTCTTGCTTTTCTTCTTCATCTTCATCTTCATCTTCATCTTCTTTGTTGTTGGTGTTTAATTCTCTTCTGTGTGGTGTCTATTTGAGCCACCTGCAAGTGCAATATATGCTAAGCTGAGAAATGAAAGAGCTGCATAGTAGTAATAGTATAAGTAGTGGCAGTGGAGGTAGGAAACAAGGAGCAGCAGCAGCACCATGTGCTGCGTGCAAGCTACTACGGAGACGGTGTGCTCAGGATTGTGTGTTTGCTCCTTATTTTCCAGCTGATGAGCCTCAGAAATTCGCTAACGTACACAAGGTGTTCGGTGCAAGCAATGTCAACAAGATGTTACAGGTACGTATATATACTTGTCTTTTTTTTTTTTTTCAAATTCTATATGAACTGCATATGAAGTCATGATAATCAGTAGAATTCAGGACTAACTTTCTTAGAATTACGCATAACAATAACATGTCCTAGCAAAATGTCAACTGTTCAAAATATTATATATATATATATATATATATATCTCGATTAGTATCTTAAGAACAGCGCGCCGATCGAATATATAATTTATTATCTACTACTATACATCCACATCTGATCATGAAATATAGATAGCTCAAAAAATGCTTGACTTTTATTATTAAAGTATGCGAACAACAACATTAATATTTTGAAGATTAGGTTAAGTTCTCCGTGGGTGTATAGTATGCTGGGCTGGGCAGGTGAAAGGAGAGTTTTTGATGTTTCTCTCATGTTTTCACTGATAGTGATCATGGTTAGTTAAGTTGTAGTCATCATCATTAGAGATCAATCAAGGTGATTGGGTTTGATATGTAGGGCCTGGGTACATTACATGGTCGGGGCACACTCCCCGGTCCCAACGGCTATCTACATGTGGCCCAGAAAATGAAATTTCTCTACTCATCTTCACTTCAAGAAACAGCAACTGATACAGACCCCATGGAATCAATATAATCAAGAAAAATTTCAATCTGATGCTGTCACAATCAAATGGAGTGCTCGTTTACTTTTTACTTTTATTTGCTGACTTTAGAGGGTGTAAACAGATCATTATGCATTGTTTAACCTGTGAATTATATATATATATATATATATATATATATATATATATATATATATATATATATATATATCAACAAAACCTGTAATGTTAATTTCTCAATCTATACAAATATAAAACTGGGTATAGCAAATTTATCAAGTTTAATGCATGTTTGTAGACCAAAAGATAGATGGATCTGCACACAGATCAGATGCTAGTTTGAAATTAATGAAAAATATCAAAATTCTGTGAAAAAGAAAGAAAGATTCAACTGTGAATAAATCAGTTTTTGCATTAATTTCCACTGCTTTGCAATTGGGTCATAAAGAGGGATTCGATCGATCGCTTTAACTATTGTAATATCGTGCAAAAAGGAAAAAGAAAAAGAAAAATTGTTAAGGATTGAAAAGTCATGGATGTGTGTTTACTCAAATTTGCTTTTTCAGAAACCCCAAATACATGATTACAAACAGCAATGGAATATATGATATCATGGCTGCCTTTTGACCTGTGCATAAAATAATTCAATTGCTAATTCCACAACCATAAATTCCATAGCGATTTTCGTAATGAAATGATCGCGCATGCTTGATCGATTACTTGATCCCCTGAACTAAACTACGACTCTTGCTGAATGTACCAGAAAAATAGAAAGAAAACAAAATGAGTAGTTGGCGTGACATCACTCCACATGCACACTAATTCAAAGTAACAATTTGTAGTGTATTCATAATTGATAACAACGTCACATGACATGTATGTACCGGGCTCATGCATGTTCCATCATAATATGTTGTATAGTAATTAGTAAGTCCAGTGGGCGAGGGATGGGGCTCTAACATGTTCGTGATCATGTACTTGTATTAAGTGTCAGTGATTAATTCAACATTGCAGGATCTAGAAGAAGAGCAAAGAGGAGATGCAGCGAGTAGCATGGTGTACGAAGCGAACGCAAGGGTGAGAGACCCTGTTTATGGATGTGTGCGTGTCATCTCGTCCCTACAGCAGCAGCTGGATGTGCTCCAAACACAACTAGCAGTTGCACAGGCTGAAGTAATTCATTTGCGAATACGCCAGGGCTCCACAGCATTGGCCACTGTCCCAGGGACTACTACCACGACTCACAATCATGATCATAATCATAATCATAATCATCATGCTCATCTTCATAATATTAATGATGATGATACTAATACCAGTTCTCCTTCCCATTCCCCTTCCTCGGCCTCAAGATTACACACCAGCAAGTCTCTGTCTCTATCGCCTTCCATTGACATGAATATGATGCTAGTAGATCAGCAGCCCAATATCAACATGGGAGTCTCCTTATGGTCATGTTAACTACCTAATTAAGCTATGGACTCCAATATGCCTATCATGTACTATACTTTGTAATCTTGAATTATGTTTAATTAGTCCTGATTCCATGCACCAATGGCTCACAAGAACGCAATCTTGATATGGAACAGCATATATATCCATCTAGCCAAACTAATATTTCAGTAGCTTGACTAGCTAGTGATAGCGTGTCGGGGGAAAGGCCTAATTTATCATTGTAAATATATATGTATGTATGTATGTAAATCATGACTACATTAGTTAGTTTATGAACAAGACCGTGTTTAAATTTCTATACTAGCAAGATATATGTGACTAGCTAATTTAAACTTATATTGGTATGCAGACAATGGAGTTTGGTATAAGGTATATTTGATTATTTGTGTGTGCTTATTAGCAAAAGTAGATTCTTATTTCATTGCATTCAACTGTTTATAGCTAGAACATTACCAACAAAAGACCTACTAACAGAGTTTTGCATGGCCTGGGCGAGTATGTTATGTTTGTTCTAAAAGTACCAACACGGCTTAAACTGGCAGAATAGGATAGTTATTCGGAAGAGAATGAGGATTTTGTCCAGCGCTGATATTGATATTCACCTTGCTAGAGCTTTCGTAACAGCAGGAAACTCTGTTTGAAAGCTTGGAAAAACCTTGATTTGTGCTTCTGCTCTTATTTTCATCTACTACTACTACACCCTGCACAATTTTAACCCAAGAACAAAGATTCCTGCTGATCCTGTCAAAATCAACGCCACGGTGACGATGTTATGAGAAGTTCGAGGCGATACTAGAAAGCTTTTGTATACTTTTTGATGGTGGAATTAATTCTGTAAACCTGGCTGATTATGAATGAATTTGAGTTCTGGTTATTTGAATTGGAGGCAGTGATTTTCTAAACACGAAACCAGAAACGGTCTTGCTAAAAATTAAGCTGTTTCTGGCCTGCGAAATCGGTGAAAATAAGTCTCTTAATTTGACCATATTTTTGCATATTGATGCACAATGGGTGAATAATCCCTGAATTGTTCCATTTATTGATACCATCCTCCAAAAAATATTAGCAGCTGAGCTAATACCCATTTCTTTTTTCTTGTTAACTAAATCAAGTTTTTAATTGCTTAACCCCACTTGAATTATTGATGGGATCATACTTAAATATCAATTTGATGTTTCTTTTAATTTCTTGATGACGCTAGGCGGTGGCAAAGATATCTCGCTTCTTGAACCCAACCAATCATTGTTATATGACTTTATCAGCTCCAGTATGATTTACTGTTTCTATATATCTCTTAATATAATTCCAAGCACTGAGGTTGACATGGAGAACAAAATCTCCATTAGGGAATTTCAGACTTTAGCACCCCCTAGTTAAGTCAAACATTGGATTTTGTTTGATATTTGATATTTGACATTTGTTCAATCAAATCTTTAACAGAGAAATTAAATGACAAAAGTGTCTCATGAGTAATGTATCTGTATCAGAAACAAGTGCAAATTGTCATATGCATCTCAATGAACTAAACTCTTGATACTTAGTAAATGAAAGTAGGATGAATTAGATGACATACAGAGGTTGGGAATCAGGAATTTTCAATTTGGAGATTCGTAGCCAGAAGAGTATTCATCATGATTCTGTTAGTCCCAAGATTTTTTGTTTTGGACCACCAGCCATTGAGTCAAACCATCACTGTATTAAGTTTTCAATATCAAAGTAACTTTAGAAAAAAACGGACTAGATCGATGTTTGTTTAGATCATTATGACGATTTATACACTGTATTTAGTATTTCTGGATCTTGTTTTTCACTGCGCACAAAATAACTACTGCATCCTCGGATTTGAAGTTATAAAGAAGACAAAGGCTAAATGACTGTCCCAAAGACTTGGAATCGAGTTCTCACAGTGGAGACCTCTCAATCTTGGGGTCTTGGGGAGTGGCAAAGAGAAGAAATTGATGCATTCTTCTTGATGTTAATGGAACAATCTTCAATTGTATATGGTCGTAGGTTTGACATGCCTGTGTTTTGTTATTGATTTATTTTAGTTGGTGCAATTTCATTCATTATTGTAAGTAGGTTAAGTTGGTTTTGTTCCCATAGCCATTAGATCTGATGTTTCAGATTTGGGAGAACCTTATACTTACTGTCAGATAGAATAGAGACTAGATATGGAATTCCATAAAAGCCTCATGTTGGAGTAGTTGAACCCAGTAAATTGAGTGCCACCCTATGTACTTGCACACGCCGCTCGACCTGGATGTTTACTTTGAGATTGTGCAATGAAGGGGAATCATGAGGTTCAACAATGTGAATCCAAGGTATGGTAAGTGTGGGATTGAATAGTCTGTTTGGCTTGAGTTACGTTTGGGTGTAGCCCTTATACTAAGTTGGTGTGAAGCTGCTGGATTAAACATGCCAAACTGACACTTTGGATGCCTATGCTTCAAGGGCAGCAGTGGTGGAGTCAAACAGGTTGTCCATTTGAATTGCACAAGTAACAAATACCCAAAACAAGCACTTGTTCATGGAATCACACTTATTTAAGTTCAAGAAAGGAGTGCCAATAAAAGAACTAAAAGGAGGGTAGCAAAAGCAGAGTAAAAATACATATTAATGCAGGAGAAAACCAAAAGCAATGGGAAATCAAAATAATGTTACTAATGAAAATTTTGGTAATTCAGTAAGGCAAAAATGTCTGCCAAAAAGTTGCAACTATTTGTGATAGTTCAGACATCAAAACTCTATAGCAAAGATTGCTGTAAGTATACAAAAGTGGAATCTATATTTTTACTGTCAACTAGCATATAGGCTAACTAGGCACAGTTCTTTCTTTTCAACGGGCCTAATCTTCCTTAATTCCCTCAAATGTTCATCAGTTGAAATGTGGTGTTTGATACGGAGATTTGTTATTATGCTCTCTTGTTCCCAAGTGATGTATCCAGAAGAAAACATTGACCAAATCGTGCGACGATATACATTCAGGTCATACTCATGGGTTGGTGTTTTTCTGTCTCCGATTGGAAGGGTCTTCCCTTTTTTACATTCATTGAGAAAAGATCCAACAGCGTTGTTGCCATTACCTTGACCAGGATTTGGTGAAGATGAGTGTGACCAAGTATGTGACCTACTCCTTGCAGTTGCATCTGGAAATGTAGAACTGTTGCGAGCACTGCGACTGCAACCACCAAAGGAGCAGCCATTACTGTCAGCAAGTGGTTTTAGGTTTCCAGCAACAGAACATCTGACATTTCTATTTTGATTGATTGCCTTCAAATCTGATTGGGAATGTCCACACTTCTTGTTGCTCAAGGAAGCATCAGCATTGGGTGATGATGTAGTTGAGTACTCTGGAACTGGAACCCTCTTACAGAGGTCACCCACTTTCTCAATCATTCTCATTTTCCGGCTTGTTCCAGCATTCAACTCGAGACCAGAAAGATCAGATGACCCTCTCTTCAACTTTCTTGAGGAGATTTTGTTGGACTCCTGCACACTATCTTTTGTGTCTGCTTGATGAACAATAGTCTTCTGCAAGAATTCAAAATGAATGAGCGTTAGAATTATAAACTCCATACCAAAATATGCATAGTTATTAAAGACAAAATAGATGAGAACATTGACTAGAATCATGAGATGAATCACTTAACTGAAAATACCAGAAAAGAATGAGAACATTGACTAGAATCATGAGATGAATCACTTAACTGAAAATACCAGAAAAGAATCATTTAATCTAGCTGAGAAATTAAGTGAAGTAGGTTTGGAATATTAAAACCATTCAAAAAATCACCACATAAACCAATGAGTGAGCTATGGGGATCTTTTTCACTTGGCATTACGATGATCTGCTTCAATTAGAAAACAAAACACAATGGAGAGATATATTAAAAGTGCAGATAAAAACAAATGCCTAGCTAAATTATTACAGGAAGCTCAATGTGTGATACCAGAGTATATATGCAAGTAACCCGAAATTAAAAAACCAAAAGCAGGGACTGCTAACCTTTCTAGTAATAACCCATCCATCAGATTCCAATGACTGTGGAACCCTGAGATGAGAATTGTCAGCTTTCAGCTTCTTGGACATCCCATTGAGCTTAACCATACAAATATGCTCATTCATAACTTCCACAACCGTTGCCGGTTTCCACAAATAAAAGTCAAAAACCTCAACAAGATCGCCAGTTTTCCAGTTCTCAACAAATTTCATAGGAGGGCAAGGCCTAATGAGCTTCCGGGGCACCTTTTCGATGGCAGGTGAATGTGTGACCTCGTCGGAATGGTCATATTGGATATAGTAAGTGTGACCATTTCCTGAAATCAAGGTGGCAGGGCGCCAAGAACCAGATGGCAAGTCCCTTTTGCTCTGGACTTCAATTTTTTTCCCTTTCTTGAACTTCAAGTGATAATACACCATATTGGACAGATTCTACTGAAACCAATAGCCTGTTGTCAGAATGGAAAATAGTTCAAGTCAGAGATGAAGAAGTTTGCACAAGAAAATAGAAATTAACAGCGATCACAAAAAAAGAGCGGGAATATTGTCTCGAAAAAGCTAATTGGAGAGGTGTACTCAGCAGAGATTGAAGAAGAGCTTATAATTAATGGATTGATTGGTAACTGAGATTGGGTAACAGAATATGGAAATCAAAATCGACCGGAAAACAAACCCACCCCCACCTTTTTTTTTTTTTTTAAAGGGTTTTCACAAACCAAGAAAACAAAACCTAAAATTTAATCGTATTATGAACGAACAAGAAGAAACGATCAAAACAAATACAGAAAGAAACTGAAGAAGAAGAAGAAGAAAATGTGAGCTTACCTTTTGTGAGGTTGAACTGCTTCGAGTGCGTTGAATAGTGAAGAGAGATTTACGAGCTCGAGTTGAAATCTCCGAATCCAAATACTTCTCCCTTCTCAGTTGTTATAGTCCATCTCCAAAATTAGAAACACAAACTTACCTAATTTTGATTTCAGTGAATTAACCAAAGAGAATTAAATTAGAAACTTGGAGTTTTCAAATCGGATAGACCGTTGAAGAGCCCTTCTACGCGGCGAGGACTCATCTCCCTTGAGATGAGCGACAACATGCATCTCGAGGGGATGGGTGGTTACACCCATCTCCCTCGCCCATTTCCTCGACACTTAGAATTCCTATTTCGAAAATTATTTAAACTCTTCTACGGTGTCTGGTATTTGTGCCTGGTGGTATCAGGCATCGTAGATGTGCATGAAAATAGGCTTTATTTCCTATCTCCATGCACATCTACGGTGTCTGGTACCACCAAGCACTGTAGAAATGGGGAAATTATTTTGTTGAATAAGGCTAGAAAATCAGATTTAGCAATCAGGATGATGTGGCTTCATAAGAGGTTTTTACAACATCAAGATACACAAACACTTTTGAGGATTTTATCATTCTTTCAAGATCACACTATGTTACCCTGGTTACGAAACATAGCTGCAAAAATTTGATTTTCTAACATTTTTGTATTTTGTTTATTTTTTCCAACGAAAATTTTTCTTCTAATCAGACACATCCGGACTTCCACCATACATGTCGTACTTTTTTTAAATCATAATATTGATAGCATTCACGTTAAAGGATTAACATGACTTATATGCATGGTATGGTCAGGATCATTATGCTCTCTTGAAAAGTTAAAATTTTATTTATACTTTCACATGAAAAATGAGCTTTTATTTTATTTTATTTATAATTTCACATGAAAAGGACCATTTGCTCATTTTTTTTCTTTGAACTCACCATGTTGACTCTTTTATTCTCTCAACGTTACTTAATTTGAATGAGGGAATGGTGAGTTGACATATGTGAAACATTTATTGAATTAAAGCTTGGACAATTGTGGTATTATTTGAGATTAGGGTTGGACACGCTCTACGTGTATCGATATTTAATATTTTTTTTATTAATTTTTATTTTAAAGGCCTATATATAGTTTATAAATAATTAGAAGACTTCAAATAAATTATTATATTAGAGATTTAAGTATAATTAATCAATATTTTAGAGGAACTGATTTTGATTGTAAAAATATAAATTATGAATAGCTAAATAGAAAATAAAAAAGTTAGTTGCAAGGGTTTTTTTAATTTATAATTTATAGATAATTGAGGGTCTTGAAATAAATTATGTTAGGGGCAAAGGTATAACGAAAAATTCTACGCTGCCTTGTTTGGGTCCACTTTTGTTCATTTTTTGAACACTTCTACCCCTTCTGTGGTTGTGTTCTAAAGAGAATGAGTATAAAGTATAAAAAAATCTCAAATAAGCATTCAAACAAGGCAGTGTAGAATTACTCAAATAATATATCAATGTTTAAGAGGGTTGGTTTGGATTGAAAAATTATGAAATGTGGAAGGTAAAATTTAAAAGTTAGATGTAAGGGTCTATTTATAATTTATAGATACTTGGAGAGCTTCAAATAAATTATATTAGGTGCTTAGGCATAACTAATGAATATTGAGAGAGAGTGGGTTTGATTATAAATAATTTAAAGTTTGGAGGGAAAAAGTGTAATATTATTTTTTTCAATTAAAATACACAAATACCCCTTAAACTATTCATTGGTCTATTGGTTTTAGATAGAATTATAGAGAATAGGGGAGGGCAAAACGAGAGAGTAAAGTTTGAATTGTAGACATACCTTTTGGGGAAGATGCATTAAAAAGTTCAGATTTCATCTTCTTTGGGAGGATTTTTCTTTCATGAGCCTCTAGTGTCAAACCTTGTGTTTCGTCTTCTTTAAGAACTCCTTCAACCTACATTACCATATAAACATGTTTATATCATTTATGGTGATCTAACTCCAACTAAAGTCAAAAGATTTTTTGAACCCTCCGATCCATAATCCCAATTTATAAATGGATTATATTTTCTTTTAGTTACCAAAATACTAGAGTGTGCACTCGCCTTCAGCACTGAAACACAATTTTTTTTTGAAAAAAAGAATATTTACGTAAATGTTGGAAAATTACAAAATTGCCCCTGGGTGAATTCCTTCTTGCCCTCTTCTTCTACGTTGAGATTTCTTTATTTAGTATGTGAGAGAGAGAGAGAGAGGAGGAAAGCTTTGTAGTTTGGATTGATGACGTGGTGGGGTTTGATTGGGTTGTGAACGTTTCAAAGTTATTTTTACGAAGATAAAGAATTATATTTACAAAGATAAAATTAATAACTAAATACCGATAAAAGTTGGGAGCAAAATAGGTAGTTCAGTGGTGTGACACATTTGGGTACACTGACCAACTCAATTCACGTTACAGTATTAGATAAATCATTCATTTAAGGAAAACAACTTGTGGAAGTCTAATACAATGCCACTACTATTGCTACTGTTTGTTCTACTGCTAATAATAACATTAGCAACATTCTTTTTGATGAAAAACATTCAAACTACATGTTGATTCCTTGCTACAGATAAGAATTGATTACGAATTACAATGGGTAGAATAAGACCGCTCATGTAGATAGCAATTTGAGCAAGTACATGTGTTAAATAATTTTTTCTGCGGTCGATATGGAAGTATAAACTGATGTACTGGATATATTCATGTTCTACAAGTTTTGATTATCATATAAAAAAATGAGGCCTGAACGGGGGATGGGTGTCCTCGAAATAAGTGAGGATGCACATCTCGAGGGGGATGAGTGGTCCTTAGAATTTTTTTAAAAAAATCTCTTCCATGGGAATTCTTTGGAATACAAAAAGAATATAATTGTCTATGGTGGAATAAAATATCTCTCACGCTCCTTACAAATAGGTTCTTATTATTATTTTTTTTTTCCAATGAAATATTGTTGTGTTGATTATGGCTCATCCTCGAATAAGATTCTTATATTTTATTTTCAATGAAATGTTTTTGTGTTGATTAATGGCTCACCCTCGAATAAGATGGGGGTTCATTTGTGAAAGAAATTGTGATTATGAGAGATTAAGAGGGGAGTTAGGGTTTGTGAATGAAGATGAGAAGGAGAAGCTTGATGCAGCGGGAGAAGGTTTTGTGGCTATGCCATTTACTTAATTGTATTGTATTGTATTGTCTTGGAGAAAGTGTTTATGTGCATCCACCTACTTAAATCTTTCAACACATTGAATTGAATTGAATTGTTTTGCAACCATCTTTGGCCTACTATTATTCTCGAGTAAATAGGAATTGAAGAAGGGATGGATATCAGGTCCAAACGGCTGATGGAGTTGCTTCGTTGTCTCATACCACACTCACTCTCTAGTCATGTATTTATCGCTTTTTCTGGCGGTATTTATTATGATCATCAGTTCTCATTTTTTGACTTAAAAAGTCAATGAAGTACCACCTCAGCAGCAAACTTGTGACGGATAGAATCATAAGTTCAAGGTTCGAACTCTATCAGCGACATTTAGGGTGAAAGGGGTTAAATGATAAAATATAAAAAATAGATTAAAAAAAAAACTTGTGACTTAAACCACTTTGTTTCTTAAAAACAGATGTATTTCAAAATGTTAAATCCAAACTAATTAAGTCCCTCCCAGATGTACGTTGCACTCTCAATTAATTCATTTTTGGTTTCCATCTTTGATTCAAAATAGCACAAGTAATAATCTCTTTTTGTGCTTTACATATTAAAACTGAGAAATATCAATAATTAGTGTAGAAATTAGCAACAAAAAGAGGGGGAACTAATAAATAATTTTTAGTTTCTTGGGCCCCTTGAACTACATATAGAGCATAGTGTCGTGTCAAGTTTGAACACTCTTGATACACACGTAATATGTATTTTAGATTATAATTCTTGATCAATGATAATGTAAATATTTTATTAGATCTAATTTTAGTTTTAGTTTTTTTTTTTAATTTTATAAAAGGCGAGGACTATTTTATAGAATTCCAAACGCACCATACGTTATGGAAAGATTTTAAGTCATCGACACCTTAGCTGGCATTGAAAACTTATTTGTGAAATAAAAACAATTCAAAATCATCCAAACGCTACGTGGTCAATTGGTCATAACAATATCCATAACTTCATCACCAAATCTCATAGAATTTCAAGTATTCTTGAATAAATTTTTTTTGTACATTGTTGATTTTCATTTGTTGGAACATTAGTTTATGTTATAGTATGAACAACCTCAATTCAATTCCATGCAACTAACAACAAATAAAAATACAACTACATAAAAAGAAAACTTAACAACAAAACAAATCTTTAACAATACCCAGAGCTTAATCAATTACAAAATTTTGACTTGTGTGTACCAGCCGATTCAAAACTCTAACTTTGTTGTCCTAACAAAGCCTAGGCACAATTATGAATCATAAGGACACATAAAAAAAAAAGAAAAAAAAAAGAACATAAACATGTTGACAATCTTATATTTACCAGAAGATATCATCTTTCACATCTTTCAAAGCAATGGCGCTATTGGGTCACCAACACTGATTTCATCAAATTTCATCTCAGGAAATCCATGAGAACAAACCCTAAAATAATTCTCAATTTAGAGAGTTCCTTCAATTTCTCCGCTATAGACTTGGACACAATAACTCCAAAGACTTTGACCGTAGATCATAAATATTCTCGCATGCATAAATACTCTCTAGTTGGATCATGCAATGGCCTTATTTGTTTATCCAAATTCGATATGTATATTTCACTATGGAATCCTTCACTTCACGAGTAGTTCACTCTTCCAAAGGATCCCATTGATCATGGAATCTGAGGTGATAAGGCAACTACAGTGGTTGGGTTTGGGTATAGTATTGCAAAAGATCAATACAAGGTGGTGAAATTTGTACACTTCTTTTCCTTTAAAAAGAGTTTTCATTTATCACAAGTGAAGATTTATACATTAGAAAAATATAATAGGGCTTCATGGAGAAGTGTCAATTGGAAAAACCATACCTTTTTCAAAATCCAAATGGTGCAATAGTGCATCTAAACATAGTTCTTTATTGGTTGAACAATAATCGTAGCCAATCCAACGACGAAGAAACAAAAGTGGTTTGTTTTTACCTTGGAAGTGAACAATTTCATACAATATTTTGCCCAAAAAGTGAATTGAGATTGGGTGTTTTGCAAGGATGTTTGAGCTTTTCACATTGAAGGGGATTTGTTAGCCTTTGACATATAGTTAATGAAGGATTCTAGTTGGAACAAGCTATTAACTCTTAATTTGCCTCATAATACACTGCAATTTCGTGCATTTTCAAAGGTCAATTGTTGTGAAATGCTTGAATCAATAGTGTTTCAAAGAAATCACGAACTTGTCGTGAAATGCGGAAAAAAAAAAGATTCTCACGCCTAAGCGATTACATTAACTACCTACCTAATTAATTAAGCTATGAACTCGAATAAAATATCTCTCACGCCTTTACATATAGATTCTTAATTTTGATTTCCAATGAAATGTTTTGTGTTGATTAATGGCTCATCTTCAAATAAGATTCTTTTTTTTTTCAATGAAATTTGTCGTGTTAATTAATGGCTACATTCGAATAAGAGGCTAAAAAATTCCAAGGTGCATCATCATTTTGCAGACCAAGTTTTTATTGGCCGAGGAGGGCTGCCCCTAATTAGTACAGTTTGGGCTTAGGTAAAGGTTCAAGTCTCTCAAAAGCAATTTATTTTTCTCTCTCTATATTAAATTGCTTTTAAGGTTTATTTCTAGTAATTTAAACTAATTATATATAAAATTATGCAAATCATAAAACCCACTTTCTTTATTTTTCTAGGGTTCCCACCAATCAATCAAGCTTACATTACATTTAGAAGACTTCGGAGAATATTTCCCCGTGCAAACTCAACAAATGTAGTCATTTTCAACATTATGGTTTGATTTATTTAGTTTGGTCTTAGTCTCTCTCCCTCTATATTTTTATTTTCCATAAAAAATAATTATCAAAGACCCTTAAAAATGAAAATCCACAAGAAGTTCGGTGAAAGGCCGAATTTTCACAAATTTGTCACGTAAGAACCATGGCCAAATTATTTTGTACTTCTAACCAAATTTTGAGAACCAACTTGCACATAAACTGTGTTTTTTGGCTAATATGTTTGAGCTGAAAATTCAAGAGTTGTAAGGACTAACATTAGGAATAACGTGTTAAAGTTTCAACTTAATTTAATGAACAGTAATACACGTCAAACGTTATTTTAACAATCAACTTTCACGTGAACTACATATTTCGTTGCTCCATTTGACTATTTTTTGGGGGGAGGGGGGATGTGTTGATTAATGCAAATAATGTGCAGATTTTTCAAAGAATGTGCAGATCAATGCAAATATTATCTAAAAGTTTTTTTTTTTTTTTTTTTTTTTTTTTCCCTTACACAACCCCTAGCAATTTTCTCCTCCACATATACACACAATGTTATCTCAGATTGCCAAATTTCCACTGAAACATCTTTAACAATAATCTTCAAATACCTATATGTCAACGCTGAGAAAGTCTTCAGCTTCAGATTTTTCAGTAGCACCTAGAATTCTCATGGTTAGGCAAGGCAACAAAACAGGTTCGGTTTGGTTCGGGTCGGCTAGATCCAAAACCAAACATTCCTCCGGTCTGGTTCGGGTCTATCTGCAGTTCCTTGCTAAAATCACCGGTCCCAAGGCAGACCCACCAATAGTAACTTTTAGTAAAAAAAAAAAAATTGTCCTTTTATTGAAATAGAAGATTCTTTTATGTTTGTTTCTACATGTGACAAACAATTACTGAAAAACCGTGTTTTTCAATAGTGGCATCTCATTTCTTTGATTTCTTAACCCTCACAATATTATGCACAACTGGGATAATATTCAGTTCTCGATTCATGTCCGGTTCTGAACCAGACCCGAACCGAAAACGAGTCGGTTCGATTCTAGACCTGAACCATTAAGTTTGGATCCATGCGAGTACCCATCTGTTTGGGCTAATTGTCATGGCCACTCATGGTTGAGGGAATAGCATTTGAGTTAAACACATTACCAGCTTTTCATTTCCAAACAATGCTCTCAGCACCAATCATTTGGCATCTACGAAGCTGAACTTTTCATTTCCAAGTTGAGAACTCTATGGAGCACTGTATAAATGTAATTGTTTCCAACTTACGAAACTGTATACTAAACTGTGCATGGTCTAACTGAAACCTTTTTTCTTAATATCAATTATCAAGTAAATGTAGTTTATATAACTACAAACTTTTTTTTTTTAAATATCAGTTTTATCTATATAACAAATCAGAATGGTGTTTTAGATTAGATATAAAAGACGACTGAGATTTATCCAAACATAAAGATCTAGTTGATCACATTTGGTGTGTGTGTGTGTGAGGAGGGGGGGTAATGCTAAAATTTATGTTCGCATATGACTGAAATACCTTGGCCAAAGTTGAAAATTCTCCTCTTATCAAACAATTTGAGTGTCGAAGGCATGGGTAAATACCCTACAGTTTTGGAAGGGGTTCCTTCAAGGAACGAAACTAAGTTAGATCATTTTCATCAAGAGGTTCTCCTGAAGAAACTTCATTTTGCAGTGCACCCACGTCGCCTGTGGGTAATTTCCTAGCCAGCCTGATGATCTGCAGGCATTTTATAAAGTCAAACATTGAAGATTCGTTAGATTACCCAAGGAATCAAGGAAGATGTCTTCAAAATTAAATAAAGAACTTTTGGCGCTGTAAAGTAAAATCCTAAAAGAGAAAAACTCACACATTAAACTACTAAACATTTTGTCCCCAAAACCTGCTTGGCCATAAAAGCAGAAATGCAACATTTCTGGAACTGAAGTTTCGGAACTAATAGGGTATGAGGCAATTAAAAATTAAATGTCAAAACAAGCTGTAAAGATTTCCATAGAGCCCAGCAAGACCCAGACAGAGTAATCACAAAGTAAACATTATTGGGAATATCAACTAGTCAAATCTTTTATTCTCAAGTCAAAGACAAGAGATCCCACTGAATATATATATATGTCATAAAATAAGTGGAGTAACTCTAGTTTGGATCACCCACATGTGTTCTTGCATCTCAAAGCTAGACGTCCCCAGAGCATAATAGAATTCATTCCACAGCATAATAGAATTTCCTCAGCTTGAATCCATTCCAGAGCATAATAGAATTCATTCCACAGCATAATAGAATTTCCTCAGCTTGAATCCATTCCAGAGCATAATAGAATTCCCTCAGCTTAAGTCCATTACAGAGCATAATAACTGAGTTTCTGCCAGCATTATTACCCTACTTAACATATGTAGTGGACAGGTCAGGTCTTTTTGCATTAGTGACCTTTCCCTGGAAGGATAGAGATTCCAGTCTCAATGCAGGTTTTGCACAAAAGTGGATTTTATGATGTACCGTCAAAATAGCACCAAATGAGAAAATGCCTTCAGAATATCTACAAGTTTTCCTTTCATACTATGATTTTCTTTGCAGATAGGTGCACATCTAGTAAAACCCTCTTGAGTATGTCTGTCCAGCACAGACAGCCACAATGGTCAATTTAGGTCGGCTACTCTCAAAGACCTATTGATGTAACATAGGAATTAGCTTATTTATTTAATTTAGTTTAGTTGTTGGGTCGGGCCTAAGTAAGCCCATAATAGAAGAAGTTGAGATTAGGGCTCCCATGGTATTTAGGGTTTAGACAGCTTGATTTGCAAGATAAATTTACTATAAATAGGGCCTATAGGCCATTAGTTGTAATTTTTATTTTATTTTATTTTATTTTATTTTATTTTATTTTTATTTTTTTATTAATGAAGAAACTCCAATGGAGGTTATTTAGTTTTACTAATCTTTGGTTTAGATTTATTTTAGTTTGTAATTTATGTTACATTATTTAGTATCAGAGCTAACGCTCTTGGATTCAAGGGTTCGATTTGAAGTAGAAAAGAGACAAAATATAGTTTAATTGAAGACCATAAAATAAAATCACAATTCATCGGTACTATTCACCATCACTGTTCACTGCTCTAGCAGGTTATTTACACCCAAACCAATGAGAGCATCCCACCAGTAAAGAAAAAAGAAAATGAAATGGGTGACCCATATTATAAACCAATATCCATACCCATATCATTCCTACCCATACCCATACCCATACCATTCTCCATCCCTATACCAATATTCATATAGCACAGACACAAGTCAAGTGCAATACCCCACGGTGTCTAATACGCCCATAACCAACTTTACTATCCACAACCACAATATAACTATATCCCACAACCTGAACTAGTTTCCCCTACACCACCCCCACCGCCATCTACTAGTGATGTATACCCTGCTACTGATCCCACTAGGTGGACGGAGTTTTGGAGAGATTTAAAATAAAGAAAGAGCAAGAAGAAGCATGGGCAAGAAAAGAAGTAAAGGTGGAGGAGACGTACCATCGGATGACCAAGATATTTGACGACAGGATAAGAGTGCTTCAGGAAATATTGGAGAAACACGCACTTGAACAGATGCAAAGAGCAATACGAGCCATTCTGTTTGTCAGCCCCTCCCGCTTTTTGAGAAAGTTAAGGGTACCATCACATGTACTCAATTTTCAAAATGTGGGCCATTTGACTTCTGCGACTTCTTTCCCATTTTGAGCAAACAAATAATGTTTCCAAAGAGGTAGGAGGAGTGCGTGACGATGATTATATTGATCCTTATTGGAAAATTTTTGTGGCACAAACTCATGGGCATGAGTTCAACAGGTCTGCTCCGAAATGTTGTTCTTTGAGTCACCTTGCAACTTTTCTAAGTTGGTGTTATATATTGCCAGTGTGTATCGCAACAAGTTTCGAGGCGGGCTGTCTACTTCGTGTGCATTTCGCCTTGTGTTCTGAGACCGGTTGCTTGTGTTTGGCGGATTTTTTCGACTTCAAGCTCAAGGACGAACTTCTTCAACCTAGAGAGGGTGATGTATCGTAGGAAATAGTTTATTTATTTAATTTAGTTTAGTTGTTTGGTCGGCCATAAGTATGCCATAATAGAATATGTGAAGATTAGGGCTCCCATAACATTTAGGGTTAGATTGCTTGGTCTGCAATTTAGGTTTAGTATAAATAGGGCCTATAGGCCATTGTTTTTTTTATGAATGAAGAAACTCCCATGAAGATTATTTAGTTTTATTTATCTTTTGTTTAGATTTATTTTAGTTTGTAGTTTAGGTTCCATTACCTATAGGGCTGCAGACTCTGCTAAGACTATGGGCGTTGATGGAGGTGGCTTGCAAGTAAAAGAAAAAGGAGATAGATACGATGTCTACCCCCTAGCATCATGTAATGAACCAGAGGACACCCACCGGCCACATTATACATGCATACTCTACAAATGTGAAAGGAGTTGACTACATATCAAATAATGTACTTGGGCATGCTACAAAAGTAGGCATTCTGCAAGGAATCTATGCAATCATCTATCACTCAATCCTGGATCACAAAGATGCTAAAAAGTTGGCACATTTTCTCCATAATTTTGTCAATGATGATCCCTTCATTTATTTCCAAGTGTATTGCAGCATGAAAGTCAAAGGCATCTCCACCTATCAATGCTAAACAGATACTCATAAAACAAGAAACTATCACATTCCATTTGTCCAACACAATCTTTGAATTTAAATGCGCACTGACTTTGGGTATGTTAGGGTAGCAATTAATTGGGTATGTTTACTCAGCAATAAGAGGATTGATTCAGGGCAAGAGAAGGAGTTCAGCCAAAGAAGAAACTAAGACTCATGCAGAGTAGAGTTTCACCACTGGGATAGGTTCGCAAGTTCACAACATGGATTTGGTTGAAGTAATTTTCTGGCTGAGAGAAACATTTGACTGAGGTAGACCAAACACCTTCTGGGTTCTTTCTGGTGTATAAATCATGCTGAATTTGATTGAATTGGACTCTTTAACGGCTAATCTTGACAGACTCCTGCTTGTTGATAAGAATCAATTGGGACAGAAAGGCCAACTCAGCTGAGGATTGAAACTGCTACACACATCTAAACGTGATTCAAGCTAAGAGGTTCGACCAAAGGGGAGCAAACACCCATCTCAAGCTTGATTCTGGTGTATAAATCATGCTGAATTTGATTGAATTGGACTCTTTAACAGCTAATCTTGACAGACTCCTGCTTGTTGATAAGAATCAATTGGGACTAAAAGGCCAACTCAGCTGAGGATTGAAACTGCTACACACATCTAAACGTGATTCAAGCTAAGAGGTTCGACCAAAGGGGAGCAAACACCCATCTCAAGCTTGATTAATGGCTGACTGAGGTCTTTTCCACCCCACTCCTCCTTGAGTTTTCCTAATTCAATTCATAATTCACCATGAGTGTCTTCTGATTAGCGGATCTGATCTTCTTAACAAGTCTATTTGCAAAGACTCAGTTGTATGAATTTGAAAGTTCAAATCGATTGTAACTTTAGGGCTGTCTACTTACCATAGGACTATCTAACTTTATCAAGAAGTTCAGTCGTCTTTGGGATTCAACTAATGATTACTTCTATAGTTTTAAGAACCTTGATCAAGGCGGATTTCTTCCAACAGTTGTGAAGGAACTTAGTTTCGTATTGACAATAACTTAGGACGAAGTTTGAGTAGCGTTGAAACAATCACTTTTCGTAGATAAGCAAAAATTAAAATACTATAGAAAAAATGGTAATTTTCATGGGTCAAAAGATTGAACTGTGCCAGGGGCTCTAACCCAAAACTGGCTTATTTACGTAAATCTGTTGGCAGGTTGACCTGAACCCCATGTAAATTGCCCAACCTCATTCTATAGCAGGTCAGTTTCATCTTGGGTATGTGATCCTAGGTCAGATTTCTACCCTTAGATTTTTCTATGAATATATGGATGAATGCCTGGAATGGGTGCACCCACTCATAAAAGGACCCATGGAGCGAAGGGAATGGACAATATGAAATGTCCCATTTGGTTGTAGCAAAAGAAAGGTGATACCAATATCTGATTCCTAAGGCATGGATTCTGAACAGAGCTCCAAGTAATCCAGGTTGAAACCGATCAGCTCCAAGGCCTCCATGATTTTGATAATTATTCACATGAACTAAGAATAAGTCTAACTAGTTCATCAATTCATGTGATGCTTTCAATAAGTGTATGGCGATCCTATGAGAAATCAAGCTAAAGCAATTTGGATTGTCCTCTGAAATGAAGGATAGTGGATAAGGTGAGGACAAGGCAGAGGCCTTGTCCTGTGTTGGAGGTTAGGGTTAGTCTTTATGCAAGATTGTAATTTTTTTCCTTTGGATAGATCAAGTGTTCGAGATTCCTCAAACTCTCTTCGAGGATCTTCTTCGGTAAGGAGTCTTTTCCAAGGACAAAATTTTTAAACTAATGGAGACAGTTTTCAACGGAAAAATAATTCAACAAATCAAATGCAGCCTAACGAATGCCAAAGAAGACCCCACATTTGATGTTTTGAATACCACAAGAGTGCATAATAAATAAGACATACCATATGGTCAAGATTGGAAATAGTGCTTGATTGAGCTACACGTTTGATTTCTTCAATGTCACCTTCCGCATAAGCACACAGAAGTTTACTTGCACAACGACTCTGGTCACTGTTGAGAAAAGCTTCAATCCTGCAAATAAGTTGATGGACAGGATTAGAAAATCCTTAGAGCATGTACATATCAGACCAATAAATGAATTGCAAAGGACAATTGAGAAATCTAATGCAGGAAACAAATCTACGTAAGTTATGTCAATGTCTCTAGACTCTCTACAAACATAGATAAATATTGGGCATTCCAAGAGTCAATGAGGTTATTGTTGATTCTATGATGAGGAAGGAGTCTACATGTGCTTAAATCATTAATCACACCCTAAGTGGTTCAACAATGAAATGAGACTATTTAGGATTACCAGAATAATTGACTGGTTTCTTTTTATGTATACATTTTTCTACCCCTCTAAGCAATGTGTTTATTACAAAATAAATAAATAAATAAAAGTGATAAAAAATATTGTTCAACGAAGCAGTAAACTAATCAGATGTCAACAAATGCATATGGCAATGGAAGTACAGTTGTGTTCAACCAAGGTAAGTGAAGTATTTCACACCATCACGGTCTTGTCTTTACTCTTCCTGACTCTTAAAAATGAGGAACCAAATTCTTTACTTTCTAGGAACCAGACATTACACTTGAGGAAAAAAAAAATATATATATATATATCTAAAATAGAAATTGCCACTTCAGGGACAAAAAAAATTTTGATTTCAAATTTAAATTCCCCTTAGGTTTCATTTAAATTTAAGGACACTATACATATGACTAAATGAATTCACAACAGAAACACGTTTCAGCTCGTTTTGACATGTGTGTCTTGAGATATGCATTAAAATATGATAAAAGGAATTTCTCTATCATAATCATGAAGCGAGAGAGAGCCCACCTTAGGCTCAACATGGTCCGACCGGAGGTCAATGCGCATTGTCCTTAAGGGGGATTATATAATGTTGAGCAATTAGTCAATAAGGTGACACACTCATTAATCGATTGACTCAGCTCGGATATCATCAATTAACTTGATTGGTTAATTATTAAAACATATAGGATCAAACCCGTTAAGGTTGGTTGATTATGCATATATGAAAGCCTCGGCTTATATATTAGATTAACATTATTCGGACTGTGATTCTAAATAAAATAATTATTATAACAAAGCGCTCTCGTACCACTCCTATGGTCCCTACTTAACCACCTCGAATTGAAGCAAGGCGTTACATAAAACCGAGAAACTAGTGCGAGTAAGAGTCGAATCATGACTTATGCATCATCAACCACAAATCTTACCAAGCTGAAAAAGCCTTGATGTTTGAAGTTGTCTACCCTAAAGAATCTTCACTTGGACAACCTCCAAAGCAATGGAGAACAAACTCAGGTACAAGTGTATAACCATCACCTTATTGGCTTAAGCGCCTTTCCAGTACACCTCTTCCCCTTCCTCGAAATTTAGGATATCAAAATTATTTCATTGGGTAAAAATGAATTTTTTGATGAAAATACATTTTATCCTAAACTTATTTGGAAAATTTATGCAGGTGAAATAGGTACGTGTGCAAATTTGAATTAAAAACCCCATCTAGGTTGGGGTTATCGGGTCAATCTTTTTGGAGAATCTTGTTTAGACCTCACAAATGAATAAATAAACCTCACTAAAAAATTTCAATTACCTCACATGCATGCCTTTTCTTCATTTTTTAAAGATAAAATTCACTTCAAATAACCTCCAAAATAAAGCATGAAAGATCAGTGTTAAAAATTGTGTCAATGAAGATTTTATCGAAGTAGCGAAGAAGATAACTGTCTACGCACTCAAGTCAAAATCGTTGATTCCTGCAAGGATGCTTGACCATGAATTGAGATGGGGATGTCACATAAACAAAATCTTTAAACAGTACCAATTCATGTTTTTTATTTGTTTTATTTTTGATTTATTATCATTTATTTTCTGTCTATTCAAAGACACGGATGTAAAACAACAGAAGTACACAGCAAACATAATGTGGTATATACATGATACACAAACATTCTGACAATAAAGCTCTTAGTCAAAGCTTTTTACAAAAGAATTTCAAAATGGTGAAAATCTGTCTTGATCTCTTGTTCCAGCATTTGATAGAGACCACAGTAGCAAACTTTTTTTTTTCTTCAACATAACAAATCCTTAACAAAAATTCAAATTAAAATGGTGAAAGACCATCAAACATAGAAGTTAGATTTAGATCACGTGGAAACTGTTATTTTTAATCATAGGGGTACTGTAGGAAAGAAGAACTTACTGAGAACAATCATTGTAGCACTTCTCTGCTTGCTTCACATCATGTGCATAAAGGTACACTATAATTGCACTGAGGTATGCCTGCATATGTCAAAGAGGAGTCAGTGGTGTTATGCTCGATCAAATTATTCAGAGACGAAAACATAAATCTGAAAACATTGCCAGAGAAAGAAAATTGCTCAACGTGTCCTACTATGGGGCTGCAATCAATCGCTGCAATAGTGAAGCCACAACCACCACTACCATAGCCATGACCACCAACACCATCTTTAGAAAAAAAAACAATAATAATAATAAAGCATTTTTTGAAAAAAGACCAACATCACCACAACCAAAGTCACCACCACCTTTTGACCAAACACAAAGTAGTTTTGATAAAAACTTGAGGATTTTGTTTTACCACAATAACCGCCATACCATCCCTAGTGAGGTGATTTTGTGAAGTTTAATGTCTTTGGATAACATAAAATTTGACTACCATAACAAGCTCTAGTTTTGGGTGCACTTACACATACATCCTCAAAATTTAAGCTCGATTGGGGAAGTATAAGGCCTTCATTTGATTAGAATCGCGTTTAATGGTGCTACAAAGGGGAGTTAATGGTGTTTGGTGGCATGAACTGCCAGGGACAGTAAAGAAAAAGTAAGTTGGGTGGTTAGCTTGCTCACTTTTCTCCCATGTTTTTCACCTAAAGCCCCCTTTTTGTCAAAAAATAATATATATATATATATATAAATTGAAAAAAAAAAAAGCAAGGAAACATCATGCATTGACTTGATAAATCATTTTTTGAGGAGGGTTGTTTGATGTTCTGAGCCAGCTCTAACATTCATGGATGTGTTCAGGAAGGGCAGGCTAATGACAGGCCTTGGTTTTTCGATTAAAGAAAGGAAGTGTAGCTGCTCATATCCCTTTCCAAGTGTAATCAGGAGACATCCAGAACCTTTGGACAGACAAATAGACAGGTGATGTATCTCTAAAAGACTTGTTCCAAACTGTGTTTGATCTGTGCAGTAGCAAGAAGTGCTCAGCAGCAGATTTCTGGTCAACAGAAGACAACCATATGGGCTGGAACATTATCCTCCGTCGCAACATCAACGAGTGGGAAAATGAGGAAATAACTAAGTTCTTCAACCACATGGGGAGTTTATATTGTACCAATGGAGATCATCAGATTTTGTGGGAAGGAAAAGCTGGAACTTCACACTCTACAGTCTGTATTCCAAGCTTCATGAGCCTCACGACATCTGAATGGGAATAACTTTATTGCTGACATTTTTAAGAGAATATAGATTTTTGTGGACTCTGCTCCAAGAGAGAATTCTTACCATTAGAAACTTTCGCTTAGGGGCATAATTTTATTCCCTATACATGTGTTATTAGCCATGTAACAATGACACTTCATTTTAAAAAAAATTCCGTTAAAATTCCGTTCGAAACACATATTAGACACTCCATGCTTAGGTCATCAACATCTTCACATATCATTCAAAAGTATCAATTCTTTACAAATGTTACATACATATATATGGTATGTTAATAGCACATACAAGTGAAAGAATATGACTAATAGTATAAAAACGATTGCAGACAAAGTAAACAATACAACAATGTACAGTGTCCCTGTACTATGTTTTTTTGGTTGACGTGTCCTAGACCTCTAATCTGTGTCTGTGTCGTTGTTACATACTTACATAGGATATGTTTGGGGTCTATGAATAATCAGTGGACCACTTATCATCAACTGCAGCCATGCCAAACACATTGGGATTTCCTTTTTAAATGGATGCAGAGTTAGTAGAGTAAATTATGTAGTAAATCCTAATCAGTCAAGCCATGTGAAATTACTTGGGATTAATAAAAATCAACTGGTTGTTTTTTTGTTCTAATACACTTTTCTCTACCTGTATAAGTAATATGTAATACAATAAAATGATGAACAATAATGCATACAAATGTAGATAACCATTATGTGTCAACATATACAGGTATAAAATCGTGTCATTAGTCATAAAATACAGTAAATTATATATTAATAATAATAAAGAACCACAACCACATCAAAGTAACACATAATATACAAACAAGCACTAGTAACAAAAAAAATAAAGATAAAAAAATCATTTCTTTCTTTCTTGTTTCGCTCGTCTCTTCTCTCCCCAACTCTTGGTACATCTGCAGTTGATTTGGGTAGTATATGGTAAAATTTTCTAACCAGAATTTACTTAACAAGAATTTTTCTAATATTCGGGTTAAGCTCTGATTTGAGTTGACAGTTAATTACATTATAATCGGCAATTTGCTTGACTGAATCAGCCTAAATTCACTTCAGTGTAAAATCGAATTGCAAAGTCTGAATAGAAATTAGTCGCTGATTAACCAGGGATTGATCAATGATTTGATCGCACGGAGCGTCACTGAGGGAGTATCCAAGCTAGGTTATGACAGCGGAAGAATGAAAGATTGACTGTCACTTTTGAGGAATTGGACTTAGAGCTATGGTATTCACTTAGTTTCTTTGGTTTTATGGAAAGAACGAACAGAAGGATTTGTTAGGGCAGAAGTCAATCAGAGCAGATTGTCTTCCATACCATGAAAGAGGATACTTGAATATGGGGGTCAGCCTTTAGGATCATAGTCAATGGGTCTCTTGATAACTTTATGTTTGATTGGCATCCGTGGCTGTGTTGATAATCTCTTTGTCCTTCTTTGATCTCGGGTTTGAGTTCTATACTGAATCGCTTGTATTCCTCATTTTATCTATATGCTGTTTTACACTTCTACCTTAAAAATTAATAATAAATTCGTGATTTAAAAAAAAAAAGATCAAACACAATATATTCATAGAAAAGCGGATACAATGAGTAAGTGAGCTGGTCATAAACATAATCCTAAAGCAGAGATAGGATTACATATTCACCCAGCTATCCTATTCCTAACTAAACATGCAGTTATCTGCTGGACTGTCCTATGAGGAATACAAGAGATTCAGCCAACTACCGTAAAGCCCAAGTCACAAAGTGTATGCTCTGCCATAGGTTAGAGGATTTCCATCCAGCCAACTCCCGTTGAATTGTATCATGAGAGGGGAGGGACATTCTGAATTCATTTAGAAACCTTTCCAATACTGCTTTGGCATAGCTGCAACTGATAAGAAGATGATGCACATTCTCCTCCTGTCAAGGACACACTGATTAGGAGTGTGAATTCCCCTTTTCTTCAGGTTGTCCACTGTTAGGATTTTATTTGGGGTGGCCCACAGGAGGAAATTGAGCTTAGAGGGACAATACTTGACCCAAATTTTGCCAATGTTGTCAGGGGCGAGGCAGGGCATAAGGGGCCAAGGTCCGTTTCTAGAGCCTTAGCAAGGCAAGGTGCTGCGGCTGTGGAGCCTTTTTTATAGGGTAGAGATTTCAGTATAATAACCTCCACGTTGACTAGTGTATGGCTCTGCGGCACTTTAAGGCTAGGGAGAGGCACTTTAAATTAAAAATAGAGCCTTGCGGAGCCCCGACAACATGGGATGTTGCCCTTGTTGGCAGAAACAAAACTGCCCCCGTGTGTGGTAGTTGCACCTTCATTGATCATCTCAAACATTCTCTTGACAGACAAGTCATCAGTCTTACCTTCCCAAAGGATTTCATCAACCCTTTCACAAGAATTCTTGTTCTGGACCAAGGAAGGAATGAAGCTTATTGGAAACTCTTAATTTGGTAGTTGCATGTGAAAATGACTTTGGAAAGGTCGGGAAAAAATCAGTTCACTACCTACATTGTAATCAAGCACCAAACAACAGCCTTTCCCTGGAAATAAACATTCAAAGCAATCAAACATCCCTTGTGCAGAAGTTACCGAGGAAAATTTATTACCTTGCACTGACTATTAATGGCCTTGCACTGATCTGCTGATAACCCCCATCTTAGTAGAAATGTTGCAGCATCAGTGTACCTGTAAATAAAAAAATTTGAAAAAAAACTAGTCAATTGATAATTTCACAATAGTCACCAAATGTGAAAAGTTATCTAAAATGCCACAACCAGAAGATATAAACAATCTGATATCAAAAAATATTTTAAAAGATAAACAACTAGAATCAAGTACCAATAACGAATTGCAGAATTTGACGGAAGGACCCAAATTTTTTTACCGAATTCATTACAATTACATCAATTTTTTGTAATTGTTGCTATTTCCTTTGCATGTGGTTGATTTCTTGCTTATTTAGCCCAGTGTCACATAAATCAACCACACTCCAATGTGAGTAGCATTGTAAGTAAAAATTCAGAGGTTAACAAAATACGGGCCAATATTCCACCATTAATTTTCTAAATTATGCAGTTAGCAAGGAGATAAATGAATTACTCCACCTTGCCACAACCAGCATAGCATAAGTGCATAACTCTCTTCTCGACCATAACCACCAACATGCATAGCAAAATCACTCCACCTTCACACTCACCACATCCACCTACACCCATAGCATAATCACCACCACCTTCACGCTCGCCGCAACCACCATAGCATAACCACACACCAACACCTTCATAGCTATAGCGACCAACACTGCCATAGCATAATAACCCCCACTACCATCGCAACCCCCATAGTCATAGTAATCAGCATCATCTCCACAACCCACAATCACAAGCACCACCACCATACCACAACCACAACCATTGCTATCATCACCCCACCGCCATCATAGCCACCACTACCATACTACAACTAAATCGCCACCACTCACCACCATTTGATCGTACTCAAAGTTTGGCTCTTAGCTTTATTGGGCTATTGGCTTCTCATTGGGCCTTTGGCTTGTTTGGGCGAGCCTTTACAATGGTTACAATTTTTTTAATCCAATTGGGCCTTTTTCGAGTCGGCCGGGGATACGGGTTGCATTTAGAAAAATGTTGGGGAGCAGGACGGATTCGGGAGGGGGGCTTTTTTAGCCGGGGCGGGGACGGATATGGCCAAATCCTCCCCGATGCAATCCCTACTCACTTTCAAACTTTCACACATGGTGCTAAAAGCTTGATAATTTTTCAAGTTGGCAAGCCGTTGCTAACAACAAACAAGAACTTGGGTATGGCAACGGTTCAACTTCTCAAACTATGGCAAAGTTTGTCAAAGGATCTACTTTGCTCTTACCCAAGCTATCCAATACAAAAGCTAGAACTCAAATAAAAGATAATTTCAACCCGAGTGAAAATCTACAGCTATTTAATATCTCCATGACTTCATCCTAAGCCACAAACATTCTCTTGAGAGTATTGTGGATATAAGTGGCATATTGCCAAATTTTTTTAGTATCTTTTTGTGTATGATCATGATTCTCCTTATTGTGAGATACAAATAAAAATAACTATTCAACTGCACCTACTCAGTCCATCAAGTCAAAAAGGCAACACGGTGGGAATCTTCAATGAGCCCACTAAATCCTCAAGGTCCACACTCATAGAAACTTGCTTTCCATAGTTACCTTCCATTCCCATCATCATACTGATGATCAATCTCCCCATGCTCTCTTAATGATTTAAATCCACTGAATTCTCAAGACATGACCGATGAGGGAAGACAACCAAATCCACCCAATCAAAAGATTTTCATGATGGTCAAGTTTCTCAAGACACTTTTGGTAATGGAATCATATCCCAAGTTATTGGCTTGGCAGGGTAACTACTAGAGGCAACGAAATTCCACCTTTGGAAAAAGTTCTACTCATGGAAGGCCTAATGCAAATTTGTTAAATACGAGTTTATATTGTGCAACATCTAGTTCACCTTCACTTTTTCCAAAAATTCTTGTTGAGATCTTGACATTTGACCATTGCATGAACCTAGAAATATTGCTAGACAACCTCCTACAAAGGTACGTGCCACATGGCATGGCCATTTTGGTCACATGGATTTCAATGACCTCCCCAGTCATATACTGAGTAGTTTTGGATACCCCAAACATACTAGAGTTACCAAATTGTTTGTGGACTACATCAACCAATCGACATCCTTGGGCCCTAGTGTGCAAGCTATGTTAAACCTTTATTTGCTTGGCCTTTTTGCCCTTGGTGCTCTCCGATAATGTTAAGATCAAAAGCTAACAACTATGCAAAACAGGGCATAGGCAAAGTCAACTAGGTCATGCGAACAAAGAAAAGATGTTGCCATGATATGAAAAAATCAAATAACCGTAAAAAAAAAATAAAAAAAAAAAAAAAAAAGTAGAAAGGACAAGCCCTACACATGTGCCAACATGCTGGTTAAGGTGCCCCATGGTAGCACACAAGTTCTAACTCATCGACATGAGGATGCCAACATGCAAGCTTTGGTAGCTAGAGAGCCAACGTGTGGCTGGGAAGGCGCACTGGTTGTATGTTGGCATTAGAACACCAGATCCATGATACACGCGTAATTCAGTGCCAGCATCTTGCTCTAGGGCACCCAAATGCTAGTAATCCAAACACTTGCACTATCAATGCATTAGCGGAGAGTGTCGGCACATTAGCATGTGAATGCCCTCTAGAGCAACTTGCTAGATACCATGTTAGAACAAATAGAGAAAGAATAGAAAAAACTTACTTGATTGATGTGCTAAGAGCTTACAAAGCTCTGCTATATATTGACCAACTTTTGATTGCAAACAAAATACAAATACCTGGCCTTTCAAAAAAAAAAAATACAAATACCTGCTAACTTTTTATCATCCAACTTATATTACAAACAACAAAATTTACTTGGAAATCCAAATCTAATAGAACTTGAAAAACAAACAGAATACATATACCTGCTAAGTGATAACTATCCCATCCTAGTGAAAAAAAAAACCTACAAGAGAACCTAAAACAAATGGGAAAGCCAACTAGTTTGAAACCGAAAGTCTACCTAAAATAGAAACTAGAATCAACCAAAATCAATTTAAAACTGGCCGTCCAAAGAGCTGAACGCATGCTGGCTGATTTTTCTTTCCTTCTAAATGTCAATTATTCTTAACAGTGAAAATAAGAAGATTTTGGAAGACAGTTGACCACTGAACAACAATGTACTATTCGTTGTTTTCACTGCTTCATGTTATAGCTCAGCAGATAGGAACATGGATTTAGTTGCTTACCTATCAAGCTTAAGATAAACACTTGTTGTCTCACGATATAGATCAAAGGCCATTTGTTCCTTTTGATCCTCTTCAAGAATAGCACAAGCCTCGGTATACATCCGAATGGCTTCATCTGGGGAAGCATCTTCAATCGCACTGTAAAGAAAAGAAAATAAACTAAATCAGTCTTGTGAACCTTTTTTCTTCTTTTGTCAGCAAAAAAAACTTTGTCAATATGGTATAACACCTTGGCGTTTCCTCGATAATTGGTTTTGTTGCACAAATGGAGAATCAAACACAGAACACCCTCTAACTATAGTGAACTGGCTTAAAATCAGGACTTTCTCCACAACAGAAAATTGGCTTTGGGATACCTCTCCATATGCCATCACTTGGCAGGAGAGGAATAGGAGAGTTTTCAATGATCCCAGCAGATTTTCAAGGCTTTCAAAGTACTACGGGGTTGGAGATGCATCATGAGGCCACTCAGCCAGATCTCTCTGGATTCGTTTATATTCTATTAGGCCAGTCAATATTCACATAATTTTTCGATTCTATTTGGGGGCTACCATATTTACTCACACAAGGATTTAAGTAATTCACTATTTCAAAAACTGACACAGATCAATAAAAATAAGAAGAATTTTGTCATTTTTTTCTTAACATAACATTAAACCGAGAAACCTAAATAAATTGAACTATAAACGCCCACATAGAAGTCTCGAAATCTTAACACTTTAGGATGCTCTCTATGTTCATAAGATGGGTCTTCAATTTAGCATCAAAAGTGAATGGTCGTTAAGTTTCTATTATTGCTAATTCACTATTTCAAAAACTGATAAAGATCAGTAAAAACAAGAAGAATTTTATCATTTTTTTTTATCTTAACACAACATTAAACCGAGAAACCCAAATAAATTGAATTCTAAATGCCCACATAGAAGTCTCGAAAATTTAAAATTTTAAGATGATCTCTATGTTAATAAAATGGGTATGCAGTTTAGCAACAAAAGTGAATGGTTGTTAAGTTTATTATTGCTCACTAATGTGACAAATATCAAAATGAATTAAACTTGGTAGCATTCTAACATCATATTAAGATTACCTTAAAAATAAATAAAATTACACTAATAATGATAATAACTCCAAAATCATTTTATGTAGATCAAAAGCTTGGAGTGTATCTAGGCGGCCTTCAAACTTGGATTTTCCTGTATCTTTTTTTTTTATTAAGCCACTAGAAGGAGTATCAAAAGCCACGCTGTGCTCCATACATTTTCTAACAGGGCTCGTGTTTTTATACCATTTAGGCAAGTACATTGCAGAAATTGACAATATTTTCTACTCATTTTTCAATTGGTGTCACAATGAATCGATATAAAATGTGATCGCTGTTTGAGATATGGCACTAAGAATGACAAAATAAATCTTTTCAATAGATTAGTGAATGTAATTGAAGTTTTAGAAGAACAATGTGAAGTCAAACTATAACCACAAGTAGCATATGACAAAGTTTTTAAATAATTTTGCAGTCATGCAGTTGGTGTGAATTTAACTAGTTTGTTCAATCTGAACTAACCCCATGTGAATTATTAACATTTGGATCAAAATCGTGGTTTGACCCCTTAATTTCGATACAATTATGTACAACTACGCTTTTGACCATAACATTCCAAGTATGCCTGCATTGTGTAACGCTTGTAGAGTGATTATGAAAGTAAATTAGCATACTATAAATAACACACTGCAAGTTCATTACCCTTGCATTTGACTGTTTTCTCTCTTTTGTAGTCTGTCTTTTAGCGCCAGGCAAAACTTCAGGTGCTTAAACACCTACTTATGAATTGTTTGTATTGATGCATAGTTGTTCTTTATCACTTATATTTCCTTTGCAAGAATTTGATACATCAATGGAAAAGATTGTGGAAGATGTAGACACTACTCTCAGATTGGGATTACCTGGTATTGGAAGAGAGGTATTTTTTCACATTGAGATTATTGTCTAAGATAGAAAATAAAAAAATAAATAAAAAATATGCTTCTATTTAGTACAATGAGTTTCTACTTTCTAATGCACATTATTTTTATTTTAAGGATTCCTTTATACTTTTTTCTCCTATTGGTCCTTCCATATTCGATATCGGTGCAAAAAATTTGATTATTTTTTTGTCCACCCCCACCCACACAACATTTTTTCTACAGAAACATACAGTGACCTTAACTGGTGAAGGCGGGTTTGGGACCAAATTACCCTTTTGTTTTAATGGGATAAGCTAGGCACATAACTACAAAAAGTGAGTTACAAATTAATGGACTATATTCATCATCCAAGAAAATCAGTTGAGCGTAGATTGCAAGGATGTCTAAAGGTTCATTTGTTTATTTTTTTTATTTTTTTTCTTTCAGTTCCTTCTTCCAAAATTCCTTCACACTCCCCTCATCATCAAACTCACCAAAACCATCAAAATACTAGCACGCCTCATCATGGAACCAGTAAACCCACAATTGAACCACCACCCTATCATAGAAAATCAGTTGAGCGTAGATTGCAAGGATGTCTAAAGGTTCATTTGTTAATTTTTTTTTTTTTTTTTTTTCAGTTCCTTCTTCCAAAATTCCTTCACACTCCCCTCATCATCAAACTCACCAAAACCATCAAAATACTAGCACGCCTCATCATGGAACCAGTAAACCCACAATTGAACCACCACCCTATCATCGCTGAGCTACCTCTGCTGATCATCATTTAACCACCACCTCACCATCATGCAACCACCCCTACCAATCATCTTTTGTGTTCCCACACATTGCAGCCATTATCACCTCAATTCGCACAGCACATGCCTCATATCCTTCTGCAGTCAACAACCCTCTTATTTCCTTGACAGTTTACAGCATATAAAGCTATTTTGAGGTGTTTCATAAGTATTAATAAGTAACTATAGAGCAATCCTTGATATGTGCACAATGTGCCTTAAATGGATTTCATTGGTGAAGAACACATGCAAATCTCACAATCTTTCAAAATATTTCTTTCTAGTTATTTATTTATCTCCAGCTACGAAAATGATATGAAATAGTACTATTTTGACATGTGGATTGTAACCATCTAATATTGGAAGCTAATGCTTAGAAAAACTAACTTTAGTTTGTATTTCTAATATGTTTCAGTTAAAATTTTAAATGCACCTTTGTCACCCTTGTTTGCAAGTGCCACGAAAGTTATCCTTCATATTTATGAACTCGGGTGCATTTTTTACGTCGGGCAAAATAACGATTATCCTGCAGGCTAGTTCAACAGACAATTCACAAAGAAAAGATACAAGAAATTCGCTCAAAAACACAGAGAAATAACTCTAATGTTCAATTAAATTATTCAAATCAAAGGTCTCCTACAATATTGAGGAAGAACTTTATTTATAATGCTCAAATAACTTGAATAATAAGAAGCCTATTCCTAAAAGAAAAAGTAAAATCAAATACTAAAATAACAAGTTGTCTATTCCTAAAAGAAAAAGTAAAGCCTAATCCTAAAAGGAAACTAAAAAGACTCATAATTATATTGAAAGATTACGAATAAGTTATTTAGTAAATAACTTTGAGAGCAAAACTATGAACTCTAGAAACCCAAATTAAGAACCCTAGAAACTCAAATTATGAACCCTAGAAACCCTCATGCATCAGTCACCCCGGGTTGAAAAGAACTCGTCATCGAGTTCACAACAGCTTCATCGAAATCCTCTGGCAGCAACCCAGGAGGAAGATCCTCTGGTATCAGGTCAGAAAACTCTGCTAGCTGCTGGCGTACTGGATTGTCTTTCATTTCCCTTCTCTCGAGCTCCATCTGCAAACCTAGCACATATTCCTCTACTATAATAATCAATTCCTTGACTTCATCAACCTCCCTCCTCGACTCAACAACAATAAGTGGTATAGTATGCAAAATACTTAGAAACAATAGTACAACCTCCATGAACTTTCCATTAGTAATAGCTCTGTAACCAGCCTTCAATTTTTCTTCCAGCTGGGAGAAGCTGTACACAAGTGCTAGTGGCCCCTTCACATTCAAGCTCGCCGACGCACTCCATGCACTCTCTACCGCGAATGAAATCACTGGAGAGAGGGAAAACACGCGTATGTATGAATGAGGTCCATTGTGCAGATCAAGAAGCATGGGCCTCAAAGGTGCAAAGTTCGTTATACCCAGTTGTCGGTTCAGCAGCCGCATCGCTGTATCAAAATTACCAACTGTTGCTGCTCAAGAGCTGATTTTTGGATCCAGATCTGGCTTACACGCATGCCTTGAGTCGGGGTGACAAATACTGAAGAGCGGGTATTCATAGTAGCCCTTGGTGTATCAACTTCTGGTGGCAGCTTCAAGTCCTCAAGGTCCCAACCTCCTTCCCCATCAGTTTTTTCGTGCACTTCACCGTCTTCAATAACAACTCCAACATCCCCATTCTGCAAACCATCTGCATCAACAATATCCAACTCTTCATCAGTGTCATACACAGGCTCTCCAAGCTCTTCAGTTTTGTCTACCACGTCTTTCTCAATCAGGAGATTGTTACCCTTCTGAATAGCAGACTTCCTGCACTCAGTCGCTCTACGTCCATGTTCACCACATCTAAAACATCTAATATTTGAGTTAGAATTACCCTGTGGTGGCCGCAGGGCAGGACGGAATTCCTGAGGGCGAACTGGCCAACCGCTTTGATCACTGCTGATTATTGGCCTTCTGCTCTGTTGTTTTTCCACAGCAAGTGCACGCTAGGGGTGGGCATGGTCCGGATCGGTTCCAATTTTGGAGGAACCTAACTCGAACCGTTTAAAATTAACGGATTCGGTCCGGTCCGGATCCCCTCATTTTGAATATTGGAACCGAACCTAACTCGAACCGTTTGGAACGGTCCGGTCCCTACGGTTCCAAACGGTTCCTACTAAAAATGCATCAATTTCTAGTTAGAAGTTGCTAGAATAATTACTGTTTTTGGACTAAATCCAAACAAGAACATCAAAACAACCAAACTATCTACAATAGTTAAAAAGCTACAAACAGAGTGAATAACCCAATCAGATACATACATCAATAGTTGAAAAAGCTACACACAGATACATCAAAGCAACCAAACACAGAATGATTACTGTGTTGGTTTCTTCATCTTCCAAATCTACTGGTGGTGGTGGCTTTCTGCTGCTTCTTCTCGAGACAGAGACAGAAAGAGGGAGTTCTTCTCTTCGACAGAGAGAGGGAGTTCTTCTCTTCGACAGAGACAGAGAAAGGAGAGGGAGATCTCGTTGATCTCTTCTCGCTGATTTCTTCTCTTCTGCAGCTTCTTCGACAGAGAAAGGAGTCTGTTGATCTCGCTGATCTCTTCTTCTCTGCTGCTGCTTCTTCGACACAGAGAAGAGAGGGCTTCTTCGACGGATCTCTTCTTCTCTGCTGATCTTCGACAGATCTCTTCTTCTCTGCTGATCTTCGACAGATCTACTGCTGCTGATCTTCGACAGATCTCTTCTTCGACAGAGAGAGGAGAGGAGAGGAGAGGAGAGGGAGATCTCCTTCTCGAGACAGAGACAGAGAGGGAGATCTCCTTCCCCTTCTCGAGACAGAGACAAAGAGAGGAGAGACAGAGAGAGGAGAGTTTAGGTTTAGGTTTTTATAGTAAATGCGATTTGAAACGGTCCGAACGGGTCCTTCGGCCTGTAACGTACCAGAAAACTCGGGTAGATCCACTCTGAATTCGAGGTCTCCATGACGATCCTCTGACCACGGTGCTCCCAGAATTGAGCACGATTGTGATACGGATTTTCGAAACTGGAATCAGAATAGTAGTCTTCCATCTCACGATTATCGAAATCATGCGCCGTTAGACGCCGGATTAACTCTGCAACTTGCTTCTGTAAATCCTCAATCATCACATCCTGAACGCTACGATCACGGTGAGGGGCTTCCTCGTTTGGAACCTGTCTGCAACGACCACGACCACCAGCCATAGAAACTGATGAAATCTCACCCCAACCCCAAGAAGATGTTGAAGCTCTGATACCAACTGACGCCGGGCAAAATAACGATTATCCTGCAGGCTAGTTCAACAGACAATTCACAAGGAAAAAATACAAGAGATTCGCCAAAAAACACATTGAGAACTCTAATGTTCAATTAAATTATTCAAATCAAATATCTCCTACAATATTGAGAAAAAACTCTATTTATAGTGCTCAAATAACTTGAATAATAAAAAGCCTATTCCTAAAAGAAAAAGTATAATCAAATATTAAAATAACAAGCAGTCTATTCATAAAAGAAAAAGTAAAGCCTAATCCTAAAAAGAAACTAAAAAGACTTCTAATTAAATTGAAAGATTACGAATAAGTTATTTAGTAAATAACTTTGAGAGCAAAATTAGGAACCCTAGAAACCCAAATTAAAAACCCTAGAAACTCAAATTAAGAACCCTAGAAACCCTCCTGCATCAATTTTGAAACTGACGTTTGCGTAGTTTCCTAATTTTATCATGTCTCCTTTGGGGCGATTATGTTTTGTTCCAACAGATTGTAAATAAGAAAAAAATGTATGGAATGTTGAACAGCAGAAACTCTTGCTTGGGGGAATAATGGCCCAGTTGGGAAAGAGGTAACTATACGTCATTTATTTATTTAAGAAATTTTGTTTCCTCGAGAAGATTATAATTCGTAGAAAAACTAACCTTTAAAACATGATTACCAATCCAAACTGAGTTATTATTAGCACAATTGCATGTCATTTTCATCAATTCTTACGATATTTTCCCTTTCTCTTTTATTGAATTTCAGACTTTATGTAATGAATGTGGTTTAAAATATCAAAGGGAAAAAAGAAAAGAGTTGAAGTGAATTAAAGCCAGCGAAGCAGGCCAGTGGGATCATCTAGTTTCTTTAGGATATCTTTTTTTCTTGTTCATAATAAAGATATCTTTAAAATTAGACTTGGCATTATGAGAATAAAATTGGAGAGGAAAAATAATCCAAAAACCCTTCTTTTTTTGTTAGTCGAATAATTCAGAAACCTTGTCTTTGTGTGTGTTGAACAAGTAGATTTTAGAGTATATATTAACATATGTTTGGTGTTTTGTTGTATTGTTTGCTTGTGAGTTTATGGTTTAAATGATGTTGTGACGACAACTATAATAGATTGGATCGTTTAAGGGCATCATGACATAACATGCTTTATTAAGACTATTTGGGGGACATTCTAGTACTTTTGAAGGTCACTTCCTATTGAGTCGCTCCTGTATAAAAAATTCAAAAATAAATAAAAGGAAACTATTTTGTCTTAATTTGTATGATTTTGGAAAAAAATTAGAAAAACAATTAATTTAAGCAAAAACGACATATTATAGTATCATGTAATACCATATGTAGAAAATGATTTTCTTGATCCAACTTGAGTGCTACAGCATGTATTCTTGTACATAAATTCAAATTCAACAATTTCGCGGAAACTTGTGCTATTTTGATTGACATAATTTTGTGCAGTGTTGATTTATACATGTTCGATCTAGTTGGATTGCAACAAAGGAAACTTGGACGGGTCCAACCCATCACCAAAGCCTAACCTGGAATTGGGTAGGGAGTGCAGAAAAGTTTCAATCCAAATTATGACTTGACCAAAAATTAGTTCTGAATTATGCTGGGATAGTTTGAGTGTTTGGACAGCCCAATCCAATCTATAGAAACTTTATAGTATACTTAGCTATGAATATACATTATGCTATGAATTATTTTTTATTATACAAGTATGTTTGTAAAGTTAACCTACTATCACTATGCTTTTTTTTTTTTTGAGAAACTAGGCGAAATCTTTGAAATTTCAAACTTTGTTAGTAAGAATCTATCTATGACATAATTAATTGTCTCCAAGCCATATAACTTTCTGCGTTTTTTTCTTGCCTTTGATTTATTTAATTTTCCTTATTATATGGTACTTTACATTTTTTTAGTGTAGACTATCACTTCACATTATCAATATAAAGTAGTACATTAAAAATAAAATAAAACAAATTTGAACCACTGAATTCATCGAAACAATCAAGCCACTCGACCTACCTGGGTTGGGGTTGGATAGACCATTCCAACCCGAAGTGGGTCCAAGTTAGGGTTGAGGTTTACCAACATTGGGTTTCGTTCCATTGTGGTTGACAAGCCCGACTAAAATGGTTTTTGTTTGCATTAAGAAGTAAGAAGGTTAACTTTTAATTAGAGTAAACAGTCATAAGTATTTAGTAAGTATTTAATTTTTCTTACTGGAGTCAGAAGTTTTACTTCTAATTAGATGTCGGTAAGAAGCAAAAATAAGAACTTAGATCAGAAGCCGTTTCTGAATAAAACTTTGAGTTTCTAATTGGCTTCTAATTAGAAGCAAAACTTATGACTCCAGTAAATAAAAATAAACTTATTAAATATTTTTTATTTCAACCTTCCTAATTCTTAATGAAAACAAAAGCCAGCTAAGTTTGGCCCTAGTTCGCAATTGGTATTGAAAAAAAAAATATTAGCAAGGTTTGTGGTTTCTTAAAACTCTTACAAGATATCTAAGAATTATATATGCATGAGTTGAATGATTGATATAATGTTTGCTTGATGTTTTGAGAAAAAATGCAGAAGAATGATTTTAGTAAAAGACAGTCCTTCCATGGTCGTGGTGGTGAAGGTACAAGGAGTTTAGCAGATATTGTTGAATAAGAACTCAATCATGGGTTTTGGATACAATCACATGCCACGCAACTACTCTCCCTCCTTGACCACTTGTTTTTTCTCTCTCCTTATCTCACCCTCTTGAACCGCCGTTTCCACCACTCTCTATCTATGCTAACAACCCTGACCTTCACCCTCTTAAACTAGGGACTGTGAGAGAGAAGGGAAAGAGGGACTGTGAGAAAGAAGAACCAAACAATCTTTAGAGAAGAAGAACACCACCACCCTCATGCGACTGTTGTTGTTGTGGTCGGAGAGAAGGGATTACTCCCCTCTTCCGTTCATGATGAAGGGGAGGGCTTGCAGTTCGCGATGAAGAAGAAACAAGGGTGGTTTTAGTTTGTGGTCGATGTGGAAAAAGTTGGGTGGGATTTCATCGTTCAAATAATGATTAAAAAGGAAAAAAATGGTTGATGGGGCTTTGGAGAGTGGTTGAAAAAGAATATTTTCGGAGAGAGTGTGATAAGTCCTTCAATCAACCATTCCAAACACATAATTAACCACTCAAATGGTGCTAGTCCCTCCTCCCTTTTTCTCTCGCTGGTCGAGAAATTTAGTAACAAATTCGCTAAAGCCCCAACTCTAGATTGAATCTTTGAAACAAGCTCAATTTCTCATTTCTTTTGTTCATCGATTTTTGATGCTCGGAGTAACAACTGCATCAATTCGACTCTCAATTCTCGATGTTGCTAGTGGATTTGGGTTATGAGGGGAAACATGGATGGTGGGAACGACGAAGAAATGCACTTGCGAGTGGTTCAAGCAAGCCCTCTTCACCACAACTCATCCTCCCTATGGCCGAGCAAGATAGATGAAAAAATGGAGATGTTTGATACTTGTCCTCATCCTTTGTCATTGACAGGGACGAGGGGGAGCAGGGTTTTAATGGTGGCAGAGATTGATGAGGAAGAAGAGAGCAGTGACCAGGATGGTGCAATCATACATACGACTTTTGTGGTGCGTGGTGGTGGTAGTGGTTTGACACAAAAAAGGTGGAGGAAGGGTTTCAGTGGTTGATAGGGAAGAAGTGGTGGGAGATGATAGGTTTATTTCCTAGCCATTTGATGTATATCTCGTGATATTTATAGAGACGCTGTTTTTTTTGTCCAAATGTGATCATGGGCATTTTAGTATTTTAAGAAATAAGGGTGGATTGGGCGGATAAACATCCTTGACCTAACAGTCAAGAGTAAAAATGGGTATTAAACTGGCGTTACAATTTTTTTTATACTATCCAATAATTTAAAAATTTTTGTGGGTACCAAAAGGTAAATAACCCAAAAAACGTAGTAGCCAAAAAAATTTGTTCTCAAGAATATAGTGGCAAGGGAAACTCTTAAGATGTACCAATTTTGTTTCATCAATTAAATTATTAGATCAGAAAAAACAAAGATGCAACTGAAAAAAGAAAAAAAATTGTCTAACCTGAATTGGACACTCAGACACTTCATGCTTATATCATCTTTATCACAAATCTTTCGAAGGTTTCAATTCTTATCTTATAATAATATAAATTATTGAAAGTTAGTGGTTCATAAGTAAGAAAAAAATATGGAAAGCAAATAAGTTTAAAGGTGAAAAAACAACAAGTGTGTCACCATACTGGTGGGTAGTTTTTTATTCGACATATGACTATGGAAAGCTAGTATATTTTATCAGTTTTTAAAGGGAAAAAAAGGTAGTTGATTGAAACATTACGGGATAACATCGGAAGATGACCATATCAAAGGTACTTAGACTGAATATCTTGCCAAAAGGGTTGGAACTCATAATGATGGAAATGGGGCCTATGTTCATACCGTGCACCTTTTGCAAGAGCATCAGATGCTGGCTGTGATCTTCCACACTCATTGTACAATTCAGATGCCCTTCTGTAAAAGTCAGCAACTTCATTCCAACTTCCAAGTTCCTTAGATACAGCACCAGCAGACTCCATATGCTTAGCAGCATCCCACGGCCTGTTAAACTTGTAAGGATATACAAAACAGAGACAAGGAACGAAATACAAAATACTATTACCAATTACGAACACTAAGTAACTATTGAACATATTTGCAGGAATTTTCCAAGTTGGAGTAAGTACAGATGTCAATTTGAGGCCTAACCATGTTTGACATTCCTGTGTAACAACACCAGACATCCATATCTTTTCTAAATAACATAAAGAGAAAGAGGATACGCAGAGAGCATCTCTTGCCCTTTTGAAGCCTTTTCAAGTGCTAGCTTTAATTTCACATTATCTTTGGCAATCCTGAATCCCACAGCTGCACCAACAGAAGCACATATAAGAAAAGTGGCCACCAAGTACCCCTATTGTTCCTTACAAACAATATTAGAGCATAGTAACAACACACCAGCCTGCTCGTACAGAAGAGTGGCTGCCCTCCAATCTGCACTCCATCTAGTAAGACTGAGTTTTGTTCTGTAACAAAGAAATAAGTCACATCAGTATTAATCTTTTTTTTTAAGTCATTATCCATGGAAGGTTTTTTTTTTTTTTTTTTGAACGGGATCCAATTTTAATGAGAGAAACAAAAAACTATACAAAATCACAAGGATACAACGGGTTCAATGGCGAGAAGTCCCCCTCCCAAAAAAAAAAGCACAATCTTACAAAATCTATTGAAGTCCCATGAAGTCTTTCCACTCAAGCATGAACTGGACGAAGTGGACACAGTTGAAGGCACAGTGGGAGTGTGAACATGCCACAAGAAACCAAGGACATCCATCACCAAGCAACCCTAGAAATGGAAAAACCTCCAAAGGTACGTCTATTTCTCTCCTGCCACAAAATCCACACAGTGGCGTAGGAAATAATAGACCAAACAACCCACCCCTGACTTTGGAGAAAGCTTGACAGTACAACCCGCCGAACACATCAGTAATGGACCGTGGCATCACTCATGAGACCCCGGAAGCACGGGTAAAATGGTGCCACATCAAGTGCGACGAGCACAATGAAGCAAGAGATGATCTCGCGTCTCTACAGTACATCTTGATTACACATAGGGCAATCACGATCCGCCGCCATGCCCCTCCTAGCCAAAACCTCCAATGTGGCCGATCGGCCAGAGAAAAAAAACTCCCTGGGAGGCACACATCTCCTCCACACAATGGAAGAGGGAAAGTTCGCTCTAAAACCTGGAAATCTGGAATAGGAGTCTCCTCAACCAGGTGACTGTAGAATAATATCCACTCTTATCCCATTTCCAGCTCTCACCCATCCTGATTGGGGGACTCTTTTGTAATTTCTCATCTGTACTTCTCCCTGCCAAGTGATCCTCTCAGTCACTTGAGCATTTTTATCAATATATTGCTCAGTTTGATTGTTGAAAAAACACTCCACCCATCCTCATCGGACCCTGAGCCCTGAGATCCAATAATGCCATCAAAGAAACCACATCTTCCCCTCCTCCCAATCATATGAAGCTCTCCTCAAGGAGAGATTCCAGCCACCAGGATTCTGCTAATGGAAGTTGTAGAATCTATTAATGGAAAGATATTCCCTCTTCTACATAGATAACAGAGTACAAGGTAACGTTGAACCATGATATATACACACACATATAGAAAGGCTAGCAGAACTTATAATGGACCCCAGAACCATTTAAATGCCTTTGGCAGGGTCCGAACCCTAGACTAGTGATAACATTTGTAGCTGAGCTAGCACATGTTGGTGAACTCATGATATATCACACAAAGTTATCTGATAATGTGCCAATATCAAGCGAAGAATAAATGGCATGGCTAATCAACACAATAGAGAGAGAATGTTGGAAGACAAGGGAAAATGCGTAAAGATCCGTATGCATCCAACCTTATGGACATCCACGAGTTCAATATTAATTTAAGAGGAACAAGGTAAATTATACGCCATTTTGACATCCATGGGGTTAACTTATAATTCAAGCAAGGAGGTCACAAAACTCACATCCATCGCTATATGACTTGTATGAATATTAACAAGCTATTGCCTATCACCCATTCATTCATGTCACTTATACAAGGATGACACATCCCTGCATCATCCTATATTAGTGTATTGTAAATTATTGTGCATCATATCGATGAGGCCTAGCTACGATTTGTATCATGTATTGTATCGTGCATATCATAATGGTATTGATACTTTTTTAGCCAAAACAAATTTTAAGTGGTGATAATGTTGAAATATGAGTATGACTTATGTAAATCGTTGGCTGGAGCAACAACAAACAAACGTCAATCAACAAACTGGGATTTTATAACTCAAAAATCAAAGCTTACTCTCTTTTAATAAAAAAAAAAAAACATAAATTGTATTAATAAAAGGAAAGGGGAGCTACTGGTGGGAAAAGAAAATTGGCTCCCCACAAAAGATTACATCAAATATTGCTATCATAAACAATGCCAGCCCAGCTGAGAATACAAAAAAAAAAAATTGTATCTCTCTAAACTTATCCCGACTCTGCCCCATAACCATAAAGTAACTTTAGTATCTATCCAGAAACTATCAGTTGTTTTATGTCCATCTCTAAAAATTCTTTTATTTCTTTATCTCCAAACCACTGCATGGATAATCATTTCCTAAGCCCAAGCCCATTTACCAAAAGCTGACAATTTGAAAACAGTAAACTTTCCACCCAAGACAAAAACGAAGGAGCAAAGGGGCATGCAACTGAAACTCAGCTAATGCTTTGACTCAGAGCATTACAACAAGAGAGCAACTCAGAAGTAAGTGATCAATAGACTCTGCCCAGAGCACACAATCGTTTGGAATAAAGAGGAAGGAGAACAGTCCACAAGAGGAAGGAGGCTCTAGGAGAGATCTCTAGAGGTAGGAGATGAGAAAGAGATAGATCTCGGTACCATTCTTTCACTGATAAGTCAAAAGAATGACTCAAGAGTCAAATGCAAAGATAACGGAATCATCCAATGATATTCTAAATAAATTGGTGACAAGGATAATGTCAAAAGAAACAAGAACAAGTTGGAGTACAATGAGGAATGGCAAGATGACAAACCAGAGGTCACAAAACCTCAACAAGGCCAAGTTGATGAGATCAAGAATCAATATAAAGTAGACACGAGCAAAAAATTTACAGACGTGCAAGCATTTGACAGTAACACAAATCAAGGACATGGTTAGAAGTACAACTCTCTTTCTTATCTTTTAAAAAAAAAAACCCTTAAATAAGTACATAAAATCAGGGTATCCACTTGACCAAAGTCAAAAGACTCAACGGACTAAAAGCATTATATTACAACTTAACTAAATCTTTCCAATATGCCTTTGGTATTAGAAGGAATTCTATGTCCTACTCCTAATTCATTCCAATTCTTCGTAAAAATTATTAAGATATATGGAAAAATTCCATGGGAGGATTTATTCCAAGAGTATCATAGTTATTAGTTGGTGAAAAATGGTTTGTTTTTCCCTTGACAAAACTAAGCATAGATTTGAGCCGCACGATTCTTCTGGATTGGTTGCTATACTTTCCCAGGGAGCAAGGTTTCACATCAATATCTCCACTGGTTATCAGGGTGGTAATGCTTGAAGCTTGGAAAATTCGCCTTGATGTACCTTCATGCTAGTGTCGGCTTAAGTCCCTCTCTTACTACATGGGGTTACATACATGGGACTTGTTTCATTTTGTGCTTAGTTGGTTGAGTGCATGATGACTAATAGATCGTGGATTGATTGGTAGGACTTGAATTCATGGTCGAATTCTTCAAAGAAAGAGGGAATGCTGCAACCAAGGATTGCAAGGAGCATATTTATTAATATCTACAATAAATACGACACAATACATCATATGTATCATATCTAAGCATCATCGATATGGTACATACAAGATGATGCAGATATGTAGCTTCCTTGTACAAGTGACATGGATGGATGGAAGGATGATAACCAATAGATTGCTAATATGTGTTACACATAGGGGTAGGCATCACATACCACCATCTCGATCCCGTCCCCTCCCGATCTAGAGTGGGATAGGATTGGGATAAAATCAATCCCGTCCATCCCATCTAGTCCCGAACTTATTTCTTTTAATATTTTAATCAAGTCTGACTTGATTTTGATTCTTGATGTTGTTGATGATCATGTACTTGTAGTATTAACTTTGTCAGCCTTGATCATTGATGTTGTTGACGTGTAAGACTTGAATCGTGTAATATTATATTGTTGAATTATATTTGGTGTGAATTTTAGACTTGAATAAATTTGTTGCTGCAGGAAATTTTTTTAGTACCATATAGTCATGTCCCGTTCCAAATCATTTTGGGATGGGATGAGGTCTATCTCGTCCTGATCCATTCCCGAAGATAAAGCAACGGTATGAGGTCCATCTTGTCATGTGCTCACCCCCAATTTTACAAGTCATATATCAATGGAAGTGTTTTTGGGACCTCATTGCTTAAATAAGTCTTATTTATGTCTTTTATATGCTTCAATATGTAGAATATACTTTTAATCTCGGGAATGGGCTTTGATGATGATGATGATGATGATACACAATACTTTATGTGAAATATATCTTAAATTTAGGTTTAAAATATACAATATAATAACATTTTGATAACTATGGCAAGGAGACTTTTAAGTCTGAAATGGATTTGAAAAAGGCATGGAAGAGTCCTACGAACAATTGAAGACATGATTTCAGCATGTCAAAAGTGTTGTTAATGTAAGGAACTCCACAGCAGCACGACAGCCAAAACTCCACTGACTTCAAAGTTTCAAAATCAATTCTGAAAACTGAAGGTTTCAAAATTGATTCTGAAAACTGAAGGCACTAAGTAAGACCAAGTAACACAAGTTGATTGAGGTGCCTGCCCCGCCACTTGGCATGGAAAGCTTGATAGTGTCTTAATGCATACTATATAAGAATGTAGCTTTTGTCCTTTATGTTGAACATCCCAACTTAATCAAATATTTCCAACTTTGGTGTATAGTGTTGTGGCACTTCTAGGCATATGCTTTTATGCAATCCACTAGGAAAACCTTCATTTCTCTTGGAAAAATATTTCCATCTCTTGTTTTCTTGAGTTTGTTGTTGTGTTTCTTAGTTTGTTGTCTTCTTTACTTGATGCTATCTCAGGCTTATTTGAATCACATTTCCTTTCCTCTAATCACTCTAACTTTACAGTCCGAAGAAACAGAAATCCCATAATTGTTTTCTACCTCATCTACTGCAGGACGTCTTCATTTGAGGATGATCTAGCTAATACCGAAGTAGTCAGAATTATGGGAAGTAGTTTGCTAAATGCATTGACCTATAATCAATCTAGGAGACTTAAAAAAATTAATTTGCAGTAACCTTCTCAGCCGACAAAATCTGAAGAGTCTCAAACCTTGTAGAGTAGGTATTGACATTATTAATCAGTTTTCCTTGACTCTTCGTGTCTTTTTTATTAACTATGGTTCAGAGAGGCCGAGAGGGCATATGTCAAGCTCGTAGTAGAACAAGAGTTTAAGGTCTTATAACCTCTACCATCGAAATCATGCAACAAAGAAGAACAAACAAAAGGGGCAATAGAATATTTTAATTTTCAAGCATAGGAAGGAATGAAGTATACAATTAGCGTCTCTATGAGATCATTTGAAGAATGAAGCCTAAAAAAATAGCTGGATAGTCCGAACTAAACAATCTTCCCCGTCACCCACTCCCAAGGGGAGGTTAGTTAAGGAAGTAGATAGCTTTTTATTACAATCCTAATTAAGTAATTAGCTTTCCGCTCCTTATTAGCTTGGATTTTTAGTATAGCATATGCCCACGGTGAAATAAAATAGCTCGATATTATGAGTGGATGAGCATAGTGCTAAGTTGTGCTATTATTACATAAAATAGCCCCCAAAAGGGAGAAAGCTATTATCAAGTTAATAGAGTGGGCTGGCATAGTTTGGTATTGTGCTTGGAGGTAGTCCTAAGTTGACAACGGACGTTGACTTTGGAAAGTGTGATGGAAAGTTACAATACTAGTTAAGTAATTAGCTTTCCGCTCCTTATCAGCTCATGATTTTGAGGAGTATTGGCTTCTTAAAATCCACTAGAGTTGCCTATCAGCTTTGAATTGGTGTGTGATATTATTACAATAAAAGTGGTGGTTGAATCGGGGGTGGGTGGGGAAAAGAATGACAAGGAAGGACATGCAGGAAATCGGTTTCAAGAACCACGTTGAATTTTCGGAAACAGCACGACACTGCACTGCACTTTGGGGAGAATTTGTGATTGAAAAAAAGAAACTCTGATAAAAAAAAATTGGGAATTTTGAGATGCTGTAAATCAATCAAATGATCGGAAGATAAAGTGAGTAGAAATGGAGATCTATGTAACTAACTAGATTGATATATAGATGAGAAAAATTGCATCATCAGAAAAAAAATCAAGAAAAGTGAAATAAGTAAAACTCAACAGCTCACAGTTTATCGGCTCTGTGCATCAGCTTATCGGGATCGTTTTTTGACATGGCGTACCGACGCTTTCCTCACAAGCAAACACAGCACACTGTGACTTACTTATCACAGGTGATTGAGATGAAGTTGAAGATGAGATCTCTCACTGTCTCTCTCTCTTTCCTTCTCTTTCGCTCTCTCTCTCTCTCTCTCTATCAATAACGAAGGAGGCTACTAGTGGGCAAACGGGTCGATTAACCGTGGATCCAAACCGAACCGAATTGCTTTGCTCCAAACAGTCCGGTTTTAAATTTGTAATTTAAGATATGATCCGAATCCGTTGTAGAACGGTTCAAGTCCAGTTCCAATTATGTGTATTCAAAGGGTTCGGTTCCAAACCATTTTAAATAACACCTTCCACGTATCTTAATATGAGTGGCTAAAAAGTAAAAAGTGAAAACAAGCTCTTTCTTCCCGTCTTTTTTTTCTCTTCCTTTTGGAGTTCACTTCTGTTCCTCCTCCCTCAGTCTTTCTTATGAAGTGCCATTTTTTGTCACCACCGCCTCATCTACCGTCAAATCGTCTGCCACCATCGAAGCGTCTGCCGCCAACACTGCCCAAGTGTCCATCAACCAAGTGAAGAAACATAGTCAGTTGTAAGTGCACACCACTCTAACGCCCTGATCCTTTCCTCTCATCTATCAACTAATTTCGACTTTGCGAAACCTTAAATAAACCATAATCCAAGAATCATACATGAATTTAGGGTTCTTGATCGGAGTCTTCGGTGTTCTAGTCCTCTCTCACACCGCTTACGCCACTATTCAATGTAATTTCTTTCAAAAATTAGGGTTCGAACCACAATTTAAGGTTTTTTAAGTCATTGAGATCTAACTTCAATAACTAATTTGCACATAGTGGATTGTAAGGGTTCGAACCACAATTTAAGGTTTTTTAAGTCATTGAGATCTAACTTCAATAACTAATTTACAGATAGTGGATTGTTGAAGATCATTGAAGAAGAGTTTTCAGGGCCTCTTCTATCAAGATTTGCTCTATTTTTTTATTCTTGAATTTGTAAACCAAGTGTATATGTTTTTAGGGTTTGAGAGTTTCATGTACTTGTTTAAGTATTTTTTTGGATTACTTATCTGTATGTGGGCAGCACGCCAATGGTGTTATGGTCGAGTGGTTAGGGCTGTGTGGGTTTATCCCCCCACGTCCTAGGTTCGAGACCCGCCGGCGGCATGGTTACTTTCTTATGGTGTTGACCTGTAGGTCGCACCTTGTTGATAGATTATGAGATCCTATAAAAACCCAGCTCACTTTCCAAAAAAAAAAAAAAATGTGGGCAGCACTAACCATGCCAGGAAAGTTTCTCTCCATAGCCAATGGTAGTCTGGTTGGATGGTTAAGGTTGTGGTGGTTTAACCCCACGTCTTGGGTTTTATTTTCTGTGAATTTTTCAATAGGAACTTGATACAATTTTTTTTTTCATGTCCATGACTGTTATATATAAAAAGGTAAATTCAAAACTAAAATGAAGGTCTGTAATGTTCATATCATTTGGGTTGGGCATTCCCTTAGTCATATTTTTGCTTATCTTAGTTCGATCATGATTGTAATGCTACAATAGTCATTTACAATTTGGTATTATTAGCACTGTTCCACACATATTGATGATTATTGTTCTACATTCACTTGAAACTTGAAAGTATATATTGGTTCTTAGATGGATATGCTCTGCAGAAATATGTAACAAAATGAAAATGCTCTAATCATATCATGTTTACAATTGTATCTTGAACAAGTACAAAATGAAAAATAAATTGATGTTAAATCTGGAACTACTTGGAACCGTAGGAATTGAACCGTTTAGAACGATTCGAGTTAGGTTCGGTCTCAATGTTCAAAATGAGAGAATTTGAACCGGACCAGAACCATTTACCAGTTAGATTCCTTAAAATTTGGAACCGATCCGGACCGTGCCTACCCCTAGGCATACCCATTTAGATTAAGGCAAATCCAACTTTTTTACTTATTTAGTGATGCCTTCTCATAACCTTGGTTATTTTAGAGTCACATTTCCTAATTATGGGTCATTATCATAACCTCCTTATGATTGGCCTAACCGACAATTTTGAATTTTCTTGGTTAGAAGCGGCCATGTAAACTAATAACAAATGCTTCAAAAAATTTCTTACATCCACACGTCAGTTCAAACCATGGAGTTTGCTATTTTCACGATCGGCGGGAACTAAGGTTTAGAAAGACTTACAGTTAACCTAACCGTGACAACTGTGGGAGACATCTTTAGTTTAGTGTTCATAATAGGGAGATATGATAAAATAAACCAAAAGTTATGGTCTGCCTTAGAGCATCTCCAATTATCCCTCATTCTTGCTCCAATCATCCCCTAAACAATCCCCTATAATAACTAGGGGTGGGCATCCCATCCCGCGATCCCGTTCCCGTCCCGATCTCGTCCCGTCCCGATCTAGAATGGGATGGGATGGGATGGGATGAAGATTTTCAATCCCGCCAATCCCGTCCCAAACTAATTTATTAATATTAATTATTAATATTTTTATTTAATTATTTATTTTTATTTTGAATCTCACTTACTATAATAAATTTATAATGTTATTAAAAAATTTACGATTCTTCTTGAGCTATTATACTCAAAAGTTGAGTAGTTGATGTTGAATTGATGATTGGTTGCAGGAATGGATGGACTTGGGGCGGGACTCGTCTTGCACCAAAAAGCTCTAGGAAGGTAAGTGAGAAGTTTCTAGTTCTTATATCAACAATTGAAACATTGTTTCGTTGTCTGCATTGAATTCATGGTACCATGAGAATGGTGTATATCAATAATTCAAATTGATGAATGGAAAGGTTTTACTGCATTATTTGTTAAATTGCATCTGTCCCTCTTCAATGTCATATACATGTTGATAGTTATCTGCAGGGTTTTTGAAGTTAGGTGCCTGCATATTCCTGTATATGATCGAACACCGTTTGAAGGTCTTGATAGTTATCTAATGCTCAATTGCTCATTCCTCACTTTCCTGGTTCGGCAGTATTTAAATATTTATTTATCCTATCCACTGCCTAATTCAATATAGATATTGACACTTCAAAACGAATACAAATGCTGAAAATTTTGTACACATTTTGCCTGAAAGTTCATTGTTAATGGTCAAGATAATCCATTTACTTTGAGTTGAGGTAGTTACAAGAAGTAAAAGCTTCTTGTTGTTCACAAATTAAGTCAGCCTTTGAATTGAAATGGGGTACCTGCTGATCCCGTCCCGTCCCGAACCCGTTTAGGATGGGACGAGGTCGGGATGAGGTTTTTCTCATCCCGTCCAGTCCCGATCCCGTATGAACGGGATGGGATAGGGATGGGTATATCTCGTCCCATCCCGTCCCGTGCCCACCCCTAATAATAACTCTACATACAACTATTCCCTAAATTTAGGGGAAGTTAACCATCCCCTATGTCTCATATAATAATAAAATATTTCCAATATCTAATTTTCTAAATTAAAAACAAAAAAAATCCCTCAACTGCCTTCCCCTCTTCTTTAATTAGTTAAATTATATTTACATTAAATTATATTATATTTAATTAGTCAAAAGGAAATTAAATTATATTTTAATAATGATAAAAACTAATTTTTAATACTAATTTTTTAAAAACTCCCAAAAATTTTAATTAGTCAAATTTAAATTAAGTTGAAATTAATAATAGTATAATAAAAATTTATCTAAATAATAGTATAATTGAAATTAATAATATTATATATTTAAGTTGAAATTAATAATAGTATATATTTAATAATATTATAATAATATAATTGAAACTAATAATATATATTTAATAATAATATAATTGAAAGTAATAATATTATAATTATGAGCTTTGCTAGGGGTCGAGGGAGGGAGCGAGGGAAAGGGGCGAGGGAGGGGTGGTAACCACCCATCCGCCTCGAGATGAGCGCATCCGATTTGAGATGTGCGATGACGCTCATCTCGAGGCGAATGGGTGGCTTCCACCCATCCCTCGCTCCCTCCCTCGACCCCTAGAATTTTTTTATAATTATATTAAGTTGAAATTAAATTGGTATAGAAAAATTGAAGATATATTAAAATAATGATGAAAAAAGTTAAAATAGGGGATATGCTTGGAGTGATGAAGAAATAGGGGACCCCTAAATTTAGCTTTTGGTTAAAATGGGGGATGGTTCATCCCCCATTTTAACTTTTACCATTGGAGATGCTCTTACTCCAAATGGGGTATGTCATTATCAACGAAAATTCTAGGGGTCGAGGGAGGGAACGAGGGAGGGAGCGAGGGATGGGTGGAAGCCACCCATCCGCCTCGAGATGAGCGCCATCGCGCATCTCAAATCCGATGCACTCATCTCGAAGCGGATGGGTGGTTACCACCCATCCCTCGCCCCTTTTACCTCGCTCCCTCCCTCGCTCTGTAGACGAGCTCCATTATCAAAGTTGGGGGAGGAAGGAAACCCAAATATGAAATATCACACCCAACGCATGTTTCACAATTTTTGTATGTTCTACCATTCACAACTTAAATTTGGATCTCTTATTTCCAACTTGGCTTGAAGAGCATATCCATCATAAAAGAGACTTTTTGTTCACTTCTCAAAAAGAGGTTTTTGTTCACCTTTCCATCATAAAATAGGCTTTGAAGAGCATCTCCAACTTGGCTTTGAAGGGCATCTCAAAAAGACTTTTTGTTCACTTCTTCTAAGAGACTTCTTTCCTAGGTAATGAAGGACAATATTTAAGTAGGGGAACTCCAATGGCTTTGTTAAAGTTTGTTATTATGTGTACGGTGTACCCACCAGTTTACTTCGAACACCACCATTAAATAGTCAAAACTCACTGTTTTTACTCAATTTTGAGCGAGACAGAGGGGGATTATCCGATCACTCTTGACCAGCAACACTTCTTCCGACCTCTCTTGATTGGTTTGAACCCCCCCCCCCCCCCCCCCCCCAACATTTTTCTTTCATCTCTCATTCCCCAAGCATAACTTTTCTTTTATTTTTTTTATCTTTCAGATTAAAGCTTTAAAATTCAAAAATTTTACGGGTGTAGAAGAAATCATGAAGATAAAACACAAACAAACCAAATGAAAATGAAAAAAACTAACTAAAACGACGAACTCTAAAAAGAAAAAAAATTCTAACTATCGAATTGTGATTGTGAGATTAAGGCTTAGTTACATTTTCTTAGAGAATATTCTTTTGGAACAAAAATTATAGCCAAACAAATATTGTTGTACGATAATAAAGGAGGTTATATTTGTTATAATACTTATTGGAGAAGAAGATAAAACAAAAATGCATTAGTTAAAAATTTTCATTTGTTGGACAAAAATCATGGGTAAACTTAAGGTTATTTTTAATTTAAAATGCATGATAATTAAGAGGGTTACATTTTTTTACAATACATAGTTGGGGAAGGAGATGAAGCAAAAAATGCATTGATAACAATGTTGTTGGAGAATACTATTTTATTGGACAAAAACCACGTGCAAGCAAAATGTTGTTTTCACGAAACCTAGACATTATAAAAATCGGCTTTTAAGTAATTTATAGAATTTTTTTTTAAATATTATGGAGTTTCAAATTTTGTTTCACAATGAAGGAAAACATGTTTGAGAATGTTGACATTACATATCAAATTTCGAAATTTATTTTCTCTTTCTTATTTTTGTCGATTTTCTCTATTTTTTCATGGATTTTGAAGCATGCACCTGAGCATTGGGTCATGAGAGACCTTATCATTGGGGTCATGAGAAAGTGCCACATATCAGGCATTTTCTTTCTTCGTCTTCGTCAGTGTTCTAAAAAGCGCTAGGCAGTGGGCGGGCGGCGAGCAGATGCCTAGCGCCCAGGGGCCTAGGCGGTCTTGGATTTTGTATTATAACTTTAATAATTTACAAAAGTTAAGCATAATACATTATCAATTACATCCAATTTAATGCCAAGTACATATGCAAAATTTAAAAACATGAAAAATTAACAATCATGAACAAAATTTATTAAAACTCAAATGACTGAAGCTGATCATGATGGGTACTTTATACAAAGTTGAATTTGTGGACAAATATCCAAACCTACTCTTTTATTTTTCTTCAAATTCCATGAATAACCTCAATCATTTTTTATAAAATCTACATTACTAAAATTGGTACCGACGGTTCAGTTTTTCACCTAAACCGTGAACCGAACCGACTTAGGTTGGTTTTAAAATTTTCAAACCGAAACCGAACCGACCATTAACAAAACCGAACCGATTCTAATTTATGCAAACCGTAACCGAACCGAAATAAAATAAAATCGAATCGACCGACTATTTTAAACATATTGTATTATTTATATATAAAATATATATTATTTATTATATATATTCGGTCGATTCAGTTTGGTCGGTTAAAATCACATAGAAACTGAAAACCGAACCGACCACTTCGGTTTTGAATTTTTTAAAATTGAAACCGATCCGAACCGAATTTAAACCGAACCAATCGGTTCGATCGGTTTGATCGGGTTTTTTTTTCAGCCCTAGTACCGGCAGATCCTTTGAGAATTCCATTTAATCATCCTTTGCTACATTAAGACATATACTGAATAAAAAATAATTAAATTGTTTATTTCTAAAAAAGATGAAAGAAAAATAAAATAAAAACACAATCAGCTTTATTAAAAAAAAACTCGTCCAGACCCCGTCTAGGCCGCCTAAGCCGCCCAGACCTGCCTAGAACCCGCTCAACCATTAATCTGGGTATTTTTCTACCTTCTAGCGCCTAGGCCGATATTTAGAACACTGGTCTTCATTTATACATATAGTTATAGTGATGAGGAAAATAAGGGAAGTGGTAGGCGGTGCATGTTGGTGCAAACGAGGAAGATGTGAAATGATGAGGAAACAATTGTTTGTTGGTACACCAATATAAAAATTATATTTTTTTAGGGAGAGAATGGTATGTGACTTTCATAAATGTGTTACTGCTTGGACTTGGTTTGAATATGAGTACACTACTATGTTGTTGAGCTTGATACAAATTTGAGGGGATTTAATATAAACTTGTGTTTTTATCAGCTGTATTTTTGTGATATCATTCGTCAAGATCTTGATTGGTTCAAATGAAAAAAGACATTGATATCATAAAAGTGCAAGTCCATACTTAAAAATCATCACTTCGATAATTAATGTTGAAAACAATTATCATCACTCTGCTATAAGACATAGATTACTATGATATAAACTGTAGATGGTCTTCATAAGAGCGCAAGTCCATACTTAAGAATCATCACTTGGACAATAGTCTAAGCACGTGGGAATATAATCTTTTCCACCCTATGAGCTAAGAGCATTTTTAACAACCCATCGTCTTCTTTCATATCAAAACTCGTGATGTCACAACTTTATCTCTTAAAACGGAACTATTTCAAACTCATCCAAATTAGCCCCTAGTCGAGCTTTGAATCACAACCCAAAACAATCTAAACAACGAGCAAGCAAATCCGAGCTAGGACAACTTAACATATTGTCACTCCAACGCACATAGCTCTTACATTGAAATTTCAAATTGAATATTGTTTGTGGCTCTAGAAAATAAGCACAAAGAGGTTTTCAACCATATAAGATATATTATCTGATTATTCTTAAAATAATACACGTGTTACAATGAATTCAGGTCACCAATCGTTTGTTGGCAGATATAACCACTCAATGTCTAGATCATAACTTGTTCTATAATGCGATACGATCAAAGCCATTATAAATTACATTCAAAGAGCAATACAACCATCTATGTACTCCTAATGAAAAGAAGACGGTCAGTACATACCCAAAATCAGAACATTTCAAGATATTTAGATTGTCGATAACTCGACACTGTGTCAATAAACTAGTGTAACTCTAGATAGACAATACAAACTTCTAAACTATAAAAATTATAAGGAACTAGGCGAAAAGAGAAAACTTTTGATATACAAAACATCTTTGTGTAAGTATGAATACTCATTCAAAAATATCTCCCAAAACTGTATATTTGTTATTTCCAAGATAGGCCAGTTTCAACTTAAATTATAGCTTAAGTTTGACTTTGGTTCTAATTTATTTCTCATTTTTCAACATGAATCGTCCTCTAAACATGAAATAAGATTTCCAACTCTTTCATTAATGGGAAATAACCAATTTATCTTACCAAAATAATTTTAAAAATGCAATTTAACAAGATTTTCTTAAATATCATACCATTAACTACATTTACTCCCACTCTATCATCAGACATGTCAGTGGAATCTTAATTTACCAATACACAGATCTGAAACGGGGAAGATGAAGTGTAAAACTTTAAATTTTAAGCATGCAATGTAAAACTTTGAATAACAATTGAATAAACTCACGTGCAATAGATAATGAAAAAGAATTTCATGGATTAAACTTAACATAAGATCTCATTCACCTAATCCAGTATAGACACATCACAAATGCATTTTTTTACAACAATCAGATCTAAAACAAGTTTCCATGGGACCTCGATCCACCTCAAAATGACTTCGAATCCATCATTCTAGTTTTTGATCATGTTTAACATTTATTTCACTCTCAAAATGATATTTTCTCACTACAGATGAACAAGTGACACTCAAAGTGAGTGTTTTTTTTTTTTTTAGTATGGTGGCTATTAATCACCTCCAAGTTCAAACAACACAAAATTAGTTTTGACTATTTGCCAAATTCATTGTCTATAAGACATGTACTGAGATATCCAACCCAACAATACAAATGGTCATTGACTGAAGATGAAACAAAAACACTGAACATTCAAATAGTCACAACAAGAAGAATTAATAATTAATATATATATATATATATATATATATATATATATATATATATATATATATATATATATATAAAATAAAGGGAAATAATTGGGTGACATTGTTATAGAGTATAAGTTCTTACAAGACTATTCACTTGTATGATTATGTAACTGTGTAGGAACACATCCATCACCACTCCATGAACTAAATACATTTTTAACATTGCACCATCCTCACTTATTAGGATTTGGGATGTTACAATCTTCTCACTTATAATAGAGTCATCCCTATCTTTAATACCAGAGCAAAAACGACTATGTTCTAAGGTGGGGAATTGTAACTTGTTTTATGTAGCTTATAGGAGTTGATGGTTGGCTTAGTCGATTAAGGATGTCAAAAATAGTATCACAAGCCAGATGTTCTATCCCTACTAAGGTTAACGAGAATGCATAAAAGGGACATTATCAGTGGTACAAGAATAAGTTGTTCCATTCAACTACTTCAACAAAGGACTTAGTTTCCACTCTTTCAAATGATTACTAGGTAATTTAACTTTTACTTGTATTTATTTTTGTTAATTGATATATTTATATTCGTAAGAACCGAAATATGAACAATTTGTATTGTACAAACGAAATATTGTCTTAAGATTTTTGGACAATTTGTAACAAATAACACAAAAGAAGAAGAAGAGATTATTGAACTGAGGCTTGCAAGTGCAATCTTCTTAAGACAATATTCGATCATGTCTTTGGTGCAACAGTTGATCATCGTTGGTCTCCCAAGATACAACAATTAGTTATTTTTTAGTACTACATAGTATACAAAAACTCTAGGGAACAGAAAATTGATAAAACAATAACTCTGAGAAGAAATAAACCTTTTAAACTCTGCTAATACTGTAATAAACGAAAGTTAATTGATTGATTTCAAATGACTTGTTTGAAGTCAATTTAAGCAGGAGACACATTGGTTCAACGAATAACTGAAAATTATTTTTTCCGTTGGCATAGAAACTGAAGACACAATAGTCCAACAAAAAACTATAAAACTAATTTTAAGTTAAGGCCCAAATAAAAATTTGGAAAAAGGATAATAATTGAACCCACCAAGCCCATGCTAAGCCCTAAACCGAATCAGCCGATCGGATGGACGACAGTGTGCGTGTTGTGTTTTTAACAATGTCCAACCATGTCTCCGTTCGTAAGGACATAGTATACCTCTTGGGGTACACCCCTACAGTAACAAATACATAATATATAAACTAGTTAATTCTCACACTAGATTAAAAAATAAAGTATTTTCATCACAAAAAGTTCCTCATGTAAGTAGTCCAAAAATGTTTTCAAATTTTTTCTGCTAACAAGCTGCCTAGATATGAAAGAATGCGATGCACCAATATTGAAAAAGCCCTTAACATTAGAGATAGAAAACTCAGGTGGACCTTGGAAGTTGTCCTGGTATGGTAGAGCGGCAAGTACACGACTCTGGGAGATTTGACCTTGCCTATTATGTTGGGTTGTCTTATCATTATGGCAAAGTTGCATCAAACGACCTGGTTGAACACAAGTAAAACAAGCCACAACCTATCCCCTTGACGCGACTTGGCTAGTCTGGTTATGTTGACCTTGATAACTTTGTTGCTAGTTAACTTGACGATGGAATTGGTTTTATCCTGTTTCTGATACTAACTATCACTCTGTCTCTAATTACCACCCTATTCTGAAACTGATTACCACCCTGTCTCTGGAATTGGGTACCTCTCTGCTGTTGGTTCTAGTAATTACCTTTGGACATCTGATTATGAAACTATTGACCCTTTTGCCCTTGATCATAAAGACGAAATCGATTACGATCTCTGTGATGCTCACGTGTCGCACCCCGTGGCGAGTGTCTCCTACTGCCTCACCCAACTTCGATTTCCTTTTCTCCCTACTTCCATTATACAACTTGTTTTGTTCTCATACTTCAATGTCAAGTCCAAAACTCTGTCAAAATTCTATACGTCAGTTGTAAGAATAGCCATTGATAAGTAGTGATGAAAACCCCCAATAAATTTGTTGCTTTTTATTTTCTGGGGTATCTACCAAGCAATGAGCATAGCGAGACAACTCATTAAACTTCATAACATACTATTCCACAATCATATTCCCAGTCTGCACTTCAACATATTAAACTCGGTAGCCCACTGTGCCTTAACTGCATTAGGCCCGAATCTATACTCATACCGACTCATGAAGTCGTCCAACTCAACGAAAGGAAGTAAAGCATCCCCATCAGTAACTTGCAGCACAATCCAAATGATGTGCATCTAACTCTTGTTTTTCGACATCAGTAAGTTGCATACTCCTAAAAATAGTCTCGCAGCTTTGAATCCAAACATCAACATCTCTCGAATTATCCCCTTTGAACCTCTTACCACCTAAAGTTTCGAACTACTTAACCCTTCTAGCAAAAGGGTCAATCGAATTACCATCCTATTGTAACCCTAGTAGCAACTGCATCATCATAGTCTGACTCAACTGAATCGTGTTCTTCACAAATACATTCCCACTTCCATTGTCATTCACGTTGTCATTTCCATTTGGAACAACATTCCTACTGTTACTGTTATAGTGCTCCCATTGGACTTTTACGAGCATGTTCTCTAGCCATAACCTTTATTTCAAAATAACACTAATTAGATCCTCCATAAAATAAATAAGACACTGTATTTCTTACCCACAATCACATTTCGAGGACCCCACAGGCTCTTCATAACTTAGGGTAAGCTGTACTCTGATACCAAACTGTTACATCCCAATTTTTGAGAAAAATCGAAATCCTAATATCCATTTAGAAAACCAATTTTCTCAAAATTCAAGCTTGAAACCCATCAAACTAATAGTACAATTGGCATCCACGAGAAATAATTAGTAGCACAATTTACCATGGTAACCAAAATATAATAATTGATTTTAATAGTCCACCAAAAAAAAAATTTGTAATCTCATAGTTTCGGCACTATCAAAAATCAACTCGCCAGTAATATAATTCTCCCTAAAATGAAATGCTACTAAAAGTTCTACTACAATAGAATAAACGATCACCTAAAAAAATATAAACTCTCGGGATAGCGGGGAACTCTTCAGCAATGTCTGTTTCTCACGAAACAAACTTCTCTACCCTCGCCTAAAATCTACTAGTCCTGAAACAAAGTTAGTTGACAACATTCCAAGGAATGTACCTAAGAAGTCAAAACTCATTTAGGTTACCAATTAAGCTGGTGTGAAAATTCTTCATTCTTAAATCAATAATTTAACAGGGGATGACATAAAATTAAGTACCAAAAACATCAATCAAAACATGTAGTTCCTTAATGATGCATTGGTCTGATGTTAAATAAATTTATACATACTTTAGTAATTATTTACCTTACCGGTACTTACTCTGTGGAGGTTGATCATGACAAGTCTAATGTGATGACCCCCTCCGCACTGTACCGATATTGTCCGCTTTGGGCTACCATCCGGCCCTCACGGCTTTAAAACGCATCGATACAATGGAGAGTTGACCCCGCACATATAAGGATCAACCTCCTCCCCTACCCAGGCGATATGGGACTATGATTCCCCTTGTAGCTCGTCCAACCTCTCTCGGCCTATTGGGCCTGTTGGGCCTATTGGGCTTGGTGGGCTCCAACCCTCACCCTCACTTCAGGTCCGCCCACTCAGGGTCTCACAATCCACCCCCCTTAAGGCCCAACGTCCTCGTTGGCCACACAGGCACACGTCCACGTTGCCCGAGGGCCCACCTCCACGAGCCATACTTCCGGCTGGGTCAGGCTCTGATACCAAACTGTGACAACCCCCTCCCGCACTGTACCGATACTATCCGCTTTGGGCTACCATCCGGCCCTCACGGCTTTAAAAGGCCTCGATACAATGGGGAGCTGACCCCGCACATATAAGGATCATCCTCCTCCCCTACCCAGGCGATATGAGACTATGATTCCCCTTGTAGCTCGTCCAACCCCTCTCGGCTATTGGGCCTGTTGGGCTCCAACCCTCACCCTCACCTCAGGTCCGCCCACTCAGGGTCTCACATCTAACCTGCAAAAATATTGGTAGACTTGTCCCCCCGTGCGAAATTATTAGAGGACAAATAAATGTAATATCTTAATGAAACTAAAATCATCAATCTAGACAGTTGGATCCACAAATTATTTGTCTTAAATAACTTATTTGGTTAAAAGAAATGAAAATTGATCACCATAGACTATACCACATTCGCAACACCTTTGTGCTGAAACTACATGTCCATATGTCTATTTCATATAAGGGAGGACTTCTCCATTATCTATGCCTAAGTGGTAACATCACATACGGACATGTATTTCCAGATATTCCTAACTATACGAGTACCATAAAAGCCACATTAGGGCTAACTATGCTCATAATATCTCACATCAAATTTTTTACGGATAAATAATCAAGCATCTTTTAGGCATTTCAAAAGTCACTTTCGCAAAACCCAACCCGAAAGTTAGTTTCTATTTAAGAAAATGGGTGCCCTACTCCGAAAGTCTCAACTCGAAAGTTACTTAGTTTCTCTATAGGAGAGGGATATCATAAAATAAGAAAATGTGTGGCAGTTTTAAGGGATACAATTTAATGCAATTACATTTATGAATTGAAGGCCATCTGAATCTTCTATTGTGTATCCCAAATTATTACACAATCAAATAAATGAACTTTGTATAATTTCTATTAATCCAAGATTCAATCAATGAAGACTTGGAATCACTTTCGTTAGTTCCTTAGAGGGTAGAAGTATTGTTACTTTAGCAATCTACAAAAATTCTCAATTCTTTTTTATTTTCTCAAAATAAATTTCATAATTTCGTAGAAAATGAGGTCAAGTGAGATAGATGTGATTGAGGGAGGAGAAAAAATAGACGATGAATTTTTTTCGTAGGGAGATCCTAAGTAAAATTTTCCTATATGAAGTTAGAAAAGCTAGTACTTGCGAGACATTTTTTTACTCTCCCAAATTAAAATCAAATAGTTGAAAATTGACTTTTTTAGGAAATTTTTTTCTTTCTCATGGAAAACCATAAAATCAGTTACACCATAATTTCCACGAAAATTTTCCATGTTATTTGGAATTATGCAATAAAAGTATCATAAAATGTATATATTTCCAATAATCAGTTCAATAACCCTTAGATCACCTGCATCAACCCATCATCTTCTTTTAATTTTCTTATGTCTCATTTCTTCCTCCTATTTTACGTGTGCAGTCATAAAAATTTTTTCGTCTTTACAACTGCCATGCACCTCCTTTTATTCCCCATTTTCTCTACTATTTCATTATCATTCTCCTTTTTTTTTTTTTTTGCATCCACGTTGAACATCTTGATGTAGCTTGAACCGGCCAAACATATATAATGTCTTTAATGAGATTCAACATGTTAATAATGGAATGCCTTTAATGAGATTCGACCAACCAAATCGAATGTCCTTGAAAAGATACGGCTTGGCTAACCGAATTTTGTCATATTAATTTATAAGGTGTCGATGGTTTGGTTGGATGTATATCCTTTAGGAGATTTATTTTGACTGGTCGAATATCCTTTATGAAACTCAATTTGGTTGGCCAAATCGCATTAAGGAGCCTTGACCAACAAAACTGAGTCAAAATGATTATAAAATATAAATGGAAAAAGGGGGGAATGTGGGAGAGGATGAGAAGGAAAAAGGGAAATGGTGGTGGTGACACACTTTGCTATGGTGGTGACAGTGAAGGAAGAAAAATAAATTAAGAAAATTACAAGACGAGAGAAAAGGAATAAGGAATAAATGAAGATAAATAAAAAGGAGAATGTTTGATTGATACCTGGTGAGAAACTTAAAATTTAAAATAGAACCTGAAAAAAATTATTATCAATTGGGTACGTCTACACATGAGAAGCAAGTGCAACCCTAAAAATATGCAAATCAGGGTTTTGACCGCCAGCAATGGTAGACGGAGGTGGCCTCTTAGCGCGGACTTAACGTCATCAGGGATATGATAAGTGCCTAATTATGCACATTTACCAATATTTTAGAGGCACTTTCGACGTCCATTTGAACACAATTTTCCTATTTAACCTAAACTTGTGCATTCACTTATGTTAATGTACCATATGCAAATTTTAATTTTAATGTTGTATTTGCATGTGAAAATGTTATTTGTGAATTAGAGCAAATACAATTATGTTTTTAGCTTGTAAAACCAATATAGGATGAGTGGAGTGTTATTGTAAAAATATATGACTGAATTATAAAGTCATGCATATTAGGTTGTGTCGATGAAATTAAATCTTTTGAATGTGACCATGAATAATCAACCAAGGGCATCAATTAATGCAATAAAATGTATTGAAGTATGCACCAATTAAAGTCAAAGCTAAACTCAACCATAGACAAAGTCTACTCAAGAAGACTGAAGTAAAAAATATGAAGATCGGTCAAGCAATATCAAAACTTCAAGAAGACAAATCGAGGATGATTAAAGTCCAAGAAGGTGGATCGAGACAAATGGCATATGATGACAAGGCAAAAATATCTTATGGGTGACCATATTTCAAATGAAGAGCCAAAAACTATTTGTACATATAAATGTTTGG